>JADMNL010000025.1:136920000-137520000 GCA_016271365.2 Neoceratodus forsteri
TTATACACAGCAAATAACAGCAGTACAGTACTCTTGCACAAACTGGAACCACAGTCAGGGTAAATGCAAAAAAGAGTTAGATCCGATTTATTTAAGGGACTTGAACAAGGGAGGGGCATAATCAGGTTAATTTGCTTAAAGACTGTATCGATCAAACAGTTATGCATGCACTTTAGGGTCCGTAAACAGTCACACACTCTGGGTACCCAGAAGGAGAATGGTGAGCTAGCCAGGAATGTTGCAGCTGGTTGGGGCCCTGTGATGGAAGAAAACAACATGCATAACACACACTATTTGTAATCCAGAGCCGGAGGGCTCAGTTCATGAAAAGAAAACAATAAGACAATCAGATGGCACATTTTTAGATTAGGCTGTTGTTGCAAGGAGCTACCCTGATGATTACTCACGATACCCAAGACTGGACACAGGTTGGACAAAAATCGAGACAGCAGGTGGTTAATCTGGAGTGCCAGGAGAAGCAGGGCCCACATGAATCACTGAGGCATCATTCCTGTTCACGCGTGGAGCAGGGGGCTGATCCCCAGTCAGGCCTCTTCTCGATGACTTTCTCTGTGCAGCAGGTAGTCTGGCTGAGCCAGTTTGGCAAGGCCCCGGCCAATTGGAGACAAATTCGGATACAGTCCATTTTGGGCTGGATACAGCTTCCAGCAAGCAGAACACAGTTCACACAGTGGGGAACTAAAACACAACCCACTAACAACTCACAGCACATTTACGTGTAAGGAAATTCGACCGTGCCAGACAAACTGCTCTCCAGTCATGATCACAAAGTCTCTGCACAAACCGGGGATTCAAAAGCAGCTGGAAATCCTGACAGGCTGATCACATTCAGCAAAATCTTCGGTCTTCTTCAGGTATAAGCCTGATAAAAAAAACAGGGACTTACTTCATTCTCACAAACAGAAACAGGTCCCGTAGTCCGGCTTCATTTTAGGTCCCACTAGTACTGATTGGTCCAATTCGGCAGTCCAGGACCAAGATAGTGGAGATAAACAAAACAGTCCTCAAAGAATGCAGGTTAGACAAACTACATTATCATTATCACTCTAAATGATTTTCAGCAAATAGCTACATCTTTCAACAGAGCTCCCTCTCAGATTACTTATGACTGCAATCCAGGCAGTTCTTTGAGAGACAGTGCACAGAGGCTATACAGGCACTCTCTGGCAATCACATTTAAACTGCTAAAATGCAGGTCACCAACCTGGCAGTGAGCATTTAGGCAAGCTCAAGGAAGGCTTTTTGGGAACCCCCATTTGTAGGGCGGTTACACCCTTCCCTGCCTGGAGAAAACTTGGCGTCCGCATCAAGTCTGTACCATCATGCATCAGTTAACATAAACTTATTACTTTACTGTACATATTCGCTACATTTCCCAATACTTTGTCCATTCTGACAATACATTAGGTGTATTTCACACAAGGCAGTTGAACATTACTATACTAAATCAGGTAATAACTTCCTGTACCTTGAACAATGCAAGAGGGGGCCCTACCCTATCAGGTAACTTGGGGCTGGATGGGGCAAAGGCACCATACCTAAAAAGCAGAACAATTAAACTGGAATTGGTACTTAGGCTCAGTTTGGGTAGTGGTCTCTGAAAAACATAAACCCCTTTGTGGACCACATTGAGAGGCAAATCCACTGGCTTCCCGGGAGAATCACAACCGAAGTGGACTACTGGTTTGACAGCTCAGCCAGTCCTTCTGGGGGGAACAGTCACAGTCTCTGTACTTTCAGCACTGGTCCTGGGAATTTCATCACTTGTGAGGGGTGCCTCTGCCTAGGTAGGAATGTCCAGACATGGATCACTGGCAGTCCCTTGCTCTGTGGGCTCTGTTTCTACAACACTTTGCTCATTTTGAAGATGCTGTGACATTGAAGGGGGGTTGTCAGCACTCTAATGGTGTTCTTCAAATTCTGGTATGTCACCAGAAAGACTCATTCCATCAGCCCCTCCCTCAGGAAAATCATACAGTTCCACAATACACAGAGACTCAGCATCTTCAGACATGATACTTTGCACTTCACTTTCAGGGGGTATTGGCTCCAAGGACAAAGCTGGGGGATTAGGCAGTCCAGAAGGCCCAGCTTCATCCCCACAATTAATCATGGGGTTACCTCAAAACAGCTGGCTCAGTTCATAAGAGGGGTAATAGCATAGTCGCACTCACTTTTGTCAGAAGTGGACTGACAGTCACTATCATTCTGGGCCTGCTGTGGAGGAAACCTTAAATCTGTGACCACTGTGGAGGAAACCTTAAATCTGTGACCACTGGGGCAGGCTGCCTCTTTCTTGCAGCAGCATGAGTCACCTGCCTAGGGGGCTCAATTTCTGGAGGTTCAGCCTCAATCGTGGATTGGCTGATAGGTAGCAAGTGGTTACGGTGCTTGATCTTGACATTTTTGGAGTAGTTCTCTGGGCGCACCTTGTACACAGGTAAATCATCCAACTTTCCAACTACTACATGGGGAAGATGGTGCCACAATTTTGTGTTTACCATGCAGTCCCAAATTGTGTAACAACACACGGTCTCCAAGTCGAAGCTCTTGAGCCTTTACTTTGTTATCATGCCTCTCTTTGTTGGTTAGATTTCTCTTGGTGGCCATTGTTTGAGCCAGTTGATAGGCATGGTTCAGTTGAGCTTTCAGTTTTTGTACATATTGCAAGTAGTTTTTTTGGCTCGTACCCCATCTGGAGAGACCCCAAAACAGCCATCAACTGGCAGCTGGACCTCTCTCCCGAACATGAGGCAGTAGGGGTAGAACCCAGTAGCATCATTTTTCATGCAATTGTATGCGTGTAACAAGGTGCTAATCTGCTGGTTCCATTTATGCTTGTCTTTTTGGTGGAGGGTGCCCAGCATGTCTAGAAGGGTGCGGTTAAAATGTTCTGGCTGAGGGTCTCCCTGTGGGTGATAGGGGGTGGTTCTTGACTTTCGCACCACCCATAGAGAGAGAGTATTTCTTTGATTAGTCAACTCTCAAAGAGTGGATCTGCTGGGGGGCACCATAGTGGACGAAGAAATTTTCCAGTAGCACCTTGGCCTCGATAGATGCCTTTTGATCTTTGGTTGGAAAAGTTTGTGCATACCATGTGAAATGATCCGTAACCACTAACACATTGCCAATGTTCTGCTGATCAGGTTCTAAACACAAGAAGTCTATGCAGACTAGTTCCATGGCAGTGCTGGTAGTAATATTAACAAGGGGGGGCAGCGCTCTGAGGCAGAGCTTTTCTTTGTAGACAGTGACTACAAGTCTTTACATGGTGCTCAACATCAGCCCCCATTTTGGGCCAGTAGAAGCAAGATCATACCAGGTCAAGGATTCTGTCATTATCGAGGTGCCCCATGTGATTGTGGAGGAACCTCAGTACCAAATCTTTAAAGGCCGTGGGTAGGACCAATTGTTGCTTGTCTACTTTGCCACTATGATCTACCATCTCTCTATACAACAACTGATTGAGCAACTTCAATCTGGGGCCTTCTTTAAACAATAAAGCAGTTTGCAAGTCAGTGGAACATAACTTAGACACATCTTTCCCCGTACGCAGGGCATCAAGTGCTGGCTGAATCATAGGATCTTGGAATTGAGCCCACTGAATGCTGTCATTGTCAAATTGAGGTAGTGCACTAATATCTAGAGCAGAGAAGTGGCAATAAGCAGCTGGTATGCAGGTGTCAGAAGGGCCCAAGCAATCTACTAAACAGTTCACTGTGTCCACAGACATCTATTCATCTCTTTCAAAATTTTGGCACAGTGCTCGAATATCAGGTTCAAACAGCCTGACCCAATCACTCTTGGAAGTGGGCCTTCGTGATAGGGCATCAGCATCAATATGGTTCAGGCCCGGTCTGTATTTGACAGCATAATCATAGCTTGATAATGCCGAAAGCCACCAGTGCCCAGTGATGTCTAACTTAGCTGAAGTCTGTACATAGGTCAATGGTTTACTGTCAGTCTTCACCAATATCTTTGCCCCATAGAGGTATTCATGAAACTGGTCAATGATGGCCCATTTTAGCACAAGGAACTCCAACTTATGCACAGGGTAGTTTCGTTCGGATGGGGTCACGCTCTTGCTGGAGAAAGCTGCTGGTCTCAGGCCATCCTCATGGTCTTGATACAGCACCACTCCTAGACCCTGCAGACTAGTGTCCGGATGCAGCACATAGGGTTTGGTGGGGTCAGCATAGGTGAGGATGGGGGCATGGGTGAGCTGTTACATGATCTCATGGAAGGCTGCTTCACAGTCGAGCGTCCAGCGGGGCCCAAAGAGTTCACCTGGGCAGAAGTATACTATTTCTGGTTCTTTACCAGCCTCTTTTTGGTATTTACGATTGGTAGGAGGGTAACTCTGGGTAAGGTTCAAGAGTGGATGAATCACCTTGGAATAGCCTTTCATGAACCTGCAGTAGTAGCCACAGAACCCCAGGAAACATTGTAGTTCTTTCAGATTATGGGGCTGGGGCCAAGTAGCCAGTGCTTCAACCTTACTGGGATCAGTTTCTATCCCTTCTGTAGATAATATATGGCCCACATGCTTCATGGAGGTTTGGAAAAACTGGCACTTGTCAATGGACAGCTTGAGGCCGAAGTCTTCCAGTCGGTCTAGGACTTTAAACAGTTGGTTCTCATGCTCCTCTAAGGTGCTCCCAAACACAATGACATTGTCCAAATGCACCAGGGATTCCAGCAAATTCATATCTCCCACCACATGTTCCAACAGTCGCTGAAAGGTGGCCAGTACACCCGATATCCGCTGCGGCATCCTCAGAAACTCATAGAACCCCGATGGACAGATGAAGGCTGTTTTCTCACTGTCTTCTGGGGCCATCAGAATCTGGTAGTATCCGCTGCAAAGATCCAACACTGAGAACCATTGGCTCCCATTCAAGCAGTCCAGGACATCTTGTATACGAAGCATAGTGTATTGGTCTGGGATGGTCCACCAATTCAGGGTTCGATCAACACACATCCTCACAGACCCATTCTTCTTATGCACAACCACAATGGGAGAGGCGTATGGACTCCTGGATTCTTGTATCATGCCAGCAGCGAGCATTTCCTTCAGGTGTCTTCTCACATCATTTATGTCTGCTGGGACTAGGCGTTGGGACCTCTCTCGAAATGGCTGTTCATCGTGCAGGCGTATGTGATGCTCCGCACCCTGGACACATCCTACATCCCAGTCCTTGTCGCTGGGCAATACTGCACTGTCTGCACAGTGTACCATAGCTAGGGTGCACCTTCTGTTCATCCGGATCTCCCGATCTGACACATTGTGAATCTGGACCATCACTAATCATGCATAGGCATAGGCACGAGCAGGCAAGATGCTGGGCTTGACCAATAATCCTTCTGGCAATTTTCCATTGCCTGGGGCATCCAACATCAGTATTTTGTTCTTGACATCTTTCCGGAGGTAGACCTCCCCCTGAATGGTACACTGGGCGTTAAGGGCCAGTACCATTGAATCGGGATCCTTCTTCCACATGATCCCCACCCGGTTCATCCTGGTCTACTTTCTCGGGTTTCTGTTGCAAATCATAGGCCCTCTTGATCAGAGCTGGAATTCTCAGGGGCCTCACAATCAGTCCCCCATTTGCTTCTTGTGACAGAGTTGCACCAGTCTCCCACACATATGGGCATTTGCCCCAGTTAACAAGGGGACCCCATCATACAGTCTGATGGGAGGACACACTAGGGCCAATGTCTCTACTCGCTCCACTACACCAGTTACAGTTGCAGGAAAAGACAACCAGAGGCGGCCATACCCTAGGTAGGGATAAGACTTGTCACTCAGGTCCCACACGTGTAAGTCTTCCAGGAATTGCAAAGGCACATCAGATAAGTGTTTTCCATACCTGTCCTGGAATACAATGGTCACTTGCAACCCACTGTCAAGCACAGCCTGAGTATGAATACTATTCACAGTCTCCATAGTCTCCATTGAAGGGACCACTATTTAGGACCAGTCTAGAGAGGCAGTAGCAGAGGCCTAGACAGATGATTTAGCCACAAAGAAATCTGAGTTAGGGTTTCTCAACCCCTCACTGTGGTCATTTTGGGCACCCCTTGGCCACTGATTTGCTTTTTGGAGCTCCCCTTGGAGTCTGTTTACTACTCTTTCTAAGTCCTTCTGAGACCGGTATTCTCTTTTCATATGGCCATCCTTTCCACAGTTGTGACAAATGATAGACTCCTGGGTCATCCTGGGAGAGAACATCGTAAGAGGAACTGAAGCACTAGTAAGAGATTGGGGTCTAGTATCTGCTTGCAGTATGAGAGTGGTGCAACGTGTCTTAACAGTTTCTTTAGAGTGGCAGTCAATTCGATGATCTCAGCCTTGGAGCCACCATTGGTAGCAGATGCCTGAGGGTGCACCCCCAATCCCATGGCAGTCACATCCTGAAAGGGACCATAATCTTGTTCCATGGGGAAACCCTTGCAGAGACACCCATATTCAACTCTAAGACTTCCTTTAGTAGCTCGTCTTTCCAATGCTGGGCCCAGGGCGGGAAGTCCTTTGCATTCTCAGAGTGCTTGTTAAGTGCCGACTTTTGCCCCTGAGCCTCACTTGGCTGATCACTCTCGGTCACTTGCACAGCAGCAGCAGATATGGGTGCAATTCCCCCACAGGGTCACCTTTGCTCAACCCCCCCCCAAATTTCTTTCATTAGCTCGTCAACTGTGGAAAGGATGGCCATATGAAAAGAGAATATTTATAAGGCACATTTATAAGGTAGAAAAAGAAATGGGCAGACTGGATGGGCCTTACGGTCCTTATCTGCCGTCAACGTCTATGTTTCTATGTTTCTATGTCATAGGAGGGGGGCGATTCCAGTTGGGTGGCAAGGCTCAACTGAAGCAGTAACAATTCTGAAAATACAGCAGACTTAAGGATCCAGTCCAGCCTAGTTTGATCTAATTCATTTGATGGCAAACTACCCTTTCTGATGCACTCTTGTAGTAGCTTTTCAAGCCGAGGTACATACACAGACAATAGCTCCCTTGGGTACTGCTGAGCATTTCTTACTCTCCACCACAGATCCTCATCTGAATCCGGGCTCCCATACACATTCTCCAATGCATCAAGATAGTCCTGTGCAATTGCTCCAGGGTTATTGGCCCGCTTGGCATGGATGGTAGCCAGAGCAGGACCTCGGAGGCTTTCACTCAGCCTCTTTTGTTTCTCTGCTTCTGAGCATTGCCATTCAAGAACTAGATGGGCAACACAGTCTATCCAGGTCTCCCAGTCATCCTTCCCCTGGGGTGTGGGAAGGGTGCCCGAGAAGATTCTCAGCCTTCGGTAGAGGTCGTGACTGATGGCAGGTACAGATATAGGGGCCAGCATTGGCATGGGCACAGAAGGCAGGGCAGTAACAGGTGTTGGAGTGGGAGGGGGTGTTGGAGAAGGAACACCCACAGTTGGCAGGAATAGTTTCTTAAAGTCCTCTATGGTTTTCCCTTCCTCCGGCAACAGCTTAGCAAATTTCTCCTCAAAAGTCTCAGATAATGGTGGGAGCTCATCCTCCCCAGGGTCTTTACTGTCTTTTGTTATCACTCTCCAGGCAGCTGCAACCCCTTCTGGGGCAATAGTCTGTGGCACTTTTGAGCTGTCCACGAGGTCACTACACTCTACCAAGGCTATGAAAGTTTGGCCGATCAAATCAGCCTGTCAACCCACCACCACTGAGTTTTTTAAACATTCAACTTTGGAGAGTGCTACCTCTACAGTGTCTTTACTGGTACCCAGGGGGAGTATCCAGTATAAGTAGAATATTTTGGGGGTCGATCTCCTGCCCAGTACACCACCCCACCAACTGGTGTACAGCCATTTCTACTGGGGTAGCCATTAATCTTTAACAATAATTCATAAGTTTTTGGCCACTAGAAGGCACACAATCCCAGCGGTGAGCCTCCAAAATGTAACCTATAGGTGGCACTATCCCAAGGGCTATTACCCCTGCCTGCTTGGCTAGTAGCAGGTTAAGGGACTTGAGTTCTGAAACGGGTGCCTCCACCCGGAGGTCAGAGTTGGTAGTGGTCAAGCTAACCTGGCACAGCCATCCGGGACACTGTAACCCCCCCTCTTTCCTTACTAGTGACCAGAACAATACACAATAATCACTTTCACAATACCCCTGATACACCACACAAGTACCCACACTGTTTACACTTACTACCAGGGCTTTCCTCTGGCCCAGCCCTGGGGACCCCCTGTAAAACAAGGTTATACACAGCAAATAACAGCAGTACAGTACTCCTTGCACAAACTGGAACCACAGTCAGGGTAAATGCAAAAAAAGAGTTATATCTGATTTATTTAAGGGACTTGAACAAGGGAGGGGGTGTAATCAAGTTCATTTGCTTAAAGGCTATATTGATCAAACAGTTATGCATTCACTTCAGGATCCATAAACAGTCACACACTCTGGGTACCCAGATGGAGAATGGTAGGCTAGCCAGGAACGTTGCAGCTGGTCAGGGCCCTGTGATGGAAGAAAACAACATGCACAACACACACTATTTGTAATCCGGAGCTGGAGGGCTCAGTTCATGAAAAGAAAACAACAAGACTATCAGATGACATACTTTTAGATTAGGTTGTTGTTGCAGGGAGCTACCCTGATGATTACTCACAATACCCAAGACTGGACACAGGCTGGACGAAAATCGAGGCAGCAGGTGGTTAATCTGGAGTGCCAGGGGAAGCAGAGCCCACACAAATCGCCGAGCCATCATTCCTGTTCAGACATGGAGCAGGGGGCTGATCCCCAGTCAGGTCTCTCGTCGATGGCTTTCTCTTTGCAGGGGGGTAGTCTGGCTGGGCCAGTGTGGCAAGGCCCTGGCCAAATGGAGATAAAATTCAGATACAGTCCATTTTGGGCTGGATACAGCTTCCAGCAAGCAGAACACAGTTCACACAGTGGGGAACCAAATCACAACCCACTAACAACTCACAGCACATTTACATGTAAGAAAATTCTACTGTGCCAGGCAAACCGCCCTCCAGTCATGATCGGAAAGTCTCTGCACAAACCGGGGATTCAAAAGCAGCTGGAAATCCTGACAGGCCGATTGCATTCAGCAAAATCTTCAGTCTTCTTCAGGTATGAGCCTGGCAAAAAATCAGTGGCTTACTTCGTTCTCACAAACTTGGATTTAGTCCAAAATAATTCTCTTCGCTCCCTCTCAGGGGCAGCAGGCAGACATGCAGGCCACAACTCAGGCTTGTCCACTGTTCTCCGCACGAAACTACTCAGTTGGCTGCTTGACTGTCTCAAGCTGTTGCTTCTTCAGCTCTTAACTTAGATCTGAGTCAACTGCCAGCAAGCCTGGGACTTTCCCCAGAATCCAAAAGGTTTGGTTGGCTGATCTGTCAGTCACAACAAAGGCTCCCCCTTCAGGTGCAAAAAGGTGCCGAAAGCCCAACACTACAATTCCTACAGATTTTGACTCCAGACAGCTCCTGTAGTCTGGCTCCATTTTAGGCCCCACCAGTACTGATTGGTACAATTCAGTAGTCCAGGACCAAGATAGTGGAGATAAACAAAACAGTCCTTGCTGCAAAGAAGGCAGGTTAGACAAACTACATTATCATTATCACTCTAAATGATTTTCAGCAAATAGTTACATCTTTCAACAGAGCTCCCTCTCAGATTACTTATGACTGCAATCCAGGCAGCTCTTAAAGAGACAGTGCACAGAGGCTATACAGGCACTCTCTGGCAATCACATTTAAACTGCTAAAATGCAGGACACCAGCCTGCCAGTGAGCATTTAGGCAAGCTCAAGGAAGACTTTTTGGGAACCCCCATTTGTGTGTGGGGGGGTTACACATAGTTTCAACATCACTAAAGTTGTGCCATAGTTCTGACATCAGTTAAAGTTGCATCACTTAAAGTTGTGCCATACTTCTGACATCACTAAAGTTGTTGTACCATTGTTCAGACATCACTAAGAGTTGTGCCATAGTTCTGATATCACTAAAAGTTGTGGTGCCATAGTTGAAACATAACAAAGTTATTATGCCATAGTTCTGGTGTCACTAAAAGCTGTTGTACCGTAGTTCTGACTTCACTAACCTTGCTGTGCCATAGTTCTAATGACACCAAAAGCTGTTGTGCCATAGTTCAGATGTCACTAAAAGTTGTTGTACCATGTTGTTTTACCACAGTTCTGATGACACTAAAAGTTGTTGTGCCATAGTTCTGACATCACTAAAAGTTGTACCATAGCTCTGATGTCACCAAAAGTTATTGTGTCATAGTTCTGATGTCACTAAAAGCTGTTGAACCATAGCTCTGATGTCACAAAAATTTATTATACTATAGTTCTGATGTCACTAAAAGTTGTATCATAGCTCTGATGTCACAAAACATTATTGTACCATAGTTCTGGCATCACTAAAAGTTGTTGTACTATCGCTCTGTCACAAAAAGTTATTGTACCATAGTTCTGATATCACTAAAAGCTGTTGTACCATAATTCTAACATCCACTAAAAGTTATTGTACAATAGTTCTGATGTCACTAAAAGCTGTGCTACAGTTCTAATGTCACTAAAAGTTGTTGTACCACAGTTCTAGCATCACTAAAAGTTGTGCCATAGTTCTGACATCACTAAAAGATTTTGTATCAAGTTGTTTCTAGAATACTGGCAGCAGCAGCAGAGTGGCTGTGTCTGTGTGGCACTCACATATCTAAGTTGACATTTTCCATATTTTTTTCTAATTTTTAAATATTTTTGTGTACAGTTTGTGGATTGAGAAGGAGGGTATTGTTCCCTACAGAAAGGTGTGGAATTTGCATATTTCATGTTGGTTGGGAACAGGATAGTCAGCATGTTTGTTCTGTGGTGAATCATATCTTGTGTAGGGTTCAGTTTGTTTATAAACAGTAGTTAGGCAGTTTGCTTGTGCCTTTTGTGGGGTTGTCCTTGCCACCAGGATTAACTGGCTTGTGGCTGTGTTGTGGCCTGTCAATTATGTGGTGATGTGACTTTGTCATTGTTTGTTGTACTTTCTGGGCTGATGATTTCTTGTTTTAAAAAATACATTTATTGAAAATAGTTTTTGAGCTAGAATCAAGCTGTTGCTAAGAACCAGCTTTCTTGGCATCATGTTCTGATGGAACATTTATTTATTTATTTATTTCAGGTTCAGATTAATACCTTTGAGCCAAGACAGCTCTTTACAGAGGTTCCAAGTCCAAGGAGGCAAGACACTACATAACAATATATAGGGTTGAGAATAAAGATACATATTACAGTAACAAATAAACATAATAGACAAGGTTTTTTGGCTACCGAAGTGCAAATGATATGCCCTTCATCATTATAAGATAATGCAGTAAGAACTTTGCCATCATTATTTTGTTACTAAGTGCAAAGTAATACAGTGGTAACAGCCATAGAGGGCTTTGTCAGAGTAGGAGGTAGGTGAGGGTTTAAGGGGGAGGAGGTGGGATGGGTAGGAGGGAGGGTAGGTAGGTAGGTAGGTGGGTGGGTGGGAATAGGGAATAGTCATGTAGTGGGGCAGAGAAGTGGAGGTGGGGGAATAGTGATGTAGTGGGGGCAGAGATAACATGCATTTAGTATGGGCAGTCACAGTTTGTTAGCTTGGTCAAGGAGGAGACAGATGTCTATTTTGAAAGGGTTTACCTTTCCATGCTCCAGGAGGGGTGAAGGGCGACTGTTTAGCCAATGTGGCTCCCGGTAAGCCAGTGAGCACTGGGCAAAGGAGGTATTCTTGAAGGGGACATGTAGTACACCCTTGGCCAATCTTCTGTTCAATTCTGTGTTTGTATTACATTGGAACAAAGCAGACGTAGAATCCTGTGTTAGGACTAGTAGCACTTTCTTTCCTATGAGACAGGTCTGGTACCTAGCTCTTTGGTGCAAAGGGAGTCAGCCAGTTGAGGAGTAAAGGCTTCAGGTGTGGGTAAGGTGTTTAGCCCCCTAAAACTATGTGACAGGCCTTGTGTAGTAGTAATCTGATCCTTTTCAGTGCAGTTTTGGTGGCTGCACTATAGATTACCAGTCCATAGTCTATAGTAGACAAGAATGAGCTCTGTGTTACTAGATTCAGGGCTTAGTGGGTCATCGCTTGCCTGTGGTGATAAAGGATTCCATGTTTAATAATAGCTGATTTAATAACATGGTCTATGTGAGAGGTGAAGGAGATGGTTTCATCAACATGAATGCCAAGATACTTGAAGGTTGTTACCTGTTCATTGGTGTCTACTTTTAGACTAAGGATGGTCAAGAGGTTGGTAGACTTTCTTGAGTTAGGCAGTGTGAAATGCATAATTTTGTTTTTGTTTATAGTTTAAGAGCAGACGGTTTTGAGAGAACCAGGACTCAAGTTCTCTGAAGCTATATTGTAGGGTAGCTGCTATTTCAGTTGGGTGCATGCCTGGAACAGAGATTACTGCATCATCTGCATAAGGCAGCATCTTAGCTGGGCAAGCATTAGGTAGTGCATTTATAAAAATGCTAAAGAGTAGTGGCCTTAAAATGGATCCATGGGGGACTTCCAGAGTTACATTCCTTGTGTCAGAGATTACCCCTCCAATTTTCACACATTGTGATCTATTGGCCAGATGGCTTTTAAACCAGGACACAGTGTTGTTGGACTGTCCTAGTGAGACAACTCTATCTAGCAAGATCTGGTAATTCACTGTGTCAAATGCTTTAGTGAGGTCTATAAAGATAGCCTCACTGTCTTTTCAGTATCCAGGGCATCATACAGGTGAGCATTAAAGTCTTTGAGTGCTGTGATGGTACTGTGACTGTGACAAAGTCAATGGTGCTGCTGGCAAAGTAGATTATAATTAAGGTACTCGCTAAGTTGATCCAATACAATTCTCTCTAGTGTGTTAGAGAGTGGGGGTAATATAGAAATAGGTCGGTAGTTGTCCAGGTTAGTTCTGTCACCATTTTTGAATACAGGAGTGACATGAGCTATCTTCCATCTGTCTGGGAAGACTCCAATTCTTAAGGATATATTATATAGTTTTTTAAGTGGAAAAGTTAGTTTGGCCAGCCGAGTGGCACTGAGGGCTGAGGCATTGGATGCCTTATCTCACCCTATGATGGCAACCCGTGTTTGGAAATGAGCACAGGCTGCTGGGGGTTGGCAGGGGAGGAGCAGGATCAAGCATCCGATGGACTGCTCTCCTTTTCCAGGGATCAGCATTCTACTGGTCCCTAGTGGTGGCTGGCAGGTGGTGCACTGATGCTACAAAAAGGGGAGGAGATGGGCCAGATGCTTGGAGGAGTATGTGCAGGCATGCACGTGCTCTCTCTGTGGGCATCATTGCATGCCTCACCTCAGGGGAAGAAAAACAGAAAAGGTCTTGGCTGTGCAGCATACATTGATCCCCACAGGTGCCACTCCTGAGAAGGCACCTCCCTGGCTAGATCCGTTTGGGTGGGTTGAGATGCTCCCCACCACCCTGCCATGAAGCGTAAGTCATGGCAGCATAAAGGAGGGGGCCTGATCCTTGGGGGATGGCGCCGGGAAGGGGGGACAGCCAATGGTACTAGGAGTGCTGGCCAAGACAGGAAAGGGATACGATATAAATGTATTTATTTATTTATTAGAATTTCGGATAAATACCTTTGAGCCAATGGCTCTTTTACAAAGGTTCCACATCAGTATACAAAGAATAGAAGTACAGTTTGTAAACAAAAAAAAAAAGAAAAGCTAGTTCATGCAGGGCGAGGGCAACTAGCTTCATGTCTATCGTGTCACTGGCGATTCTGGTTTTGCCCAGGACTCTTTTAACATATTTAATGGTTTGAGATCTTGTGATTTCCCTGAAGTAGAATAGAGTTTGTCCGGTGTTATGGGTTGGGGGACGGATGTTCTTAGTGGATTTACTGGTGGGCTGAGTTTTTAGGTACTCAGGTGGAAGAACAGCACTTAAGTCCATGAAGGCATGGTTAAAAGCATTGGCCAGGTCCTTAGATTGTTGAATTGGGCCCAATGGAGCTACAGTGAGGTCTGGTGGTGATCTGGATTCCTCACCAGCCAGAGATTTAATGTTATTCTAGAACATCCTACCATTCCCCAATTTTTTTCCCATTTGTTCTTTGTAGTAGCTTGCTTTGACATTCCTCACCAGCCAGGTACACCTATTTCTGGCTGCTTTGTAAGCAGAGAAATCAGCCTGCTTCCTGGTTGGTCTAGCTTTGTGCCAGAGGTTGTCCCGATTGTTCATTTGTTCTATGAGGGAGCTTGAGAGCCAAGGGTTTATTGAGCATTTGCCTTTGGATGTTCTTCCAGGAACATCTGAAGTAGCAGCCTACTGAGTTCTAGAATATTGATATTTGCTGTTACATTTTGATGGTAAAAGTGAAACAGATTTATGTTTAATCTGCTGTCAAATACTGGGATGACAGCTGCAGTTTCTTTTAATCCTTTTTGTCTCCTTTGCTTAATAATATCTACAGTTTGTTATTCTGTATTCGGAATTCAATATCACACTCTTGTGCACAATGAATGTTATTGTTTTTGTTCTACTTTTAGCTATGTAATTTTGAAGTTACACTGATCTCTGTTTAAATGTACAATATGATGAAAAACTAATAAACATGTTGACAAAAAAGAGTAACAGAAATTTATATATTTTTGAATTTTATATTTATGTATAACTGGAGGCTAGGAGAAGCTGGGCTGGGAGGATGTGGGGGAAATAGATGCCCTTATGGGAAGCAGGTGAGTGGAAGGAGAGTGGTAAACTGCAATAGCTGTGTGGCAGCAGTCTTTCTGGGGATGATGTGGAGTAAAGGGGGCTGTCCAATGTGTAAGAGCCTGGATCACCTAAGGGCTGAAATAAGGCTGCTTAGATGGGAGCTGGGGAGGATGGTGGGGGAAGTCAGCGGAGCAGAGTACTGGAGGGGAAGGCAGATGGGTGGTGCCCAGGGGACCAAGAGCGTTAAGTAGGGGAAGGGTGTGGGGAGGACCACCCAGTATGCAAGAATGTCTCTTCCTCAGAGGACTAGGGAGCCCAGGGTGGAGGAATGGCAAGTGGTAAGGGAAAGAGGAGGGAATGTGGTGGTAGCATTGGGGGGGAACTTCTGAAGGGGTGCCTTTATCGAATAGATTTGCACCACTGTCTGGAAGGAGGAAGGGGACAGCAGGAGGTGAGGTAGGAGGTTGAGTTGAGCCAGAGCTGAGAGTAAGAATACAGGGAAGGGGAGAATGAACTAGTAAGGGTGGGCAGGGAAGAAGAGGCAGGCACAATGGAGTGGAGAATGGGGGTAAGGAAAGAAAGACGGGCGGGAAAAGTGGAAACAGACATGGATAGTCAGAAAGGGATGAGCAGAGTGTAAGATGGAAAAAGAGCTAGGGGATGAATAGTGGATACCGAGATAAGTTCACCAGGGTTCAGGGGGATCAATTAGGTGGGGGAACAGACAGTACCAAAGGTAAGAAAGGAAGCATGGCAAGCACGGGTGCAAGGGATAGAAGGGTGCAGTCATAGGGGACTCCATAATTAGGGGTATTCACTGGGGAAGGAAGGAGACCCAAATGCATGCAAGAGGGTGGTGTGTATGCAAAGGATAACAGTGGGGAAGGTGGGTCCAAGAATAAGGGAACTAGTAAGGGAGGTTGGAGTGACACCTATTTTAGTTGTGGGAACCAGTGTCCTAGCTGGGGAAGAGGTTGAGGTAGAGTGCAAAGTAGGTTCAGGGAGTTAGGGAAGATCTGCAGGGAGGAAGCAAATTCGCTGGCTATCTCAGAGGTGATACCAGTACAAAGGGCCAGCACAGCTAGAAAAAGAAGATTAAAGAATTTTAATGACTGGCTGAGGAAATGGTGCAATGAGGAGAGGTTCATCTGTACTGGGGACTGGGAGGAGACCTGGTCAAACAAAGCACTCTTTTCACCCGACAGGCTACACCTCAGTAGGGAGGGTTCAGGGGCACTCGGGGACAAACTGGGGAAATACTGTACATAAACACTACACCTTATATAAACTACTGGGGGGGCAGCAGGACTGTAGGCACAGAGATTCTGAGAGGAGGAGGTCAATGAAGCTCCCCCCACAGTGATAGAAGAAGTCTGGAGGGAGGAAGTTGAAGGGGTGAGAAAACAACAAAAGATGGAGGGGGTGAGGAACACATAACAAGGATAGGTGGGGGGTGCACACAGAGGACAGAAATGTGATGAGAAGAAGAGAGAGAAGGGAAAGGAAGTAAGATCAAATTCTAAGTGGAGGGTAGTGTCTCTGAATGCTCAGAGTCTTGGAAACAAGATGGATGACCTGCAGGCACTATTAGCAGGCAGAACGGTGGACATAGTGGCAGTAACTGAGACCTGGGTAACACTGCACCATGACTGGGAGATTGCGATCCCTGAATATAAACTGTACAGGAGGGACAGGGAAGGGAAGGGAAAGGGGGTGGCAGTTTTCATCAGGGAGGAAATAACTTGCATAAGGGAGGAGTCAGAGGAAGGGAAGGCGGAGGCATTATGGGTTCAGTTATGGTCCAATAGAAGGAGAAAGCTGAGGTTGGGGGTAGTTTACAGACCACCCAACCAGAACAAAGAGAGGAGCAGGGAACTTCGCTCGCATGTTTTGGAAGCTGCAAGGAAAGGAGAGGTGGTAATTGTGGGGGACTTTAACCTGCCCAAGATAGACTGGAATGTACTATCCACAACATGTGCTAGGAGTCAGGGGATACTGGGAGGACTGCAAAGTGGGTTCCTGACTCAGGGTGTCGCAGAACCAACAAAAGTAGAGGCAATTCTTGATCTGGTGCTCACGAATGCAGAGCATGTACAGGAAGTAATGGTCAGGGAGTCTCTGGGTTGGAGTGA
Source organism: Neoceratodus forsteri (assembly GCA_016271365.2). Classification (NCBI taxonomy): domain Eukaryota; kingdom Metazoa; phylum Chordata; order Ceratodontiformes; family Ceratodontidae; genus Neoceratodus; species Neoceratodus forsteri. The sequence continues at coordinate 136,936,862 of JADMNL010000025.1, forward strand.
CCATTGCACAGTGTGGTTCCAGTTGGATATGGGCAGGGAAAGTATCCTGACTAAGACCAAAATCTTGGATTTTAGAAGGGTGGACTTCAGGAAGATGGGCAAAGTGCTGAGGAGCCACCTGGTGGACATCAGAGCAGATATGGGGGTGGACCAAAGGTGGTTCATCACTAAGGAAGGAAGACTGGTTGCCACAGAGGAGTCCATTAGGCTCAGGGAGAAGAACACAAGGTCCACAATATCCAGCTGGTTTAGTTATGGAGTCACCCAGACAATAAGGGAAAATAGGTTAGCCTGCAGGAAATTCAGGAAGACTGAGAGAGGTGGATAGTGAAAATTACCTAAGGTTGGTTAGTGAGGCAAGAAAGGAAGTCCGGTGAGCTAAGGTACACAAGCAGCTTCAGATATCTAAAGGAATTAAGAAGGGGGAGAAGGCCTTCTTTTGTTACATAAGTGAGAAAAGGGACAAGAAGGATGGAATTGTTAGGCTTAAGAAATGGGAGGAGCGGATGAAGGATAATAGAGGTGTAACCCCCAGGTGGCGCTATCCCAAGGGCTACTACCCCTGCCTGTTTGGCTACTGACAGGTTGAGGGGCCTAGGTTCTATGATGGGTGCCTCCACCCAGAGGTCAGGGTTAGTAGTGGTTAAACCAGCTCAGGTACAGCCCTCTGGGACACTGTGATCCCCCTTTGTTCCCACTAGTGGCCCACACAATACACGGGAGTTACCTTCCCAATACCCCACATATACACACTTTTTATGCATAGGGATACCACTTACCCTCAAGACTGATTCTGCAGCCCATCTAGGAGGACCCCCTGTAAAACAATGTTAAACAACATACACAGCAATTTGCAATACGGTTCTAGATGCATTAACACCACAGTCAGTATATAGTATAACAACAACAAATCTGGTTTATTCAGGGGACAGTAACACGGGAGGGGGGGTAATCAGGTTGATTATTTTAGATAAGTTTGAATCACAGTACTGTACACATATATTTAGGGTCCAAAATGTCACTCTCTGGGTACCAAGGATGGGGGCTAGCCAGGTCCATTGCCCGGGGTTGGCCGGCTGGTGCAGCTGGATGGGGCCCTGTATGAAGAAAATATATGCATAAACAAATTGTAATCCAGAGCCGGATGGCTCAGTCCAAAAACAGAAGCACACAAAACAATCAGTTGACACACTTTGATTAAATGAAGGTGAGGGGAGATACCCCTATTTGTACTCACAAACTCCAAACCAAGAGCTGAACTGAGGAAGTGGCTCTGGATGGCCAGGATGAGCAGGGCATGGAGTTGAGACTCCTGTGACAGGGCCTGACTGATTTAGATAGCAGACAGATTTAGTCCAAGTAGCTTTGAGTCCAGCTTCCAGCTTCAGCTCATAACTCACAGCTCACAACAAGGGGAAAAGGAATCACGATCCCATACAAACACTAGGCACATTTATATGTAAAGGAAATTACTGTACCAGGCAGCTGCTTCCCAATTCCGATCGCAAATACTGCAAAACCCGAGAACACACACAGCAACAGAGTCCCCGACAGGCCGATCGCACTTCTGCAAATCTCCGGTCTTCTACGAGTAAGCCTGGTTCTGCACACTTCTTCCTTTTCTCCACAAACTCGGATTCAGTCCGAATGAGCGCTCACTAATGGCTACAGGCTGACTTCAGGACCTTACACGTGCTTTCAGCGCGAACTGCACACTGCAGCAGAACAGAGCTCCTACTCCCTTCACAGTCAACTCGCATCTGCCCTCCAGGAGCAGTTCAGGGCATTTCCCTTAGGCTCCACACAGGTTCAGTTGGTGGATTCAACTGTCAGTCACTGCAGGGCTCCCTCTGTTGGTGCAAAAAGGTGCCAAGGTCCAAACTACAGCGCCCAGAAGCACCTGCCATACATTCCACCTTGAAGCAGGCTCCAGGTGAGAGTCCAAGTTCTGGTTGGCTCAGGCAGTCTCCATTTTAGGGCTCCCCTAACCCAATTGGCCCAGATTAGCAGTTCAGGTCCAAAATGGAGGAGCAACACATACAGAGTCCCAGCTGCAATAAAGGCAGGTTAGACAAACTGCAATATTTACAAATGCTCTAAATGATTTCAGGAAAACAGTTACATCCTTCAGATGGGCTCCCTCTGCGCTCTTAGTGACTGCAGAAATGGAGTGATCAGCTGGCAGTTCAGAGCAGGATTTGAGCATTAACTACACAGTCCCCCCCCATTCAAGCTAATTTAGCCTGCAAGCAGGCAGCTCTTAAAGAGACAGTACCAGAGGCTCCAAAAGCTCTCACAGATAAATGACTTAAACACCGAATACCATTCAGGTGGGGAGCACTTAGCTAGCTCCTAGGAGACTTTTGGGAACCCCCATTTGCAGGGGGGTTACAGAGGAAAAGCATAAAAACTAAATGGAAACTTCAGATCCTTCTTCACCAGAGAGAAGTATAGACCAGTGCCTTCAGGAGGGAGAAGGGGAGCATGGGAGCGGGGAACACAGATATAGTGATAGTGGAGGATAGAGTGAGGGAGGGGCTGCTAGCATTGAAGGTGGACAAATCATCAGGCCCAGACAGAGAACAGCCAAGGGTACTAAGGGAACTGGCTGAGGAGCTGGCAGGGCTACTGGCAGGCCTGTTTAATAGTTCACTGGAGTCAGGCATGGTACCACAGGACTGAAGAACAGTACATGTGGTGCCCCTAAACAAAAGTGGTCCCAAGGATGACCCAGGGAATTACAGACCAGTCTGTCTGACCTTAATCATTTGTAAGCTCATGGAGACCATACTTAAGGAAAGGTTGGCAGAATATCTAATGGAACATGGTCTCCAGGATGTGAGGCAGCACAGGTCATGAGGGGGAGATTGTGTCAACTGAATCCGATTGACTTCTTTAACTGGGGCACTAAGACAATAGACAGGTACCATGCAGTAGACATCCTCTATCTGGATTTCAGCAAGGCCGTTGACTCTGTGTCCCACAAAAGGTTGATTAGGAATTTGGTGGAACTCGGGGTTGGGGAGAAGATGACCAAATGGCTGGAAACCTGGCTGAGGGACATAATCCAGAGAGTGGTTGTGGGGGAGAATTATCTAGCTCCAGGGAGGTCACCAGTGGGGTCTCTCAGGGTATGGTGACGGAGCCGGGGTTGTTCAATGTCTTCATCAGTGACATTAGGGATGGCATTTAGGGCAAAATGTGCCTATTCATGGATGACACCAAGCTCTGTGGGAGAATGGACATAGCTGAAGGTATACGGGGTCTACAGGACAATCTGGACAAGCTGTGGAGGTGGTCCAGGATCTGGCAGCTTGACTTCAATGCCAAGAAATGCAAAGTTATGCACATTGGAGCCAAGAATCCCAGGATGGAGTACTACCTTGGTGAAGCCCAGGTATCTGCTCCACAGGAGAAAGACCTGGCATTGATGATCACTAGTGACCTGAAGCACTCCATGTAGTGCAAGAAAGCAGCATCAAAGGCAAGCAAACAAGATGCATAGCTAGAGGGATCAGTAGTAGGACAGAAGAGGTTACAGTGCCCTTGTAGAGGTCACTGGTGAGGCCACATCTAGAGTATGGAGTTCAGTACTGATGCCCGCACCTCAAACGGACACTAACTTGCTGCAGAAGATCCAGAAGATCCAGAAGAGGGCTACAAAGATGATAGTGAGTCAGCAGGGTAAAGCATATGAGGAGAGGTTGAGGGCACTGAACGTACTCCCTGGAGGACAGGAGAGAGGGGGGACATGATTGAGACCTTCAAGTACTTGAAAAGAATGAATAAGGTGAATAAGGATGGTCTCTTTAAGCTAAGTGGTAACCATAACATGAGGGAGCACTGTCTTATGCTGGAGGGGAGGAGATTTAGGAGGGAGGTCAGGAAGCACTTCTTCATGGAGAGGGTGGTAGATATTTGGAATGCACTGCCAGAAGAGGTGGTCTTGTTGAAGATGGTGGGGAGCTTCAAGGGAGGTGGGATAGGCATAGGGGGAAGGTAAGGATCATGGGTAGGTAGGATGGAAAGGATGGGAAGAGTGTGGGAGCAGGGTCAGCAGCTCAAGCTGTGGACCTGCATTATGAGCAGACTAGATATACCAAATGGCCTTCTTCTGCTGTCTTCTTCATATGTTCATATGTATGTTGTGTCATCATTGTGATGTCATTAAAAGTTGTTGTACCACAGTTTTTACATCACTAAACGTTGTTATACCAAGTATCTGTACTGTAGTTCTAACATTACTAAACATTGTTGTACTATAATTCTGATGTCACTAAAAGTTGTTGTACCATAGTTCTGTCATTGCTTAAAGTTGTGGCATAGTTCTGACATTACTAAAAGTAGTTGCACCATAGTTCTGATGTCCCAAAAGGTTATGCCAAAGTTCTCATTTCACTAAAAGTTGCTGTAGTATAATTCTGATAAAACAAAGTGTTGTTCTGCCATAGTTCTGGCATCACTAAAAGTAGTTGTATCATAGTTCTGGCATCACTAAAGTAGTTGTACTATAGTTCTGACATCACTAAGAGTCACTGTGCCACAGCTCTGATGTCCCAAAAAGTTGTTTTACCAAAGTTCTGATATCACTAAAAGTTGCTGTGCCATAGTTCTGAGGTCACTAAAAGCTGCTGTGCCATAGTTCTGATATCACTAAAAGCTGCTGTGCCATAGTTCTAAGGTCACTAAAAACTGCTGTGCCATAGTTCTAAGGTCACTAAAAACTACTGTCTCATAGTTCTGAGGTCACTAAAAGTTGCTGTGCCATAGTTCTGAGGTCATTAAAAGCTGCTGCGGCATAGTTCTGATATCACTAAACGTTGCTGTGCCATAGTTCTGAGATCACTAAAAACTGCTGTGCCATAGTTCTCAGGTCACTAAAAACTGCTGTGCCAAAGTTCTGAGGTCATTAAAAGTTGCAGTGCCATAGTTCTGAGGTCATTAAAAGCTGCTGTGCCATAGTTCTGAGGTCATTAAAAGCTGCTGTGCCATAGTTCTGAGACCACTAAAAGATGCTGTGTCATAGTTCTGAGATCACTAAAAGTTGCTGTGTCACAGTTCTGAGGTCACTAAAAGCTGCTATACTATAGTTCTGAGGTCACTAAAAGCTGCTGTACTATAGTTCTGAGGTCACTAAAAGCTGCTGTGCCATAGTTCTGAGATCACTAAAAGCTGCTTTGCCATAGGCCTGAGGTCACTGAAAGGTGCTGTGCCATAGTTCTGAGGTCACTAAAAGTTGCAGTGCCATAGTTCTGATATCACTAAAAGTTGCAGTGCTGTAGTTCTGAGGTCATTAAAAGTTGCTGTGCCATAGTTCTGAGGTCATTAAAAGCTGCTGTACTATAGTTATGAGATCACTAAAAGCTGCTGTGCCATAGTTCTGAGGTCACTAAAAGCTGCTGTGCCATAATTCTGAGATCACTAAAAGCTGCTGTGCCATAGTTCTGAGGTCACTGAAAGTTGCTGTGCCATAGTTCTGACATCACTAAGAAGTGTTGCACCATATTTCAGATATCATTAAAAGTTGTTGTACCATACTTCTGTGGTCACTAAAAGTTGCTCTGCCATAGTTATGAGATCACTAAAAGTTGCTGTGCCATAATCTGAGGTCACTAAAAGCTGCTGTACTACAGTTCTGAGGTCACTGAAAGGTGCTGGGCCATAGTTCTGACATCACTAAGAAGTGTTGCACCATATTTCAGATATCATTAAAAGTTGTTTTACCATAGTTCTGAGGTCACTAAAAGTTGCAGTGCCATAGTTACGAGATCACTAAAAGCTGCTCTGCCATAATTCTGAAGTCACTAAAAGCTGATGTGCCATAATTCTGAAGTCACTAAAAGCTGCTGTGCCATAGTTCCGAGATCATTGAAAGCTGCTGTGCCATAGTTCTGAGATCACTAAAAGCTGCTGTGCGATAGTTCAGAGGTCACTGAAAGTTGCTGTGCCATAGTTCTGAGGTCACTGAAAGTTGCTGTGCCATAGTTCTGACATCACTAAGAAGTGTTGCACCATATTTCAGATATCATTAAAAGTTGTTGTACCATAGTTCTGAGGTCACTAAAAGCTGCTGTGCCATAGTTCTGAGGTCACTGAAAGTTGCTGTGCCATAGTTCTGACATCACTAAGAAGTGCTGCACCATATTTCAGTTATCATTAAAAGTTGTTGTACCATAGTTCTGAGGTCACTAAAAGCTGCTGCGCCATAGTTCTGAGGTCACTAAAAGCTGCTGTGCCATAGTTCTGATGTCACTAAAAGCTGCTGTGCCATAGTTATGAGATCACTAAAAGCTGTGACATAGTTCTGATGTTACTAAACGCTGCTGTGCCATAGTTCTGAGATGACTAAAAGTTCCTGTGCCATAATTCTGAGGTCACTGAAAGCTGCTGTATCATAGTTCTGAGGTCACTAAAAGCTGCTGTGCCATAGTTCTGACATCACTAAGAAGTGTTGCACCATATTTCAGATATCATTAAAAGTTGTTGTACCACAGTTCTGAGGTCACTAAAAGCTGCTGTGCCATAGTTCTGAAGTCACTGAAAGCTGCTGTGCCATAGTTCTGAGGTCACTGAAAGTTGCTGTGCCATAATTCTGACATCACTAAGAAGTGCTACACCATATTTCAGATATCATTAAAAGTTGTTGTACCATAGTTCTGAGGTCACTAAAAGCTGCTGTGCCATGAATTCTGAGGTCACTAAAAGCTGCTGTGCCATAGTTCTGAGGTCATTAAAAGCTGCTGTGCCATAGTTCTCAGATATCACTGAAAGCTGCTGTGCCATAGTTCAGAGGTCACTAAAAGCTGCTGTGCCATAATTCTGAGGTCACTAAAAGCTGCTGTGCCATAGTTCTGAGGTCATTAAAGACTGCTGTGCCATAGTTCTGAATATGACTGAAAGCTGCTGTGCCATAGTTCTGGGGTCACTAAAGCTGCTGTACCATAGTTCTGAGGTCACTAATAGCTGCTGTGCTATAGTTCTGAGATCACTGAAAGTTGTTGTGCCATAGTTCTGACTTAACTAAGAGTTGGTATACCATACTCAGATATCATTAAAGGTTGCTGTGCCATAGTTCTGAGGTCACTAAAAGCTGCTGTGCCATAGTTCTGAGGTCACTAAAAGCTGCTGTGCCATAGTTCTGTGGTCACTAAAAGCTGCTGTGCCATAGTTCTGAGGTCACTATAAGCTGCTGTGCCATAGTTCTGAGGTCACTAAAAGCTGCTGTGCCATAGTTATGAGATCACTAAAAGCTGCTGTGCCATAGTTCTGAGGTCACTAAAAGCTGCTGTGCCATAGTTCTGAGGTCACTAAACCCTGCTGTGCCATAGTTCTGAGATGACTAAAAGTTGCTGTGCCATAATTCTGAGGTCACTAAAATCTGCTGTGCCATAGTTCTGAGGTCACTAAAAGCTGCTGTGCTATAGTACTGAGATCACTGAAAGCTGCTGTGCCATAGTTCTTAGGTCACTAAAAGCTGCTGTGCCATAGTTCTGAGGTCACTAAAAGTTGCTGTGCCATAGTTCTGAGGTCACTAAAAGCTGCTGTGCCATAGTTCTGAGATATCACTTAAAGCTGCTGTGCCATAGTTCTGAGGTCACTATAACCTGCTGTGCCATAATTCTGAGGTCACTAAAAGCTGCTGTGCTGTAGTTCTGAGATCACTGAAAGTTGTTGTGCCATAGTTCTGACATAACTAAGAGTTGTTGTACCATACTTCAGATATCATTAAAAGTTGCTGTGCCATAGTTCTGAGGTCACTAAAAGCTGCTGTGCCATAGTTCTGAGGTCACTAAAAGCTGCTGTGGCATAGTTCTGTGGTCACTAAAACCTGCTGTGGCATAGTTCTGAGGTCACTAAAAGCTGCTGTGCCACAGTTATGAGGTCACTAAATGCTGCTGTGCCATAGTTCTGAGATGACTAAAAGTTGCTGTGCCATAATTCTGAGGTCACTAAAAGCTGCTGTGCCATAGTTCTGAGGTCAGTAAAAGCTGCTGTGCCATAGCTCTGAGATCACTGAAAGCTGATGTGCCTTAGTTCTGAGGTTGCCTTAGTTCTGTGGTCACTAAAAGCTGCTGTGCCATAGTTCTGAGGTCACTAAAAGCTTCTGTGCCATAGTTCTGAGATATCACTGAAAGCTGCTGTGCCATAGTTCTGAGGTCACTAAAAGCTGCTCTGCCATAGTTCTGAGGTCACTAAAAGCTGCTGTTCGAGCCGGCCCGCCGGCACAGCGGTTGGATTTCCGCTTTCGACGCCGGCGTCCAGGGTTCGGGAACGGATCCGGGTCGTCGGAGGGCCGGCTGGGGGGGAGAAGGATTGAGCGCCATAGACAGCTCTCCTTCTCCGGGGGAGGGTCCCACCAGTATCCAGCGCGATGAGGGCTCCTAGCAGAGGCTGGGAGAACTCACGCTGCCGGCGTGAGGTCAGGGAGGGGCGAGTTAGGCGGGGCGGACGCTGGCGTCATTGCACGTCCCCGCCTCCTCAAGGCTGGGGAAACATAAGGTGACAAAATCCCTGCCTTGAGTCTACATGATGCTCTGCCCTGGACTGCCCTGATTGGCCACCGGAGCCATTCCATCTAACCAGATACAGTTCCACGGCCGATAAAGGGGGTCAGTACCGCGGCCCCGCTCTCTACGGGGTAAGCCAGGGATGACTTGGGGGATTCGGCAATGTCCGGTGGTCGGGGCTCCAGGGTCCGTGACCAGAGCAGGGCAACGACAGAAGGGCAGGGGCATAGAAGAGGTAAAATAAAAAAAAAATAAAGCTGCTGTGCCATAGTTCTGAGATATCACTGAAAGATGCTATACCACAGTTCTGAGGTCATGAAAAGCTGCTCTGCTATAGTTCTGAAATATCATTGAAAGCTGCTCTGCCATAGTTCTGAGGTCACTAAAAGCTGCTGTGCCATAGTTCTGAGGTCACTAAAAGCTGCTGTGCCATAGTTCTGAGGTCACTAAGCGGCTGTGCCATAGTTATGAGATCACCAAAAGCTGCTGTGCCATAGTTCTGAGATGACTAAAAGCTGCTGTGCCATAATTCTGAGGTTACTAAAAGCTGCTGTGCCATAGTTCTCAGGTCACTAAAAGCTGCTGTGCCATAGTTCTGAGGTCACTAAAAGCTGCTGTACTATAGTTCTGAGGTCACTGAAAGTTGCTGTGCCATAGTTCTGACATCACTAAGAATTGTTGCACCATATTTCAGATATCATTAAAAGTTGTTGTACCATACTTCTGTGGTCACTAAAAGTTGCTCTGCCATATTTATGAGATCACTAAAAGTTGCTGTGCCATAATCTGAGGTCACTAAAAGCTGCTGTACTACAGTTCTGAGGTCACTGAAAGTTGCTGGGCCATAGTTCTGACATCACTAAGAAGTGCTGCACCATATTTCAGATATCATTAAAAGTTGTTTTACCATAGTTCTGAGGTCACTAAAAGTTGCAGTGCCATAGTTATGAGATCACTAAAAGCTGCTCTGCCATAATTCTGAAGTCACTAAAAGCTGCTGTGCCATAGTTCTGAGGTCACTAAAAGCTGCTGTGCGATAGTTCTGAGGTCACTGAAAGTTGCTGTGCCACAGTTCCAAGATGACTGAAAGCTGCTGTGCCATAGTTCTGAGATCACTAAAAGCTGCTGTGCGATAGTTCTGAGGTCACTGAAAGTTGCTGTGCCACAGTTCTGACATAACTGAGAGTTGTTGTACCATACTTCAGATATCATTAAAAGTTGCTGTGCCATAGTTCTGAGGTCACTAAAAGCTGCTGTGCCACAGTTCTGAGGTCACTAAAAGCTGCTGTGCCATAGTTCTATGGTCACTAAAAGCTGCTGTGCCATATTTCTGAGGTCAATAAAAGCTGTTGTGCCATAGTTCTGAGGTCACTAAAAGCTGCTGTGAGATAGTTATGAGATCACTAAAAGCTGCTGTGCCATAGTTCTGAGATGACTAAAAGCTGCTGTGCCATAATTCTGAGGTCACTAAAAGCTGCTGTGCCATAGTTCTGAGGTCACTAAAAGCTGCTGTGCCATAATTCTGAGGTCACTAAAAGCTGCTGTGCTATTGTTCTGAGGTCATTAAAAGCTGCTGACCCATAGTTCTGAGATATCACTGAAAGCTGCTGTGCCATAGTTCAGGGGTCACTAAAAGCTGCTGTACCATAGTTCTGAGGTCTCTAAAAGCTGCTGTGCTATAGTTCTGAGATCACTGAAAGTTGTTGTGCCATAGTTCTGACTTAACTAAGAGTTGGTATACCATACTTCAGATATCATTAAAGGTTGCTGTGCCATAGTTCTGAGGTCACTAAAAGCTGCTGTGCCATAGTTCTGAGGTCACTAAAAGCTGCTGTGCCATAGTTCTGTGGTCACTAAAAACTGCTGTGCTATAGTTCTGAGGTCACTATAAGCTGCTGTGCCATAGTTCTGAGGTCACTAAAAGCTGCTGTGCCATAGTTATGAGATCACTAAAAGCTGCTGTGCCATAGTTCTGAGGTCACTAAAAGCTGCTGTGCCATAGTTCTGAGATATCACTTAAAGCTGCTGTGCCATAGTTCTGAGGTCATTATAAGCTGCTGTGCCATAATTCTGAGGTCACTAAAACCTGCTGTGCTATAGTTCTGAGATGACTGAAAGCTGCTGTGCCATAGTTCTGAGATCACTAAAAGTTGCTGTGCCATAATCTGAGGTCACTAAAAGCTGCTGTACTACAGTTCTGAGGTCACTGAATGTTGCTGGGCCATAGTTCTGACATCACTAAGAAGTGTTGCACCATATTTCAGATATCATTAAAAGTTGTTTTACCATAATTCTGAGATCACTAAAAGTTGCAGTGCCATAGTTATGAGATCACTAAAAGCTGCTCTGCCATAATTCTGAAGTCACTAAAAGCTGCTGTGCCATAGTTCTGAGGTCACTAAAAGCTGCTGTGCCATAGTTCTGAGATCATTAAATGTTGCTGTGCCATAATTCTGAAGTCACTAAAAGCTGCTGTGCTATAGTTCCGAGATGACTGAAAGCTGCTGAGCCATAGTTCTGAGATCACTAAAAGCTGCTGTGCGATAGTTCTGAGGTCACTGAAAGTTGCTGTGCCATAGTTCCGAGATGACTGAAAGCTGCTGTGCCATAGTTCTGAGATCACTAAAAGCTGCTGTGCGATAGTTCTGAGGTCACTGAAAGTTGCTGTGCCATAGTTCTGAGGTCACTGAAAGTTGCTGTGCCATAGTTCTGAGATCACTAAAAGTTGCTGTGCGATAGTTCTGAGGTCACTGAAAGTTGCTGTGCCATAGTTCTGAGGTCACTGAAAGTTGCTGTGCCATAGCTCTGAGATCACTAAAAGCAGCTGTGCCATAGTTCTGAGGTCACTAAAAGCTGCTGTGCCATAGTTCTGAGATATCACTGAAAGCTGCTGTACCATAGTTCTGAGGTCATGAAAAGCTGCTGTGCTATAGTTCTGAAATATCACCGAAAGTTGCTCTGCCATAGTTCTGAGGTCACTAAAAGCTGCTGTGCTATAGTTCGGAGATAACTGAAAGTTGTGCCATAGCTCTGACATAACTGAGAGTAGTTGTACCATACTTCAGATATCATTAAAAGTTGCTGTGCCATAGTTCTGAGGTCACTAAAAGCTGCTGTGCCATAGTTCTGAGGTCACAAAAAGCTGCTGTGCCATAGTTCTATGGTCACTAAAAGCTGCTGTGCCATAGTTCTGAGGTCAATAAAAGCTGTTGTGCCATAGTTCTGAGGTCACTAAAAGCTGCTGTGCCATAGTTATGAGATCACTAAAAGCTGCTGTGCCATAGTTCTGAGATGACTAAAAACTGCTGTGCCATAATTCTGAGGTCACTAAAAGCTGCTGTGCCATAGTTCCGAGGTCACTAAAAGCTGCTGTGCCATAATTCTGAGGTCACTAAAAGCTGCTGTGCCATAGTTCTGAGGTCATTAAAAGCTGCTGTGCCATAGTTCTCAGATATCACTGAAAGCTGCTGTGCCATAGTTCAGAGGTCACTAAAAGCTGCTGTGCCATAATTCTGAGGTCACTAAAAGCTGCTGTGCCATAGTTCTGAGGTCATTAAAAGCTGCTGTGCCATAGTTCTGAGATATCACTGAAAGCTGCTGTGCCATAGTTCTGGGGTCACTAAAAGCTGCTGTACCATAGTTCTGAGGTCACTAATAGCTGCTGTGCTATAGTTCTGAGATCACTGAAAGTTGTTGTGCCATAGTTCTGACTTAACTAAGAGTTGGTATACCATACTTCAGATATCATTAAAGGTTGCTGTGCCATAGTTCTGAGGTCACTAAAAGCTGCTGTGCCATAGTTCTGAGGTCACTAAAAGCTGCTGTGCCATAGTTCTGTGGTCACTAAAAGCTGCTGTGCCATAGTTCTGAGGTCACTATAAGCTGCTGTGCCATAGTTCTGAGGTCACTAAAAGCTGCTGTGCCATAGTTATGAGATCACTAAAAGCTGCTGTGCCATAGTTCTGAGGTCACTAAAAGCTGCTGTGCCATAGTTCTGAGGTCACTAAACCCTGCTGTGCCATAGTTCTGAGATGACTAAAAGTTGCTGTGCCATAATTCTGAGGTCACTAAAATCTGCTGTGCCATAGTTCTGAGGTCACTAAAAGCTGCTGTGCTATAGTACTGAGATCACTGAAAGCTGCTGTGCCATAGTTCTTAGGTCACTAAAAGCTGCTGTGCCATAGTTCTGAGGTCACTAAAAGTTGCTGTGCCATAGTTCTGAGGTCACTAAAAGCTGCTGTGCCATAGTTCTGAGATATCACTTAAAGCTGCTGTGCCATAGTTCTGAGGTCACTATAACCTGCTGTGCCATAATTCTGGAGGTCACTAAAAGCTGCTGTGCTGTAGTTCTGAGATCACTGAAAGTTGTTGTGCCATAGTTCTGACATAACTAAGAGTTGTTGTACCATACTTCAGATATCATTAAAAGTTGCTGTGCCATAGTTCTGAGGTCACTAAAGCTGCTGTGCCATAGTTCTGAGGTCACTAAAAGCTGCTGTGGCATAGTTCTGTGGTCACTAAAACCTGCTGTGGCATAGTTCTGAGGTCACTAAAAGCTGCTGTGCCACAGTTATGAGGTCACTAAATGCTGCTGTGCCATAGTTCTGAGATGACTAAAAGTTGCTGTGCCATAATTCTGAGGTCACTAAAAGCTTCTGTGCCATAGTTCTGAGGTCAGTAAAAGTTGCTGTGCCATAGCTCTGAGATCACTGAAAGCTGATGTGCCTTAGTTCTGAGGTTGCCTTAGTTCTGTGGTCACTAAAAGCTGCTGTGCCATAGTTCTGAGGTCACTAAAGCTTCTGTGCCATAGTTCTGAGATATCACTGAGCTGCTGTGCCATAGTTCTGAGGTCACTAAAGCTGCTCTGCCATAGTTCTGAGGTCACTAAAGCTGCTGTTGAGCGGCCCGCCCGGCCAGCGGTTGTTCCGCTTGCGGCGCCGGCGTCCAGGGTTCGGGAACGGATCCGGGTCGTCGGAGGGCCGGCTGGGGGGGAGAAGGATTGAGCGCCATAGACAGCTCTCCTTCTCCGGGGAAGGGTCCCACCAGTATCCAGCGCGATGAGGGCTCCTAGCAGAGGCTGGGAGAACTCACGCTGCCGGCGTGAGGTCAGGGAGGGGCGAGTTAGGCGGGGCGGACGCTGGCGTCATTGCACGTCCCCGCCTCCTCAAGGCTGGGGAAACATAAGGTGACAAAATCCCTGCCTTGAGTCTACATGATGCTCTGCCCTGGACTGCCCTGATTGGCCACCGGAGCCATTCCATCTAACCAGATACAGTTCCACGGCCGATAAAGGGGTCAGTACGCGGCCCGCTCTCTGAGGTAAGCCAGGGATGACTTGGGGATTCGGCAATGTCCGGTGGTCGGGGCTCCAGGGTCCGTGACCAGAGCAGGCAACGACAGAAGGGCAGGGCATAGAAGAGGTAAAATAAAAAAAAATAAAAGCTGCTGTGCCATAGTTCTGAGATATCACTGAAAGATGCTATACCACAGTTCTGAGGTCATGAAAAGCTGCTCTGCTATAGTTCTGAAATATCATTGAAAGCTGCTCTGCCATAGTTCTGAGGTCACTAAAAGCTGCTGTGCCATAGTTCTGAGGTCACTAAAAGCTGCTGTGCCATAGTTCTGAGGTCACTAAAAGCGGCTGTGCCATAGTTATGAGATCACCAAAAGCTGCTGTGCCATAGTTCTGAGATGACTAAAAGCTGCTGTGCCATAATTCTGAGGTTACTAAAAGCTGCTGTGCCATAGTTCTCAGGTCACTAAAAGCTGCTGTGCCATAGTTCTGAGGTCACTAAAAGCTGCTGTACTATAGTTCTGAGGTCACTGAAAGTTGCTGTGCCATAGTTCTGACATCACTAAGAATTGTTGCACCATATTTCAGATATCATTAAAAGTTGTTGTACCATACTTCTGTGGTCACTAAAAGTTGCTCTGCCATATTTATGAGATCACTAAAAGTTGCTGTGCCATAATCTGAGGTCACTAAAAGCTGCTGTACTACAGTTCTGAGGTCACTGAAAGTTGCTGGGCCATAGTTCTGACATCACTAAGAAGTGCTGCACCATATTTCAGATATCATTAAAAGTTGTTTTACCATAGTTCTGAGGTCACTAAAAGTTGCAGTGCCATAGTTATGAGATCACTAAAAGCTGCTCTGCCATAATTCTGAAGTCACTAAAAGCTGCTGTGCCATAGTTCTGAGGTCACTAAAAGCTGCTGTGCGATAGTTCTGAGGTCACTGAAAGTTGCTGTGCCATAGTTCCAAGATGACAGAAAGCTGCTGTGCCATAGTTCTGAGATCACTAAAAGCTGCTGTGCGATAGTTCTGAGGTCACTGAAAGTTGCTGTGCCATAGTTCTGAGGTCACTGAAAGTTGCTGTGCCATAGTTCTGAGATCACTAAAAGTTGCTGTGCGATAGTTCTGAGGTCACTGAAAGTTGCTGTGCCATAGTTCTGAGGTCACTGAAAGTTGCTGTGCCATAGTTCTGAGATCACTAAAGCTGCTGTGCCATAGTTCTGAGGTCACTAAAAGCTGCTGTGCCATAGTTCTGAGATTCACTGAAAGCTGCTGTGCCATAGTTCTGAGGTCATGAAAGCTGCTGTGCCATAGTTCTGAGATCACTGAAAGTTGCTCTGCCATAGTTCTGAGGTCACTAAAAGCTGCTGTGCTATAGTTCTGAGATCACTAAAAGTTGCTGTGCCATAGTTCTGACAGTAACTAAAGTTGCTGTACCATAGTTCTGAGATCATTAAAAGTTGCTGTGCCATAGTTCTGGAGGTCACTAAAAGCTGCTGTGCCATAGTTCTGAGGTCACTAAAAGCTGCTGTGCCATAGTTCTATGGTCACTAAAAGCTGCTGTGCCATAGTTCTGAGGTCACTGAAAGTTGTTGTGCCATAGTTCTGAGGTCACTAAAAGCTGCTGTGCCATAGTTCTGAGATCACTAAAGCTGCTGTGCCATAGTTCTGAGGTCACTAAAAGCTGCTGTGCCATAGTTCTGAGGTCACTAAAGCTGCTGTGCCATAGTTCTGGAGTCACTAAAAGCTGCTGTGCTATAGTTCTGAGATCACTAAAAGCTGCTGTGCCATAGTTCTGAGGTCACTAAAAGCTGCTGTGCCATGTTCTGAGTATCACTAAAAGCTGCTGTGCCATAGTTCTGGGGTCACTAAAAGCTGCTGTGCCATAGTTCTGAGATCACTAAAAGCTGCTGTGCCATAGTTCTGAGATCACTGAAAGTTGTTGTGCCATAGTTCTGACTTAACTAAGAGTTGCTGTACCATAGTTCTGATATCATTAAAAGGTTGCTGTGCCATAGTTCTGAGGTCACTAAAGCTGCTGTGCCATAGTTCTGGGGTCACTAAAGCTGCTGTACCATAGTTCTGTGGTCACTAAAGCTGCTGTGCTATAGTTCTGAGGTCACCATAAGCTGCTGTGCCATAGTTCTGAGGGTCACTAAAGCTGCTGTGCCATAATTCAGAGATCACTAAAGCTGCTGTGCCATAGTTCTGAGGGTCACTAAAGCTGTGCTGCCATAGTTCTGAGGTCACTAAACAGCTGCTGTGCCATAGTTCTGAGATGGCTAAAGTTTCTGTGCCATAATTCTGAGGTCACTAAATGCTGTGCCATAGTTCTGAGGTCACTAAAAGCTGCTGAGCTATAGTTCTGAGATACACTGAAAGCTGCTGTGCCATAGTTCTGGGTCACTAAAGCTGCTGTGCCATAGTTCTGAGGTCACTAAAGCTGCTGTGCCATAGTTCTGAGGTCACTAAAGCTGCTGTGCCATAGTTCTGAGATATCACAAAGCTGCTGTGCCATAGTTCTGAGGTCACTATAAGCTGCTGTGCCATAATTCTGAAGGTCACTGAAAGCTGCTGTGCCATCGTTCTGAGATCACTGAAAGTTGCTGTGCATAGTTCTGACATAACTAAGAGTTGTTGTACCATACTTCAGATATCATTAAAAGTTGCAGTGCTATAGTTCTGAGGTCACTAAAAGCTGCTCTGGCATAGTTCTGTGGTCACTAAAACCTGCTGTGGCATAGTTCTGAGGTCACTAAAAGCTGCTGTGCCATAGTTCTGAGGTCACTAAAAGCAGCTGTGCCATAGTTATGAGGTCACTAAAAGCTGCTGTGCCATAGTTCTGAGATATCACTGAAAGCTGCTGAGCCATAGTTCAGAGGTCACTAAAAGCTGCTGTGCTATAATTCTGAGGTCACTAAAAGCTGTTGTGCCATAGTTAGCCGGTCACTAAGCTGCTGTGCCATAGTTCTGAGGCCACTAAAAGCTGCTGTACTATAGTTCTGAGGTCACTGAAAGTTGCTGTGCCATAGTTCTGACATCACTAAGAATTGTTGCACCATATTTCAGATATCATTAAAAGTTTTTGTACCATACTTCTGTGGTCACTAAAAGTTGCTCTGCCATAGTTATGAGATCACTAAAAGTTGCTGTGCCATAATCTGAGGTCACTAAAAGCTGCTGTACTACAGTTCTGAGGTCACTGAACGTTGCTGGGCCAGAGTTCTGACATCGCCAAGAAGTGTTGCACCATATTTTAGATATCATTAAAGGTTTTTTTACCATAGTTCTGAGGACACTAAAAGCTGCTGTGCCATAGTTCTGTGGTCACTAAAAGCTGCTGTGCCATAGTTCTGAGGTCACTAAAGCTGTTGTGCCATAGTTCTGAGGTCACTAAAGCTGCTGTGCCATAGTTATGAGATCACTAAAAGCTGCTCTGCCATAGTTCTGAGATGACTAAAAGCTGCTATGCCATAATTCTGAGGTCACTAAAAGCTGCTATGCCATAGTTCTGAGGTCCTAAAAGCTGCTGTGCCATAATTCTGAGGTCACTAAAAGCTGCTGTGCCATAGTTCTGAGATATCACTGAAAGCTGCTGTGCCATAGTTCTGGGGTCACTAAAAGCTGCTGTACCATAGTTCTGAGGTCACTAAAAGCTGCTGTGCTATAGTTCTGAGATCACTGAAAGTTGTTGTGCCATAATTCTGACTTAACTAAGAGTTGGTGTAAGATACTGCAGATATCATTAAAGGTTGCTGTGCCATAGTTCTGAGGTCACTAAAAGCTGCTGTGCTATAGTTCTGAGGTCACTAAAAGCTGCCGTGCCATAGTTCTGTGGTCACTAAAAGCTGCTGTGCCATAGTTCTGTGGTCACTAAAAGCTGCTGTGCCATAGTTCTGAGGTCACTAAAAGCTGCTGTGCCATAGTTCTGTGGTCACTAAAAGCTGCTGTGCCATAGTTCTGAGGTCACTAAAAGCTGTTGTGCCATAGTTCTGAGGTCACTAAAAGCTGCTGTGCCATAGTTATGAGATCACTAAAAGCTGCTGTGCCATAGTTCTGAGATGACTAAAAGCTGCTGTGCCATAATTCTGAGGTCACTAAAAGCTGCTGTGCCATAGTTCT
This sequence comes from Neoceratodus forsteri, assembly GCA_016271365.2. NCBI lineage: Eukaryota > Metazoa > Chordata > Ceratodontiformes > Ceratodontidae > Neoceratodus > Neoceratodus forsteri. Next base: position 136,954,787 of record JADMNL010000025.1, read on the forward strand.
GAGGTCACTAAAAGCTGCTGTGTCATAGTTCTGAGATATCACTGAAAGCTGCTGTGCCATAGTTCAGAGGTCACTAAAAGCTGCTGTGCCATAATTCTGAGGTCACTAAAAGCTGCTATGCCATAGTTCTGAGGTCATTAAAAGCTGCTGTGCCATAGTTCTGAGATATCACTGAAAGCTGCTGTGCCATAGTTCTGGGGTCACTAAAAGCTGCTGTACCATAGTTCTGAGGTCACTAAAAGCTGCTGTGCTATAGTTCTGAGATCACAGAAAGTTGTTGTGCCATAGTTCTGACTTAACTAAGAGTTGGTGTACCATACTTCAGATATCATTAAAGGTTGCTGTGCCATAGTTCTGAGGTCACTAAAAGCTGCTGTGCCATAGTTCTGACGTCACTAAAAGCTGCTGTGCCATAGTTCTGTGGTCACTAAAAGCTACTGTGCCATAGTTCTGAGGTCACTAAAAGCTGCTGTGCCATAGTTCTGAGATATCACTTAAAGCTGTTGTGCCATAGTTCTGAGGTCACTATAAGCTGCTGTGCCATAATTCTGAGGTCACTAAAAGCTGCTGTGCTATAGTTCTGAGATCACTGAAAGTTGTTCTGCCATAGTTCTGACATTACTAAGAGTTGTTGTACCATACTTCAGATATCATTAAAAGTTGCTGTGCCATAGTTCTGAGGTCACTAAAAGCTGCTGTGCCATAGTTCTGAGGTCACTAAGAGCTGCTGTGGCATAGTTCTGTGGTCACTAAAACCTGCTGTGGCATAGTTCTGAGGTCACTAAAAGCTGCTGTGCCACAGTTATGAGGTCACTAAATGCTGCTGTGCCATAGTTCTGAGATGACTAAAAGTTGCTGTGCCATAATTCTGAGGTCACTAAAGGCTGCTGTGCCATAGTTCTGAGGTCAGTAAAAGCTGCTGTGCCATAGCTCTGAGATCACTGAAAGCTGATGTGCCTTAGTTCTGAGGTTGCCTTAGTTCTGTGGTCACTAAAAGCTGCTGTGCCATAGTTCTGAGGTCACTAAAAGCTGCTGTGCCATAGTTCTGAGATATCACTGAAGCTGCTGTGCCATAGTTCTGATGTCACTAAAAGCTGCTCTGCCATAGTTCTGAGGTCACTAAAAGCTGCTGTGCGAGCGGCCCGCCCGGCAAAGTGGTTAGTTTCCGCTTGTGGCGCCAGCGTCCGGGTTTGAGGAGCGGATCCGGGTCGTCAGAGGGCCGGCTGGCGGGGAAGGATTGAGCACCATAGACAGCTCTCCTTCTCCGGGGAGGTCCACCAGTATCCAGCGCGATGAGGGCTCCTAGCAGAGGCTGGGAGAACTCACGCTGCCGGCGTGAGGTCAGGGAGGGGCGAGGTAGGCGGGGCGGACTCTGGCGTCATTGCATGTCCCCGCCTCCTCGAGGGTGGAGAAACATAAGGGGACAAAATCCCTGCCTTGAGTCTACATGATGCTCTGCCCTGGACTGCCCTGATTGGCCACCGGAGCCATTCCATCTAACCAGATACAGTTCCACGGCCGATAAAGGGGGTCGGTACCGCGGACCCGCTCTCTGCGGGGTAAGCCAGGGATGACTTGGGGGATTCGGCAATGTCCGGTGGTCGGGGCTCCAGGGTCCGTGACCAGATCAGGCCAACGACAGAAGGGCAGGGGCATAAAAGAGGTAAAATAAAAAAAAATAAAAGCTGCTGTGCCATAGTTCTGAGATATCACTGAAAGCTGCTATACCATAGTTCTGAGGTCATGAAAAGCTGCTCTGCTATAGTTCTGAAATATCACTGAAAGCTGCTCTGCCATAGTTCTGAGGTCACTAAAAGCTGCTGTGCTATAGTTCTGAGATCACTGAAAGTTGTTGTGCCATAGTTCTGACATAACTAAGAGTTGTTGTACCATACTATATATCATTAAAAGTTGCTGTGCCATAGTTCTGAGGTCACTAAAGCTGCTGTGCCATAGTTCTGAGGTCATTAAAAGCTGCTGTGCCATAGCTCTGTGGTCACTAAAGCTGCTGTGCCATAGTTCTGAGGTCACTAAAAGCTGCTGTGCCATAGTTCTGAGGTCACTAAAGCTGCTGTGCCATAGTTCTGTGGTCACTAAAAGCTGCTGTGCCATAGTTCTGAGGTCACTAAAAGCTGTTGTGCCATAGTTCTGAGGTCACTAAAGCTGCTGTGCCATAGTTATGAGATCACTAAAAGCTGCTGTGCCATAGTTCTGAGATGACTAAAAGCTGCTGTGCCATAATTCTGAGGTCACTAAAAGCTGCTGTGCCATAGTTCTGAGGTCACTAAAAGCTGCTGTGTCATAGTTCTGAGATATCACTGAAAGCTGCTGTGCCATAGTTCAGAGGTCACTAAAAGCTGCTGTGCCATAATTCTGAGGTCACTAAAAGCTGCTGTGCCATAGTTCTGAGGTCATTAAAAGCTGCTGTGCCATAGTTCTGAGATATCACTGAAAGCTGCTGTGCCATAGTTCTGGGGTCACTAAAAGCTGCTGTACCATAGTTCTGAGGTCACTAAAAGCTGCTGTGCTATAGTTCTGAGATCACTGAAAGTTGTTGTGCCATAGTTCTGACTTAACTAAGAGTTGGTGTACCATACTTCAGATATCATTAAAGGTTGCTGTGCCATAGTTCTGAGGTCACTAAAAGCTGCTGTGCCATAGTTCTGAGGTCACTAAAAGCTGCTGTGCCATAGTTCTGTGGTCACTAAAAGCTGCTGTGCCATAGTTCTGAGGTCACTATAAGCTGCTGTGCCATAGTTCTGAGGTCACTAAAAGCTGCTGTGCCATAGTTATGAGATCACTAAAAGCTGCTGTGCCATAGTTCTGAGGTCACTAAAAGCTGCTGTGCCATAGTTCTGAGGTCACTAAACCCTGCTGTGCCATAGTTCTGAGATGACTAAAAGTTGCTGTGCCATAATTCTGAGGTCACTAAAAGCTGCTGTGCCATAGTTCTGAGGTCACTAAAAGCTGCTGAGCTATAGTTCTGAGATCACTGAAAGCTGCTGTGCCATAGTTCTTAGGTCACTAAAAGCTGCTGTGCCATAGTTCTGAGGTCACTAAAAGTTGCTGTGCCATAGTTCTGAGGTCACTAAAAGCTGCTGTGCCATAGTTCTGAGATATCACTTAAAGCTGCTGTGCCATAGTTCTGAGGTCACTATAAGCTGCTGTGCCATAATTCTGAGGTCACTAAAAGCTGCTGTGCTATAGTTCTGAGATCACTGAAAGTTGTTGTGCCATAGTTCTGACATAACTAAGAGTTGTTGTACCATACTTCAGATATCATTAAAAGTTGCTGTGCCATAGTTCTGAGGTCACTAAAAGCTGCTGTGCCATAGTTCTGAGGTCACTAAGAGCTGCTGTGGCATAGTTCTGTGGTCACTAAAACCTGCTGTGGCATAGTTCTGAGGTCACTAAAGCTGCTGTGCCACAGTTGTAGGGTCACTAAATGCTGCTGTGCCATAGTTCTGAGATGACTAAAAGTTGCTGTGCCATAATTCTGAGGTCACTAAAAGCTGCTGTGCCATAGTTCTGAGGTCAGTAAAAGCTGCTGTGCCATAGCTCTGAGATCACTGAAAGCTGATGTGCCTTAGTTCTGAGGTTGCCTTAGTTCTGTGGTCACTAAAAGCTGCTGTGCCATAGTTCTGAGGTCACTAAAAGCTGCTGTGCCATAGTTCTGAGATATCACTGAAAGCTGCTGTGCCATAGTTCTGATGTCACTAAAAGCTGCTCTGCCATAGTTCTGAGGTCACTAAAAGCTGCTGTGTGAGCCGGCCCGCCGGCAAAGCGGTTGGATTTCCGCTTGCGACGCTGGCGTCCCGGGTTCGGGAACGGATCCGGGTCGTCAGAGGGCCGGCTGAGGGGGAGAAGGATTAAGCACCATAGACAGCTCTCCTTCTCCGGGGGGAGGGTCCCACCAGTATCCAGCACGATGAGAGCACCTAGCAGAGGCTGGGAGAACTCACGCTGCCGGGCGTGAGGTCAGGAGGGCGAGGTAGGCGGGGCGGACTCTGGCGTCATTGCACGTCCCCGCCTCCTCGAGGGTGGAGAAACATAAGGGGACAAAATCCCTGCCTTGAGTCTACATGATGCTCTGCCCTGGACTGCCCTGATTGGCCACCGGAGCCATTCCATCTAACCAGATACAGTTCCCGGCCGATAAAGGGGGTGAACACGGACCCGCTCTCTGCGGGGTAAGCCAGGGATGACTTGGGGGATTCGGCAATGTCCGGTGGTCGGGGCTCCAGGGTCCGTGACCAGATCAGGCCAACGACAGAAGGGCAGGGGCATAAAAGGTAAAATAAAAAAAATAAAAGCTGCTGTGCCATAGTTCTGAGATATCACTGAAAGCTGCTATACCATAGTTCTGAGGTCATGAAAAGCTGCTCTGCTATAGTTCTGAAATATCACTGAAGCTGCTCTGCCATAGTTCTGAGGTCACTAAAAGCTGCTGTGCTATAGTTCTGAGATCACTGAAAGTTGTTGTGCCATAGTTCTGACATAACTAAGAGTTGTTGTACCATACTTCATATATCATTAAAAGTTGCTGTGCCATAGTTCTGAGGTCACTAAAGCTGCTGTGCCATAGTTCTGAGGTCATTAAAGCTGCTGTGCCATAGCTCTGTGGTCACTAAAGCTGCTGTGCCATAGTTCTGGGGTCACTAAAAGCTGCTGTGCCATAGTTCTGAGGTCACTGAAAGCGGCTGTGCCATAGTTATGAGATCACCAAAGCTGCTGTGCCATAGTTCTGAGATGACTAAAGCTGCTGTGCCATAATTCTGAGGTCACTAAAGCTGCTGTGCCATAGTTCTCAGGTAACTAAAAGCTGCTGTGCCATAGTTCTGAGGTCACTAAAAGCTGCTGTACTATAGTTCTGAGGTCACTGAAAGTTGCTGTGCCATAGTTCTGACATCACTGAGAATTGTTGCACCATATTTCAGATATCATTAAAAGTTGTTGTACCATACTTCTGTGGTCACTAAAAGTTGCTCTGCCATAGTTATGAGATCACTAAAAGTTGCTGTGCCATAATCTGAGGTCACTAAAAGCTGCTGTACTACAGTTCTGAGGTCACTGAAAGTTGCTGGGCCATAGTTCTGACATCACTAAGAAGTGTTGCACCATATTTCAGATATCATTAAAAGTTGTTTTACCATAGTTCTAAGGTCACTAAAAGTTGCAGTGCCATAGTTATGAGATCACTAAAAGCTGCTCTGCCATAATTCTGAAGTCACTAAAAGCTGCTGTGCCATAGTTCTGAGGTCACTAAAAGCTGCTGTGCCATAGTTCTGAGATCATTAAATGTTGCTGTGCCATAATTCTGAAGTCACTAAAAGCTGCTGTGCTATAGTTCCGAGATGACTGAAAGCTGCTGTGCCATAGTTCTGAGATCACTAAAAGCTGCTGTGCGATAGTTCTGAGGTCACTGAAAGTTGCTGTGCCATAGTTCCGAGATGACTGAAAGCTGCTGTGCCATAGTTCTGAGATCACTAAAAGCTGCTGTGCGATAGTTCTGAGGTCACTGAAAGTTGCTGTGCCATAGTTCTGAGGTCACTGAAAGTTACTGTGCCATAGTTCTGAGATCACTAAAAGTTGCTGTGCGATAGTTCTGAGGTCACTGAAAGTTGCTGTGCCATAGTTCTGAGGTCACTGAAAGCTGCTGTGCCATAGTTCTGAGATCACTAAAAGCTGCTGTGCGATAGTTCTGAGGTCACTGAAAGTTGCTGTGCCATAGTTCTGAGGTCACTGAAAGTTGCTGTGCCATAGTTCTGAGATCACTAAAAGTTGCTGTGCCATAGTTCTGAGGTCACTGAAAGTTGCTGTGCCATAGTTCTGAGATCACTAAAAGTTGCTGTGCGATAGTTCTGAGGTCACTGAAAGTTGCTGTGCCATAGTTCTGAGGTCACTGAAAGTTGCTGTGCCATAGTTCTGAGGTCACTAAAGTTGCTGTGCGATAGTTCTGAGGTCACTGAAAGTTGCTGTGCCATAGTTCTGAGGTCACTAAAAGTTGCTGTGCGATAGTTCTGAGGTCACTGAAAGTTGCTGTGCCATAGTTCCGAGATGACTGAAAGCTGCTGTGCCATAGTTCTGAGATCACTCACAAAGCTGTCTCGCGATAGCTCTGAGGTCACTGAAAGTTGCTGTGCCATAGTTCTGAGGTCACTGAAAGTTACTGTGCCATAGTTGTGAGATCACTAAAAGTTGCTGTGCGATAGTTCTGAGGTCACTGAAAGTTGCTGTGCCATTGTTCTGAGGTCACTAAAAGCTGCTGTGCGATAGTTCTGAGGTCACTGAAAGTTGCTGTGCCATAGTTCCGAGATGACTGAAAGCTGCTGTGCCATAGTTCTGAGATCAGTAAAAGCTGCTGTGCGATAGTTCTGAGGTCACTGAAAGTTGCTGTGCCATAGTTCTGAGTTCACTGAAAGTTACTGTGCCATAGTTCTTAGATCACTAAAAGTTGCTGTGCGATAGTTCTGAGGTCACTGAAAGTTGCTGTGCCATTGTTCTGAGGTCACTGAAAGTTGCAGTGCCATAGTTCTGAGATCACTAAAAGTTGCTGTGCGATAGTTCTGAGGTCACTGAAAGTTGCTGTGCCATAGTTCTGAGGTCACTGAAAGTTGCTGTGCCATAGTTCTGAGATCACTAAAAGTTGCTGTGCGATAGTTCTGAGGTCACTGAAAGTTGCTGTGCCATAGTTCTGACATCACTAAGAAGTGCTGTACCATATTTCAGATATAATTAAAAGTTGTTGTACCATAGTTCTGAGGTCATTAAAAGCTGCTGTGCCATATTTCTGAGGTCACTAAGAGCTGCTGTGCCATAGTTCTGAGGTCACTAGAAGCTGCTTTGCCATAGTTCTGAGGTCACTAAAAGCTGCTGTGCCATAGTTCTGAGGAAACTAAACGCTGCTGTGACATAGTTCTGAGATGACTAAAAGTTGCTATGCCATAATTCTGAGGTCACTAAGAGCTGCTGTGCCATAGTTCTGAGGTCACTAAAAGCTGCTGTGCCATATTTCTGAGGTCACTAAAAGCTGCTGTGGCATAGTTCTGTGGTCACTAAAACCTGCTGTGGCATAGCTCTGAGGTCACTAAAAGCTGCTGTGCCACAGTTATGAGGTCACTAAATGCTGCTGTGCCATAGTTCTGAGATGACTATAAGTTGCTGAGCCATAATTCTGAGGTCACTAAAAGCTGCTGTGCCATAGTTCTGAGGTCAGTAAAAGCTGCTGTGCCATAGCTCTGAGATCACTGACAGCTGATGTGCCTTAGTTCTGAGTTTGCCTTAGTTCTGTTGTCACTAAAAGCTGCTGTGCCATAGTTCTGAGGTCACTAAAAGCTGCTGTGCCATAGTTCTGAGATATCACTGAAAGCTGCTGTGCCATAGTTCTGATGTCACTAAAAGCTGCTCTGCGATAGTTCTGAGGTCACTAAAAGCTGCTGGGCCATAGTTCTGAGGTCACTAAACGCTGCTGTGCCATAGTTCTGAGATGACTAAAAGTTGCTGTGCCATAATTCTGAGGTCACTAAAAGCTGCTGCGCCATAGTTCTGAGGTCACTAAGAGCTGTGGTGCCATAGTTCAGAGATCACTGAAAGCTGCTGTGCCTTAGTTCTGAGGTTGCCTTAATTCTGATGTCACTAAAATCTGCTGTGCCATAGTTCTGAGGTCACTAAAAGCTGCTGCGCCATAGTTCTGAGATATCACTGAAAGCTGCTGTGCCATAGTTCTGAGGTCAGTAAAAGCTACTGTGCCATAATTCTGAGGTCACTAAAAGCTGCTGTGCCATAGTTCTGAGGTCACTAAAAGCTGCTGTGCCATAGTTCTGAGATATCACTGAAAGCTGCTGTACCATAGTTCTGAGGTCATGCAAAGCTGCTGTGCTATAGTTCTGAAATATCACTGAAAGTTGCTCTGCCATAGTTCTGAGGTCACTAAAAGCTGCTGTGCTATAGTTCTGAGATAACAGAAAGTTGTTGTGCCATAGTTCTGACATAACTGAGAGTTGTTGTACCATACTTCAGATATCATTAAAAGTTCCTCTGCCATAGTTCTGAGGTCACTAAAAGCTGCTGTGCCATAGTTCTGAGGTCACTAAAAGCTGCTGTGCCATAGTTCTGTGGTCACTAAAAGCTGCTGTGCCATAGTTATGAGGTCACTAAAAGCTGTTGTGCCATAGTTCTGAGATATCACTGAAAGCTGCTGAGCCATAGTTCAGAGGTCACTAAAAGCTGCTGTGCTATAATTCTGAGGTCACTAAAAGCTGTTGTGCCATAGTTCAGCGGTCACTAAAAGCTGCTGTGCCATAGTTCTGAGGCCACTAAAAGCTGCTGTACTATAGTTCTGAGGTCACTGAAAGTTGCTGTGCCATAGTTCTGACATCACTAAGAATTGTTGCACCATATTTCAGATATCATTAAAAGTTTTTGTACCATACTTCTGTGGTCACTAAAAGTTGCTCTGCCATAGTTATGAGATCACTAAAAGTTGCTGTGCCATAATCTGAGGTCACTAAAAGCTGCTGTACTACAGTTCTGAGGTCACTGAACGTTGCTGGGCCAGAGTTCTGACATCGCCAAGAAGTGTTGCACCATATTTTAGATATCATTAAAGGTTTTTTTACCATAGTTCTGAGGACACTAAAAGCTGCTGTGCCATAGTTCTGTGGTCACTAAAAGCTGCTGTGCCATAGTTCTGAGGTCACTAAAAGCTGTTGTGCCATAGTTCTGAGGTCACTAAAAGCTGCTGTGCCATAGTTATGAGATCACTAAAAGCTGCTCTGCCATAGTTCTGAGATGACTAAAAGCTGCTATGCCATAATTCTGAGGTCACTAAAAGCTGCTATGCCATAGTTCTGAGGTCCTAAAAGCTGCTGTGCCATAATTCTGAGGTCACTAAAAGCTGCTGTGCCATAGTTCTGAGATATCACTGAAAGCTGCTGTGCCATAGTTCTGGGGTCACTAAAGCTGCTGTACCATAGTTCTGAGGTCACTAAAAGCTGCTGTGCTATAGTTCTGAGATCACTGAAAGTTGTTGTGCCATAATTCTGACTTAACTAAGAGTTGGTGTAAGATACTGCAGATATCATTAAAGGTTGCTGTGCCATAGTTCTGAGGTCACTAAAAGCTGCTGTGCTATAGTTCTGAGGTCACTAAAAGCTGCCGTGCCATAGTTCTGTGGTCACTAAAAGCTGCTGTGCCATAGTTCTGTGGTCACTAAAAGCTGCTGTGCCATAGTTCTGAGGTCACTAAAAGCTGCTGTGCCATAGTTCTGTGGTCACTAAAAGCTGCTGTGCCATAGTTCTGAGGTCACTAAAAGCTGTTGTGCCATAGTTCTGAGGTCACTAAAAGCTGCTGTGCCATAGTTATGAGATCACTAAAGCTGCTGTGCCATAGTTCTGAGATGACTAAAGCTGCTGTGCCATAATTCTGAGGTCACTAAAGCTGCTGTGCCATAGTTCTGAGGTCACTAAAAGCTGCTGTGTCATAGTTCTGAGATATCACTGAAAGCTGCTGTGCCATAGTTCAGAGGTCACTAAAAGCTGCTGTGCCATAATTCTGAGGTCACTAAAAGCTGCTATGCCATAGTTCTGAGGTCATTAAAAGCTGCTGTGCCATAGTTCTGAGATATCACTGAAAGCTGCTGTGCCATAGTTCTGGGGTCACTAAAAGCTGCTGTACCATAGTTCTGAGGTCACTAAAAGCTGCTGTGCTATAGTTCTGAGATCACAGAAAGTTGTTGTGCCATAGTTCTGACTTAACTAAGAGTTGGTGTACCATACTTCAGATATCATTAAAGGTTGCTGTGCCATAGTTCTGAGGTCACTAAAAGCTGCTGTGCCATAGTTCTGAGGTCACTAAAAGCTGCTGTGCCATAGTTCTGAGGTCACTAAAAGCTGCTGTGCCATAGTTCTGAGGTCACTAAAAGCTGCTGTGCCATAGTTCTGAGATATCACTTAAAGCTGTTGTGCCATAGTTCTGAGGTCACTATAAGCTGCTGTGCCATAATTCTGAGGTCACTAAAAGCTGCTGTGCTATAGTTCTGAGATCACTGAAAGTTGTTCTGCCATAGTTCTGACATTACTAAGAGTTGTTGTACCATACTTCAGATATCATTAAAAGTTGCTGTGCCATAGTTCTGAGGTCACTAAAAGCTGCTGTGCCATAGTTCTGAGGTCACTAAGAGCTGCTGTGGCATAGTTCTGTGGTCACTAAAACCTGCTGTGGCATAGTTCTGAGGTCACTAAAAGCTGCTGTGCCACAGTTATGAGGTCACTAAATGCTGCTGTGCCATAGTTCTGAGATGACTAAAAGTTGCTGTGCCATAATTCTGAGGTCACTAAAGGCTGCTGTGCCATAGTTCTGAGGTCAGTAAAAGCTGCTGTGCCATAGCTCTGAGATCACTGAAAGCTGATGTGCCTTAGTTCTGAGGTTGCCTTAGTTCTGTGGTCACTAAAAGCTGCTGTGCCATAGTTCTGAGGTCACTAAAAGCTGCTGTGCCATAGTTCTGAGATATCACTGAAAGCTGCTGTGCCATAGTTCTGATGTCACTAAAAGCTGCTCTGCCATAGTTCTGAGGACACTAAAAGCTGCTGTGCGAGCCGGCCCGCCGGCAAAGTGGTTGGATTTCCGCTTGTGACGCCCGCGTCCCGGGTTTGGGAACGGATCCGGGTCGTCAGAGGGCCGGCTGGCGGGGAGAAGGATTAAGCACCATAGACAGCTCTCCTTCTCCGGGGTGAGGGTCCCACCAGTATCCAGCACGATGAGGGCTCCTAGCAGAGGCTGGGAGAACTCACGCTGCCGGCGTGAGGTCAGGAAGGGGCGAGGTAGGCGGGGCGGACTCTGGCATCATTGCATGTCCCCGCCTCCTCGAGGGTGGAGAAACATAAGGGGACAAAATCCCTGCCTTGAGTCTACATGATGCTCTGCCCTGGACTGCCCTGATTGGCCACCGGAGCCATTCCATCTAACCAGATACAGTTCCACGGCGATAAAGGGGTCAGTACGCGGACCCGCTCTCTGAGGTAAGCCAGGGATGACTTGGGGATTCGGCAATGTCCGTGGTCGGGCTCCAGGGTCCGTGACCAGATCAGGCCAACAACAGAAGGGCAGGGGCATAAAAGAGGTAAAATAAAAAAATAAAAGCTGCTGTGCCATAGTTCTGAGATATCACTGAATGCTATACCATAGTTCTGAGGTCATGAAAAGCTGCTCTGCTATAGTTCTGAAATATCACTGAAAGCTGCTCTGCCATAGTTCTGAGGTCACTAAAAGCTGCTGTGCTATAGTTCTGAGATCACTGAAAGTTGTTGTGCCATAGTTCTGACATAACTAAGAGTTGTTGTACCATACTTCATATATCATTAAAAGTTGCTGTGCCATAGTTCTGAGGTCACTAAAAGCTGCTGTGCCATAGTTCTGAGGTCATTAAAAGCTGCTGTGCCATAGCTCTGTGGTCACTAAAAGCTGCTGTGCCATAGTTCTGAGGTCACTAAAAGCTGCTGTGCCATAGTTCTGAGGTCACTAAAAGCTGCTGTGCCATAGTTCTGTGGTCACTAAAAGCTGCTGTGCCATAGTTCTGAGGTCACTAAAAGCTGTTGTGCCATAGTTCTGAGGTCACTAAAAGCTGCTGTGCCATAGTTATGAGATCACTAAAGCTGCTGTGCCATAGTTCTGAGATGACTAAAAGCTGCTGTGCCATAATTCTGAGGTCACTAAAAGCTGCTGTGCCATAGTTCTGAGGTCATTAAAAGCTGCTGTGCCATAGTTCTCAGATATCACTGAAAGCTGCTGTGCCATAGTTCAGAGGTCACTAAAAGCTGCTGTGCCATAATTCTGAGGTCACTAAAAGCTGCTGTGCCATAGTTCTGAGGTCATTAAAAGCTGCTGTGCCATAGTTCTGAGATATCACTGAAAGCTGCTGTGCCATAGTTCTGGGGTCACTAAAAGCTGCTGTACCGTAGTTCTGAGGTCACTAAAAGCTGCGGTGCTATAGATCTGAGATCACAGAAAGTTGTTGTGCCATAGTTCTGACTTAACTAAGAGTTGGTGTACCATACTTCAGATATCATTAAAGGTTGCTGTGCCATAGTTCTGAGGTCACTAAAAGCTGCTGTGCCATAGTTCTGACGTCACTAAAAGCTGCTGTGCCATAGTTCTGTGGTCACTAAAAGCTACTGTGCCATAGTTCTGAGGTCACTATAAGCTGCTGTGCCATAGTTCTGAGGTCACTAAAAGCTGCTGTGCCATAGTTATGAGATCACTAAAAGCTGCTGTGCCATAGTTCTGAGGTCACCAAAAGCTGCTGTGCCATAGTTCTGAGGTCACTAAACCCTGCTGCGCCATAGTTCTGAGATGACTAAAAGTTGCTGTGCCATAATTCTGAGGTCACTAAAAGCTGCTGTGCCATAGTTCTGAGGTCACTAAAAGCTGCTGAGCTATAGTTCTGAGATCACTGAAAGCTGCTGTGCCATAGTTCTTAGGTCACTAAAAGCTGCTGTGCCATAGTTCTGAGGTCACTAAAAGTTGCTGTGCCATAGTTCTGAGGTCACTAAAAGCTGCTGTGCCATAGTTCTGAGATATCACTTAAAGCTGCTGTGCCATAGTTCTGAGGTCACTATAAGCTGCTGTGCCATAATTCTGAGGTCACTAAAGCTGCTGTGCTATAGTTCTGAGATCACTGAAAGTTGTTGTGCCATAGTTCTGACATAACTAAGAGTTGTTGTACCATACTTCAGATATCATTAAAAGTTGCTGTGCCATAGTTCTGAGGTCACTAAGAGCTGCTGTGCCATAGTTCTGAGGTCACTAAGAGCTGCTGTGGCATAGTTCTGTGGTCACTAAAACCTGCTGTGGCATAGTTCTGAGGTCACTAAAAGCTGCTGTGCCACAGTTATGAGGTCACTAAATGCTGCTGTGCCATAGTTCTGAGATGACTAAAAGTTGCTGTGCCATAATTCTGAGGTCACTAAAAGCTGCTGTGCCATAGTTATGAGGTCAGTAAAAGCTGCTGTGCCATAGCTCTGAGATCACTGAAAGCTGATGTGCCTTAGTTCTGAGGTTGCCTTAGTTCTGTGGTCACTAAAAGCTGCTGTGCCATAGTTCTGAGGTCACTAAAAGCTGCTGTGCCATAGTTCTGAGATATCACTGAAAGCTGCTGTGCCATAGTTCTGAGGTCACTAAAAGCTGCTCTGCCATAGTTCTGAGGTCACTAAAAGCTGCTGTGCGAGCCGGCCCACCGGCGCAATGGTTGGATTTCCGCTTGCGGCCCGGCGTCCGGGTTGAGAGCGGATCCGGGTCGTCGGAGGGCGGCTGGGGGAAAGGATTGCGCCTAGACAGCTCTCCTTCTCCGGGGGGAGGGTCCCACCAGTATCCAGCACGATGAGAGCACCTAGCAGAGGCTGGGAGAACTCACGCTGCCGGCGTGAGGTCAGGAAGGGGCGAGGTAGGCGGGGCGGACTCTGGCGTCATTGCACGTCCCCACCTCCTCGAGGGTGGAGAAACATAAGGGGACAAAATCCCTGCCTTGAGTCTACATGATGCTCTGCCCTGGACTGCCCTGATTGGCCACCGGAGCCATTCCATCTAACCAGATACAGTTCCACGGCCGATAAAGGGGGTCGGTACCTCGGACCCGCTCTCTGCGGGGTAAGCCAGGGATGACTTGGGGGATTCGGCAATGTCCGGTGGTCGGGGCTCCAGGGTCCGTGACCAGATCAGGCCAACGACAGAAGGGCAGGGGCATAAAAGAGGTAAAATAAAAAAAAATAAAAGCTGCTGTGCCATAGTTCTGAGATATCACTGAAAGCTGCTATACCATAGTTCTGAGGTCATGAAAAGCTGCTCTGCTATAGTTCTGAAATATCACTGAAAGCTGCTCTGCCATAGTTCTGAGGTCACTAAAAGCTGCTGTGCTATAGTTCTGAGATCACTGAAAGTTGTTGTGCCATAGTTCTGACATAACTAAGAGTTGTTGTACCATACTTCATATATCATTAAAAGTTGCTGTGCCATAGTTCTGAGGTCACTAAAAGCTGCTGTGCCATAGTTCTGAGGTCATTAAAAGCTGCTGTGCCATAGCTCTGTGGTCACTAAAAGCTGCTGTGCCATAGTTCTGAGGTCACTAAAAGCTGCTGTGCCATAGTTCTGAGGTCACTAAAAGCGGCTGTGCCATAGTTATGAGATCACCAAAAGCTGCTGTGCCATAGTTCTGAGATGACTAAAAGCTGCTGTGCCATAATTCTGAGGTCACTAAAAGCTGCTGTGCCATAGTTCTCAGGTCACTAAAAGCTGCTGTGCCATAGTTCTGAGGTCACTAAAAGCTGCTGTACTATAGTTCTGAGGTCACTGAAAGTTGCTGTGCCATAGTTCTGACATCACTGAGAATTGTTGCACCATATTTCAGATATCATTAAAAGTTGTTGTACCATACTTCTGAGGTCACTAAAAGTTGCTCTGCCATAGTTATGAGATCACTAAAAGTTGCTGTGCCATAATCAATCAGTGCTAACTAAAGCTGCTGTGCCATAGTTCTGAGGTCACTAAAGCTGCTGTGCCATAGTTCTGAGGTCACTAAAAGTTGCTGTGCCATAGTTCTGAAGTCACTAAAGTTGCTGTGCCATAGTTCTGAGATCACTAAAGCTGCTGTGCCATAGTTCTGAGATCACTAAAAGCTGCTGTGCCATAGTTCTGAGGTCACTAAAAGCTGCTGTGCCATAGTTCTGAGATCACTAAAGCTGCTGTGCCATAGTTCTGAGATCACTAAAAGCTGCTGTGCCATAGTTCTGAGGTCACTAAAGCTGCTGTGCCATAGTTCTGAGATCACTGAAAGCTGCTGTGCCATAGTTCTGAGATCACTAAAAGCTGCTGTGCCATAGTTCTGAGGTCACTAAAAGCTGCTGTGCCATAGTTCTGAGATCACTGAAAGCTGCTGTGCCATAGTTCTGAGATCACTAAAAGCTGCTGTGCCATAGTTCTGAGGTCACTGAAAGTTGCTGTGCCATAGTTCTGAGGTCACTAAAGTTGCTGTGCCATAGTTCTGAGATCACTAAAGTTGCTGTGCCATAGTTCTGAGGTCACTAAAGCTGCTGTGCCATAGTTCTGAGGTCACTAAAAGCTGCTGTGCCATAGTTCTGAGGTCACTAAAAGCTGCTGTGCCATAGTTCTGAGATCACTGAAAGCTGCTGTGCCATAGTTCTGAGGTCACTAAAAGCTGCTGTGCCATAGTTCTGAGGTCACTAAAAGCTGCTGTGCCATAGTTCTGAGGTCACTAAAGTTGCTGTGCCATAGTTCTGAGTCACTAAAAGTTGCTGTGCCATAGTTCTGAGGTCACTGAAAGTTGCTGTGCCATAGTTCTGACATCACTGAAAGTTGCTGTGCCATAGTCTGAGATCAATTAAAAGTTGCTGTGTACCATAATTCTGAGGTCACTGAAAGCTGCTGAGCCATAGTTCTGAGGTCACTGAAGAGCTGCTGTGCCATAGTTCTGAGATCACTAAAAGTTGCTGTGCGATAGTTCTGAGGTCACTGAAAGTTGCTGTGCCATAGTTCCGAGATGACTGAAAGCTGCTGTGCCATAGTTCTGAGATGACTAAAAGTTGCTGTGCCATAATTCTGAGGTCACTAAGAGCTGCTGTGCCATAGTTCTGAGGTCACTAAAAGCTGCTGTGCCATATTTCTGAGGTCACTAAAAGCTGCTGTGGCATAGTTCTGTGGTCACTAAAACCTGCTGTGGCATAGCTCTGAGGTCACTAAAAGCTGCTGTGCCACAGTTATGAGGTCACTAAATGCTGCTGTGCCATAGTTCTAGAGATGACTATAAGTTGCTGTGCCATAATTCTGAGGTCACTAAAAGCTGCTGTGCCATAGTTCTGAGGTCAGTAAAAGCTGCTGTGCCATAGCTCTGAGATCACTGACAGCTGATGTCCTTAGTTCTGAGTTTGCCTGTAGTTCTGTTGTCACTAAAGCTGCTGTGCCATAGTTCTGAGGTCACTAAAGCTGCTGTGCCATAGTTCTGAGATATCACTGAAAGCTGCTGTGCCATAGTTCTGATGTCACTAAAGCTGCTCTGCGATAGTTCTGGGTCACTAAAGCTGCTGGACCCATAGTTCTGAGGTCACTAAGCGCTGCTGTGCCATAGTTCTGAGATGACTAAAGTTGCTGTGCCATAATTCTGAGGTCACTAAAGCTGCTGCTGCATAGTTCTGAGGTCACTAAGAGCTGTGGTGCCATAGTTCAGAGATCACTGAAAGCTGCTGTGCCTTAGTTCTGGGGTTGCCTTAATTCTGATGTCACTAAAGCTGCTGTGCCATAGTTCTGAGGGTTACTAAAAGCTGCTGCATGTAGTTCTGAGATATCACTTAAGCTGCTGTGCCATAGTTCTGAGGTCAGTAAAGCTCCTGTGCCATAATTCTGAGGTCACTAAAGCTGCTGTGCCATAGTTCTGGGTCACTAAAAGCTGCTGTGCCATAGTTCTGAGATATCACTGAAAGCTGCTGTACCATGGTTCTGAGGTCATGCAAAGCTGCTGTGCTATAGTTCTGAAATATCACTGAAAGTTGCTCTGCCATAGTTCTGAGGTCACTAAAAGCTGCTGTGCTATAGTTCTGAGATAACAGAAAGTTGTTGTGCCATAGTTCTGACTACTAAGAGAGTTGTTGTACCATAGTTCAGATATCATTAAAGTTCCTCTGCCATAGTTCTGAGGTCACTAAAAGCTGCTGTGCCATAGTTCTGAGGTCACTAAAGCTGCTGTGCCATAGTTCTGTGGTCACTAAAAGCTGCTGTGCCATAGTTCTGAGGTCACTAAAGCTGCTGTGCCATAGTTCTGAGATATCACTAAAGCTGCTGTGCCATAGTTCTGGGGTCACTAAAAGCTGCTGTGCCATAGTTCTGAGATCACTAAAGCTGCTGTGCCATAGTTCTGAGATCACTGAAAGCTGCTGTGCCATAGTTCTGAGGTCACTAAGCTTGCTGTACCATAATCTGAGGTCACTAAAGCTTGCGTGCCATAGTTCTGAGGTCACTAAAGCTGCTGTGCCATAGTTCTGATATCACTAAAGCTGCTGTGCCATAGTTCTGTGGTCACTAAAGCTGCTGTGCCATAGTTCTGAGGTCACTAAAAGCTGCTGTGCCATAGTTCTGAGAGTCACTAAAGTTGCTGTGCCATAGTTCTGACTATCACTAAAGCTGCTGTGCCATAGTTCCAGATAGTCACTAAAGCTGCTGTGCCATAGTTCTGAGGTCACTAAAGCTGCTGTGCCATAGTTCTGAGGATCACTAAAAGCTGCTGTGCCATAATTCTGAGGTCACTAAAGCTGCTGTGCCATAGTTCTGAGGTCACTAAAAGCTGCTGTGCTATAGTTCTGAGATCACTGAAAGCTGCTGTGCCATAGTTCTGAGGTCACTAAAAGCTGCTGTGCCATAGTTCTGAGGTCACTAAAAGTTGCTGTGCCATAGTTCTGAGGTCACTAAAAGCTGCTGTGCCATAGTTCTGAGATATCACTTAAAGCTGCTGTGCCATAGTTCTGAGGTCACTATAAGCTGCTGTGCCATAATTCTGAGGTCACTAAAAGCTGCTGTGCTATAGTTCTGAGATCACTGAAAGTTGTTGTGCCATAGTTCTGACATAACTAAGGTTGTTGTACCATACTTCAGATATCATTAAAGTTGCAGTGCCATAGTTCTGAGGTCACTAAAGCTGCTGTGCCATAGTTCTGGAGGTCACTAAAGCTGCTGTGGCATGAGTTCTGTGGTCACTAAAACCTGCTGTTGGCATAGTTCTGAGGTCACTAAAAGCTGCTGTGCCACAGTTATGAGGTCACTAAATGCTGCTGTGCCATAGTTCTGAGATGACTAAAAGTTGCTGTGCCATAATTCTGGAGGTCACTAAAAGCTGCTGTGCCATAGTTCTGAGGTCAGTAAAAGCTGCTGTGCCATAGCTCTGAGATCACTGAAAGCTGATGTGCCTTAGTTCTGAGGTTGCCTTAGTTCTGTGGTCACTAAAGCTGCTGTGCCATAGTTCTGAGGTCACTAAAAGCTGCTGTGCCATAGTTCTGAGATATCACTGAAGCTGCTGTGCCATAGTTCTGATGTCACTAAAAGCTGCTCTGCCATAGTTCTGAGGTCACTAAAAGCTGCTGTGCGAGCCGGCCCGCCGGCGCAGCGGCTGGATTTCCGCTTACGACGCCGGCGTCCCGGGTTCGGGAACGGATCCGGGTCATCAGAGGCCGGCTGGGGAGAAAGAGTTGGCGCCATAGACAACTCTCCTTCTCTGGGGGGAGGGTCCCACCAGTATCCAGCATGATGAGGGCTCCAAGCAGAGGCTGGGAGAACTCACGCTGCCGGCGTGAGGTCAGGGAGGGGCGAGGTAGGCGGGCGGATGCTGGCGTCATTGCACGTCCCACCTCCTCGAGGGTGGGGAAACATAAGGGGACAAAATCCCTGCCTTGAGTCTACATGATGCTCTGCCCTGGACTGCCCTGATTGGCCACCGGAGCCATTCCATCTAACCAGATACAGTTCCACGGCCGATAAAGGGGGTCGTTACCGCGGCCCCGCTATCTGTGGGGTAAGCCAGGGATGACTTGGGGGATTCGGCAATGTCCGGTGGTCGGGGCTCCAGGGTCCGTGACCAGAGCAGGCCAACGACGGATGGGCAGGGGCATAAAAGAGGTAAAATAAAAAACAATAAAAGCTGCTGTACCATAGTTCTGAGATATCACTGAAAGCTGCTGTACCATAGTTCTGAGGTCATGAAAAGCTGCTGTGCTATAGTTCTGAAATATCACTGAAAGCTGCTCTGCCATAGTTCTGAGGTCACTAAAAGCTGCTGTGCTATAGTTCTGAGATCACTGAAAGTTGTTGTGCCATAGTTCTGACATAACTAAGAGTTGTTGTACCATACTTCATATATCATTAAAAGTTGCTGTGCCATTGTTCTGAGGTCACTAAAAGCTGCTGTGCCATGGTTCTGAGGTCACTAAAAGCTGCTGTGCCATAGCTCTGTGGTCACTAAAAGCTGCTGTGCCATAGTTCTGAGGTCACTAAAAGCTGCTGTGCCATAGTTCTGAGGTCACTAAAAGCGGCTGTGCCATAGTTATGAGATCACCAAAAGCTGCTGTGCCATAGTTCTGAGATGACTAAAAGCTGCTGTGCCATAATTCTGAGGTCACTAAAAGCTGCTGTGCCATAGTTCTCAGGTCACTAAAAGCTGCTGTGCCATAGTTCTGAGGTCACTGAAAGTTGCTTTGCCATAGCTCTGACATCACTAAGAATTGTTGCACCGTATTTCAGATATCATTAAAAGTTGTTGTACCATACTTCTGTGGTCACTAAAAGTTGCTCTGCCATAGTTATGAGATCACTAAAAGTTGCTGTGCCATAATCTGAGGTCACTAAACGCTGCTGTACTACAGTTCTGAGGTCACTGAAAGTTGCTGGGCCATAGTTCTGACATCACTAAGAAGTGTTGCACCATATTTCAGATATCATTAAAAGTTGTTTTACCATAGTTCTAAGGTCACTAAAAGTTGCAGCGCCATAGTTATGAGATCACTAAAAACTGCTCTGCCATAATTCTGAAGTCACTAAAAGCTGCTGTGCCATAGTTCTGAGGTCACTAAAAGCTGCTGTGCCATAGTTCTGAGATCATTAAATGTTGCTGTGCCATAATTCTGAAGTCACTACAAAGCTGCTGTGCCATAGTTCTGAGATGACTGAAAGCTGCTGTCCACATAGTTCTGAGATCACTAAAGCTGCTGTAAAGCGATAGTTCTGAGGTCACTGAAGTTGCTGTGCCATAGTTCGAGATGACTGAGCTGCTTTGCTATAGTTCTGAGATCACTAAAAGCTGCTGTGCGATAGTTCTGAGGTCACTGAAAGTTGCTGTGCCATAGTTCTGAGGTCACTGAAAGTTGCTGTGCCATAGTTCTGAGATCACTAAAAGTTGCTGTGCGATAGTTCTGAGGTCACTGAAAGTTGCTGTGCCATAGTTCTGAGGTCACTGAAAGTTGCTGTGCCATAGTTCTGAGGTCACTGAAAGTTGCTGTGCCATAGTTCTGAGGTCACTGAATGTTGCCGTGCCATAGTTCTGAGATCACTAAAAGTTGCTGTGCGATAGTTCTGAGGTCACTGAAAGTTGCTGTGCCATTGTTCTGACATCACTAAGAAGTGTTGCACCATATTTCAGATATCATTAGAAGTTGTTGTACCATAGTTCAGAGGTCACTGAAAGTTGCTGTGCCATAGTTCTGACATCACTAAGAAGTGCTGCACCATATTTCAGATATCATTAAAAGTTGTTGTACCGTAGTTCTGAGGTCACTAAAAGCTGCTGTGCCATAGTTCTGAGGTCACTAAAAGCTGCTGTGCCATAGTTCTGAGGTCACTAAACGCTGCTGTGCCATAGTTCTGAGATGACTAAAAGTTGCTGTGCCATAATTCTGAGGTCACTAAAAGCTGCTGTGCCATAGTTCAGAGGTCACTGAAAGTTGCTGTGCCATAGTTCTGAGATCACTAAAAGTTGCTGTGCGATAGTTCTGAGGTCGCTGAAAGTTGCTGTGCCATAGTTCTGACATCTCTAAGAAGTGTTGCACCATACTTCAGATATCATTAAATGTTGTTGTACCATAGTTCTGAGGTCACTAAAAGCTGCTGTGCCATAGTTCTGAGGTCACTGAAAGCTGCTGTGCCATAGTTCTGAGGTCACTGAATGTTGCTGTGCCATAGTTCTGACATCACTAAGAAGTGCTGCACCATATTTCAGATATCATTAAAAGTTGTTGTGCCATAGTTCTGAGGTCATTAAAAGCTGCTGTGTCATATTTCTGAGGTCACTAAAAGCTGCTGTGCCATAGTTCTGAGGTCACTAAAAGCTGCTTTGCCATAGTTCTGAGGTCACTAAAAGCTGCTGTGCCATAGTTCTGAGGTCACTAAGCGCTACTGTGCCATAGTTCTGAGATGACTAAAAGTTGCTGTGCCATAATTCTGAGGTCACTAAAAGCTGCTGTGCCATAGTTCTGAGGTCACTAAAAGCTGCTGTGCCATAGTTCTGACATCACTAAGAAGTGCTGCACCATATTTCAATTGTCATTAAAAGTTTTTGTATCAAAGTTATGAGATCACTAAAAGCTGCTGTGCCATAGTTCTGAGGTCACTAAACGCTGCTGTGCCATTGTTCTGAGATGACTAAAAGTTGCTGTGCCATAATTCTGAGGTCACTAAAAGCTGCTGTGCCATAGTTCTGAGGTCACTAAAAGCTGTGGTACCATAGTTCTGAGATCACTGAAAGCTGCTGTGCCTTAGTTCTGAGGTTGCCTTAGTTCTGATGGCACTAAAAAGCTGCTGTGCCACAGTTCTGAGGTCACTAAAAGCTGCTGCGCCATAGTTCTGAGATATCACTGAAAGCTGCTGTGCCATAGTTCTGAGATCATTAAATGTTGCTGTGCCATAATTCTGAAGTCACTAAAAGCTGCTGTGCCATAGTTCCGAGATGACTGAAAGCTGCTGTGCCATAGTTCTGAGATCACTAAAAGCCGCTGTGCGATAGTTCTGTGGTCACTGAAAGTTGCTGTGCCATAGTTCCGAGATGAGTGAAAGCTGCTGTGCTGTAGTTCTGAGATCACTAAAAGCTGCTGTGCGATGGTTCTGAGGTCACTGAAAGTTGCTGTGCCATAGTTCTGACATCACTAAGAAGTGTTACACCATATTTCAGATATCATTAGAAAGTTGTTGTACCATAGTTCTGAGGTCACTAAAAGCTGCTGTGCCATAGTTCTGAGGTCACTGAAAGTTGCTGTGCCATAGTTCTGATTTCACTAAGAAGTGCTGCACCATATTTCAGATATCATTAAAAGTTGTTGTACCATAGTTCTGAGGTCACTATACACTGCTGTGCCATAGTTCTGAGGTCACTAAAAGCTGCTGTGCCATTGATCTGAGGTCACTAAACGCTGCTGTGCCATAGTTCTGAGATGACTAAAAGTTGCTGTGCCATAATTCTGAGGTGACTAAAAGCTGCTGTGCCATAGTTCTGAGGTCACTGAAAGTTGCTGTGCCATAGTTTTGAGATCACTAAAAGTTGCTGTGTGATAGTTCTGAGGTCACTGAAAGTTGCAGTGCCATAGTTCTGACATCACTAAGAAGTGTTGCACCATACTTCAGATATCATTAAATGTTGTTGTACCATAGTTCTGAGGTCACTAAAAGCTGCGGTGCCATAGTTCTGAGGTCACAGATAGCTGCTGTGCCATAGTTCTGAGGTCACTGAATGTTGCTGTGCCATAGTTCTGGCATCACTAAGAAGTGCTGCACCATATTTCAGATATCATTAAAAGTTGTTGTACCATAGTTCTGAGGTCATTAAAAGCTGCTGTGCCATATTTCTGAGGTCATTAAAAGCTGCTGTGCCATAGTTCTGAGGTCACTAAAAGCTGCTTTGCCATAGTTCTGAGGTCACTAAAAGCTGCTGTGCCATAGTTCTGAGGTCACTAAACGCTGCTGTGCCATAGTTCTGAGATGACTAAAAGTTGCTGTGCCATAATTCTGAGGTCACTTAAAGCTGCTGTGCCATAGTTCTGAGGTCACTAAAAGCTGCTGTGCAATAGTTCTGACATCACTAAGAAGTGTTGCACCATATTTCAATTATCATTAAAAGTTGTTGTATCAAAGTTATGAGATCACTAAAAGCTGCTGTGCCATAGTTCTGAGGTCACTAAAAGCTGCTGTGCCATAGTTCTGAGATGACTAAAAGTTGCTGTGCCATAATTCTGAGGTCACTAAAAGCTGCTGTGCCATAGTTCTGAGGTCACTAAAAGCTGTGGTGCCATAGTTCTGAGATCACTGAAAGCTGCTGTGCCTTTGTTCTGAGGTTGCCTTAGTTCTGATGTCACTAAAAGCTGCTGTGCCATAGTTCTGAGGTCACTAAAAGCT
The DNA here is from genome assembly GCA_016271365.2 of Neoceratodus forsteri. Taxonomy (NCBI): domain Eukaryota; kingdom Metazoa; phylum Chordata; order Ceratodontiformes; family Ceratodontidae; genus Neoceratodus; species Neoceratodus forsteri. The sequence continues at coordinate 136,977,710 of JADMNL010000025.1, forward strand.
GCTGCGCCATAGTTCTGAGATATCACTGAAAGCTGCTGTGCCATAGTTCTGAGGTCACTAAAAGCTGCTGTGCCATAATTCTTAGGTCACTAAAAGCTGCTATGCCATAGTTCTGAGGTCACTAAAAGCTGCTGTGCCATAGTTCTGAGATATCATTGAAAGCTGCTGTACCATAGTTCTGAGGTCAGGAAAAGCTGCTGTGCTATAGTTCTGAAATATCACTGAAAGTTGCTCTGCCATAGTTCTGAGGTCTCTAAAAGCTGCTGTGCTATAGTTCTGAGATAACTGAAAGTTGTTGTGCCGTAGTTCTGACATAACTGAGAGTTGTTGTACCATACTTCAGATATCATTAAAAGTTGCTGTGCCATAGTTCTGAGGTCACTAAGAGCTGCTGTGCCATAGCTCTGAGGTCACTAAAAGCTGCTGTGCCATAGTTCTGTGGTCACTAAAAGCTGCTGTGCCATATTTCTGAGGTCACTAAAAGCTGTTGTGCCATAGTTCTGAGGTCACTAAAAGCTGCTGTGCCATAGTTATGAGATCACTAAAAGCTGCTATGCCATAGTTCTGAGATGACTAAAAGCTGCTGTGCCATAATTCTGAGGTCACTAAAAGCTGCTGTGGCATAGTTCAGACGTCAATAAAAGCTGCTGTGCCATAATTCTGAAGTCACTATAAGCTGCTGTGCCATTGTTCTGAGGTCATTAAAAGCTGCTGTGCCATAGTTCTGAGATATCACTGAAAGCTGCTGTGCCATTGTTCTGGGGTCACTAAAAGCTGCTGTACCATAGTTCTGAGGTCACTAAAAGCTGCTGTGCTATAGTTCTGAGATCACTGAAAGTTGTAGTGCCATAGTTCTGACTTAACTAAGAGTTGGTGTACCATACTTCAGATATCATTAAAGTTTGCTGTGCCATAGTTCTGAGGTCACTAAAAGCTGCTGTTCCATAGTTCTGAGGTCACTAAAAGTTGCTGTGCCATAGTTCTGTGGTCACTAAAAGCTGCTGTGCCATAGTTCAGAGGTCACTATAAGCTGCTGTGCCATAGTTCTGAGGTCACTAAAAGCTGCTGTGCCATAGTTATGAGATCACTAAAGGCTGCTGTGCCATAGTTCTGAGGTCACTAAAAGCTGGTGTGCCATAGTTCTGAGGTCACTAAACCCTGCTGTGCCATAGTTCTGAGATGACTAAAAGTTGCTGTGCCATAAATCTGAGGTCACTAAAAGCTGCTGTGCCATAGTTCTGAGGTCACTAAAAGCTGCTGTGCTGTAGTTCTGAGATCACTGAAAGCTGCTGTACCATAGTTCTGAGGTCACTAAAAGCTGCTGTGCCATAGTTCTGAGGTCACTAAAAGTTGCTGTGCCATAGTTCTGAGGTCACTAAAAGCTGCTGTGCCATAGTTCTGAGATATCACTTAAATCTGCTGTGCCATAGTTCTGAGGTCACTATAAGCTGCTGTGCCATAATTCTGAGGTCACTAAAAGCTGCTGTGCTATAGTTCTGAGATCACTGAAAGTTGTTGTGCCATAGTTCTGACATAACTAAGAGTTGTTGTACCATACTTCAGATATCATTAAAAGTTGCTGTGCCATAGTTCTGAGGTCACTAAAAGCTGCTGTGCCATAGTTCTGAGGTCACTTAAAGCTGCTGTGGCATAGTTCTGTGGTCACTAAAACCTGCTGTGGCATAGTTCTGAGGTCACTAAAAGCTGCTGTGCCATAGTTCTGAGGTCACTAAAAGCGGCTGTACCATAGTTATGAGATCACTAAAAGCTGCTGTGCCATAGTTCTGAGATGACTAAAAGCTGCTGTGCCATAATTCTGAGGTCACTAAAAGCTGCTGTTGCATAGTTCTGAGGTCACTAAAAGCTGCTGTGCCATAGTTCTGAGATATCACTGAAAGCTGCTGTGCCATAGTTCAGAGGTCACTAAAAGCTGCTGTGCCATAATTCTGAGGTCACTAAAAGCTGCTGTGCTATAGTTCTGAGGTCACTAAAAGCTGCTGTGCCATAGTTCTGAGGTCACTAAAAGCTGCTGTACTACAGTTCTGAGGTCACTGAAAGTTGCTGTGCCATAGTTCTGACATCACCAAGAAGTGTTGCACCATATTTCAGATATCATTAAAAGTTTTTTTACCATAGTTCTGAGGTCACTAAAAGTTGCAGTGCCATAGTTATGAGGTCACTAAAACTTGCAGTGCCATAGTTATGAGATCATTAAAAACTGCTCTGCTATAATTCTGACGTCACTAAAAGCTGCTGTGCCATAGTTCTGAGGTCACTAAAAGCTGCTGTGCCATAGTTCTGAGATCATTAAATGTTGCTGTGCCATAATTCTGAAGTCACTAAGAGCTGCTGTGCCCTAGTTCTGAGATCACTGAAAGCTGCTGTACCATAGTTCTGAGATCACTAAAAGCTGCTGTGCGATAGTTCTGAGGTCACTGAAAGTTGCTGTGCCATAGTTCCGAGATCACTGAAAGCTGCTGTGCCATAGTTCTGAGATCACTAAAAGCTGTTGTGCGATAGTTCCGAGATCACTGAAAGCTGCTGTGCCATAGTTCTGAGATCACTAAAAGCTGCTGTGCCATAGTTCTGAGGTCACTAAAAGCTGCTGTGCCATAGTTCTGAGGTCACTAAAAGCTGCTTTGCCTTAGTTCTGTGGTCACTAAAAGCTGTTGTGCCATAGTTCTGAGGTCACTAAAAGCTGCTGTGCCATAGTTCCGAGATCACTGAAAGCTGCTGTGCCATGGTTCTGAGATCACTAAAAGCTGCTGTGCGATAGTTCTGAGGTCACGGAAAGTTGCTGTGCCATAGTTCTGAGGTCATTGAAAGTTGCTGTGCCATATTTATGAGATCACTAAGAAGTGCTGCACCATATTTCTGATATCATTAAAAGTTGTTGTACCATAGTTCTGAGGTCACTAAAAGCTGCTGTGCCATAGTTCTGAGGTCACTAAAAGCTGCTGTGCCATAGTTCTGAGGTCACTACATGCTGCTGTGCTATAGTTCTGAGATGACTAAAAGTTGCTGTGCCATAATTCTGAGGTCACTAAAGCTGCTGTGCCATAGTTCTGAGGTCACTAAAGCTGCTGTGCCATAGTTCTGAGATCACTGAAAGCTGCTGTGCCTTAGTTCTGAGGTCTCTAAAAGCTGCTGTGCCATAGTTCTGAGGTCACTAAAAGCTGCTGTGCCATAGTTCTGAGATATCTCTGAAAGCTGCTGTGCCATAGTTCTGAGGTCACTAAAAGCTGCTGTGCCATAATTCTGAGGTCACTAAAAGCTGCTGTGCCATAGTTCTGAGGTCACTAAAAGCTGCTGTGCCCTAGTTCTGAGATATCACTGAAAGTTGCTCTGCCATAGTTCTGAGGTCACTAAAAGCTGCTGTGCCATAGTTCTGAGATCACTGAAAGCTGCTGTGCCTTAGTTCTGAGGTCTCTAAAAGCTGCTGTGCCATAGTTCTGAGGTCACTAAAAGTTGCTGTGCCATAGTTCTGAGGTCACTAAAAGCTGCTGTGCCATAGTTCTGAGATATCACTTAAATCTGCTGTGCCATAGTTCTGAGGTCACTATAAGCTGCTGTGCCATAATTCTGAGGTCACTAAAAGCTGCTGTGCTATAGTTCTGAGATCACTGAAAGTTGTTGTGCCATAGTTCTGACATAACTAAGAGTTGTTGTACCATACTTCAGATATCATTAAAAGTTGCTGTGCCATAGTTCTGAGGTCACTAAAAGCTGCTGTGCCATAGTTCTGAGGTCACTTAAAGCTGCTGTGGCATAGTTCTGTGGTCACTAAAACCTGCTGTGGCATAGTTCTGAGGTCACTAAAAGCTGCTGTGCCATAGTTCTGAGGTCACTAAGCGGCTGTACCATAGTTATGAGACCACTAAAAGCTGCTGTGCCATAGTTCTGAGATGACTAAAAGCTGCTGTGCCATAATTCTGAGGTCACTAAAAGCTGCTGTTGCATAGTTCTGAGGTCACTAAAAGCTGCTGTGCCATAGTTCTGAGATATCACTGAAAGCTGCTGTGCCATAGTTCAGAGGTCACTAAAAGCTGCTGTGCCATAATTCTGAGGTCACTAAAAGCTGCTGTGCTATAGTTCTGAGGTCACTAAAGCTGCTGTGCCATAGTTCTGAGGTCACTAAAGCTGCTGTACTACAGTTCTGGAGGTCACTGAAAGTTGCTGTGCCATAGTTCTGACATCACCAAGAAGTGTTGCACCATATTTCAGATATCATTAAAAGTTTTTTTACCATAGTTCTGAGGTCACTAAAAGTTGCAGTGCCATAGTTATGAGGTCACTAAAAGTTGCAGTGCCATAGTTATGAGATCATTAAAAACTGCTCTGCTATAATTCTGACGTCACTAAAGGCTGCTGTGCCATAGTTCTGAGGTCACTAAAAGCTGCTGTGCCATAGTTCTGAGATCATTAAATGTTGCTGTGCCATAATTCTGAAGTCACTAAAAGCTGCTGTGCCCTAGTTCTGAGATCACTGAAAGCTGCTGTACCATAGTTCTGAGATCACTAAAAGCTGCTGTGCGATAGTTCTCAGGTCACTGAAAGTTGCTGTGCCATAGTTCCGAGATCACTGAAAGCTGCTGTGCCATAGTTCTGAGATCACTAAAAGCTGTTGTGCGATATTTCCGAGATCACTGAAAGCTGCTGTGCCATAGTTCTGAGATCACTAAAAGCTGCTGTGCCATAGTTCTGAGGTCACTAAAAGCTGCTGTGCCATAGTTCTGAGGTCACTAAAAGCTGCTTTGCCTTAGTTCTGTGGTCACTAAAAGCTGTTGTGCCATAGTTCTGAGGTCACTAAAAGCTGCTGTGCCATAGTTCCGAGATCACTGAAAGCTGCTGTGCCATGGTTCTGAGATCACTAAAAGCTGCTGTGTGATAGTTCTGAGGTCACTGAAAGTTGCTGTGCCATAGTTCTGAGGTCATTGAAAGTTGCTGTGCCATAGTTCTGAGATCACTAAAAGTTGCTGTGCGATAGTTCTGAGGTCACTGAAAGTTGCTGTGCCATAGTTCTGAGGTCACTGAAAGTTGCTGTGCCATAGTTCTGAGATCACTAAAAGTTGCTGTGCGATAGTTCTGAGATCACTGAAAGTTGCTGTGCCATAGTTCTGACATCACTAAGAAGTGTTGCACCATATTTCAGATATCATTAAAAGTTGTTGTACCATAGTTATGAGGTCACTAAAAGCTGCTGTGCCATAGTTCTGAGGTCACTGAAAGCTGCTGTGCCATAGTTCTGAGGTCACTGAAAGTTGCTGTGCCATAGTTCTGACATCACTAAGAAGTGCTGCACCATATTTCTGATATCATTAAAAGTTGTTGTACCATAGTTCTGAGGTCACTAAAAGCTGCTGTGCCATAGTTCTGAGGTCACTAAAAGCTGCTGTGCCATAGTTCTGAGGTCACTAAATGCTGCTGTGCTATAGTTCTGAGATGACTAAAAGTTGCTGTGCCATAATTCTGAGGTCACTAAAAGCTGCTGTGCCATAGTTCTGAGGTCACTAAAAGCTGCTGTGCCATAGTTCTGAGATCACTGAAAGCTGCTGTGCCTTAGTTCTGAGGTCTCTAAAAGCTGCTGTGCCATAGTTCTGAGGTCACTATAAGCTGCTGTGCCATAGTTCTGAGATATCTCTGAAAGCTGCTGTGCCATAGTTCTGAGGTCACTAAAAGCTGCTGTGCCATAATTCTGAGGTCACTAAAAGCTGCTGTGCCATAGTTCTGAGGTCACTAAAAGCTGCTGTGCCCTAGTTCTGAGATATCACTGAAAGTTGCTCTGCCATAGTTCTGAGGTCACTAAAAGCTGCTGTGCTATAGTTCTGAGATAACTGAAAGTTGTTGTGCCATAGTTCTGACATAACTAAGAGTTGTTGTACCATACTTCAGATATCATTAAAAGTTGCTCTGCCATAGTTCTGAGGTCACTAAAAGCTGCTGTGCCATAGTTCTGAGGTCACTTAAAGCTGCTGTGCCATGGTTCTGTGGTCACTAAAAGCTGCTGTGCCATAGTTCTGAGGTCACTAAAAGCTGTTGTGCCATAGTTCTGAGGTCACTAAAAGCTGCTGTGCCATAGTTATGAGATCACTAAAAGCTGCTGTGCCATAGTTCTGAGATGACTAAAAGCTGCTGTGCCATAATTCTGAGGTCACTAAAAGCTGCTGTGCCATAGTTCTGAGGTCACTAAAAGCTGCTGTGCCATAGTTTTGAGATATCACTGAAAGCTGCTGTGCCATAGTTCTGAGGTCACTAAAAGCTGCTGTGCCATAATTCTGAGGTCACTAAAAGCTGCTGTGCCATAGTTCTGAGGTCACTAAAAGCTGCTGTGCTATAGTTCTGAGATCACTGAAAGTTGTTCTGCCATTGTTCTGACATAACTAAGAGTTGGTGTACCATACTTCAGATATCATTAAAGGTTGCTGTGCCATAGTTCTGAGGTCACTAAAAGCTGCTGTGCCATAGTTCTGAGGTCACTATAAGCTGCTGTGCCATAGTTCTGAGGTCACTAAAAGCTGCTGTGCCATAGTTATGAGATCACTAAAAGCTGCTGTGCCATAGTTCTGAGGTCACTAAAAGCTGCTGTGCCATAGTTCTGAGGTCACTAAACCCTGCTGTGCCATGGTTCTGAGATGACTAAAAGTTGCTGTGCCATAGTTCTGAGGTCACTAAAAGCTGCTGTGCTATAGTTCTGAGATCACTGAAAGCTGCTGTGCCATAGTTCTGAGGTCACTAAAAGCTGCTGTGCCATATTTCTGAGGTCACTAAAAGTTGCTGTGCCATAGTTCTGAGGTCACTAAAAGCTGCTGTGCCATAGTTCTGAGATATCACTTAAAGCTGCTATGCCATAGTTCTGAGGTCACTATAAGCTGCTGTGCCATAATTCTGAGGTCACTAAAAGCTGCTGTGCCATAGTTCTGAGGTCACTAAAAGCTGCTGTGCCATAGTTCTGAGGTCGCTGAAAGCTGCTGTGCCTTAGTTCTGAGGTCACTAAAAGCTGCTGTGCCATAGTTCTAGGATATCACTGAAAGCTGCTGTACCATAATTCTGAGATCATGAAAAGCTGCTGTGCTATAGTTCTGAGATCCCACTGATAGCTGCTCTGCCATAGTTCTGAGGTCACTAAAAGCTGCTGTGCTATAGTTCTGAGATCACTGAAAGTTGTTGTGCCATAGTTCTGACATAACTAAGAGTTGTTGTACCGTACTTCTTATATCATTAAAAGTTGCTGTGCCATAGTTCTGATGTCACAAAAAGTTGCTGTGCCATAGTTCTGTCATCACTAAGAGTTGTACCATACTTCTCACATCACTAAAAGTTGTTGTTCCATAGTCCTGACATCACAAAAATTGCTGTGCCATAGTTCTGTCATCACAAAAAGTTGCAGTGTCATACTTTTGACATCACTAAAAGTTACTGTGCCATAGTTCTGACATCGCAAAAAGTTGTTGTGCCACAGTTCTGTCATCACTTAAAGTTGTGCCATAGTTCTGATGTCCCAAAAATGTAGTTGCACCATAGTTCTGATGTCCCAAAAAAGTAGTTGCACCATAGTTCTGATGTCCCAAAAAGTTGTTGTGCCATACTTCTGATGTCCCAAAAAGTTGTGCCATAGTTCTGATGTCACTAAAAGTTGTTGTAGCTGAGTTATCTGGAATGGATATCCTTAACTGCAGGTACTGCAGAATACTTTTTGGAAGGGCAGTTTTACAGGATTTAGGACACTGCCCTACATGCTGGGCCATTGGAGATCTAAGGGCTCAGCTCCAGGCAGCATGGGCAGAGATTGTGTGCCTCAAATTGCATATTCAAGAGGAAATATATTCTAAGAACAGCCCGCCATTTCCTCAACATCCAACAGAAGCACCTCAACCGCAGAGGATAGTTGGTCCAGGAGGTTGGCAGGTGGTTAGGAGGGGCAAATCGGGTGCCCCATCACTCAGTGCTCTCAAGATATTACCTCCACAAACCATATAAAACTACAACAGGTATCTGCCTCTATCTCTGAAATCAAACAAAGGGGCAGAGGACACTGCAGAGCAGGACACTGCAGCACAGGAGCTAGCACAACAAAACTCACCCAAAACAGGAACCAAAACCAAAAAAGCAAAAAGGAAATCCAAAAAAGTTCTGATCATAGGAGACTCCATGATTCGGGGAGTTGACACGTATCTCCAGCTGGGGTAATGGTCAGATTTCTCCCAGGTACATCAGCGTGGAGAGGTACACTTACCACATTACTAAAATTGTTCAGGAAACAGGAGAAAACATTGATATCCTTGTACACATAGGGACTAATGATCTCACCAGCCGGTCAGTTGTGGAAACCAAGGAACACCTCGCCAAGCTGGGTGACAAACTATCATCCATTTCACCTGGTATCTCCTTCTCTAAGATCCTGCCAGTCTGGGAGAGGGGGGCAGATGGACGGGAGGTCAGAGAAGGGGAGATAGGGGAGCTAAACATGTGGCTCAAGGGCTGATGCCAGGAAAAAGGACACAAATTTGTAGGGAACTGGCAACAGTTCTGGGAGCGAAAGTTCTTTAAATTTGGTGGACTGCATCTGACTAAGGAGGGAGTCAGTGCGTTGGGGTAGAAGTTTGATGTCTTTGCAGAATATTTAAACTAGCAAATGGGGAGGGGGTTCAGCACCCCATACGTCAAATGGTAATAACATCCCTCCCCCCTCAGCTAGTGGTCAAACAGGAGTTCAGCATGTTTGTAGTTCATTTGCATCACCAGGTAAGGAAAAAGATCTGACTCCCCATACAACGCACAGGGGAAACGCCAGATCTCGCTCAACAACTAACACAATGAAATCTGGCCAATGGAAAATCATGTACACAAATGCTCGCAGTCTGAGAAACAAGATCCCAGACCTGCAGGCAATAATGACAGATGGTAAACTGGACATAGTAACCATTAGCAAGACATGGTTTACCAGTAACCACACATGGGAGACTTCAGTACCTGGTTATATACTGTTCAGAAGAGACCAAGGTGCAAAAAGGGGGGGGTGGCATGGCCCTTTATGTCAATGAAAATATCAAAACTACAGAAATTCAGAATACACATAAGGAGCCAGAAGAACTGAGGGTCATCCTGGAAACAGGAAATGGGACAGCCATACGAACTGGGGTTGTGTACAGGCCTCCATACCAGGGGGAGGACATAGACCCATTACTGTTAGATGATATACAAAACACGACAGCTAAAGGGGAGGTACTGATAATGGGAGACTTCAACATGCCAGATACAGATTGGTCAATACCAGCAGGAACATCTGCCAGAACTAAACACGTGGAGGATTCCCTGCAGGGGAGGGACTCAAACAACTGCTACAACAACCCACAAGAGACAGGGCTATCCTAGATCTAGTACTGACTAACAGGGAAAGGATCACAGCTCTCCAGGTAGAAGGTCACCTGGAGGCCAGTGACCATCACATGGTATGGTTCAGTTTGGCCACTAGAACTAAATCATCCCATTCCAAGGCAAAAATATGGGACTTCAGAGGAGCTGACTTTGATAAGATGGCCAACAAAGTTAAGCTAGCCCTGGCAAAAAGAAATACAGGTAAGGGGGTACAGGCAAAGTGGGCAAGCATTAAAGATGCAATACTTGAAGCAACATCCCATTGTGTTAGGGAGAAAGGGAAGTGCAAAAGAAGAATGAAGCCACTTTGGTTCTCAAAAACAGTAGCAGAAAAGGTCAGAGCCAAAAGGCTGGCCTTCAGGAAATATAAGGGAACACAGCAGGATGAAGATAGGGAAGCATACCAAACTTCCCTAAGGGAAGCAGAGAAGGCAGTAAGGCAGGCAAAGGTCTAAACCAAGGAAACACTAGCACAAACAGTAAAAGAAGGTGACAAGACCTTCTATAGATACATTAGTGAAAGGAGAAAGTCCAGAGGGGGTATTGCTAAGATCAAAGAGGATAAGGGAGCATGTGAGGAGAGGACCATGTAAAAGCATCTATCCTAAATAGATACTTCTGCTCAGTATTTACTGAAGAGAAGGTAGGGCAGGGACCACACCTCAGCACCATAGACACGGGGGGGGAGAGGTGTGCACTAGTCCCTTGGCAAAAGAAAGGGTCCTACAAGAGCTCAATAAGCTCAGGGTGGACAAGGCAATGAGACCTGATGGCATCCATCCCAGGGTACTAAAGGAGCTAAGGGTGGAACTAGCAGAGCCATTATCAGAACTGTTTAGTGAGTCTCTGAGCACAGGAGAGGTTCCAGAAGACTGGAGAAGGGCTCATGTGATCCTGCTCCACAAGAGTGGTAGCAGGGAGGAGGCAGGGAACTACAGACTTGTCTGTCTTACCTCAGTAGTGGGCAAGATTATGGAGGCACTCCTTAAGGAAAGGATAGTGCAACACCTGGACTCCATAGGAGCACCGGATCCAAGACAGCATGGGTTTACAAAAGGAAGCTCATGTCAAACTAATCTCATAGATTTCTTTGACTGGGTAACCAGAGTGGTGGATCAAGGGGGAGCAGTTGATGCCGCCTACCTTGACTTCAGCAAAGCTTTCGATACCGTTCCACATAGAAGATCGATTAATAAGCTGGGTAGGCTCAGGGTGGGTCAGAAGTTGGTCAACTGTGTGGCAAACTGGTTGAAGGGCAGAAAACAGAGAGTGGTGGTAAATGGTATACAGTCAGAAGAGATGCAAGTCACAAGTGGGGTACCTCAGGGATCAGTCCTGGGGCCAGTCCTTTTCAGTATCTTCATCAGTGACATTGCAGATGGACTGGAGGGTAAAGCTTATCTGTTTGCAGATGACACCAAGATCTGCAACAGAATAGATGATCCAGATGGGGTGGGCAGAATAAGAAGAGATCTGGATAAACTAGCAAAATGGTTGGAAGAGTGGCAAATGGAGTTTAACGCAAAGAAGTGCAAGATCATGCACATAGGGAAGGGAAACCCTGAAGCCACCTATAGGCTGGGAGGGGAGTTGCTGGAAGTCACAAGGGAAGAAAGAGACTTGGGCGTCATCATCACCGATTACCTGAAATCATCCAAGCAGGCCACTAAAGCAGTAGGTAAGGCTAGAGGGATGTAGGAGTATAGTAGCAGGGATATCACAAGTCAGAAGAGGGAGGTTATAATCCCTCTTTACATGACACTGGTTAGGCCCCATCTGAAGTACTGCGTGCAGTACTGGAGGCCACACCTTCATGAGGACATTAACCAAACTGAGGGAGTCCAGAGAAGGGCAACCAAAATGGTGCAGGGACTGCATCAGAAAACATATGAGGACAGATTAATGGAGCTCAATATGTATACCCTAGAAGAAAGGAGGGAGAGAGGTGATATGATTGAAACATTCAAACACCTTAAGGGCATTAACAAGGTGAAAGGCCAATGAAGGGGTAATGTGAGGAATTTCTTTTTCACAGAAAGGGTGGTGGATGCATGGAATGGCCTACCTCAGAAAGTGGTGGATATGAATACAGTGCAGGACTTCAAACAGGCATGGGATAGGCATATGGGAGCAATACAGATGAGTATGAATGTATAGGCCATTGACAGAGCAAAGGCCGATGGCACATTCATAAGGCAGAAAAAGAAATGGGCAGACTGGTTGGGCCTTGCGGTCCTTATCTGCTGTCAACTTCTATGTTTCTATGTTTCTATTAGTTCTGACATCACTAACTTGTTCTGCCATATTTCTGACATCACTAAAGGTTGCTGTACCATAGTTCTGATGTTACGAAAAGTTGTTGTGCCATAGTTCTGACGTGACTTAAACCTGTGCCATAGCACTGACATAAAACTGTTACTATGAAAGTGGCAGACAATGGCAGAAGTATCATTATTATAAATATCACAGATCGTGAGAAGGACATTTTCAGGCAACTGAAGGATAAAATATTTTGCAAGAAATTGGAAAGGAACACAGCCATATTGATGAAACCAATAGGTTAGCATTTGAACAGGGACACATAGACAAGAGTACATATGATTTTTTAATTACAGAGCATCCAGCAAGACCAACTCACTATACATGTTTTACCAAAGGTTCACCAATCTTTCCACTCTCCACCTGGAAGCCCAATAGTTGCATAGGGTCTATGACAGAGCCACTATCAGAATAGGAGGAGTATCACATACTACCCTTTGTTCTGTCATTGGGTTTGTACTTAAAAGACACTATGGATGTTTTACATTGGGTTTGTACTTAAAAGACACTATGGATGTTTTACATTTTATGGCTATCACTGAGAATCGGAAAGATTGCTATCTGGTGACACTGGATATACAGTCACTTTATAGCAATATTCCCCATGAGGAAACCTTGGATACTCTTGCCTTTTATTTAAACCAAAGAGAGGAAAATGAAGCTTAGCCAGCTACTGCGTTTCTACTTAAACATGCTGAATATGTGTTGAAATGCAATACATTTATGTTCTTTCATTCTTTTTATTTGCAGGTAAAGAGTATGGCAATGGGAGCAATTTTTGCTCCCGGTCTTGCCAACCTCTATGTGGGACAGTGGGAAGACACCTGTGTTAGAGATAGTGACAATTACCCATTTTGCAATGAGATTTCCCTATGGCACCACCACCATATAGATGATAGTATTATGATCTGGAAAGGCAGCCTACAGGAACTAAGGGATTTTGTCACTTACTTACATTATACCAATGAGAATTTGAGGTTCACATACACAGCCAGTAGGAACAGGATTTAACATTTGGATATTGAAATTTGCAACGGCAAAGGGGGTGGTCTGTCCACTAATATTTTTTCACAAGGAACAGACCATAACACTTTGTTACTGACCTCTCGTTGTCACCCCAAACACAGTGACAAATATTCCAAAGGGACAATTCCTCCGATTGAGGAGGAATTGCAGTACAGAGGCTAACTTCGAGGATGGATCCAGAGGTTTTGAAAGGAGATTTCTGGAAAGAGGATATTCAGTAGAAAACATTAGGAAGGCTTGGGATTATGTGAGCTCAGTTAGCAGGGAAGATTTGATTGTAAGAGATTGGGAGGAGGCTAATGAGCAACAGAAGTCCACCTATTTTTATGTTGTCACTATATATGTTCGATACATGGCAAATGTTTTGAAAATATATATTTTTTCATATTTAGTATGCTTTATTTAAGCACTCACACAGTACATTAAAGAAAAGCAGTATAACACAGTGGTTTAAGGCTCTCAGCTGCAAATCTGGAGGCTTGGGTTTGAATCCCACAACCCCCTCTTGCATACCGTGTGACCCTGAGCAAGTCACTTAACTTCTCTGTGCTCCCAGGTCGCACCTGTAAACAAGCTTTCAGCTTAGTGTGCCACTCCTGGTTAAACAATTGAAAAAAAATTATTAAAGATAAACAAAGAGTAACAATGTATCATAACAGGAGTTAACATGAGTTAAACTAGTCACAGTGAAGCAGACATTATACACTTACTTTCTTATCGTTAAAATGCACAGTATAAGAAGAAATAGGAGCATAACCAAGGACTTAACAATGAAACTAACATACCGTCCCCCCGCCCCCATATCCCTTCCCTGTAGCACCACTAACAATGATGAAGAATAGTTCATCCAGTCATGAACCATAGAAGGGCGTATTAAGTCCAATGCTAAGCAGCAGCTTATATAAGTAGCTAAAGGGTGAACAAAGTATACAGAGTGGCCCAAACTCTTTGATAACGCTTGATTTTCTTCGAGAGAATGGCCAAGATATTTTTTGCCTGCAATGCAAATAATATCTCATGTAACTGTTCTGTAACTGTAAGAGTTGTCTGGTCTAACCAATGAGGCAAAATCACTTTTTTAGCACGTAAGGCAATTAATGCTGTATGTTTACATTGGTTACCAATTAAAGCATCCCCATAATCACCTATTAGACAGATCTCCAGTGTAAAGGCATCAGTGAGACCTAAGAGAGGGTCCAGTTTTGCTTTAATTGTGGACCAGAGTGGGGCAGCTCTGCTACAATTCCACAGTATGTGGAAGAAGGTACTGGGTTGCTCCCCACAACGGGAACATGTATCGGTGGGAAGTTTCCCCATCCTGTGGAGCTTAACAGATGTATAATAAAGGTCATGTACAATATAAAATTGCATCAGATGGTACTTGTCCCACCTAATATCCCTGTATAATTGGGCCCATATCCTGGCCCATAGGTGGGCATTGGGAGAAGTAAGGGGCAAGACTTGATCCCATGTGTAACAAGGCTGCCACTCTCTATCTGTGAAAAAATCCTGCAGGTGGTGACAGAAGTACAAAATGGTATGTGAGAAAGGTGAACTTGAAATAACAGGGAGGAGAGGGCCAGCCTGATTTTGATTCCAATGACCCACCCCAAAATGATGTAGAAGCATGTGGGAAAGCTGGATATACTGGAAACAATACAAGGAAGGGAGGCCAAATTTGCCCTGCGCTTTGAAGAAGGGAATCAATTTATGGTTATTCAGCAGATCACCAACAGTGGTAGTCACCTCAGTGGGCCAAAAGGTGTACCCTAACATCTTCCCCCCAATCTTAAAGTTGGAGTTATACAAAATAGGTTGTGAAACATCCTGTGTGAGGGAGACCTGGGCAGCAGCGCATCATTGAGATTGTACTCGGAACGTAGCCATAATAGGAGAGTCACGCAATTGTTTAGGGATTCCTTTGAGAGGGACATAGGGCAGGGTGATTAGATCAATTTGGCATAAAGTACATAGTGACCTCTCTACTTGTACCCACAATGGAATGTATTTTCCTGGGGTCATTGTATTCTTTGAAATTAACCAAAGGCGTATCACTGAGCAGTGTATAGAGAGATAGTATAGGAAGAAGTTAGGTAATTGAAGATCTCCTCTAAACTTGGCCCACTGCAATTTGGAAAAAGCTCTCTGAAGGGATTTATTACACCATATAAAATTAGAGATAATTCTGTGTACTTGTGTGAACCAGTGTTTAGAAAGAGGGTAGTTGTACATTTGAAGTGGGTATAACAGTCGAGGAAGGGCATTCATTTTCAGAACGCTTATCCTGCCCCACAAGGAGAGGGGAAGGAGAGCCCAGCGGTTTAAATCAACCTTAAAATGGTTAAGGGTTACATCTAAATTATACTGTTTCATTTTAGTACTGGACCGGGAGAGATATATGCCCAAATATTTCACTTTTTCTATGACCCATGTAAATCCAAGATGCCTAATGTCCGCCTGCAAAGTGTGGGCATTAAGGGGCATGACTTCTGTTTTAAAAGGGTTCAGTTTATAATTATAAATCCTACCAAGCTCCACTATAACATCAGTAGTGGCTTTGAGAGAAATGGAGGGGTGCATAATGTGGAGAAGAATATCATCCGCATATACAGAGATTTTATGTTGAGAGGAAGCAACCATAATCCCAGAAATGAGATGGGAGGTATTGATGCACTGAATAAGAGGTTCAAGATATAGGTTAAAAAGTAAGGGGGATACTGGGCAGCCTTGCCTGGTGCCCTGTTGGAGGGTAATAGGGTGCAAAAGCAAGCCATTGCAGAACATAGGCCTGGGGTTGTGAGTAGAGTACCTTGATCCACTGGATGAACTGTAAAGGGAATTTATATTTCGGTAATAAATTTATTTATTTATTTATTTATTAAGGTCTAAGATTACAGTTACCTTTGAGCCAAGGCTCTTTTACAAAGGTTCCATGTCAGGATGAAAATAAACAAGCAGGACATTAATTTTTACAGGATAACAAGTTACAGTTCTGTATCATAACATTAATTATTACAGGATAAAAGTTTATAGTTCTTTATCATCACGTGAGTACGTACAGTTAGGAGGTACTAGGTTCATGCACAAAACAGGGATAACACTGACAGTGAGAACTTGGGGAGACACAGGAAGAAGATGCTGTCAGAGGAAGAGATATTCCCACAAAACCCTATCAAAAATGTTTTCTGCATCTAAGGATGCCAACACAGCAGGTGTGTTGGAGTCCCATGATGCAAAAAGCAGGTGGGCTACTTTACGAAGGTGATCTGAGGAGAATCTTCTATTAACAAAGCCCACTTGTTCTGGACTTATAAGGCCGTGCCAAACTTGACTGATATGATTGGCCAATACCTTAGCCAGGATTTTAAGGTCTACATTGGTCTGAGAAATCGGTCGGTAGTTAGAGACAAGAAGGGGGCCTTTACCTGGTTTGGGGAGAACTACAATCATGGCTTCAATTAAACCGAGGTCTGTTAGTCTATATTCATAGATATAATTGTATACGTCTAACAATAAGGGCGCTAATTGGGCTTTGAAAGCTTTGTAAAAGTCAGTAGAGTAGCCATCAGGACCCGGCACCTAGTCTGATGGTAAATTCTCTATGGCCAATGTAATTTCTGCAATAAAGATGGGGGCCTGTAGGTAAGAAATATGGTGGCTATCTAATTGTGGAAGCTGGGCCTCCTGCACAAATTGGTTTAAAAGATTCATATCAAAAGTGTTGGAGGGGCGTGAATATAATTCCTGGTAATATTCTTGAAAACAGGAGAAAACATGTCTGGGGCAGGTTACAATATTACCCTCGGATCTATGAAGGAAGGGGACAATCCTGCCGAGGCTTGTGCCTGGTGGCATAATGCCAGTAATTTGCCAGCTTTATCGCCTTGATCAAAATAATGAATCTTGGATCTTAGCAGCAGATGTTAGGCCTTGTCACTTAAGATATTATAGCGGGAGCAGAGAATTTCCAATTGATTTAGATCTTCTGGGGCGGGGTGGGGAAGGAGGGACACTTCTGCCTGTCTTAGCTGCTGAAGAAGATCATTTATAAGTTGGCTGGCAATTTTCTTTTGGGTGGAAGCTAATCGGATTATTTTCCCCCACAGTGAGCATTTAAGTGCACCCCAAAGGAGGTCTGTCTTAGAGACCGAGGGAGCATTCTCAGTAGGAAAGCGGTGTTAAAGTTATTGAGATGGGATACAAACGTATCAGACTTTAGAAGTTGAGCATTGAATCTCCAGCTCTTATCCCTACTCATGGAGAGTCCAAGCTGCCAATGTAGGAGTATTGGGTGATGATCCAAAATAACCTTGGCCAAGTAGCTACAGGATAAAACAGCAGGAAATTGTGCAGAGCCCAACAAGAAGAAGTCTAATTGGGGGACTGAATGAAAAGAATATTCTCTGTTATTGGGAAAAAGCACCCTCCATGGCTCTACCAAACTAATGGAGTCCATTAACTCTCGAAGTGCAATTTGGGCCAGAGATAGGGAATGAGATACTGGTCTAGATCTGTCCATAGAGTTGTAGTACACCATGTTCCAGTCCCCACCAATCAAAATTGCCAAGGCGAACCAGGGAGCTAACTGCTTCATAATAGATGTTATAAATTAGGGGGTTTCAGTATTCGGGCCATAAATTGAGCCCAGTATGGCTTCACAGTGGCCAAGTAGGACCTTAATAATCATATATCTATTCTGAAAGTTGGTGACCAGGTCCAAAAGTCTAAAGGGAACATTGCAAGCTATGAGTATGGCTACTCCTCCCTTGCGTGAGTCAGGACCCACACCTAGAGCTTGCCCAACCCAATACCTTCTGAACTGAATGATTTGTGAAGAGGGCAGGTGCGTTTCCTGAAGGAATGCTATATCAATATCTAATTTATGAAGATGCAGTAATATTTTGGCTCTTTTGGTGGGAGATTGGGTACCCTTTACATTCCATGAGCAAATCTTTAAAACAATAGTCATGATAATTTGGTTTTCTTAAAAAGCTGCATAACACCTAGTCAGAGCCCTTTGTGTGATTCCTGTGTTTTAGTGAGTTTGTGGCAAGTGCCATTAGTGGTGCATACCTTTACCCTTCCCCTGCATCTCCCTTTAACCAGTGCACTCCACAGAACCCCCCCTCCTCCCCTCCAAAGAATGCTCCTTCCTCCCGTGACTGAGACTGAGCATTGCAGGTACTGTGTCTGCCTAGCATTTCACAAATTCCCCAGTATGTAAGCCACTGCCCTCCCTTCATCCTTCCCCATCCACCCTCTGGAATAATAGAATCTGAAACCTAATATACTAACATTGTATATCTTGACCAGTATGTCTGTCAAGTTTATAATTGTGTCCCAGTTATCCATAACAACCCCCTTCCCTCCATGCCCTTCCTTAGTTCCACTGTTCCTGCAAACTCTCAATAAATAAACAAAAAGAAAGGGACAGGCTAGAGCCCCTGCCCTTAGGTACATAGCTGGTGCAAAAGTTGCAAAACGAAAGAAGTAAATTATACTTTAAGTTATAGTGATGTTTTCAGGAGCACTCCCCCCCTCTTGAAACAGTTTGCGATGCTCAGCCACTGAAACAGCATATTCCATACCTCGCCCCGCCCTCATCAAGGTCTAATGTAAAAGAGAGGAAAACACCAATTACAACTGTAGTAAACTTAAACTTGTCATGACAAGTGACACAGTTATCCGTAGCTGCAATAGAAGCAACTATAACTATGTGACATCTCGACCTCCCCTGGAAACACAATAAATGAAAATGAGTAGTTTTGTCAAAAGTCTCCTTGGCTTGAAGATGCATTAACTAATAAAATGAAAATTCGCTTTCCTGCCTCTCTAAAATCAGTCAATGAGCAGGGGATTTGTCCTCAGTCCAACAACCTACAAAAATAGATGGAGCCCCATAATGATAATGTAAACTTTCTGGCATCCAAAAAAACAATAACAGGGGAGGGTGACTAAGAAATAAAAAAGAAGGGCAAGAAAAGGAGTACTCATCTCCAGGATATGTCTGTGTATGAGGCAGGCATCACAAATCAAGTTTAACAAGACCAGATAAATGCAGAAAGTACTAATGCAACTATTAATAATTGCTTTATGGGTGCTGTGAGTGGGCAAGCTTTCTGCTCTATTTACAGTATGTATAAGATCTTTTTTATGGCAACTAAAATGTGATGTTAGTACCCTTCCCCCAACAGAGTTACACATTTTATGCTTTTTATTATTGGGAGTGATACTAGAATTTCCATGTAAGAGATTACAGGGCATTGGATTTTCAAACCCTATGTACAAATGTAGTGTTCTACTGTGCACAAAATGTGGATGTAAGAGCACATTGCCCCCATGAGCAATTTTCAAAGTTAGGACTAAGCTTAATCCAATTTTCAGAACTCTGACTTAGTCATGTCTAATTTGCAGAGTTCAGATATAAATATGCCTGGGTAACATTTTCAGACCAATTCTAACCTAAGATATTGGTCAAATCTATGCAATGCATTTTTATTTTATTTTAAATTTGATGTAAAGTACCACAAAGCAACTCAAAATTCTGTAGATATGTTCAACTTTGAAAGTAGCTCCAGTAGGACAGAACATGGTCTAGACATATCCAGGCAGTGCCTGACATTGATGTAACTAGGAGTTGTGTCCATTTTATGATGTTCGAAAATACTGCTTTGCATTTCTAGCATTTGATTTTACTCATTAGAATTAAGACACAAACAGAGCAGAATGCAATTCAATTTAGCCTTTAAAAGGGAGAGAAAACAGTGAATTATCAGTTTTTATTTACTAACTGCCTGTTCTATTTTTCTATATGTCTCTCTATTTTGGTTTTTGTATCTCTGGGCTTTAAAGTTAGCTCTGTATGTGGCTCCACCTATTGCACTGTTATTGATTTTCTAATCAATTACATCATCCACTATATTCAGTGAGTGGTCTCTGATGCTGGTTCTTCTGCTTGTATAAGTTTCTGTTTCAATGAAAACTAAACATTTTTTTATATTTCGTACCGGGTCATAATTTTGCATGCTTAATAGCATACAGCATTATGGCGAAACCAGGACCTGTGCGCTCCCCAAGTTGGACCCCCCTGGAGTTGAGAATCTTTAGTGGGGGGTCTGGGGGGTGCAGCTCCACCTAACGGGGGGTTTGTGGGGGGGCAGAGCTCCCCACAGAACAAAGACATGTTGCTTCATGGCATTAATTGCGCAGCACGATAGTGCCATGCGACATTATGTCTTGTGACATAATGACCCCGTGCCTATTTTGGGGCCACTTCAATTATCATTAGTAATGCAGTCCATGCAAGCAATAGTTGGTGTCAGTATCAGTATCAGGACCCACTGACTGATTCAAAATTACAATGTTCTCAGAGCTGTAAGGAATATGGAACACCACCAGTGGAATTCATGCAGAATGTGAATACTGCTTCTGAAATGCTTTTCAATTTTTTTTAATTCACAGGACGTCCTTAAAGATTATCACACTGAATATTATTACACGGTTTTCAGAAAATGAATCCACAGCTTACATGAACTTCTGAATGCTATTCTGTAATTCATTTTAACTGTGGATTACTAATCTGAAGTTTAAAAAAAAATTCTACTTTCAGATTTTTGGAATTTCTCTTCTGATAGAATTCCATGATATCAGGTAGAATTTGCAAAATTCTGCAGAATTCTATCATATGTGGCATTTGAAAATTCTATGCAGCTCTAGATGTCATTTGTTGGAGCACCTATGAATGATGCATAATGGGGAGGATACTTACAAAGCTAGTTAGAAAGAACAGTGAGACAGAAAACAAAAAGGAAAATATATATATATATATATATGCACACATATATATAAAGTCAACTACAGGTGTGCATATTTGAACTGTGGATGCTGGAATGCTTCATTTACCCTTTAAAGGGCCCATTTATATCCCAACTACAATGCAGTTAGGCACAGCATCCCACAGTCTGTGTGACATCATGAAGTTCTACAAAGTGGTGGCTATGTGGTGTCACTATCAGGCCAAGTTCATCATCAATATATTTGGACTAGAGGTTGGCCCAATACCGCATTCAAAAGAGCGTTTAATTAGCTAGCAGACTTTCAGGGACACTGTTCATAAATGTTTCCTATAAGGTGTATAGATTACAAAAACACTGCTGCTGTTTTGGACAAACAATTCTCTTCTGATTTACCTAGTATTCTAAATGTTTGTACTCTTCCTCTTTTGTTGTTGCCTGCAAAGAGCTCAATGTTTTTTTAGGTTGTTATTCATACATGATAAGACAGTTATTTTTCATACTGTATGTGGTTTCATTATTTTTATCTAAATTGTGTGATTGGATTGTATAGAAAAATGTATATCCTTGTAACGGTATCTTGATGTTAGTGAAGGAAAGAACTACGGGTGTGTTTGTGTACTATGATTCGGACTACTATAATTTCCTTTTGTGGTTAATCTTTTTTATTGAAAATTGTAAAAATTGAAATACACAATCAAAAAACAGAACAAGTAACAAACAAATCATCAAAACAACAAAGATTAGGTAAAGCATAATAATGATAACAAATTACACAAACCATGCATTACACTAATGGCATCTGCATGACAAGAAAATTGAGGATTAATATGTAAAGAAAATCCAGGTGCCTACACTGTCCTCTGGGGCTGGTATCTAGCCAGAAAACCTTTAGACGAACTTCATCTTAGAATGGAAGACCAGTATTAGAGTGTCCCATTACTGAATTCCCTGTAAGGTTTGGAAGGGGAGGTTACAAATGACTGCAGAGGAGGAGGAGGAGAAATGCATATCAGGAAATTAACATATGTTATTATAGTGCTTTCAAAAAGAGCTTCAGTGCAAATTTGAAAAAAATATAATAATTCTTAAACCTTGCATTTTACAGGGGAAACATGGTTGCAGATGCCAGCCAGGCTACTGTTACCAGACTTGCACCCCTGTGAACTGGGTTTTCCTTACTCTCTCTCTCAGGGTCAAAGAAATCCGATAAGTGAGAGTACTAGTCTGGTATCAACAGTCTGGCTGGTGTCTGTAGCTGCATTTTTCATATAAGTCATAAGTTGTAAATGTTTCTGTATGTTTTCAATTTTGCACTAAAGCATTGTTTTGAAGCACATTCATAAAGCATGTTTATTTGGGAACATGAATTCTCTGCTTTTTGTTTGCAGTTATACAACTACTTATCCTTAACACAACTTGTGGACAGAGCAACAGGAGGTTCAAATACACTAGACTTAGTAATTTCCTCACAGGGTTTTACAATTACAGATTATATCATAAAAGACTCCATTGGTAGCAGTGACCACAACATGGTGTATTTCTCAACTGACAATAAATCACTTAGTATAAGAAGAGGGCAACAGTATTTGATAATTACAATATGACAGATTGGGAAGGTATTAAAAGGGGAATTGAGCTCATGGAATCACCATGAAATATTGTACACAGTGGGCACAAATTCATACTGGGACACTTTTAAAAATAAATTATTGTCTCTTAGGGATAAGTATGTCCCACATACAAAGAAATATAACAGAAAGGGGAATTATACCTTTAAAGATGAAAAAAGTTATAAGGGCAAAAAGTCTTAAAAGAAGATAATGTAAAAAAATATCAACAAAGCCATAACCATTCTGATCAGATAATATATAAAGGTGCAGTGAATGACTGCAAGAAGAAGAATATCAGGAAAAGAAAAAGGAAACTAGAAAACAAGCTAGTTAACAGGGATAACACACAAGAGTTTTACAGATCTATCAACTCATAAAAAGAGGGAACCATTATATTGGTCCATTAGATGTGGACAATAAGGTGACTACAGATGAAAACAGACAGTGGAAGTGTTGAATAATTACTTTGCTTCAGTTTATAAGGACACATTCCATCTATCCATCCAAGATACTGGTCAGAGAGGGGTTACTAGGCCACATGACTTACTGATCACTAAGAGTAAGCTAAAAGAAAAGATTAGGCTACTGGATACTTACAGAGCAATGGGCCCAAATCAGATGCCAGCTATCCTTCTAAAAATATGCAGGCAAGAAAGGCTGCGCTCCAGCAAACCAGTGGGTGCTAGGAAATGAGAGGTACAAAAACCATCTAAAAACGACTGAAAAGTTGGCCAACTACGCAAAGTTCTGTCAAAGTGAAGTGTTCACGACTTCGCATATCTCTGTGCTGTACATCCAGTAAAATTACAGCATGAGTAAATAAATTCACTTTAAAGCAATTGCATAAAATAGCACTCTCACCGTTCAAGGTTTCATCTGGCCTCTACTGAAATTCTTAAAAAACTAAACACGTAATACATTGCTAATAGAAAGATAGCTATAATACCAAGCCCAACATGTTCTTTCTTGATTCAAAATATTTGCTTTTTATTTTTAAAGTCCTTAGTGCAGTCATTTCAGACCAGGTCTAAACATGGTATCTGCATTTTTCCTGATCAAAAATGGAACTGCAATGTCTCTGAACAGAAAAAGGTTGTTCATGTCTGATCATATTTTTAATATTTCTGCAACCCGACTTCCTTACCAAGAACATAAGTGGCATATTCCTTGGGACATAGTTAAAACATATTTATTTATTTATTTGCAATTTTTTGACAAGAAAAGGCACTCTAAGCAAAGGGACACTAAACTCATATAGATTGTTTCCAGGTGCATCTTGGGGGTGAGTGGCATGGACCTGTTTTATTGACAGAGGGAATGTTGTCCATGACACTGGGGGAACTCCCCTGCTCTTCATCAAGAAGGGTCCTTTGGGAGCTGAAGAAAAGGCCCTGAAACAGTTCAATAATTGCATACCAAAGCAGATGTGGGATGTGTGCTGCCAATGAGTTCATGGTAAAATGGCAGTCAAGCGTCACGTAAACATAAGAGTGTGGAAGTAAGAATGTGTTCAAAGTAGAGATGCAGTGAATTATAAATCCGCCCGTGAAGTGGACGCGAAGTAATCACTTCACGTCCATGGAGCACAACATGAAATGGACCCTGTAAAGTGTTCACTTCGCGTTATCATTACCACTTCGACTTCTCATTATGCCTTAACGCGAAGTAAGGTGAAGTGAGAAGAAAATAGGCACATCACATGGCCTGCAGTACTGTAAGTCACATGCTTTAGCCAGGCAGGAAGGAAGTGAGTCAGAGAAGCAGTTTCACTTTCTCCTTTGCATTTGTACAGGGAGAAAGCAAAATTGTTTTATGAGAGGAGTTTGCTTGGCTCTTGGAGTCGTTACTGCCAATCCAATTCAAACAGCTTTTTTAAAAGCTATTTTATTTAGTGTTTGTATTGTGTTAGTGCTTTTTTGGTTAGTGATTTTTTTTGTATAAGTTTTGTTTTTGTTTTGTGTGTGTGACTGACTGTGTGTGTGTGTGTGTGTGTGTGTGTGTGTGTGTGTGTGTGTGTGTGTGTGTGTGTGTGTGTGTGTGTGTCCACTGTCTGTGTGTGGGTTGTCCCGTGGACCCAGGAGGATGGAGGGTCAGGTTGGAGTCGGGGAAGGTGAGTCGGCACATGGGAGCGTTAGGAGGGGAGGAGTGCGGACCCGTGGGGGGAGGGGTGGTCATGTTATGTTGGACTGCTCCAGACTCCTGCCCAGTGTTGCTTCCCCTGCAGAAGCAACAGAAGCAGCAGCAGCAGCAGCACCAATGTCACCAGTGGCTCTTGCTCATCCACCTTCTCCACCACCACCACCAGCAGAAGCTGTTGGGGCTCCAGCAGCACCCCCACCACCACCTCCACAGCCACAGGAGGTGGCCTCGGCAATAGTGGGTGGTGGTGGGACTCGTGCCCGCCAAGTGCGTACTGTGTCTGGTCCCCCCCACAGCTCCCCAGTATGGGAGTTTTTTAATTGTGTGGGGGGAGACAGCACAGTGGTGCAGTGCTGTGTGTGTGGTGTGCTGTGGTCCCCCTGGGACACATTTGGGGACCGGTGGCCAGCGCACCCACATGATGATTCATAACAGGGCAGAGTGGCAGGCTGCCACAGAAGGGGCTATGTGTCCACCTGCTGGCCCTTCCATGGCAGTGGCCGAGGGTGCTGCTGGGGTGGGAGATGTGCCTCGCAGCAGTCACTGCTGCAGCAGGAGAAGGAGGAGGAGGGCGACATCAGGTGCTCCACCACCACCACCACAGCCACCAGCACCACCCTGTCCACCACCAGCCCCACTACCTGGATTACCCGCTGCAGTGGACCCCGGCACAGTCCCTGTTAGCCAGTCTGACCTCCTCCTGGTGTGGGCAGCACTGGAGGGAAACAACAAGCGTTTCATTAATTTGGAGCAGCAGGTTACCAGAGTGGAAGCACAGCAGCAGCAAATACTTTCAGTGCTGCACCTGCTGCTGGACCACCATGGCATTCCATGGCCATAGTAAGTCCAGGTATTGTTTTCTGCCCCTCCACACCCACACCCACACCCCTGACCCCATCTCACTACTGTGTTGTACTTTTGTTGTGTGTTTTTTGTTTGTTATTATTAAATCATACACATTTTCCCTTCCAGGGGAATCTTTCTTGCACCACATAGTGCAATACATTTTTTTGAAAACAATGCACAAATGCATTACAGTGAGTCATGTGACAGAGGCATTCCCATTCTGAATATCTGCCCATATTCTGCCTCCCTTCTCAGCAACATTAGGACATGATGGCAGGGAGAGCGCGTGTGTGTGCTCCTTTCAGTGAATATCGGAATGTGCAGGTTTGCGAATGTTTCTTTATGTTAATGGTCAGTTTGTTGTGAAATGTGTGGCCATGTTTCCAGTAAGAAGAGCCTTGGTAGTGGAACATCCACATTTCACCACAAAGTGAACCATATAACAATAAGAAACATTGCTTGAGATAGCTGCTGGACACTCAGTATAGTGGAGCATGCACCTGCGCTCCCCCTGCCATCACGTCTTAACGTTACTGAGGAAGTGTGGCACAATTGCCTTCCAGATTGTTACTTCCTCCATCATGTGACTCACTGTAATGAAATTATGGGTGGTTTTCACAGACATATATTGCACTCTGTGGCGCAAGAAATATTTCAGTGGTAGTAATGTCCCCACATATTAGTTTATGTGCATCACCATAACTATGTAATGGGGTGACTGTCTGTAAAGCAGCAGTGCAACAATCTGTTGATAACTCTGATCTATATTTTTGAATGCTGCAACAACTTCCTTTACTTACATCCTGACTGACTGGAATGATATGATAATTTGCAGTAGTTGAGTATGCTGTACTACCTTTTTTCATGTGTGAAATAATGAAAGGAGCATTCCTTTTAAATTGGTGCTGCTGACAGTGAGTGTGACCAGGTCTTTGTCATTGTTTTCCTCTGCTTTTCTCCATCACATCAAGTAGTTGTCATATATAACTTCTGTTGTTAACTAACAGTTATGCATCAGTCAGTGTTTTATATGACACCACGGAACAATAGTTATTGAAAAGCAGCTGCAAATAAATACAAAGCTGGTCGGAACAATATTGGAAGACATGCTCATTTTGTTTTCATACATGAAAAAAAGTAGGAGTAAGAGAAGCAGACATAAATTGTGAGAAGAATCGTATTATTCAAGTCACTGACAACTCGCATGTAAGTAGTGGTTGCTGTGGCAATTTAAAGCAGCATAAAAAAGTACAGTTCAGAACTGTGAGGACATTCTTGCAATGCTGCTTTAATTGTAAAAATGTCACTATGACATCATGACTATGAGCTCACAGCAACAATCACAGAACACACAAAAGTGGCACAGAGTCCCCAGATTTTTTCTGTAGGCCCACAATGCGTCCTCCTTGTGTGCAGAAAATTGACAAGTGGTAACAAAGTGAAAAGAGACTGTTTCAGCACATACAAAGTCCCCCAGAATTAATGGCACACTCAGTTGTGTGTGCAGTGTTGGCACAGAGTCCCCAGATTTTTTTCTGCACGCCCATAATGCGTCCTCCTTGTGTGCAGAAAATTGACAAGTGGTAACAAAGTGAAATGAGACTGTTTCAGCACATACCCCATCTCCAGTATAAAATGATGACTGCGAGGTTCGTGTTGCTGGTCCAATGTGTTGTGCGAGATGAGTCCACCAAATGAAATGTGATCATCTCAACTGGATTGAACAGTGCCCTTTGGATGTACACTAATAGTAGCCTTGGTGAGTAGATATATATATATATAGATATATGGTTGTGTATTTTGTAGGTGATGATGACGGGGGTTGAACTTGACACGGACATGTACTCATGCTATTGTTCTGCATCACATAGGTGACTCCAAACTGTTGCTGTGCACATTCCAGTGCTCAATGAGAATTTTTTGCACTTAAATGGAAACAGATAACTCTCAAGCACATGAAGGTAAGTATTTCTTTTTTTTAGGGGCGTGGGGGGAATCATATTTTCAATTTTGTCTGTAAAGGTTTCTTATTTTTTTACTTCTTCACAGATTTCATCAGCATCCTTCTGGAGTCCGGTTGTTAATGATGGTCATGGTCATTGAATGAAATGACTTCTGCATGTTGCATGTGTGCCCAAGCTCGGGTCGGGGAAGGGGTGTGCCTGATGTTGAAGAACTTTTTTGGATAAGGCCACTTTGACAGAACAACAAAGTATCGCAAATTTTCCTAAAAAAAGAAACAAATGACTTCTTAAAAGTTACAGCTTCATTGTTATGTGTCCCTCCCTGGTTCTCAAATCTCAATCCCTATTGTCAAGTTAAATTTCAGAGACACATCTTGTCAACTACTAAGACAACCTGTTGTGTGCAATATTTGCAGCAGCCTTTGCAAAGCAATGAAATGGATGAAATAAAATCTTCATACTTACCAGAATGGATTTCTCATGGATATTACATCGCTTCCTCTCTGTACGGTATAGCTACAGCATCTTTCCCAACGAGTAATAGCAATGGAGCCTGTTTTCGTTCTTCTGTAAAAGAAACAAAACAAGTGTACTGTATGTGTTTTGCCACTGCGGCTCTGAAAAGCTACAGAAAACAAAACAGACAATTTAAGAAAGTGAGGCAGCATAACAAACATGAGCGCACATATTCACTTTATGGTTTAAATATTAAGAAGCTGGTGGTGGTGGTGCACCGGTGGGACTGGTGGTCCATGGGGGGCAGACAGACTCATGGTGGCAGACTTGAATAACATCAGTCCCGGTGGTGGTGGTGGTCTGTGGGTGGCAGACAGACTCATGGTGGCAGCAGAGTTGGATAACATCAATCCCGGTGGTGGTGGTGGTCCATAGGGGGGCAGACAGACTCTTGGTGGCAGACTTGCATAACATCAGTCCTGGTGGTGGTGGTGGTCAATGGGGGGCAGACAGACTCATGGTGGCAGCAGAGCTGGATAACATCAGTCTTGGTGGTGGTGGTGGTCCGACCATGGGGGGCAGACAGACTCATGGTGGCAGACTTGGATAACATCAGTCCCAGTGGTGGTGGTGGTCCGTGGGGGGCAGACAGACTCATGGTGGCAGCAAACCTGGATAACATCAGTCCCGGTGGTGGTGGTGGTCTGTGGGGGGCAGACAGACTCATGGTGGCAGCAGACTTGGATAACATCAGTCCTGTTGGTGGTGGTCCGGAGTGGGGGGGGGGGGGGGCACACCGCCTTTTAAATGCTGCAGTTAAAACCTGCCAATATTAACCACATCATCATCCTCATAAAGAAAACTGCCCTCACAGTCATCGATGTCTGAAGTCTGACCACTGGGAAATTCTTTCTCCATTGTGTCATCATCTACGTTAGTGGTGGTCCATTTCAGGCATCCACTGCCAGTGCCACCAGGATGCTCCATTTCCACATCAGCAAGACCACCATGACTAGGCCAGGGTATGAATACCGAGGTTGCAGTCTGTGCTGGTATGTGCCTCTCATTCATTTTAATGAATGTTAGCAAACTAACATTTGCAGGAGACAGGTTTGTCCAACGATTCCTGACTATTGCAATTGCTGAGCTGAATACCCTCTCAACACTTACACTGGAGGGTGGGCATGTGAGGTACTTCAGTGCCACTGCAGTCAGCTCTGGCCATTCACTGACCTTTCCACTGCAGTACAAAAGAGGATCATCACTTATTGTCAGATGCCTGTTTTCAGACAAATATTGCTCAACCATTCTCTGTGCCACACTAAGTCCAATTGTTGATGCATCAGTCTGTTCCCCGGAATCATTGATTTCACAAATACCTACTTGGGACAAAGCCTCTCAAAGTGGGTTGACACCAACCGCTTTGGATGACAGACCAACCAGGAACTACAGTCCCCTTACCCTTGCATGATATGCTTGCTGGTCCTCCAGTTACACCTTCAGCTGTATTATGCTGCTGAGGTTTGCAAACCTCGGCACGTGACTTCCGTGCCCCATGAACCAAGCGAACCAGTTGACCACTGATATTTTTTACCTGTTCAGGCCCTCCCTCCAGTACTGATGCAATTCCACATTTGTATCATGGGTCCAGCATTGTTGCCATGGCAAAGTTGTCACTAGGCTGAATGCTCACAATGTAACAATTCTGGTCGAATACTGTCAGCATGAGTTGCAGCAACATACTGCTACCACCGTCTCCGGCAACATCAAGGCTATGCTGCACATTCAACAATGTCTGCCTCAGCACCCGCAGCAGTGGAATTGATTGGCTAATGGAGGCAGACTTGCCACTCACTGCCTGTGTAGCATGTTCAAAAGGCCGCAAAATTGTTATTACAGAGTCCATGAGGCACCACTGTTCAGTCGTCATAGACATGGAGGCCTGAGAACTGTCACGGCTAGTGTGCATAACAAGATATTCTGAGATGGCTTTGTACTGTTCATACAACCTCTCTGCCATGTATAACGTGGAGTTCCATCAGGCGACAACTTCCAGCTTCAAGTGGTGCTGAGGCAGGCTGTTTTGTATCTGCAACTGCCGCAGTTGGTCACGGGTCTTTCCAGATCTTGAAAAGTGAGAGTAGATACGTCGTGCAATGGTCAGCATTTCCTTTCTGTCAGGGTGCTGCAGAAACTCCAGATCCACAAGATTTAAACAGTGGGCCATGCATGGAACATGAAAAAAAACACCATTTGTGATGCATTTCACAACATTTGACCCGTTGTCACTTGCTATGAACCCAGCTCTCAGGAACAGAGGGTTTAGCCATCTGTCAAGTTCAGTCAGTACCAAGTCCAACATGTTCTCACCAGTGTGTGAACAGGTCACACTGCACATAGCAATTGTTGCATGCTGACGAATTCCAGGAAGATTGCTACTGCGACAATCCACCTTCATGCACTGATTATTCACACTATCAGCATCACAAACAACCCCCTGCACCTGCACCCAGTGTGCAGTTATACACAGATATGAACTCCGTGCTGTTTTGCCACTTGTCCACATATCCATACTTAAATGGATGAATGGAGAGGAGGAATGTTGAAGGGCGTGCCTTACTGAGTCTGAGAGAGTGTGGAACAACTCAGGAACAGCACGGGTAAAAAAGTATGTCCTGGATGGGACTTTCCATTTTGGACAGGCACGGGCAGCAAACCGTCGGAACCCAGAATTCTTCACAAAGGAAAAGAGCAAAAGATCGATTGCCAGCATTTCCGCTACAGCAGCATTAAGTTCACTTGACACTGTATGATTGGGGGGGTACTTTAGCTTATGCTCAAAAACACTCTGTAACGTGGGTTGACTTAAACGTTTTACATGGGGTGTTTTGTTGGTCACAAATGGTTGTGCTCTGTGATGAATGGCATTGGCAGGGGGTGGAGTGTGGACATTTGATGAAGACGGTTGCACAGGTGATGATGGCAAACCCAGAAATGATGTTATTTTTCCAGATTTGCCAACCGGGGTTGATGTACCACTTGCACTAGACATACTGCATTCACCACCACCACCACAAAAACTGCTACTCTCACCAGCACTGGACAATATTTCAAAGTCATTATGGTCCTCCACCTCATCACGCCTGTAGTAATCCTCTGCTCTTATTACTGCACTACTGCACACATCTAATTTCCTACTGGGCTTAACAGTCATGGAAGGGGATAACATGATGGCTATGGTTGCCAGTGATATGGGTGAATGCCCCGCTGTGGTATTAGCTGCCAGATTGTGCTGGGTCCACAGAGCCAAGTGCCTATTCTTAAGATGCATATGCTGTCCTCCTGTCCCAAGATGGCTCCCCTTTTTACGTCGACTCACACGCACATGGCAAACCTGGCAGATTGCAACTGAATCATCATTTGCATCTTGAACAAAAAAATCCCAAACAAGGGAGTGTGATGCTCTGCTTTTAACATGTCCATGATGATGTGGCTTATTTAAGCCTGTTATTTTAAGCACTGAAGTGGGGGGGCACGTGATGTTTCTGGCACTGCACACCTGGACTGCAACTGACCACCACGACTACCTATCATATTGATTACTGGGTGTCATCATCATCATCATCATCATCAACTAAAATCAGTAAATCACAAGTTTTTACAGGGGAGGGGGGATTCCTTCAAACAGATTCAGACACAGCCACTTTTAATTTCTTTTTTTCTGGTTCCCAACTGGGGTCAATTACATCATCATCATATTCATCAACGTCACTGTCACACACATCCACATCTTCTGCTTGGATGCTAACATGTGGACTGCATGTTGCAACAACAGCAACATCATCATCATCAGCATCATCACATTCATCATCAGCATCTACACCACCATCACCTGATATTTTTTCACCACACTGTGAATCACTGCATGGAAAATGCGTGACGTTAAGTGCCACGGTGGATGGAATATCACATTGTACGTTATCGTTGACATGATCATCAGAATCGGGTTCAGTTAATGGGATGTTACTGGGAAGTATGACATCATCTATGCTGTCACTCACTTGCACTGCTTCACACTCAATGTGTTTGGATACAGTACACTGGTCAGAATTAGAACTTGACGCAACAATGCTAATACTACCTCCATCACGACTAACACCAGTAACACTAACACCACCGGCTGGGAAAACATCATCTCCTCCAACTATCAGTGAAGCTACTGATTGGGCTGTAAAAAACATTGCAGGAGAAATACCTTTCCTCACATCAGTAATGCACTTCTCCGTCTGCGTACTACTACCACGCCCACAGACCCTCTTACTGCCAACATTGCCATGGCCAGAAACAGCTTTACTTGCACGTCTCTTTGCAGGCATTTTGGGGGATCAAGCACAAATATTATTACCAAATTCAGATTTTGATACGTTCACTTTCTGACTGGAGGGACGTTGGCTGGATGTGAAACAAAATAAACAACTGTGGCTTCAGCAACAGATAAGAGACTACTGTGTCGTGACACTATCACAGAATTAAAACAACGTCAGTAACCAGTGGTGCTGATGGGGTCAAAAAAACAATCCAGTCTGGTAAAAAATACCTTTTCAACGTGGTAGTGGGGGGAGCACTGAATGCAGACAGTGCTGATTTTTACGGCACTATAAGCAGCAAAACTAAGAACAGAGAACACGATCGCAGTACGAAATCAGGCAGCTGCAGTGGATAGCAGGTTCACACTGCTGCGCTTAGTTGCACTTACACTAATCTGTGTCACAAATTTTAAAAGGTGCATTATATTTGATGCACACAACACTGCACACACAACACAGAACACTTTGTGTACAATGCTGAACAAGGAATGCGATGCAAATGCAAAAGTTCAGTGTACTGCCACGTAATGTAAATTTGTAATTTAAACAACCTGACCTTATGAAATGCTGCACCACATTCACACAACAAACAGCAAGAAAATTTGCACTATTACTGACAATTTTACTATGTGTACAGTAACACAGTCAGTTATATAACAAAAATATAACCAAACAACAAAGAAATCACTAGTTCTCCAACTTAAATCCACCTACACACAGATACACCCCTCCCCCACACAGCACACTTCACTGTCTTTCACCACACACACTCAATGTTGTAAATTTACATTCAAAATCCACACACAAACAAAAACACTCGATGATGTGAGCACAGGAGGGTTTCCTACAATTGATGAACTACAGTTGGATCCCCCCAAAAAAGCAAAAATGCTTTCTGAACAGCTTTTAAAAGATTCCTACAGACAGCTATCAGAACACACTGTCTCCTACTCCTTCCTACTCATACTACTCTGAACTGAGGCTGTGCAGATCAATATAGAGCTCATGTGACCTGAACTCCCATGAATCACTGCAAAATCCGCCATCGGAGCTCAAAAACAAGGCAAAGTGAGGCGAAGTGAACTACCACCAATGTACTTCGCCTTAAAATTGAAAGAGTAGTGACCAGTGGAAGCGGAGTAACGGGAAGTCGCTGTTTTCAATGCACTTCACATTTCTCATTATAACGCGAAGTACTTCGCTTTGCATTGTGGAGCAATCTGCGAATCTGCCTGTGCTCCATGAAATGCTTCGCGGAGTGGATTGAGCCCACTTCACCCACCACTAGTCCAAAGGAATCTTGTAGTGATACCCTTGAATGTCAGACACACTTCCTGCTGTCCTGTCCCTTTGCATTCTCCTTTTGGGAAGCTCTTGCCCAGCTATGAGGAGAACCTTGGTTTAAAAGCTCATCCACAGGATGGCACCTCACCAGTGCAGCACCCCCCTTGTATTGCACTACAGTGTCAGTTATGGCTGGGTAGTGCCCCAAGTGCCTGGTGTGGGGTTAGAACCAACAATCATCTGATGTCCCAGACCCAGAGGTGAGGGTACTATCTACTGAGCCACTAACAAAAATATATATATTCTACTACATGATACAAAGAGATGATAGCATTGCTGCACTATCACACTGAATATTCTATATCGCTGACCTTCAAAAGTGAAGGTTATATTTCATTCAACTTTGTATCCATAGCCAGTACATGTGGTAAGCTCCAGTTCCCCTGTTCATTTTAATTTATTTCTTCCCAAGAGGAAATAATTCACTTGAATTGCTTCAGGATGAAAATACAATGGTCATGTGAAATTGATATTTGTCACTTTGGTGTCAAATACGTAATCATTCCTAGATCCTATATGTTCTAAAATATTCTCCTGCATCATCAGCAGGTATGCCTCCTGCAATCGTTCAGAGTTTCTTAGAGACGCAGGCAGGACATGCAACAAATGTCAGAAAAGGGCTTGTTGAGTAGGCAGAGAGGGCCAATTATCTGCAACCCTGATCAGCAGTACTAGGAGCCTTAACAGAGGAAGGAAATGATTAGAACTGTTGGCTCTCACTGAACTGAGTTAGAAATTAGAATCATCCTAGCCCTGACAAAAATGCCTGGAAGGCTTTAATCTTTCAACTCATTCAATCAGCACCAACAAGCTAGCCAGCTAGCTCAGTTTTTTCAGAATCACCATAAACCTTTTCGTGGACACAAACAATTATCTTCTGCTGAAAAGTATTCATAACCTATACAGTGTTCCAGACCTCTCCCCCACCTATTTAAATGGTGGGGTACAGCATATAGTATATAGTCCCATAGATCCAGTGCTTTTCAGTAGAAGTTCTGAATGCAAATAGGTATGGATTTTGCAGGAATTCAGAACAGTGATGTATTAAACACTTCACCAGGTAAGTAAAGCATCCCACCTACCTCCCCTTTCATCAACCAGTGGATGCCCATGTTACACTCTAACCAGAATGGACAGTGTAGTACAGTTTATATTCAATTCTCCTGCCAATTTGGTGGTTTGTATTTCTCAAATACTGTAGTTGTATAAGCAGTGGTTGAGATAATATATGGGATGTGGAAGTCAAAAACTTCCATCGCTCCAAATTTGAAAGTCATTCCAGCTTTTGGGAGTCAGAGTACTTCCCTGGTCCTACATTTTGGAAGTCAATCCTCTAAGAGATCTTTTTTTTTTAACTTTAATTTAACATATCACTGGTAAAATATGCTTTCCTTTCAGAAAAATTGACAATTTGTACTTCCATGCCTGCAAAATTGGATGTTGTCTAATTTTCTTTTTATTCCTTTTGGAAGTTAAATTCTTCCTCACTCTTGATTTTGAAAGTCTTTTCCTTATTTCTGGAAGCCAATTACTCAGAGTTAACTGAGCCCTTGTGCATAGGTAGGGCTGGAACAAGTAAAATGCTTTATAAACCCGTGGCCTAGGAGTTGCATCTCAGCCACAGACATGCCCCAGTTGGGAAGAAAAACTATTTCATAAAAAATTCTCTTGAGCTGTGTAAATGTTGCAAAACAATTAACATAATGTGCCAATCATACTACCTTCCTAGTAAGGGTGGGCAAAGCTCCCAAAATTCACTTCACAAAGTAACTGGTGAAGTTTGCAAAAATTTGTGATGTGCGAATCACAAAGTTCACACACTTTTGTAAAGCGACATTTATAGGTGAAGTGGTTGAAATTTTCCCATGAAGTGGCCACTTCAAGGGAAAAAATGGCCAGTTTGTGATGACACTTAAAATTTGTGAAGATTCATGAAGGCAAATCTAGGCCACATTGCAGCAACTTCACTGGTGATGTTAAAATTCACTGCAACACTACTTGCTAGCATGTAAAATCTGGAATCCATGGTAAATGATGACTGTATGCTTAATGAATAACCTAATGTTTGCATAAATTACATATTTACTACTACAATGAGAGTTGTGCATGCATTACTAACTTGAAAAAGCAACCCAAAACTAACTCATGAGAGTGAGTGTTTAATTAAGCAATATACCATGACAGGGAGTGGGCATATGGGTGGATTTACCACATCTGGTGTGGTTCCATCATGAGGCACAGCCAAGTGACTTAACCACACCAGAAGTTGTAAATCCAGCCATATGCCCACTCTCTGGAGTGGGATATTGCTATTATACAATGGCCAGTTTGTGTTTTGTGATAGAAAAAATATTAAAAATAGTTTTGCTTGCATTATAAATTATTTTGATTGAATTTGGAGGTCTAGGAGAAAAAATAGTTCCCAGTTGCTAGGGCAGCAGTTCTGTGTTGCTAGGGTCTGATTTTGTGCGTGTGTTTGAGAAAAGTTTTCTGTTTGTACTTTGATGTTTTTTTGGCCCGGGAAGCCTTTTACATTGTGTCCCATATTGTTAGTTTTCTGTGTCTTGACTCTGTTTTTGTTGTAGGAGCTGGGACAGTATTATGTAGTTGGTTTTCGGTGCAATGAAAAGTACAGCATAGTGGCTGCCCCATTCTGCACATGCACAACTATTGCAGTTTTTGGGAATGTTTTTTCCACTGTTTTTTTGTTATGTGTCAATGAAGTAAGTTTGTGGAACAGCAGTATTGTCGTGGAGATAGTTATTGTTACGGCGTGTGTCTAGGGTTATTAGAATGGACTAAGACTACAGGGACAAATGTGTCTGGGGAGTCGGCAATACAGGAACAGGTGGCAAGAAGGAGCTGTGACGGCTGGGAACTGATTTCGGCTGAGTACAAGATGTTTTTTTTTTTACTTGAAGAGTAGTTTTTTGGTTGCATTTGTTTCAGGAGAGCAGTGTAGTTTATGTGACAGTGCTTTTTACTTGGGTTGTGGAATACTTTAGTGGGGAATCAAGAAGGCGGGTATATGGTTTGATTTTTGGGGGTCATAGTGATGTTGGTGAAGTGGCACCTTTTCCAGTGGGTATACTGGAGGATTTATCACACTGGCAAAGGTGCCAGTCAGTCAATGAGATTGCAGGGTTTCAGAGTTTGGATTTAGCCCGTTGTATAATATGAACTTTACTGCAGGTAAAGGTACAGTGGTAGCCAGTGACAAAGTGCACTGTATTCAGTATCTGGATGTATTGGAAAACATCACAGGAAATCCAGTTGACAATTACATGTTTTTGGTGCAGTATTAGCCACTGCTAAGCAATTTAAATCAACATTGTAGTGAGAAAGAAAC
Organism: Neoceratodus forsteri; assembly: GCA_016271365.2. NCBI lineage: Eukaryota > Metazoa > Chordata > Ceratodontiformes > Ceratodontidae > Neoceratodus > Neoceratodus forsteri. Next base: position 137,014,301 of record JADMNL010000025.1, read on the forward strand.
AGTATGTAACACCACCTTAATGGCAGCACATCATCCTGAGACCAAGACAAATCATCACCCCCCCCCCTTCTACTTTAAACGTGTCTCAGTGGCCCAGGTCAGGAAACTACTAAACAATGTGCTGGGAAAGTCCAGGCACAGTGGTGACTCTTTAGACCTCAAGCTAATCTCACTCACCACAGAGGAAATACTTCCACCTATTACTAAATTACTTAACCTCTCTCTAACCCTCTCGCAATTCCCACAGGAATGGAAAACAGCCATTGTTACCCCAGTTCACAAATCTGGAGACTGTGCACTACACAGCAACTATGGGCCTATATCAATCCTCCCACCCCTCTCTAAAATACTCAAACATATTGTTGCCAACCAACTTGTGGACTACCTCAATAGATACTCCCTACCGTGTGAACAACAGCATGGCTTTCAGAAAGGGCACAGCACCACCCCCGCACTCTTAGAATTCACCAGCTACATTCAGCAATCTATTGACCAAGGCAGTCTTGTGGGTGCTGTCTTTATAAACTTAACCAAGGCCTTCGACATGGTTAATCACCGACTCATCCTTAAACAACTCTCACAAACTGGTCTCTCCCCTGATACACTACCCTGCTTTAGAAGCTATCTTGGGGACAGATCTCAACTCGTGAAGATTTCCAATGCTATCTCTGATCAGAAGCCTGTTCGGTCCAGGGTACCCCAGGGCTCAATCCTGGGTCCACTCCTTTTCAGCATCTTCCTTAACAATCTACTGACTGCCTGCCACCAGCAAACATTGCTTTACACAGACGATGCTGTCATTTTTGCAAGCCACCCTGACCCTTACCTCCTTGAAAGTAACCTTCAAAAGGGCTTCACAGAAGTTGAGCACTGGTTCCTCAACCATAAGTTAGTACTAAACTACAAGAAGTCAAAAGTCCTGTTGTTCTCCTCAGCACGCAGTCGACATAAAGAGCATGCTCTTACCATCCAAAATTCCTAAGGTGACCCCTTTGATCAAATAAAGCACTTCAAGTACCTAGGGATTACCCTTGATAGACACCTCACCTATTCACTGCACATCAAAAATGTCACCAGAGCCGTCAATACCAGGATTGGGCTCCTCTATCAACTGAGAAAGTCTCTAACACCTGAATCCCTAAATCTTGCTGTCCACAGCTCGGTGCTCTCCTTAATTGACTATGGCCTTGTCATTTATGGAACTGCTTCCACCACTGCACTCAGAAAGCTCACTGTGGCACTAAACAAGGCCTGTAGACTCCTAATTGGTGCACCACGCCTCACCCACACCTGCGATGTCTATATGCAGGCTGGGTGGCTCAACTTGCATGGGAGAATTAAATACCACACCCGCTTACTTGCCAAAATGATTCTCCTTGAACTCATGCCTTCGGGATTAGGATGCTTACTTCATAAATCCCCCAAGACCCAACATACGCGCACCTCATCTTCCGCACTCCTACTAGTCCTGATGTGCCGGACCGCCCAATACCAATGCTCCTTTTGTATCAAAGCGCCATACTGGTTAAATGGCCCCCACAATGGTTTGGCTAACCTTACTAGTCTCGGTGAATTCAAACTCAAACTTCGTCAGCACATCCTAACTGAAAACTCCCATGATTGCACCACTTAACATCCTTGTTCCTCTACCCGGGACCTCACCCCCCCCCCCACCGTTCTTCCACTGTTCTCTCTACTTGTCTTGCCCTCTCACTCTCCTCTCCTTCCTGCCCTCCCATCTCCCCACTATTTGTCCCCCCACTGTCTTCCTTGCTTTTCGTCCCTTACTATCCTAGCTGCTACTTGACAATGCCGCCTGGTTGCTCTCCCCTTCCTTGATCTGGCGCCCCTCCTAATTCCCTCCTCTTCTCACTCCCTGCCTTGAATCATGTGCTAAACTAATGTGTATTTATTTGCTGTTCTGTTATTCTGTATTTTGTAATACAAATTGCTTAATTGTTTATAAAACCAGTCTGTTTTCCATTATAGATCTGTACCTTCCCCCCCATTGACGTGGAACCTTTGTAAATGAGCTGCTTGGCGCTCAAAGGTATTTGTAATCCTAGATTGAATAAATAAATAAAATAAATAAATATGACATACTAGGAATTGAACCCAGGCCCCAAAATAATACTGTCCCAGTGTTCCAACCATACATGGAGCTGCAGGTTCACATGGTTGGACCTGTGGTTCCAGGACAAACTTCCTTTCTCTGTCAGTTCCCAGTAGGTCATATTTTTTGTAGCTCCATGGTTGGAGCACCAGGACAGTATGCCTGGGTTCAATTCCCAGAAGGCCATATTATTTCTTTCTCAGGACAATGCATGCTTTAAATTGCTTAGCAGTGGCTAATACTGCACAAAAAAAAAAAACATTAACTGTCATCTTGATTATTCATCGTTACAGGACATGCAGTACCAGAAAAAGGAAGTGTGTTTGGGAACCACCTGTTCAACCATGTGAGCCTGTAGCTCAGTGGTTAGAGCACCAGGACGGTATTCTAGGGGCCTGAGTTCCGTTCCTGTAGGTCATATTATTTCCTTTTCACTACAATTTGTGAGGGAAATCCAACTGAAATGATTAAGATTTAATGGAATATATCATGGTATTTATTTATTTTTTTAGTTTTTGATAACCGGGTGGGTGTGCTAGACACAAGCTGTGACTATTTTCAGACACGACCCAGGAGGTCACGAAGTTACAAACAGTTTTACATCAAAGTAATACAGTTTCAGATTAGGAGCATCAACATAGTACAGTACATACAATGGAATAGCAAGGTAAGGTATACAAGTTAACAATTACATTTAGTCATAGACAAAAATTGACATCACAAAAATTGTGCGGCAGGATTTTAAAAACAAATGATAATACAAAGCAATAGGCAGACATAGTAATTAAGGCAAGTGCTGTAACAGTGGTCTTTGGATACTCTGCAGCATGCAATTGCTTACCACTGTAACACAAACTTCTCTGATGAAGAAAGTTTGTGTAACATTTTGAAAAGCTTTTATATCAGTATTCACATTTCATCCTGTGTGGGGCCAGAGTCCCAAACATTCCTGAGCTCCAGTTGCTTTTGTTATTGTCACAAGCCATTATACTACTGTATATTAATTCACTAGATCTGGTATTCAACATGTTAGTGGGCTAATTGCATGACCAAGTAGCCTGATTTGAGCCAGCACCTGGACGTTGGCGGATATAATTCCTATATTCATCCAGCTTCAGTACACATGCAATTAAAATGCATGCACCTGGGCCCACAACAGAGGACAGCTGTGTTCACTCATGTGCCTGCCAGTGCAGGTCAGTATTTCAAACAGAGAGCCAGTAGGACTGCTGAGCAGAAGGCAAAATTCAGTTGCAAATAACAATTTCAGGCTGGTATAATACATCAACTAGACCTTCAGTGTGTGGGTTTCTGTTAAATTAATGATAATTCTAATTCTTGTTTTTGGAAACACAAAAGGATCCTTGGGGCATACTGAATGTGTATTCGGGAGGGGGGGTGATGATGACACTAACATCTGCAGGAAGGCCAAAATTAGTACATAACTCAACAGTTTCCTTCAGTCTTTGACAGTGTACAGAGATGGATGGATGATTTTTTTTGCCATTAAACATTTTATTGTTTTCCGGAAAAGAAGAGCGACAGAAAAAAGGAAAAGTAAATACATTGTAGTTGAACAATCAGGCCTAGAATTTAAACAACTAAAAGGTCTGGAAACTTAGGATTATGTACCAAACATGTAGGAGATCACATTTTGACCATTACATCTATCAAATTACCTTTCTACTGAATCATAACATACAGTAAGTAGCATTAGCTTATAAAGAGAATATTGCCAAATATGAACAAATTATGAGGTCTTTTAGGTATTTATGATCCTCCATTGGGGTTCTGCAGGCAGCTTCAGCTCTCCGTGGAGAGCTCGACTCAGCCCCTCAGAGCATCATCTAGCCTGCAGTGTCCCCCACCTTTTTTCCCTCCTGTTTTTCTCCCCCTTCTATCCCGGGGCCCCTGGCAAACTGCAAGCGTGCATGTGCGTGGAGGTGTGCACACACGCCAAGGACCTGGTGATGACCCCTTCACCCCACCCGGCCTAGCACCACTCCTTCTATGTGGCTTGACGCTGCCACCAAGCCTCCACTTGGTGGCAGCCAAGAGCCAAGGAGAAGTTGTCTCCCTCCCTTGGAGAGGAGAGTTGTCTATCGGCTGCTCATCCAGCCCCCCCCTCCCCCAGCCAGCTCCCAGTGCGCAAGCTCACTCCCAAACATGGGTAGCCAGCATGGTGCAAGATGTAGCATCTGGAGCCTCAATCCTCAGAACCACCAAGCCAGCCCTAACAGATTATTAGGTCTATCCATAAATTAAAGCTAAACATCAAATATTCCTTATGAGGTTAGCATCTGCAGTTAACTGAACAGGATGGTAGAAGAATATGTAAAGTTGACAATATTTGTGGTACTCAATGTCCACATAAGACTCAATAAAGGTACAGAATTCATTACTAAGTGATACTACAGGTATAATTATAACTTATGGTACATAACTCATTGCTAAGTGATGGTATACTTATAACCCATTTCAAGTTCTATGTACAAAGAAGGGGGGCCATACTGAATTAAATATGTCACTCTGACCTGCTAGGTGGTAGCAAATTCTTTCAATGTCTGCTATAACTGCTAGACTAGTATACCACTAACCAAAGGAAGGAGGTTTGGGATGAATGAAAGTCTCCTGTCAAATGGCACTAAAATGAAAACGTGTTACTGTCCTGCAAGACAACTCTGAGCAACTCACTAAAACTTCTCCTACAATCGGAATCACCCATAGAACATGTACAAAGCTTTCTGTACCTGGGGATATGGCTACACCCTAATTTATCCTTTGGTGAGTACATCACTAGGACAGCATGACATACACTCCCCCCCCAAGTCAGTCTCCTCCTGTATCATAGCTGAAGATGTTTAGATTTCAACTAGAGAGACGTGCTACTCCGTCAATACCTCCTGCCTACCTTAGAATATGGGAGTGAAATATGCAGGACAGCAAGTGCTACACTGCTGCAGAAAGTCAAAGCTGCATTTAACAATGTATGCAGATTGCACTAAGATGTAACAGATTAAACCACCACTATACTCTGTACAACATCCTTGGCCTTCTCCCCCAGTCAATTAAGGGAACACATAGAAACACAGAATCTGCTGGCAGAAAAGACCACTTGACCCACCCAATCTGTCCAGATGATCCCTGTGTTGTCAGTCTCGCAGACCTTAGCTGGCCTCCGGTGACCCTCACTCCTCCATGCCAATTTCTAAATATTTCCCCAAGTCTGTCACACACATGCTTGAAGCCCCCTACTGTTTTCACCTCCACCACTTCCTCTGGCAGAGTACTCCACACATCCACCACTCTTTCAGTGAAGTAGCACTTTCTCACGTTCCTCCTAAACTGCCCCCCCAGCTTCATCACCTGTTCTCTGGGTCTGATGCTCTTCCTCATTTGAAAGAGACACCCCTCCTGCACCCTATTCACCCCTGTTAGGTACTTGTAGGTCTCCATTATGTTCCCTTTTGTTCTTCTGTCTTCCAGGGTGTACATGTTGAGATCCTTCAGTCTCTCCTCATAGGGCTTTTGGTGGAACTCCTGCACCATTTTAGTTGCCCTTCACTGGACTGCCTCCATCCTGTCTATGTCCTTTCTGAGGTCCGATCTCCAGAACTGGACTCAACACTCCATGGGGGGGTTTCATCAGTGAGTGATACAGTGGTAGCACCACAGCCCTCCTGCTGGAGATGCTGCTCACTGTGTATCCTAGCATCCCACGGGCCCTACCCACTACTTTGTCACACTGCCCTATATCTACTTTGACATCATCACCTCAAGGTCCCTTTCCTGCTTAGTGACTGACAGTATTTCCTTATCTAATACTCAGTTCTTGGGTTCCTATGCCCTAGGTGCATAATTTTGCACTTTGTGGCATTGAACCCCAATTGCCATGCACTTGGCTATTCCTTGAGTTTCCCATGATCCTTACACATTTTTTCCACCCCTTTGTTATTGTCCACCCTATTACAGATTTTGGCATCTTATCATCCTCAAAAAGCATACCTTCCCTTGTAGTTCATTTGCAATGTCTTTAGGATGACCCACAGCACCTCCAGACCTTCCTTTTCCTCCGAGTGCCCCTGCACTTCTGTAGCCTTGATTCCCTCCCTAACATGTTAATACAACCCCTCTATCCCTCCTCCCTTCCCTGTCTCTCCTGAAGAGAGAACAGACCACTATGGTCACATCCCAGTCATAGTTATCAGTGCACCATGATTCCATTATGACCACCAAATGTAGGCTGTCCTCCTCCATGATGGCCTCCAGGTCCAGAGTTTTATTTCCCAGACTCCTTGCATTGGTGTATATGACTCTTCATACCTTACTCCTCCCTTTCCTGCCTCCCTGCTGTCTTGCCCTTCCTGCCTGAGCCATGCTTAAAGATCAAATGCACACCTATTTCATAAAAAGCTTGAATTCACTTGAATACATGTCTGTGTCATGATTAGTGTTTCCTAAAAACAGCATGCTGTTTGGTTTTGTGGTTCTCTTGAAATCAGTATTTGTTAATGTGCTATACAGTAACTGAAACAGTGAAGAAAGAGAGAAGATGTTTCTATCCCTGTTAGTGAGCAATGACATCATACCTGTCCAGCCTGATGCTTCACCAATTACATCCTTGACTGACTGAATAGGCTGTTGCAGTTCCTAGTTAGAGCAGTCTATAGAGCTAATTGTTTTCACTCAGAGTTTGTTACTAACCCATCTGGCTTGTGTTTAGAGAGATATGCTTAAAATCTATCTTTCTGGTCTCCTAAAAGGTTGATCATTTGGGGTGCAGTGCTAAATTTTAGTGGCATGAATGAATGTCTATGAGAAATTACCTTGTCTCTATCACATATGTCAGTTCTCTTTCATCAAAACTCTGCATTCTATTCTGGCTATATAACACAGGGTTGTTTAATGTATATAAAGTAAATCTGCATTCCGTTATTTCATAGAAGCAGCGTGTCTTTGACATGGCCTCAATAAACAGGTTCATGTGAGAACAGTTTTGTTTTTATGTCAGATTGACAAACGTGTCTGCCACACTGTTATTTCAGGAACATGTACTGTATGAACTCATAAATTCAGTTCTTTGTGGTGTTCTGTGTGAAAATGCATCATGTATGTGTATAACTAGAAATACTATATGGCATGCTGATGCTCCTGTCTCCTGCATGTCAGTTGAAGCTGCTGCACCAAGCTTCCCTCTGTCTCCCACCCCCACAGACAGGGCCAATGCACACTGTTGCCCTCTTTTTATGTCTCCACAGACAGGGCTGATGTGCTTTGCTAAGCCTTAAAGTCCCAGGGCCACTTCCTTCACAGCTTGGGCTGCTGCACCATGCTGACCCAGGCCACTAAAGGTGGGGCTTTTGTTGTACCCTGCTACCCACTTCCATTCCTCCAAATGGGCAGTACTGCTGCACCACATGCTGCCCATCACACAGTCAGGGCTGCTGTACCCTGATTCTCCATTGTGTTCTGCACCACAGTCAGGACTTCTTCACCATACTGTCCTCTGTCCCCTGAGACCACTGTGCCCTGCTGCACCATGGAGCCTCTTGCCCTCACAGTTAGAGTTGTTGTACCATGCTGCTCCCTGCCACTAGAATCAGATCCTTTGGTACACTGCCCAAAACTACCTGATAGAAAATACAAAAAAATACTTTCATCTTGTGTTATAGGGTGGGGATAGAGGGTAACAGGGTGCGGCAGCCTAAACTGTTTGTGCAGAAAGCAGCAGGGTGCAGCAGCCTTGACTGTGTGGAGAAGACAGTGGGCAGCAGGTTGCAGCAGCTTCATATGAGGGCAGAAGACAGGGGGCTTTGGGGGCAGGGGAAAGGGGGAAGCAGAGAGCTGCTGCCTCAGCTGTCAGGCAGGAGACAGGGGCATCAGGATGCCATATAGTATTTCTAGTTATACACATACATGATATATTTTGACACAGAAACCTTCAAAGAACTGAATTTTATGAGTTCATACAATACATGTTCATGAAATAGCAGAGTGTGGCAGACACAGGTTTGTCAATCTGACATGTATACAACATTGTTATCACATGAACATATTTATTGAGGCTACATCAAAGACACACTGCTTCTGTGAACTAATGAAATGTAGATTTATTTTATATCCATTAAACAACCCTGTGTTATATAGCCAGAATATAATGCATAGTTTTGATGACAGAGAACTGACATCTATGAAACAGACAAGGTAATTTTTCACAGACATTCATTCATACCACTTCAGTTCAGCACTGAACCCCAAATGATCAACTGTTTATGAGAACAGACTAATTTTAAACTAATCTCTTTAAACAAAAAAACACATGGGTTAGTAATAGAGAGATTATCCCCCACAATAAACTTTGAGTGAAAACAATTAGCTCTGCAGACTGCTCTTACAAGGAACTGCAACAGCTTATTTAGTCAATCAGGGGCTTAATTGGTGAAGCAGAAGGCTGAACAGGTATGATGTCATTGCTCTCTGACAGGGACAGAAACATCTTCACTGTTTCTTCACTGTTTTCAGTTACTGCAGAGCACATTAACAGATGCTGATTTTAAAGAAAACCACAAAACCAAATAGCGTGATATGTTCGGGAAACACTAATCATGACATGGATGTGAATTCAAGGGAATTCAAGCTTTTTATGAAATATGTGCATTTGATCTTTAATTCAATGCATTTAGGCACAGCTTGGTCTTCCTGGACATAAAGTGTCCACCACTCATTCACCCTAATGGGACTACACCGGAGTCGCTAGGACCTAGCAGGAAGCAAAAATCATAAGGAGGGCTGCTGCCTAGGTAGGGCCATGAGGAAGCAGCACCATGAGCCTGGCTCATGCTGTATAGGCTACCTCAGTGTTGACCCTCCAACTGCCTCAGTTCCTTTTTTCCCACTGTTGAGTGCTTCAGTGATGATGTCGCTTGCCTGCCAGTAGTCAAATCTTCACATCTATACAACAGCAGCTATAGTCATTCAGTATTTATTAGTTTTATTTATTTTATTAATTCAGTGTTAAAAAAAGAAGAAAAGTCAATTTTCATCAACAAGCAGTCTTCAGCCCACCTTCGATGGAGTTGACCACGAACAGGGCTGGTGATGGTAGGGAGACTTCACATCAAAGCTGTGTTTCCAGCAGGGCTGGGTCTGGTCCACCACCCTCTATGGAGGGGAGTATGACTACAGGCAGTCCAGTGCTCATGGGGATGGGCGGTCCTCCCAAAAGCACAAAAAGAAGCAGTCCCATTCTCAATCTTCGTCGAGGACTCAGCACTGCTCAACCTCAAGTTCTTTTTCAATCTCCCAGTCAAAGAAGAAATGGTACTGCTTGAGGTTGCCCTCTGGTATGTCTGCACGTCGATCATTGGTAGCGAGGGGCAGGGGTCTGACTCCAACTCCTCTGGGGTCCTCTACAGCCCCTGTTCATGGTGACTGACATCCTGAACTCCAGAGTCCTTCCCTGCCCCACGGGGGTCTTCCAGTGAGCAGTTTCATCATTGGGCCGCTCTTATGGAGCAGTGGATTCAGCGGTTCTCCCACCTGTCTGAGCCTGCAGGTCCATCTCTGGGGCCTTCGGGCCTAATGGTTTCAAACCTGTGAGCAGGGCAGTTGTGACTTCCTAGTCATGCAGTGCCTTCTCCAGTGCCGTAAATGCCATGCTCTGGTGCTTTTCACCCTCATATGGCTGTGGTGCAAGGGACAGCACAGGCACCATTTTCTCCTACTAATTTTCTCAGATCTTTCTCCTTGACTCCGAGAATTGGGTTGGGCCCTCCGGTGATTCTGTGGCACCTAAGGTGGTGCTGCCTTTGACTCCTGTCTTGGCCATGCAGCACCTGGTGCCACTCCCTGGGCCAGTGTCATCTTCTGTTTTGGTGCCGCACCCTGTGCCAGCACTGTCTGCACACTCAGCACTGCCTAGGATGCTGAGGCTTTCAACTCCGATTCATGAAGCACCTCCTCCTCTTTTTCCTCCCTTTCCTATATATATATATATATATATATATATACTATCCCTCCAGGGTTAGTAGGAGACAATATTGAACCTGATCCTGATCTTCAATTGGGAGATGATTTTGACAATGGTTCTTCTCTTGGAGTGGCAAATAAACCCTCTCCATCAGTAGATCCTCTGGTCGGGGACCTTTCCTTTAAGTCTCTGCTAAAGAACGTGAATTCTACTCTCTTTCTCTCCAAACTTCAGAGATTGAGCTGGGGAAATTGCTATGCCTGCAGTATCTGCACGTTCCAGATATTCCTGTGGAATTGACTCCTCCGATGCAGCCCTCTTTTGAGACACTCTCACAAATGGTGTGGGACAATCTGGCATTTATTCCTTCTGTGGCTAAGTCCATAGACAGGAAGTACACTTCTCCCCTAAGGATCGACCTATCTTGGCCTCTCAAGTCTTTGCTGATGCCATAGCTGTCTTGGCAGGAAACGACAAAGCCATCCTTCCTCAGGAATCTACAGCATGTCCAGTAAACAAAGAATCTCATAAGACTGACACCTTGGGGAAGTGAGTTTTCACTGCCTCTACCCTGGATATGTACATTGCTAGCTACAAGGGTTATTTCTCTCAATATGAGTATACCCTCTGGCATTCACTCAAAGCCACTGTGGAAGCTCTTCCAGAGTCAGATGTTAGCACAGAGCTTCTCCAGACCATTACTAGAGGCATTGAATCCAACAGTCAGCAGCTTAAAACTGCTATGGACGCCTTTAACACTGCTTCCAGGGCAACTGCAGCTGGTATATGCACCCAACTCCACTTGTGTTTACGGACATCGGGACTTACAAATGATGCCCAACAGAGAGTTATGATTTTACCATTTGATGGAACGTATCTGTTTGGCCCTCAGGTCAAGCAGGCACTAGAAGCCACACAGAAAACTAGAATGGCTATCAAAATGACCAGTCCATCCTCTGCTGTCTCTCAATGGGGTGGAAGCCAGTGACAGTTTCATAACCATCAGTCCTTTCATGGCAAAGGCAGAGGGGGCTTCAACAGAAATCAAGCCCCCCCAGCCACAAAAGAAGCAGCAGAAGGCACAGGGCCCAAAAAGTGCCTAGTGACACCCTCTGAGATTTTGGCCCAAGTCCCACCTCAGCTGTCTGAGGGGAACTCTTCCTCGGCAGTAGGAGGACATCTGACTCAGTTTTACAACCAGTGGAAGTCAGTCACTTCAGACAAATGGTTGTTCAGGATAATCCACAAGGGTTACTCTCTAAATCTTTCAGAAACCCCTCCGGATCATCCACCCAAACGACAGCCCAAACTGTCCATCTCTCAAGTCAGACCTTCTTGCTTCAGAGATTCACGGCCTTTTGAACAACAAGGAAGTAGAAGTAGTTCCACTGGATCAGTGGAACACAAGTTTCTACTCCCATTACTTCCTAGTTCTAAAGAAAACAGGCGGCATGCACCCTATTCTCAATCTGAGGAAGTTAAACAAATTCCTTTACAAGGAGAAATTCAAAATGATATCACTCGGCACTCTTTTATCTCTGATTCATCAAAACAATTGGCTGGCCTCCCTGGACATGCAGGATGCCTACCAACATGTCCCCATACACCCAAACCACCACAAGTATCTCAGATTCATGGCATTGGGTCAGCACTACCAATTCAGGGTCCTGCCCTTTGGGCTATCCTCGCCACCTCGAATCTTTACAAAGTGCTTTGCAGTTCTCACAGCACATCTCGGGAATCTCAGAATTAAAGTGTTCCCATATCTGGATGACTGGCTACTAGCAAGTCCTTCCAGAAGAGAGACACAGGAGGCCGTGGCTATGACCTCCAGGTTTCTCATGTCCATGGGAGTTCTGTTGAATCTAGGAAAATTGCAACTACAACCCTCCCAATGGCTCCTCTTCATAGGAGCTCTTCTGGATACCTCCAGCGCAAAAGCCTTTCTTCCAGAAGACAGGAGGAATGACATCCTTCAGATGGCCCATTTCATCAGAGGAAACCACTCAGTCCGAGCCCTCTTGATGCAGCAGATGCTGAGTCTCATAGCATCCTCAGTGTTCACTGTGCCTCTGGCTCATCTTCACATGAGGACTACTCAGTGGATGCTCAGCACTCAGTGGTCCCCCGACCACGCATCCCCAGTCCTTTCACATCAAGGTGACAGAACCTCTAAAATGGTCACTTACCTGGTGGACTTAAGAGGACAACCTTCTGACAGGGTTTCCCTTTGCCCCATTGGAATCCTAGATCTCCATCACCATGGATGCATCCCTACTTGGATGGGGAGCTCAGTGTCAAGATCTCCACAGCCAAGGTCGATGGAATCAGGACGAGTCTCAACTCCACATAAATGTCCTAGAAATAAGAACTGTCCATATGCAGTCCGTGCTCTGAAGGACAATCTCTGTCATAAGATCATTCTCCTTCAAACGGGCAACAAAGCAGTGATGTACTATATCATCAAGCAGGGTGGAGCACACTCTTACCCCCTGTGCAGGGAAGCAATGAGAGTGTGAGAATGGTGCCTGAAGCACAAAGACTTGATCCAAGTGGTTTACCTTCCGGGAGTGCAGAACGATCTAGCGGATCATCTCAGCAGAATGGAAACAGATCCTCTCGAGTGGTCTCTTGACACAAACATCATGCAACTGCTCTTTGAAGAGTGGGGAACACTTGGACCTTTTTGCATCCCCACTCACTGCAAAACTGCCTCTGTTCTGCTCCAGAAATCCAGAACCTGGCACTTTCTGTCAGGATGTATTCAGACTACAGTGGACTAGACGCTTTCTGTACGCATTTCCTCCTTTTCCCTTGATTCAGAGGTTATTGCTCAAACTGGAGGCACAAGGGGGCAGAATGATCCTCATCACCCCCCCCTTCTGGCCTCATCAGATTTGGTTTCCATTAATCAACAGATTATCAGAAACTTTACTGAGACAGCTTCTACCTCAAATGGACCTGCTGACCCAGGGCCCAGTGGTCCATCCCAGCCTGAGATACCTTCACCTCCATGCTTGGCTCCTGAAGAGATAGAGGTGGATAGGTTTGATGTTTCCCATAGAGTCTCAGACATTCTCCTAGCAGGATACAAGCTGGCTACTAAGAAAACTTATATGGCAAAGTGGAAATGGCTCTTAATCTGGTGTGCAAAGTCCTCCCTGGACCCCTTCTCCTGCCCATCTGACAAAGTCCTGGAGTATCTTCTAGACCTGTCTAATACAGGACTGCAATACTCAACTATGAAGGTTCACCTCTGCGCGATCTCAGCATATCATGAGCCTGTACACTCCATGTCTCTGGCTCAATTACCTTTGGCTAAAAGGTTCATTAAGGGTATACTTCACACCAGGACACCAGTCAGAAGACCAGTAGCTGCCTGGGACATTAATCTTGTGCTAGACATGCTCACCCATAAACCTTTTGAGCCCCTAGCTACTTGTGAACTGAAGTTCCTGACCTGGAAGACTGCCTTCCTTTTAGCCATTACCAGCACTCACAGAGTGTCTGAAATACATGTTTTGGTCATAGACTCCCCATATACTGTATTTCACAAAGACAAGGTGGTTCTCCGAACTCACCCTAAGTTTCTCCCCAAAGTAGCCTCAGAATTCCGTCTGAACCAGCCCTTGATTCTCCTGACCTACTTCACGAACTTCCAGAATGAGGGGGAGTGTACCCTGCATTCTCTGGATGTTAAAAGGGCTTTGCAGTTCTACTTAGACGGAACTAAAGAGATCTGCAAATCTAAACAACTATTTGTCTCTTTCAGCATGGCCCAGCTGGGTCAGCCTGTTGCTATCAGATGTATTTCAGTGTTGCTAGTGGCATGTCTTCACCAATGCTACTCCATGGCACAGATTAAACTGGAAGGCAGAGTATACGCTCACTCTACCAGGGCAGTCACGGCATCTCTGGTAGAAATTTGAAATGTGCTTATTGCAGACATCTGCAATGTAGTTACTTGGAGCCAGTGGAGTAACCAGCCTTTTAAAAAATGTACACACAAGTCAGTGGCTCCACCCAATAGGCCGGGGGAATTTGGGCATTTTTGATGCTTTATGGTGCATTTTGGGACCAATTGTGGGAGTGTATATAGTACCCTTCTACCATAGACTTTTTACATACCAGTTCCATTGCTCTGGCCCCTGGTGGCTGCATAGTTTCATTATGGCACCCACTGTTGATGCCATCTTTGCAGTGCAGACATATGGTTAGGTGGCGGCCCCCAGAAAATTTTAGCATTTTTGTTGCATTCTGGTATATTTTGGGTCATTTGTGGGAGTTTTACAGTGCCATATGACCACAGCTGGACATACTACTACAGTTCTACTTTGCTTGCCTCTGGTAGCTGCACACGTAGATTTGGGTGCATTCCATATTTATTCAATAGACTTCTCCTGCCCATTACTTCTTACTGAGAAATGTGCATGGAAACATGCTCTATATCCTTTACAATTCATCTGCCTCTTTTGCTTACTCCCTACTTCTTGTCATAGTCTTCTGTTGTGACATCACAATCTTACATACCAAAATAATTCCGAGCACACCAAGAACCTCAAGAATGGGACACCAAACTGTTACTAAAAATATTCCATATTTATTAAAGAACAAATGTGCAAGCAACTAGTCCTGCCTGACGCGTTTCAGAAAAACGTGTCCTTTATAACAATTGGTCCCAAAATGCACCATAAAGCATCAAAAATGCCAACATTTTGATAAAGGACATGTTTGTCTGAAACACATCAGGCAGTACTAGTTGCTTGCACATTTGTTCTTTAGTAAATATGGAATATTTTTGGTAACAATTTGGCATCCCATGCTTAAGGTTTTTGGTGTGCTCGGAATTTGTTTGGTCTGTATGATTAATCTGTTCCTGACCACCCAAATTTCCTTGTGTGCACTCTAGTCTGGTTGCATGACATTTCAGTCTGTTGCCATGGGAGTAATTGTGATGTCACAAGTAGAGCATTATGACCTCAGGTAGGGAGAAAGCAATAGGAATAGATGACTTCTTCAGGACCAAAGATCCCATTTTCATGCAGATAGCCTCAGTAATAAATAATGGGAGATGAGAAATACAGAACTAATGTGAAACACAAGCTGAACTGTGTCTAAATAATACGTTTTGTTAAAGTTGACCTAATGGCATCAGCTGCTCTTTAAATGTGCCAATAAGAATTCAGTATTCACCACATCTTTTCTGCTTAGTCACAAGCTTGTTTGAGCACCGCATAAGGTGATTCATCAGTAAACCAATACTACTATCACCATCACCAAAGCAACGGAAAACTTAAGAGCATTACATTTCAGCAAAGTAAAAGGGTGAATGTGTCATTCTCCAACCAATACAAGTGCAAGTAGGAGGCACTGTAGCAGCTGACCTGAAAACACTGTGGGTGGGATATTCAGAAGGGTTGCACATGGTGCAACACAGTTGCACCATGCGCAACCCACTGATGCACCCCGGCATGATATTCAAAAGGGGAAAATGCGTGGCACAAATCCCGATGTGCCGGGGCGCATCAGTAATGTATGCGGCGCACGTAGGGGGGCATGCCCATGCATACCCCCGCACATCCCGATATTCAGCCCTGGATGTGTGGAGGCCATGCAGGCACAACCCCTAATCCATTCACATATCTGGACTGTGTAGCACAGTACAGTCTGCACGCCCTCTGGGCCACGCTGTGGACCAATGGACATACAGCTATACTGTACGCAGTCAGTCGGCGGGTGGCTGAGCGGCTTGCGGATGGGGAGCTGCTGCCCGCCGCTGACTGGGGGGAGGGGGTCGCGGGGCTCAGTGGGAGGGTTGGGAGGGGGGATACCACTGGACCACCAGGGATGGGATTTATTCTTCCTTTAGACTTCTGCCCGTGATTGGGCTGTGAGCAGTCCACTGGACCACCAGGGATATAGGACGATTTAATTATAATACATATGTCCGCGATTGGGCTGTGAGTGGTCCACTGGACCACCAGGGATATAGGATGTTTTATATTCTGTACATATACCCCTGCGATCGGGCAGTGGGGCACTTTGCCACCTGTGCAGGTGGCGTCGGACCCCAATGGCTGCAGCCTGGCAGGGCACCAGGCGCAAGTCGCTGGGGATGGGATGGGGCCATAATGACATGCGAATGGCCCCATTTGCACCTTGCATTCATTATGGCCACATTTGCATGTGTACCTTTAAATATCACGGTTGATGCACCTAGCGCAACATCACTTGTGCTGGCACATCCCCCTGCCCCTCTAGCCACTTGCGCTGGTGCAGTGCCACTGCGCCATGCACAATGAGGGTGGCCACAGAGCGATATTCAACAGTGCTGAGCCATGGCACAGCACTGTTGAATATCACCCTGTCAGCTCCCTAGCACATCTCAGTTGCACTGTGCCCAGGCTTGCGCCACATCCTGGTGCAGTCTGAATATCCCACCCCTAAAGTACAATTGCCTAACAATCTGAGCCACACCATGCACATTCTGATTGCTTAAAATGCATAATCACAGAAGGCTAGGTTCCACTGCTCATTGCGCCATCTGAGGGCTCACTAGTTAAATTCAGATCTCATTAGCATTGCCTCCCGGTCCAGAACACACACTTAATCGTGTCAGAACATTGAAAATTATACTGCTAGCAGTACAGCCATATACAGTACTGTATAGATATGGATATATTCATTCACTAAAATAAATAATTCAAACAGCTAATGTGTGTTCTGCCCGCTCTCTTCTTCACAAGGCAGCAGTCTGGATTGCTGAGGGAAACAAGGAAAGATGAACCCTAGCCTACTCTGGATAACAAATATATTGAGGATGTGCAATTGCATTACAGGCATTGCAGTGAAATATATTATGGGTCTAGTCCACCCAGCTGGGAAAATGGATAGAAGCAGGACTGCACTGAAAATGGGATGGTGAATCTCAGTTGGGATATCCTAGGAAAATAAGTTGTCAGAAACACTAAGCATCCATGGCATCCCCTTCCAAACCCTATTCCAGTCCGGGCATCCCAGACTTATAGTGGCATGCCCTCCCATAATCTATCCCAGTGTAAACATTTCTGCAAGCATTGCTGGCATCCATAATACCCTCTGACCCAAACCAAGCATACTGGCTTTACAGTGGTACCCATCCCTCCAGATGGTGGCCAGCAAGAACCCTCAAGTCACCACTGCAGGCAGCTGCCATCCGGATAAAGCAATTGCAAACTTGTGATTCAGTAAATACACTAAACCTTTTGTATATATTCATTAAATTGCAAGTCTGCAATATTGTTTTCCAGATGCAGACAGCTTACAGAGAAGGGTTATTGCTGGCTGCCACTTGGAGGCCAGGTGGATGGGTAGCACTTTGTGGGATTTGATGCAATGAAGGTTGGCTCCTGGTGCCAGCCTCAACAAGAGGAGGGATGTTTTTTGAAAGTATTCGTGCGATACACAGAATGAGATCGGAAACTTTTACATTATATGAGAATAGAAATAATCACCCAGGCCACTTCAGTCCCCCTCACTCCCAACCTCCTTCCCCACAACCACCAAAGAGAGAGCCCTATGCTCCAACCAGAAGTGCCCACCAACCCCACACCGCACATCTGATAGGCCTTCATTCCCCTTAGGCCGCACATGACTCCATTTTGTGTCCAGCTGCTGGCGGGGGGCTTGTCGCTATTGCACAGTTCAAGGCAGGCCTTTGTCCCTGGAGCAGTGTAATCCCCTGCTAAGCTTCCCTTCCCACTATTATTACCTCAACATCCTAGACCTTGTTCTTGAAGTTCTTGATGCGGTGGTTCACCAAGCCGGTGTTTTCAGCCATGGCTGTAGCTGAGGGAAGGGGGAATCGCTGCGTGTGGTTGCTCAGTGCGCTCGTGCCACTGCCTCTGCGTGACACACTGCTCAAGCCTCAGTGCCTCCATCAGTAGGGTGAGTGGCTGGCCTCGCTTTGCTCATTATTACCGGCATTTCTCTTGAGTCAACAGCACTGCAGCAGGCAGGAAAAACTACCGCAATTGGTTGGAGGAGCAAAGACATGTGGACAAAGCTGTCTAAATTCCAATTGGTCACTCCAGATGTTGCTGCCACTGGAGCCAGTATGTCTGTGTCTGAGGAATCGGGACAGTAGCGTACCCGACTCACCCCCCCCTTCCGGTGCCATGGACTGAAGGACCAGGGTCCGGGACCAACATGAAAAAAATAAATAAAACAAAAACAGGGATTTTTCCTTGATTTTTTCTGTACACGCGGAAGTACAATAAGTATGCATGATTATGCCACTGCTTGGAGCTCTGTGCACACCTTTGTGAAGCACTACATTTTGGATGTCCAGGCCAGACAGCATCAATCCTTTGGCAGGACAATCCTTAATGGACTCCTGTCCTAAGTGAGCTGCTCTCTCCTGCCGCCCTTCTCGGGAGATTTTTTCAGCTCGATACTTTCCCATTAGTTTGAATGAGTGGTGGGGACTTTATGTCCAGGAAGATATGAAAATTATGTACCTACTGTAATTCTTGATCTTCTTGGACAAAGTCTCCACCACTCATTCACATGCCCACCCTCCATCCCCCGAGCTCACTTATCTGTTTTTGGTCTTCGTTCCCTCAATGTTTGTGTTGACCCTTCTTATATGGGTCATTTGGACTATCTTATGTCCAACATAGGTTAGTTTCACTAAGTTAGTTTACGCTGCACCTTCTTGGTTAAAAAGGTACTGAGGTGGTTGGAAGTTCAACACCGAGGTAGCCTATACGGCGCAAACCAGGCTTGCGGTGCCGCTTCCTCACAGCCCTATCTAGGTGCCAGCCTTCCTGAAGATATTTGGGTCCTGCTGGGTCCTAGTGCCTCAGGAGTAGTCCCATTAGTGTGAATGAGTAGTGGAGACTTCATTCAAGAAGATCAAGAATTACGGTAGGTACATAATTTTCATTTCTTTGATAACATTACTTAAAATGGCTACAATGTAGTACTTACATTGTGCATACTCAATCATCTATATCTCTGGAGTGGTTCTGGCTACAGATGAGCCCAGTGCTTCATTTGAAAGAGCTTTTCATGGACTTTCAAAGCATTACTGGGCATGAATGTATACCTTTAAGGGAACTTCCTTCCCTCTCTCCCTCCCTACTTGTGGCTATATGATCTGGGAGGAGGCAAGCTTTATATAGCAAAACACTAAGCACCCTCCCACTAATTACAATAGACTAGAGTGACTACACAACACTGTGTGAAAAAATGGGACAAAGTCTTTATTAAAGCAGCAGTGCAATGAAATTGGGCAAAAAAATTGACCCTACCTTTTTTTCACTGTAGAATATTTCAGGCATCCTCCAGTTTAATTTGGTGGTGCAATTTTCAAATTCTGCCAACATTTAAGTATTTTATAAATGTTTTAATTGAGTTTTTTCTCAAGAAAAAAGATGGCTGCCACATTTTGCATAAAAATAACACTGTAGAGCTGGCAATGGTTAGTATCGAAAATACAAAAAAGTCTCATGGTATACAGCATAAAAGGTACCTAGACAAGTACATGTGACAGATATATTAATATTTTCTTAATTGTAGCTGAAACTAGTGTTTTTGGAAAAAAAACCATTTTTCGTGGCACTGCAACTTTAACTTACACTTGTAAGGTTAGGTAAACTGCATAGGTGACAGCAGCAAAAAACCTCAAAGTTTCACGCTAGTTGTACTTTATCATGAGGTCTTGATAAAGTGCAACTAGCATGAAATGTTAACGTTTTTGCTGCTGTTGCCTATGCATTTTATATAACCTTGCTATGTAGTAGTTTGTTTTTACTTTAGCACTTCTGGATTGATTCTGGAGCTGTTTGTTTGCTCTTGGGAGGTAATCTTTGCCTCCTTTGTTATTACAGTGTCCCCCTGGCTAGTTTAAATGCTCATCCAAGTAGCAGTTAAACCTCCCACTAAGGACTGTGGTCCCCCTCCCAGAAAGATGTAGGCCATCTCCCCTATAGAGGCCCATATCCTCCCAGGCTGGTACATGGTCTTAAATGTAACCAAAGCCCTCCTCCATGCACCATGCTTTCAACCAGTTGTAAAAAGCCATGGTGCAGAGTGCCCCTTCCTCTCCTCAGTTGTACACAAGTAACACTTCAGCAAAAGCCACAGGCATGCTACCTGCTTCAGGCCCCTTCCCAGTTCCCTGAAATTACCCTGCACTCCCGCTACCCTATCCCTTGCTTGGTCATTTGTCCCTAGGTGGCCAATGACATCTAGCTCCCTCCTATCTCCTGCCACCCTAGTGATCTTCTGGATCTGCTCTCCATCCCTCTAACCTGAAGCACTAGGGAGGCACTTCACCTTCATCTCCCTTCCTCCCCTTGCTCACAAGTCTATCCCCCTAATGATAGAGTCCCTCACCAGCAGCTGCTTCCTCCTTAGCTGGGACCTCTTTCTTCCTCCTTGCATTCTCCCCTTCTGAGGACCCTCACTACTCTCTTCCCACTTCTGCAGGTGCCTCCTTCTGGCTGCCCTGTCCTGCCAGTACTATGAAGAAATTGTGCAGGGGTATATGCTGAGGAGGGGGTTCTCTTCCTGCCACTCCCATCATCCCAGAGACCACTAGGGTCCAACAACTCAAATGAGCCTTCTTAATTTACAAATGCATACAGTACAGTATGTGGACTGTACCCTGAGTAACTTGCCAACCTGCTAAAAAAATCTAGCCAAACTGACTATCTCAGGTGACTTTCCAATCACCTCCTTCATGTTCTGAGAGTTCACAAAGGTGTTGTCAACAAAGCCTCTGCCGTTGCTGCTACAGTTAGCAGGAAGTACCTGCCAGATAGTATTAATCAGTTCTGGAATGTCATGATCTCCACGCAAGCCTATATATTCACCTACACAGACCATGCACCACTGGACTACAGGAGATAGGGCCCAGTTTCAGGTTCCATTATAACTAATGATATCCTGATACTTCTGTCACAATGTCCTCAGTCATAAGTAAGCAATAACACACAACGAGGTGTGGGTTATGTCCGGATAAGGGCACACCCAGGTTCATTATAAGGCCTGAGTGCCTTATGCACCTGGGCGTGCTCTTATCAGGACATAACCCACACCTCAGAGTGTGTTATTGAACTTATAAAATGAGTCCCCTCAGTAAAAAAGTTAAATAGAAATGCACATAAGAACTTTAAATAAAAAGGTTACAAAAATATGTTATGAATTCAAAAACACAAAAAGTAGTCCTTCTCATTGTTTTGTTGTGGACATGTTTAATTAAAATTAACCAAGCGACTGTGGTGTTTGTCTGTTCCCTCCTCCCCACTCCCACTCAGACACAAAATCTTCCACAATATGCTTTTTGTGTTTGTGTGTTTTTTTTTAATTTGAGAGCAAATGCTCAAAGAGTTTGACTTACAGGAATGGGAGCGTGGGACCTCGCCAGCCGCTGTATTTAGCGGTTCTATGATAGTATCTGTCCCCCCACACACACACACACACACACACATGCACAAACTCCACAATAGGCATTTTCTTTTTTTGTGTGAGTGCATGTGTGTGTCTGAATAAGCAAGGCAATGCAGAGCGAGTTTTCTCCAAAGAGTGGGAGGGAGCGTGTCCCTCACCAGTCACTGTATTTAGGCTCCCATTATACCGCTTCCCCTATCGTGTTTTTGGCAGCTCACGCTGAACCAGGAAAGCTCAAACACATAAATAAATAAATAAATAAATAAATAAATAAATAAGCAAACTTTTTGTAAGATCCAGTGGAGGAGTGGGACAGGATCAGGTCTGGTGATTTGTGGATGACCGCATATGAGCTTCATTTGAAAGCAGCACCACACGTGAGTCACAATGCTCGCTGGACCAAGTTCTCTTGGCAAGCTGCTGAGGTCAATTTGTTATTTTTATAGGAGGGGAAGCAAAGCAATAAAAAAAAGTTTTCTTGTGATGATGTTGTGCAGTGTAAATAGTGGCTCCAGTAATGGACGTTGTTTTGCAGGATGATGAGAGGAATGGGCACTGTTATATAGTTGGGGGTGCAGGTCCTGTATGGTGTGTGCCCACCTGTGAAGCCAGTTTGAAGCTGTGATAGGTTATTGATATTTCCCTGTTGTGAGGTCACCCAGGGAAGAAAAGTACCAGTTGGCATAGATATGGGCTGATATGGACATGGCTCAAAGGTCCTTTCAGCCAATCAGATTAAGGCATTTTCTTGGCCCATTTTATAACTAGTTGTAATGGTTGGTGTCACTGTGTTGAAATGCTACAGATGCACATCACTGTGTCTAGAGTTGTTAAAGAGTAAGCAGGTGGTGTTATACAGAAACAGTATTGCGCATGCGTGTGCCTCCACAAACTCTTTATTCTGCAGGTTCTTACAGTCAGTTGACAAACTGCAAGAATCCAGGCAAGTGAAAATAATACCAGTGTAGCCAAGGACTGCAACAGCAGCAGAAGACCTTGGCAGTTGGATCCTTTCCTAATCCAGTCCTCTCAATAAAGTAAGGCAGCCTCTCCCTTAAGGGGCTGACCCGGGAACCTGACCCCCTCTATCTCCCTTGCAGGTATGGAGGGGTGGACTAAGCTGGTTCTTGGGGCAGTGGTCAAGAAATGTTGAGACTGCCTGGTGGGTGAAGGAAGAATACTGAAGTAGCAGAAGAAAGGGGTGAATAAAACGTCAGGAATCCTCTTTCATCTTCATCTCTTTTCAAACTGCTATCCCAAACTCCCCCCTCCCCCCTCATAAAAGCTGGGTCAGGTCTGGGGTTCAAGCAGAGTAGGGAGCCCATGGCCTCCTTATGAGGGATAGCATTAGGGGTCAGGGAGTAATTTCTCTGTTTTTTCTTCACATTGACAACAAGAGGGTTTCCTGTTCCTTTTTTTCCTCCTCCCAAAGGCAGCAGGGAGATGTATCATAAATATTTATTTTAGGCTTTTACTGGTAAATATATGGTGGCAAGAGGGTCTCTGATCAGTGCAGTTCACAGATAAGAGGTGGGGACCTGTCTCCCTGCCTAACCAGGTCCCCTGTGGCTTAGCATGGGAGAGGGTGTTGGTAACCGTAGAACTCACACCCTGCCTGGATGGTTCTGTGATGCCCCCTTTGCATGGGACTAGAAGGGAGGGGGCACTGCAAAGTGATCAGCCCTTCCTTCTGCCTAAGGAGACCACCCTGAGAGGTTGAGGTCATCCAAACCAGAAAGAAGAGAAACATGGTGAACTATGGAAGGCCACCCCACCCCCTACTTACAAGCTGTGACCCCCCATGGGGTGGGGGTACAGTGGGTATCCATCCTGGCATCAGGCTGGCAAATCAGAGACCCTTCAGTTGTGCATGTTATACCTGAAGGAGCTATAACCTAGGTGATCTTGTCAATAAACACATGGATGCATCCATTTTAATCCCAGTCATCTGATTTTATGACAGGCACTAAAGGGCTCTCTTTGTCTGGCTGGTCCTTGTTCTTGTCCCTCTTATGGCTAGCTAATTTCAACATAGTTTTGTCCTAACACTATACACATTACCATTCTTAGTCATGTTAAAGTCACTGCTAATTTAATTCTGATTCACCTACCTACACATGTCTAAATAAACACATTTTTATCATGTTTTTGCATGGCAAAGCAATAGTTACTGACACTATGACTTTGGTTGTTTCTTAAACATAAAAACATAGAAAGTGACAGCAGAAAGACATCTAGGGTCATCGAGTCTGCTCACAAATTTTCCTTTCACCTTTAAATGTTTAGGCCTGTCCAGATCTGCTAACATAGTACCAGCCACTGAATTCCTTGTTAGGGGTTATTAGAGACTTTAATCCGAAAACTCGTACACCCAAGGAGCTCTCTCTTTCTTGAACTCCTTTCTATGTTCCAGACTGCAATCAAAGGATAAAGGTGAGAAAGAAGTAAGTGCCTCAGCTAGGACTTGAGCCCAGGCCACCCAGAATAGCGTTCCAATTGTGCTAACCAGCTGCGCCACTGAGACAACTGAAATCTGGGCTGTCCCCAAGCACATTACTCTTTCTCAAATACACAACCCAATGGCAACACAAATATTTACTTGTAACAATCACACAGGAGTGCAGTGTGCATATTTATGGAACATATACAAATAGAGGTGAGAAAAAAGTGCCTCAGCTAGGATTTGAACCCAGGCCACCCAGAATGCTGTTCTGATTTCGTTAAACATAAATATGCAAGTGTGTTTGGAGCAGTGATATAAGCTGGCACAGAAGTAAATTGGCATGGGATTCATTTTTACCCAGCCCCTGTTGGCACTTAAATGTGCCCCTAGATAGGGTGCTCGACCAGTGCTAGACAAGGATTTCTTCAACCCATTTTCTAACTTCAGATAATGTCTGACATGACCTGACAAGAAGAAACCTAGTGCTTGGAACAACTGTAGGTCACATTATCACATGCTGCTATCACCCTCCTGTTCTCTTCCATTCCTACCCTGTAAGTACTTTCAGTCTTTCAGCATTATATCTCTGTACACTCACATTTTCACCGTGACTCTGACGTACTGCATTATTACAGATACTGATCTTATTTACTGCATCTCAGAACACATTATGCACATAATTGTATATAGTGATTAACATTTATGTGTATCAATGCAACTTTATGCTATGCAGCGTATCTGTAATAGTTCTTCTGCTGCACTGCAATGTCTCCCCAGATCCCTCTTGAAAAATAGGTATTGCAAATAAATGAGGCCATCAAGTGCTCCTGAGCACTTTACTGGCACACTTTATTGTGGTGTAATTATGTCTTTAAGATATGAATTTGTGAAGTAACTGAGTATAAAGATGGCTCTAGCTCTTTAAAGGCAGAGTATGAAATGGGCAGCAATCTGACTCAGCTCTGCCCCACAGTCAATATCCTTGCTGATTATTATGTCACAAAAAGCAACTCACTTAGAGCTATGTTTCGCAGTAGTCAGAACTAAAGTGCAAAGACATGCAAAACAATACAAAATATATATAATGCACTCAGACATCAAAAGAGAGGCCCACACAGATGGAATCCAGTCATATTGTTTGACATTTCATGCCACTCTGACGCTTTGATTGTGGGGCAGATTTGGTCAGATTTCTGTCCGTTTTATACCATTTACTGGAATTATCACAGCTCAAATTCATCTTCTATACAAACAAACAAACTGCTTTGAATAATACTTATTCTCACACCACACTTCTTACTAGTGTTCTAAAGGCTCAGCATGGTTTATATTGCTCCATTCAGTGGTTTATTTTATGGTTGTGTGGTGAGTTCCTACAAGTGCCTGGTTTGTGCTCAGACCCTTTCCTAACAGTCTGCAAACTAATACTGTCGAGGCAAAATTATATTAAAAATAGAAATGACCATTGTTTTTGTCCATAAACTGTGCTTCTGAAATATGCAGTTTAGTTATGTAAATGTGTATACTATACCTAACATTTCATGTACTGTTCCTTAAGGGATTAAAACTTGACTTCACATGATTTACAATGGCATCCCTCAGAATGAAACCCAATTCTGCAGCATTTTGCAGCACTCTGCAGAATGCTGCAGCAGAGCTACTGAATAAAGCAATGTAATTTCAATGGCAGTTAGTCCTTTTTGCCATTCAGAAAAATGTGACACTGCCAGGATGATGTGAATGCCACAGTTTCCTGCATGACAAAAGGGACTGATTGCCATTAAAATTACATTGCTTTATTCAGTAGGTCTGCTGCAACATACTGCAGAGTGCTTTAAAAGTGGGTTTCATCCTGGGGGATGCCACTGTACATTATAATTAATGTGTTTTTGCTGCTATTTGACATTCATAGTTTCATAATGGTAACAGATAAATATTTTAAATATTATTCACTTGACTTACAAACTTATAATAAAGAAGGGAGAGAAGGGAGATGGCAAGAAAGGGGACTAATATTACAGAAAAGGTCCAAACATGTGGTACGGTGGGTAAAAAAGTAGCAGGCATAAAGGTATGGACACTGAATCAGAGAAGCCTAAACTTTAGTAAAAAATTGTAATTAGAGGTAATGTTGGCCACAGAAAATATAGATATATGTATGGTCACGGAAACATGGTGGAACCCAGGAATAGAATGGAACATAGAGGGGTATAAATTGTATTCGAAGGCTAGGATGGACAAAAAAGGAGGCGGTGTTGCAATGTATATTAAACAGTCAATAGGCAGTGCTCTATATAATAAGACATGGGATGACCAAACAATAGAGTCCTTGTGGGTGGTGGCCCAAGGTAAAACAGACACAAAACTATTCCTAGGCTTATATTATCAACCACCAAATAATAATAGGGAAAAAGATTATAACATCAACTCAGAGGCTGAGCCAATAGCAGGTGAAGGTGATGTCATAGTTACAGGAGACTTTAACTATCCTGACAGAGACTGGGTGCACCAGACCTCAAAAAAATGTAAATGGAAATAGATTCATGGAAATGTTGTACATGGCAGGGTTGAGCCAACAAATTTACAAACCAACAAGAGGAGAGAATGTGTTAGATCTTATTATCATTAATAGAGAAGATACAGTAAATAAAATATGCATACGGAAGCACTTCAGTAACAGTCACCACAACATTATTGAATTTATTACCAAAAGAAAGACTGCAAATGTGAAAGGGTCAACTATGGTAAAAAATGGTATACCACCCCGACAGCGACATGTTGACATCAACCGACACTACAGCGACAATAGCGTCAGATCGTTGTAGTGTCAGTGCTGGACCCCAGCACAGTTATCTAGGAGTCTTGCACCCCCTCCCCTAATCAGCTCTGATTCACAGATGATTATATTAAGTGAGGGGTTTGGGGGACAAAGCCCCCCCTGAAGAAAACATGGTAGGCAGTGACTATCTTTATGCTGACCACAAATGTGGTCAACATAAAGTTTTTGCTGTACCATCGGTCAACAAAATTTTTGTAGACGAACTATCATAGATCCATAAAAATTATAATAAAGCAAATTTTAAGAAAATTAGGAAGGAACTATCAGAATAGGATTGGCAAAGAGATTTTGAGGGAAAGAGTATGGAAGAAATGTGGGTGATGCTTAAAAAACAAGTTAAGACAGTTAGATGATAAACATGTACCAACAAAATATATGTATAATAGGAAAGGGAAAAGACCAGCTTGGTTCACAAATAAAGTACTTAAACTAAGTCTACAAAAGAAAAGGGCAGATGAAAGAACTAGGCACTATATAAAGCAAGGGGCAGTGCAGAGGCATATTAAAAACATTTTAAAGATCAGTAAGAAGTGAAAGAAATTAGATAGAATGCAACTTAATACACAGGTAGGACAATAGCAAAGTCCTCTATGCATATATGAATCAGCAAAATAAAAATAATAGTTCTATAGGGCCTATCATGGAAGATGGTAGGGAGATTAATAATTCAAAAGATATGGTGGAAACATTTAATAAATATTTTGGATCAGCTTTTGAGAAGACGGATATGAACATGTACAAAGCAGATCCTATCATATGCCCAAATTTGAAATTAGAGATAGAACAGAAAGAGATAGAAGCTATGTTGAGTCAACTGAAATCAGCTGGTCCAGATCAGCTTAATGCAAAATTCTTGAAGGAGGTGAGAGAACATATTTCAAAACCGTTGGCAAGGATATATAATATATCATTCAATTTGGGGAAAGTACCAGAAGATTGGAGACATGCAACTGTGGTGCCTTTGTTTAAAAAGGATAATAGATCCAAACCATCAAACTACAGAGCAGTAAGTTTGATAGCTATATTATGTAAGATAGCAGAGAGCTTTTTGAAAATAAAGATTGAAGAAAATCTAAAAATGATAGCGTATAAGGACAGGATGCAACACGGCTTTAAGAAGAACAGAGTGTGTATTACAAATCAGTTGTATTTTTATGAATATATAAATAAAAATCTGGATAAAAACATTCCTATGGATGTTATCTTTTTAGATTAGCAAAAAGCGTTTGACAAAGTTTCCCCATAGAAACTTATTGGAAAAAATGCAAAATCTGGGTGTGGACAGCAGGATTGTAAACTGGACAGGAAATTGGTTGGAAGAAAGGAAACAGAGAGTTAGAGTACTGGGAGAATATTCAGAACCAGTAGTAGTGACAAGTGGAGTACCACAGGGCTCAGTATTGGGCCCTGTATTATTTGCATCATGTATTGGCGACTTACATAACAACATTGCAAATAAGGTAATCAAATTTGCAGACAACATTAAATTGAGAGGCCTGGTAGATACCTGTATACCAGAGCGTATGAAAGAAAGGGAAAAGGATTTGAATAAAATTGAATTATGGTCCAAGGAAGAAAACATGCCATTAAATGATGAAAAATGCACAGTCATGCATTTGGGAAGGCTAAATAAGAGACATACATACTGTGCATACATATTAAATGGGAGGATGTTAAGAAGATTAACAGAAGAGAAGGACAGTGATATCATTATTGATGATAGCCTGAAGTTTAGGCACCATAGGACTCAGACAATATAAAAAAACAACTTTATGATTAGGAATATTAAAAGGGGTTTTATTAATAAAACAACAGGATGTCTTTTACCACTATATAAGACATATGTGAGACTGTATATGGACTATGGGTCACAGTTATGGTACCCTTATACACAAGGGGAGATTAATAGGGTTGAAAAGGTGCAAAGGAGATACACAAAAATGATAGCATCATTAGGACACTTATCTTACAATGAGAGAATAAAGAGATTAGGATTATTTACTGTACATTGGAATAATGAAGAATAAGAAGTGATTTGATTACATGTTTAAAATAATAAAAGACAAAGAGTTAATAGAGGAGATGGGTATAACAATCCAGGAAAAAACTTTTGGTTTAAGGGGACACAACCTACAAATAAGAGTGGATATAGCAAAGAAGAATAATCAACATTTCTCATTTGTAAACAGAACAGGAATGATATGGAACACTCTCCCAGTTGAAGTAGTGACTAGTAACTCTGTTACAGTATTTAAAAACAAAATAGATAAGTTGATAGTTTAAAATGGTCCCGCTAATGTGGTGAACGGTGTCTATGGGCCGAAAAGCTTGCTTCCGTTCTACACCCAGTATAAGTATCCAGTATAAAAACAAAAATAATCGTCAGTGATCATCACTTGATCATCCACAGGTAATCAGAAACTGTTATACTGATTTAAGCTTTCAAAAATAATCAATAATCATCAGTTGGTGATTTGAAAATTCATGTTTGATGATTAAATCATGATCGAGAAGAAGACCTTAGATCACAATCTCCCATGATGATCATATGCTAACATTTGATGATTAATTATGATCAGCCATGACTGACTTTCAAAACACATGATTGATGATTTACCCAGTTCACCTGGGTGGTGAAGAGGGAAGTGGAGTAGTAGTCTGAGACATAACAAAAGCAGGAAAGATGGTTTGTGCAGTGGATAAGTCAAGATAGGATCTAATATGTGAATGTATCATAGATGATAAAATGCCATTTTAGGTACAGTTCATATGGGTCTCAAAGGACTCTTTGGAAAGAAGGCACACTCCCAGGTTTCTGGTGGTTTTGCCACCAATTGTCATTGGAAGCTAGGGATGGTTCAAGTTCAAGTTCAAGTTTATTGCAGGAAAGACTCCGTTGAGCAAACTCATTCACAAAGAGGTCCTGAGGCACGTACACATACGGTTCACAATTACATAGACAGGAGATATAAAATGTAGAACATTGTAGAACAAGGAAAGCAGGAAAGCAGGAAACAGGATTCCTTTGGAGGATACAGTTCTTATCCAGGAGGAGCATATCAGACTTCTTCACACTGAGCTGGAGAAAGGTCAGTTTTGATTCAAGTGTCAAATAGGGAAGAAAAAGTGAGTAAGGAGGAAAGTGTCAACAGAAATGTACCAACTGTGTGCCATCCACATCAAAGTGGTAGCCAAGGCTATCAAGGAGATTAGATGAAGAGAAATAAGACATAAAAGAGGAACACACAAAGGATAGAGCCCAGGGGGTGCTGTACATGAGAATTTTGATGGAGGAAGAGAACCACAACTGATTACCAGACTTGGAGAAGGGATTACTAGAGAGATAGAACCTGAACCAGGTCAGAAGAGATCAAGGAACAGCAACATATTTGGCAAGGCAGTCAATTAGAATGCAGTGGAATGTGATATTGAACACCAGGGAATATTGGACTACTGGTTACTGCAACAGAAGGAGTCAAGATTAGTAAGGAATTGAATAGAAAATAGCAGAAAAGCTTACTAGGTTCAAATGTTCAATCTTAACAACTGAAAAGGATGATACTGGAGCCAAGGCACAATGGAAGTTCCAAGAGACAGAAACTAAGCTGTGTAATTAAATAATGTGGCTTGTAGCTTGTAACGTGTAACTAATAACATGACATTTGCTGGGGTAAAGGATTTAAAGTACCAGGACCAGACAGAATACCAGTTCTACCTTTCTAAAGTTTCTAGTCCTGATGGCTTAGGCGCCAGGGAGAAGGTTAAAGGGTTGTGGTCATTGACTTCCATTGGCTCCTTGACATTTACAATAGAGATGACCTCATCCCCATTGTTGCGAACAAGGTCAAAATTGTCCTCAGACATTGTGCCCTCCTGCATATGATGCTTTAGGAAGCAGTCCTGAAAGAGGGACATGGTCTCAGCCTTGCTCTTTGCCCTCTCAAGATGCCAATCTATGCCCAGAAGATAACAGTCTCCCAGGATCACCACTGCATCTGATTTGGCTGTTTTCATAATTTCCTCAGCTTACTTGACATCATGCTCCACTGAACTATTTGGGGGTCTGTAGCCCCCTGAATGACTCTTTTGCCCCTTTTCTGACTAGTTTGACCCAGAGGGACTCTGTGACACTGTTTCCTTGATGTCCTCCTTGTCTTGCACTGTGAGTTCTTCAATTATGAACAGAGACACCCCACTCACATCATGTGGGGCCTATCCCCCTGGAATAGTGCTTCTCACACTATCCTGATGTTCCAGTCATTTTGCCCACCCACCAAGTCCCTATGTGGGCCACTAAGGCATGATCTTTGAAGGTCATCAGGCCCTCAAGCTCACCCACTTTACTGGGTGAGATCCTCTTGTTAACATGCAAGTGAAGATAGTAGCCCTTCCATTCTTCGACTCCACAAGGGAGCTTTTTTTCTTGTGGTCAACTACTGTGTTGTCCTTCCCTCAATTATTCCCTCTATCTGCCTTCTGCTCATAATGATCCCCTGCCCCAGCACCCTCTGTCCTATCCATTAGTTTAAAGGGAAACTGTTCAACCTTTTTTTTTTTTACATCATATTATTTCTAGTAAAAACCCCACATTTTATGATTGCTAATCTTCTGTAAAATTCATTTTTGTTGCTGGTTGCTTTATCTGCTTCCTTTCTTGGTAGAAATGAAATTCATCCTAATGGTGTAATTATGCCCAACCTTGTTTTGTTTCAAATCTTTTATCTACTCTTACTGCATACTTTGTAAACATTAGGAACACTCCCAAACAGTGCAGTAACTCATGAAGCAATAGTATCCACTTCTTTCACTGTGTCATGAGTGGCTATACTGTATCATGGGTGTTCCCAAGTCCAAGAATGATAGATGCAGTGGGAGCTGATAAAGGATGGTAAACAAATACATTTTTGTATGTTAACACCAGTATGGTGGGCAGTCAGTTTATAACTTTAAAAAATAAAGAATCAGAATTAAACTATCATCTATATCAGAAATCTCCATAGAATGTGACAAATCAAAACATGAGTTTCTATACCAGAGACACTTTGTGGCTTACATGGATTGACAGTGCCCCATTTGGGGCATTAAAGCATCACTCACCACAGAAGGCTCTTCAGTTGGCCCATAAAGCACAATCCTCTGTCTTGCAACAGACCCTGAGTCAACGGATATCCTTCCTAATGGTCTGCTGATACTCCTCATCAGCCACAAGGACTGACAGGAGGATGAGATAACCCCAGATACCTTTCCCTTTTGGGAACAACCCGAGTTCCATGAGCGACCTCCTTATGTCTTCAGAACTTGTGCTGCCTATATTTATTTAATTTATTTTTTAATTTCATTTTTACCAGGAAGGTGTTCCAGACCAGTGACCCATTTTCAGCCATGCCTGGGCAGATTGAGGTTATAATAGTAAAGACAAAACATGTTTGCAACATACATCACATATAGATAAAAATCAAGCAGTAATAAACAGCGTGCATGGCATATAAATATTACAGGGGCACAGTCGTGCCCCTATAGTTAGGGTTGATACAGCACTTCAATGTTAAATTCGAAAGTTTGAGCCTTAATAACTTTTGCATACTTTGACAAAATAGCTCAAAATTTGGCTGTGTGGTCATTCTACCAGAGTCTCAAGACGTGAAAAGTTTTGTGACAGTATCTTGAATGGTTTTTGAGATGTAAAGTGGCAAAAGAATAGAAAAAAATGCACTTTTTCCCATTGGTTAACATGGGATTTTTTGCCATCATCTACAGACCTGATGGAATAAAATTTTTCTCTGAACATTTCCAGGATGATGGGCTCTGTGCCAAGGGTGTGTCTTTGGATGGTTTGGTGAAAAAACATTTTACCATTTTTAAATTATAGTGATTTTTGCAATAGCCACAAGATAGGCAGGTAAATGAAAACAGTTTGAACTGTAAATTTACTGTTCGAACTGTAAATTTAATGGTCCTGCTCAGAGAAAATACTGTTTGTGATGTCAGCCATCTTGTTTTTATAACAATTTGAAAACTAGTGTTGTACACAGCTACTGCCTCATGAGGACTGCACAACACCAGTATTTAGGTTTTGGTGATTTGTTTAGTTTGACTTTTGTCTTAAAATTAGTATTTCTACAGGTAAAATATGTGTTTTTGCTGACAATCATTTCCCCATCACTTGCTAAGCAATTACTGATCAATTTTTTTAACTGTTTGAATGTTACTGTTCAAACAGTAAATAACCATATGCATTTAGGGAGCATAGAAAGACAAAGAGAGGGATAGTGAGGCTGAATACAATGGACAGTGGGTGAGCAGAGAGGGACAGTGAAAAACCTGGGATACTGAGTGAATATTTCTGCTCAGTATTCACAAAACAGGAGGAGGGGGAGGTGCCTAATCCAATTAACAGAAGCACTCTGGATAGGGGGGTCAATCCCAGTCCTTTCACAGAAGAATGGGTTCTGAAAGAACTCCTAAAACAGGAGGTGGACATAGCACTGGGGACTGATGGAATTCCCCCCAGAATTCTAAAAGAATTAAGGGAAGAACTAGTGAAATCACTGACTACCCTTTTTAACAAATCATGGGAGGATGGTGTGGTACCTGAGGACTGGAGGAAGGTGGATGTGATTCCCCTTCACAAAAGTGGGACCAAGACAGAGACAGGAAACTACAGACCTGTTAGTTTGACCTCTGTGGTAGGGAAAATGATGGAATCATTTCTGAAGGAAAGAATTGTTGAGTACCTAGAGACCAGTGGGACACAGGACCCAAGGCAGCATGGGTCCACAGTGGGAAGGTCATGTCAGATGAATCTAATTGATTTCTTTGACTGGGTGACCAAAGTAGTAGAACAGGGAGGGGCTGTGGACATGGCCTACCTAGACATTAGCAAAGTATTTGACATAGTCCCACACAAAAGATTAATAGTCAAATTAACCAGCCTGGGAGTGGGTCCCAGGGTGGTAGCCTGGGTAAAACATTGGCTGGACAACAGGACACAAAAGGTAATTGTAAATGGAGTCCACTCTGAAGAAAGAGGGGTTACTAGTGGGGTACCGCAGGGTTCAGTATTGGGTCCAGTCCTTTTTAATGTCTTTATAAGTCACATTACAGAGGGACTGGAAGGAAATGTATGCCTCTTTGCAGATGACACAAAGATCTGCAACAGGGTTGATACACAAAGAGGTGTGGAAAGGATGAGAAGGGACTTGGCAAGGTTGGAGGAATGATCAAAAGTATGGCAGCTTGGATTCAATGCAAAGAAGTGCAAAATAATGCACTGGGAAACAAAAACCAAGGGGAAGATTACACAAAGGGGAAGGGGTAGTAACAACAACAAAAATGGAAAGGGACCTGGGGTAATCATATCAGATGACCTTAAGGTTAGCAAGCAATGTGAGAAGGCAGTAGGAAGGGCTGGGGGGATAATGGGATGTATAGGGAGAGGCATCACCAGCAGAAAACAGGAAGTTATTATCCCTCTGTACAGACAGTTGGTGAGACCCTATCTGGAGTACTGCATCCAGTTTTGGAGAGCCCATCTCCGCAAGAACATAGACAGAATAGAGGCAGTCCAGAGGAGGGCAACTAAAATGGTGCAGGGTCTGCAAGAGAAGCCATATGAGGAGAGACTAAAGGAGCTTAATATGTATACCCTTGAGGAAAGAAGGGAGAAGGGGAACATGATAGAAACTTTTAAGTACCTCAGTGGAATCAACAAAATCCAAGAGGGTAGCATCTTTCAGAAAAAGAGATGTGCAAGAACATGGGGACATAATTTGAAGATAGAGGGGTGGCGGTTCAGGGGCAATGTGAGGAAGTATTGTTTTCACAGAGAGGGTGGTGGATTCATGGAACAGCCTTTCTGAGGAGGTTGTGGGGTCTAAAACTGTGGGAGAATTCAAGAATGCATGGGACAGACATAAGGCAATTTTTGTGGAGGTAGGAAGAAATAGGCTGTTGGTTAACTAGGATCTGCAGCTTATCCTCTAGGTAGGGAAATGGGCAGACTAGGTGGGCCAAGTGGTCCTTATCTGCTGTCAAAGTCTATGTTTCAGTGTTTCTTATTAATAGTTCAAACTTTACTGTTCGAATGGAAAATGATGTCTGATCACTGTCCCCATACCTCCTAAATATTTCCATGGTAGTTTAGTGGTCCCTCCCCCCTCCCCTGTTCTCCAATGGCCATCCCTGATAATAGACATCAAAGCCCTGGTAGTCTAGTGGTCCCTCCCCTGTTTTCCGATCACTGTCCCCAGTAATAAAGATCAAAGCACTGGTAGTCTGGTGGTCCCTGTTCTCTGATCGCCATCCACATGCCAAACAAACATTTCCCTGGTAGTCTAGTGGTTTCTAACCCCTCTCCCATTCTCTGATCGCTGTCTCATTGGTAGTCCAGTGGTCCCTTTCTCCTCCCTTCCCCCATTGTATGATCACCATCCCCATGCTGACTTTATTGTCCATGGTGTCTAGTGGTACTCCCCATGACTGCCCATACCTGAAATGAAAAAAACATCCCTTGATGGTTCTTTTTCCTGAAAAAAAAAATGGCCCATTGCCAGTCAGCCCCCCCACCTCTACCTCCCACTCAGCACCCGCCACCCCATACCCCCCCAATACACTCCCACACACCCTCACTTACCTGAACAGATCACAGATTTGAGATCCACTCTCCAACTGAAGACATGCCTTGCTGCTGGAACTGGCGACTGCAACATGAGAAACAGGTAAATGTGGTTCACTGTATTTCACTGGAGTTTTCAACTTTAATGATAACTCAGCCATTTTTTGACATTTTGACTCCATATTTTCAGCATAGTCTTCTTATTACCCCTCCATATGTATGTCACTGCTATAATTTTCCAAATACTGGTCAAAATGTCTTTTCATACCTGTGGCACAGAATGTCATTGCAGTTGCACGGAATTACATTTTATGATTTGAAAATTTTCAGCACCGGGTACATGAGGTGGGGTAATATGATGTCTACACTAACAATTTTGTCACTGTCATCCAATGAATGGAAGCGCAGGGCCCTTCCCCAGCTACATATGTATTGTTCAGAAGAGACCGAGGTGCAAAAAGGGGGGGAGGAGTGGCCCTGTATGTTAATGAAAATATCAAAGCTACAGAAATTCAGAATACACATAAGGAGCCAGAAGAACTGTGGGTCACCCTGGAAACAGGAAATGGGACAGCCATAAGAACTGGGGTTGTCTACAGGCCCCCAGACCAGA
Source organism: Neoceratodus forsteri (assembly GCA_016271365.2). Lineage (NCBI taxonomy): Eukaryota > Metazoa > Chordata > Ceratodontiformes > Ceratodontidae > Neoceratodus > Neoceratodus forsteri. The sequence continues at coordinate 137,050,328 of JADMNL010000025.1, forward strand.
GGGAGGACATAGACACATTACTGTTAGAAGATATACAAAACATGACAGCTAAGGGGAGGTTCTGATAATGGGAGACTTCAACATGCCAGATACAGATTGGTCAATACCAGCAGGAACATCTGCCAGAACTAGACTCATAGTGGATTCCTGCAGGGGAGGGCCTCAAACAACTGGTACAGCAACCCTCAAGCGACAGGGCTATCCTAGATCTAGTACTGACTAACAAAGAAGGGATCACAGATCTCCAGGTAGAAGGTCACCTGGGGCCAGTGACCATCACATGGTATGGTTCAATTTGGCTATTACATCTAAATCATCCCATTCCAAGGCAAAAATATGGGACTTCAGAGGAGCTGACTTTGATAAGATGGCCAACAGAGTTAAGCTAGCCCTGGCAAAAAGAAACACAGGTGAGGAGGTACAGGCAAAGTGGGCAAGCATTAAGGATACAATACTTGAAGCAACATCCCATTGTGTTAGACAGAAAAGGAAGTGCAAAAGAAGAAGGAAACCACTTTGGTTCTCAAATACAGTAGCAGAAAAGGTCAGAGCCAAAAGGCTGGCCTTCAGGAAATATAAGGGAACACAGCGGGATGAAGATAGGGAGGCATACCAAACTGCCCTAAGGGAAGCAGGTAAGGCAGTAAGGCAGGCAAAGTCCCAAACTGAGGAAACACTAGCACTAACAGTAAAGAAGGTGACAAGACTTTCTATAGATACATTAGTGAAAGGAGAAAGTCCAGAGGGGGTTGCTGGCTTAATGGAGAAAAGGAGCATGTGAGGAGGAGGACCCTGTAAAGGCATCTATCCTAAATAGATACTTTGCTCAGTATTTACTGAAGAGAAGGTAGGCAGGGCCCACAGCTCAGCATCATGGACACAGGGGAGGGAGGTGAGCACTACTCCCTTCACAAAAGAAAGGGTCCTACAAGAGCTTGCTAAGCTCAGGGTGGATAAGGCAATGGGACCTGATGGCATACATCCCAGGGTACTTAAGGAGCTAAAGGAGGAACTAGCAGAGCCATTAGCAGAATTGTTTAGTGAGTCTCTGAGCACAGAAGAGGTCCCAGAAGACTGGAGAAGGGTTTCATGTGATCCCGCCCCACAAGAGTGGTAGCAGGAGGAGGCGAAACTACAGACCAGTCAGTCTTACCTCAGTAGTGGGCAAGATTATGGAGGCACCTTAAGGAAAGGATAGTGCAACACCTGGAATCCATAGGGGCACAGGATCCAAGACAGCATGGGTTTACAAAAGGAAGGTCCTGTCAAACTAATCTCATAGATTTCTTTGACTGGGTAACCAGAGTGGTGGACCAAGGGGGAGCAGTTGATGTCGCCTACCTTGACTTCAGCAAAGCTTTTGACACTGTTCCACATAGAAGATTGATAAATAAGCTAGGTAGGCTCGGGTGGGCCAGAAGTTGGTCAACTGGGTGGCAAACTGGTTGACTGGCAGAAAACAGAGAGTGGTGGTAAATGGTATACAGTCAGAAGAGATGCAAGTCACAAGTGGGTACTTAGGATCAGTCCTGGGGCCAGTCCTATTCAACATCTTCATTAGTAACCTCGCAGATGGACTAGAGGGTAGGCTTGTCTGTTTGCAGATGACACCAAGATCTGCAACAGAGTAGATGATCCAGATGGGGTGGGCAGAATGAGAAGAGATCTGGATAAACTAGTAAAATGGTCAGAAGAGTGGCAACTGGGATTTAATGCAAAGAAGTGCAAAATCATGCACATAGGGAAGAGAAACCTGAAGCCACTTATAGGCTGGGAGGGAGTTGCTAGCAGTCACAAAGGAAGAAAGAGACTTGGGCATCATCATCACTGATGACCTAAAATCATCCAAGCAGACCTCTAAAGCAGTAGGTAAGGCTAGGGGTGTTAGGGTGTATTAGTAGGGGTATCACAAGTCGTAAGAGGGAGGTAATAATCCTCTGTACAAGACATTGGTTAGGCCTCATCTGGAGTACTGCATGCAGTATTGGAGGCCACACCTTCACAAGGACATTAACCAAATTGAGGCAGTCCAGAGAAGGGCAACCAAAATGGTGCAGGGACTGCATCAGAAGACATATGAGGACAGATTAACGGAGCTCAATATGTATACCCTTGAGCAAAGGAGGAGAGAGGTGATATGATCGAGACATTTAAACATCTTAAGGGCATAAACAAGGTGAAAGAGTCTAACATGTTTAAATATAAGAAAAATAGCAGGACAAGAGGACACAGCATGAGATTAGAGGAGGCCGATTAAGGGGAATGTGAGGAAATTCTTTTCACAGAAAGGTGGTAGATGCATGGAATAGCTACCACAAGAAGTGGTGGCTATGAATACAGTGCAGGGCTTCAAACAGGCATGGGATAGGCATAAGGGAGCAATACAAATGACTATGAATAGATAGGTCACTGACAGAGCAAAGGCCGATGGCACATTTATAAGGTAGAAAAAGAAATGGGCAGACTGGATGGGCCTTGCGGTCCTTATCTGCCGTCAACTTCTACATACATATATGCATCTATGGAGGGATGGACTTGCACTCCCTCAGGCAAATAAGGATATGATTGCTCTATCACAAAAACTATGCATGGGTGGAAGCACAGGGACAGGCATATAAGGGTGCAATTACACTATCTCAAAAAGTTAGGAAATTCATTGCAAAAAACTACATTAATGCATCAGTTAGGATTGAAGATAAAGTGACAAATGTAGGGAGATATGACATTAGGGTTTCCAATTCTAAAACACCTGCCTCACCCCTGAAGCAAATGAGGGGTGGAGTCTTCCTTGAGGTTGTCAGCCCTAACGCTCACCCCACTGTATGCACTCATGAAACATACACACCCGTCTCCATCACATCTTAGCTTTTCTGTTACTGCAATGGGGTAAGCGTTATGGTTGACATCCCCAAGGAAGACTCCACTCCTCATTCGCTTCAGGGGTGAGGCAGGTGTTTTAGGGTTGGAAACCCTAATGTCATATTTCCCTATGTGTGTCCCTTTAGCTTTAATCCTAACTGTTGCATTAACATAGTTTTTTGCAGTGAATATATATATATATATATATATATATATATATATATATATATATACACACACACACACACACATAACATGACAATAGTACAATATAGAATATTAAACTGATATAGCAATAATAAATAGTATGCATAATATATTCATATGTACATGATTACAATAGTACCGTGTAGAATGTTAACTAGAAACAGCAATAATTAAGCAATAAGGCACTCACTGTGCTGGGAAAACAGCACACCTCATGTGGATTGAAGCACAAGGTGAAGCCTATTGCTTCCAACACCCAAGAAGTGCCGTTATCCCAGCACAACAGACACCCTGGTGTGTCTTAGTGTGATTATGAAATGAGTCCATTGAGAACAGGAAAAAAAGTACATGGGATGGATTTTCAAAGGCTGGCACAGGGCTTGCATCAAGCCTTACATCGCACCCATTTTTTTGCACAGCTGCACTGAACATCTTAGCTGCAACTGCACCTGATTTTCCATTCTCGGGTGCAGTTATGACACTTTCTTCACTTTACGGTAGCTTGCACCAAATCTTTGGAGCAAGACCAGTAAAAACGATCCCCCAAGTGGTGCAAACTAGACTGGGGAGAAGTGGTCTAATTTGTGGCACTTGGCACACGGGAGTGAAAATCCTGCTTGCTGGCCAGGGGAATGCCACAAGCCCCATTCACAGTATGATTGGTGCACCAGGGGCTTGCAACATTCCTGGGGCTTTGAAAATCCAGCCCCATGTTTTTAAAATGAAAGCTGATTTTATGTCAATTTGTTAAAAAAGAAAAAAAGGTGCAAAATTAGCAATTTGGAAAAAGTCCCATTTCTGCTTGTAATGTGGTAAGTGATGCCAGCACTCTTTATGTTGTAGAAAGTATGGGCAGCAGTGCCGTAAAGCTGTGAGCAATGGATTTGAGGGGAAAGTAAAATGTGATTCCCCTCATCCATTATCTAGGTTGAGGTTTTTGTTAAGTTTTTTATTTATTTAATTGTTACTTTTGAATTATACTGGCTGGTTGAGGAAAATGTGGTGATTAGTGCTGGCTTGTGAAAGAGCACTGGGAAGAGAAAGCTGCAGTGGTGAGCAGTGAAAAAGAGAGAGAGAGAGATGGTGTAGAGCGAAGAGTGGGGCAGAGCCATGGTGGTGAATCTTATTTAGCATCCATTGTCAGCAGCAGTATAGCACATATATTATTTCTATGGTGTGGTCACAGAACGTGAAGGAAAGTCTTTTCTTCTAGTTCGGAGAATGTTGCAGTCCCTGTTGAATGGGAATGCAAAAGCCACCATTGGCAGCTTCGGGAGTGGAGACTGCACAGGTCAGTGGAGCTGCACTCATGGTCCAAATAGATTTAGTCAGGAGTAGAGTGGAGACCACCAAGATAGCGGAAGTGGATATGTGTAGCTGACAATAATGTGTTGTGGTCACGTTTGCTGATGTAATGCCAAGGCAGCTATGCCTTATGCATAGTGTGGAATTTTTTTGTAAGCAGATTAATTTAGTTAGTAAACAGGTTAGCAATGCACCTCTTGAAAGCATCAGCCACCCCACAGTGATTGCAGAGGCATTCCCTTGCTCTCCATGGTGTATACTGCACAGCCCTTGTAGTGCACCACATGTGCCTCCCTCACAGTGTCATGGACACTAGCCTCCACTCCTCTACCCACCAAACCTCAGAGTCCCACCGTAGTCCATCAAGTTGCCAATTCATTTTGGCTGTGGCAATTACAGCACTGCAACAAGGGTGACAGTGAAAGGGGCGCCCTTGGTTTTAGATCGCTACTCACTCATCTCACCCTTTGTGCCCACACAGTTTCTACCCCCTCCGGGGCATGCCTGTCCTGGAGGAGGTTCTATTTATTTTGGAAGGAGTGCAGTGGGTGAAGCCCCAAAAGTGACCATTTCCCAGGAGGGCACTTTGACGCTGTAACTCCTGGGAGATGAAATGTCTGGTGCTGTAATGCCAGGAGGCATTTTGCCTGTGCTGTAATCGGCGTCCACAAAATGTATATTGCTGCAGCATGGGTGAACCAAATCTCACCCCCTAAACTGCCAACCCTCCTCCCCATGCCTCTACTTTGTGGCCAGTTGCTAAATCAGGCAAGCAACATGCCTGTCAAGACAGTGACCAGCACACAGTGACTTCAGATGTAGTTCCCCCTGACCCATACAAGATGGATGGCATGCATCTTATAGCCCTGGCAGTCCTCCAAGCATGTTTCCATCCTTCCTGCTAGCCTCAACTGTTACAAATAGTTGTTAGTCCCCTGTACCGTGCTTCTTTAATCTAACTTCTACTTCAGCCAACTCCACTTGGCTTGTGAACATTTGCCATTGGGACCACTTACCACTGTCTCACGTGATGTCTGACTTACACAGCCCTGAGCCCCCCCCCCTTCATGTTAACACCACCTTATTGAAACTGGTTCCCACAGCAGAATAGCTCTAGCTTCAAGCAACCAGTTTCAACTGGAACTTTCTCCTTGGCTATTTTGCACACACTTGACCCAATTACCCTTAAAGAGCTGCTGACACCCCAAAGAAAACTTTGAAAAACATATTAATTAGATACAATTCAGCTTGCATTCCATATATATTGTAGATTTCTCTTCCTTATTATTTATTACTAAGGAAATTTTCATGAATACGTGATATTTATCCCTTAGAGTTCATCTACGCTACGACACCGGTTCAACAAATATTTTGTAGACCTACATTACAGTAATGGATTTGTGTTGTCCACAATTGCAGTCAGCATACATCCATCTATGAACACTTTGGTTTCTTTGGGGGGCTTTTCCTCCATCCCCTGTACTAAATATAATCAACTTCAAGTCAGATTTGATTCAGCGTGGGGGTGTAAGACCTCAGAAAAGCAATGCTGGGGTCCCACGGTGACAGTACAGTGACTCATCGCTGTGTCGCTGTACTGTCATTCCCGGTAACGGCGTCGCTGTGCGATCGGCATACAGAGTTCATCTGTCTCTATAGATCAGTCCCTACTTGAAGTCATAATCCTCTGTTGTGACATCAAAGTCTGTTGCCATGAGAGTAACTTTGATGTCACAAAGAATATCATGATGTCCAGTAGGGAGAAAGCAGCAGAAATAGATGCTTTCTTAAGGAGCAAAGACCCTGTTTTCATGCAGATGACCTCAGTAATAAATAATGGGGAGGAGAAATATAGAATGACTGTGAAATAGAAGTTGAATTGTGTCAAAATATTATGTTTTGTTAAAGTCCTGTTGAAGGTGTCAGCAGCTCTTTAAAGTTCTTGGGATATTAAATTTAAAACATATCACCTGGTCCCTTAGTTTAAATAAGACCCCTTCTGCTCCTAAATGAATATATTTTATCTTAACTCCTAATGTCTTTTTATGCCTCACACTCCCCCATTGCTGGCCCAGTTTAAACTGCACAAATTTCAAATTGGTCACTCCATAAGTTACACATCACTCACCTCACTTACAGAAAGGTAAATCACTTGCAAACTCTTCTTTTCAGAACATCTTTCAGTAGGCACTATGACTGACACCAAGGTCCTCCCGTGAGGTCCACTAGCACATAAGCTAGAGAAATGAGCAAAACAATTGTTATACAGTTCAACATGGACAGAAGTAATTCACAGGGGTTCCATGAACAAGCAGAAAAATCAAAGGTTAAATGGGATAATACTGATCAAGACAGAGTAGGAAAGGCTCCTGGGTTTGTAGTCAGCAAACCCCACAATAAATCTGCCCAACGTTTGCCTGGCAGCTGTCAAAGAAAGCAACTACTATGTTGGGATGTAGACTTTAAACCTTGAAGTGCTATGGACTGGTAAGTCTCTCCAGAGCTCCAAAATGCCCAATTCTGTTGGCAGGCCAAATGCAGAAAGGATAGGAGAACACAAGAAGTGCATCTACTGTTGAATATTTAGTCAGGCTCTACCTACAATAGTATTTACAATTATGAAACACACACACTACAAAACCACAAATGTAGAAGAAATGCAAGGGTACAGCAAGAGCTGAAAAGATTACCAATGGGCTGCAGACAAGCAAATGATGTATAATGCTAGTCTTCAGGATCCAGGATTCTTCTCATTAGAAAATAAAAGGCTAGAAAGAGTACGATCAGTATATTCAAGATGGTAAGGTCTAAAGATAAAGAGGATCAGGACTGGTTATTCATGGTGGTCTATAACTACAGAAAAAGGGACTTGGCTTTATTTTAATTAAAATTGTTATTATTTATTTATTGTATTTATTTACTGTTTTTGTTAACCAGGTCAGTTCACTGGAGAACAGGACCTATTTACAGGAATGGCCCGGGAGTTTGATGGCAAGTTACATAATAACATTACAACATAACACAGCACAAATATGTGACATAAAATGTCATAATAAGTCAAAAACACATACAGCTAAAATTGCTATTATGCTTTTTTTGATACCAGCTCAATACCCTGCTACAAAAGCAGCACAGCAATAGCCATGCTGTGTAAAGTGCTAAAGCGTTTAGAGTGACAGGAGTATAACAGCGGTAGGGAATTACCGCTACCCCGTCACTCTGCACTTACACTCAGAGGGATCATGTTGCCATGTGTGTGGTGCCTGCTTAAGTCCATCCTGTGGCAGAGTGACTAAAGCACTAGCACACGGCAGGGTTGGAGACCTGGGATCATGGTTTGGTTCCTCCCAGGTCTCCTGGTGCTGCTACTTTTTTTTTCCAAAAATAAACTTTTCCACCCTCCTGAGTGTCTCCCCATTCCGTAAGTCCACACCTACTCAGATTTTATTACTTAAAGTCTGAGGTGTGGGAGATGAAGCCTCAAAGAAAGTCCCATTCATTTGAATGGGGTGTGCTGTTTTGTTCCGGTCAATGTCTTTTCTGACCCTATTTTGGGGCACGCTGTGTTGACTGCAGCATTTATTGCTACGCCATTTTTTTCAGTGGCTTTATGACCCCATGCCCTTTTTTATGTTGTCTTGTGCTTGTGAAAGCAGCATCTTGTGGTAGTAGGAGAAATGCAGAGGTGTGTCAGTGTTGGTGAATGCAGGTCAAGCTTTAGTAGGTACTTCCCTCATCCCCCAATTAGCCAGCATGCTAGTGCTGACACAAGAATTATGTAAAGTAGATACAACTTGTAAGAAATGTGCCACCGCAATCAGAGATAAGTTCGTCATTCAGCGGCACAGATGACATGCCTCCAATACATGCCTTTCCTGGTGAAACATTTCAATAAACATGGCTTGTAAGAAATGTGCTGCTGCAATCAGAGACAAGCTCATTATGGAGCGGCACAAATGACACACCTCCTGTACGTGCTTTTCCTGGTGAAACATTTCAATAAACATGGTGGCGAAACCCCAAAGAAGGCCAACATCGGGGGTGCAATGCCTGTATTGGCATGTCCACAACCCCCCCCCCACATTGTGTGGCACACTGGAAGCCCACCACAGTGTGCCTCCACTCACAGAAAGCCAACCGCATCGGCATGTTTCTCCTCCCTGCCCCACCTCCATTGTGTGGCATACTGGGAACTTACCCCAGTGTGGCCAACATCACCCCCCAAAAAGTAATGGGGCACACTGGGAGCCCACCTCAGTGTGCCCAACATTTGTTTTATTTCACCTGTAAAGAAAGAAAACCATCCCGTGACGCAGTGTCTGTTTTTTTTTTTTGTGTGTGTGTACCTGAAAAAAGAAAGAAAATGGTCCGTTGTACATGGACAAACACCCCAAGGCACACCACAACACTTGTCAGTGTCTGCAGGGTAAGGTGAGGTGAAATGGCGTGAGAGTTATGGCTGATGACCCAAAGGCATACCCCAATGCCTGTAAGTCTCTGCAGGGTGGGGATGGGGTTGGCATCAGTTCAATACTTCACTACCATTCTTATCGTGCATCTCTCTAACTCCTGTACTACCAATGCCAATGACAGCAAGACAACATTTGGCATTGACAAATGCTTGTTTAAATTACCGTACTTTATGCTCCCACTGCCCCCGACCTGACATTTCAGCATGCCTTCTCTCCCAATCCTCCAATAGCCCACTGTCCCTGAGACTTACCTTCTGATCTTTCAGTGCCCCATGGTTTAGACCATGTGGTGGAGCCTCCTGGGTTTTCCAAGCCCAGAAGGAGTTTACCTTTGATATGAGTTTGGCTGCCCAGTGAGCAGTGCAGGGCCTGTGGGGAGGGGCAGGTTCATTCTGCTTGGTTGAGGATGTTTCCTTTGTTTTTCTGACCCCTCCAACAGGCTCCTTATGGGCAATGACTGTGTGGATGTCAGCAAGCAAGCTTGCAGACATCCCAGTCAGGAAGAGCCTGCCCCCCATCATAGCTCTGCTTGCACGCCACCTGTAGTCATCCAGGGGATCTATGGTGCCACAGCTGCAACTTTACTTTGGTGCGACCTTACAGCGAGGAATTAATGTTGACCACAATTACAGTCAGCATAAACCCCTCCAGGAAAACTTTGTTTCTTTTTTGGGGGCTTCACCCCCAAATCCCCCATGTGGGACACTCTGTCCTCACCCCCCTCCATAATAAATGTAATTAACTCCAAATCGGAGTGGATTCGGGGAGGGGTGCAAGACCCCAAAAAAGCAGTGCCAGGGTCCTGCAGGTATATTGCAGTGGCAACAGTGATTGCCTCTGTAATGTACTTCAGTTTTGAAATGTCGCCAGGGAGATGGCATACAGTCATCAAGGTGGCAGTAGTGTAGCAGAGCTCATGGCCCCCCTTCTCAGAGGAAGAAAGTGCCCTTTGGGATGCTTGATCCTCCTCCCCCTGACCAGCCCCTGATGATCCAGTCTCACTTCTGAACCTGGGTCACCAGCCATTATGTGGAGAATAATGCATAGGCATCTGTGTGTTATGGATTTTTTTACATACCCGAGGTGTGTGATGACCCATAAACCTTGAGAGTGAGGTTCAAGAGGTTTATGAGTTCATCACACACTGATGGTGTGTAAAAAATACCATAAAAACACAGTTGCCTATCCTTTATTTTTTATAATTACTGGTGTAGGGAGTGAATGGCAAAGTTAGTGATGCACACAGACACATACACACGCACACACACACACACACACACACACACACACACACACACACACACTCCATGTCCAGTATCGACATTGTTTCGTTTCTTTTCTTTACTGGGTCAGACACACGGTTTTCTGCACCCGACGCACAGCAGGATCAACCAGATACAATTTAAAAATTGTAAATGCAGGATCAACCAGATAAATTCAAACAAAAAATAATGACTTAAAAAAGAGTCTTAACATAAGGGAAAGTATCAGCTTCTGTAGCAGCTCGTCGCTAAGTGACAAACACAGCTGACATGTTTGCAGAACTGTTCAGCCCACCTACACACACAAGAGAAGCCAATGAGGTAGCGCGATGAATGTGACTGATGGGACAGTTAAAAGAAAATGCTGTAACAAGCAAGGAATCCAATTATTATGGCATTTGAAACTTGTCTCTAAACTATGCATTAAAGGGGGCCATCAATAATTATAAAATTATTTTATATTATAGAATCTATATCCTGCATCCCTGAATGGTAACTGGCTGAAGCAGACATTGACCCATGACCATATGTCAATAAATCATCATGGTTCAGAGCTGATTACCAGGATTAGCTATATTCCGACACTTCTGGTCCATTTTATAATCGCAATAATACACTCTAAGGTATGAAATTGAAGGCAGTCAGCTTTTTCTAATGACTGCTAACACACCCAATGGTAGACGATATCTCATAATATACCATGCTGTTTGGTGTATTATTGCTCAACGAGAGGGAAGAGTCTGAAAAGATGTTAGAATATGTTTTACTGAAAGGATAGTTAACACATGGAATAGTTTACCATGAAAATTAGTAGAAGAATGCATCTTAGATATCTTCAGGTAAAACTGGATAACTAGAAAACACAAACGGCACACACACTGAGCAGGATCTATGGATAAACATTTAATTTAGGCAAGAATTCATCTAAAACATTAAGCACACCTACGTAGCACTGCAAGAATTCATCAGGGGCAGTGCTTAGACTATACAACAGTGCATTTTTAAACATCACCATTCTATGGCTTGGTGGAAGGACCAGCTGGTCTTTGCAGAATCTGATGCCCACCTCAGACACATATGCACGTGGCATTGTTTTATTGCTGAGATCGTATGTGTCTGGGTTGGGGGAATGGAAACAGTGGATGAATTCATCCAATGGCTCAATGCAAATATACTGAATATTAAACACACTCATAATAATGACAAGCATGAAATTAAGCGTATAATAATGGCAAAGCATTTGTGAGCCATTTTGAAAGCCAGTAGCTGGTAATAGCCACCTAAGAGTGGAAAGTGCCAGCTTAGGAACCTAGTGAACAGCATTCCCTATGGATAATTCCTTCGTATTAAGCAAAACTGTACAGCAGAGGAAACATACAAGAAGGAGGCAGCAATATTGTTGTCCAGGTTCCTGCAAAGGGGCTATTTGACATATACAGTGAGGAATGGTGAATGAAAAACTGAATTAGTCACAAAAGAAAGTTTACTAGAGCCAAACAAAAAGGTGGAGAAAATCACCCACACAAAAAGTAAACTTTGTCATAAACTTTGGTTTGGGAGCAACTGAGTTATCTAAGATCATAAAATCGAGATGGCACATTCTATCAAGAGATAAGGAAATAGGGCCAATAGTGGGCATCACACCAAGAATTTGTTATTGAAGGGGCCAGAATTTGAATGATCTTTTGTTCAATTGCCTTTATAGGGGAGCTAACCACAACAGACCAAAAGATAGAAAAGGCTTCTACACCTGCCATAATTGGGAAGCACCAAGATATCCCGTCGGCGAGAATGTCGACCTCCTCACAGTGATGGCACAATACCGATGCAGGTATTGTACCGCCTCTTCTATCGATGTTTTCTGTGGGGGGCTGTGCATCCCACACCCCCATGCAGGGGGCTCTACCTACCACAGCCCCAAGACTCTAGGATTCCAACTCCAGGTCGGAGTTGGTCTGGGGAGGGGTTGGAACACTGGGGGAAGGGGAAACACAGAAAAAGGACCATTACCGTGAATGTCACCGTAATGGTCTTTTTCTGTGTTTTGCCATTGGGGTGTCGACCACAAGGGGTGCTACACCATAATTGTAATGTTTGCAGGTATGCTGTCATGGGTCCTAACTTTGTACACTCAGGAACAGGTGAAGAATTTGATGTGAAATTCAGCATGAATTATTGCATCAAATACATGGTCTTTGCTGCATTGTGCACCTTTGGCAAAGTATATGTGGGTAGAACAATAAGGTGTACAAAAGAAATAATTCAGCAACACATTAGGGATATCCAGCATGGTAACTGTGAAAATGCCCTAGGGAACCATTTTAGAGAATGCCACAGGTGCACCACCTCAGTCTTTTCCTTTAGGGAATTTAGATCATGTACCTTGGCATGAGGGGGGCACACTAAAGTCTCTCTTCAGGAAAGAAAATTAATGGATTTATCACCTCAACTCACTGGCTCAAAAATGGTCTGAATGCAGGAATAGATTACAGACCATTTTCATGAAAGCAGTTGTGAGATTGGCAAGCTACCTACACAATGTGGCCTTAGTAGGTGGAATAAAGTGTATGTATAAAAATTGTTTTTTTCTAGCTTGTTATTTCTCCTCAGAAGTCCTGGTTTGCTGAACCTGTGCTCAGTTCACTTGGAAGAGCTATTATAATCTTACATTTAGACTGGATGGCTATAATGCATCCCTTTTTTAAAAATAAATATGTGTAATACCATTATATTTGCATAGCAGTGAGAGGCATACAGGGACACTTAAGTTATCAGTACTTCTAGTGGATTGATCTCTTCAATTACTGCACATTATTCTGTCGGTGTTCACTTGTACATGAAATATTTAAGTCCATTTGTATGAACGTGGTAGAGAGCCAAACTATATGCAAAAATAGGTGCCAAACAAGCTTAGTGACACTTTGGGATTGCCTTCGGCCAGACAGCAAGTTAGAAACAGGCCTCTTATTTGGGTATTACATTTTTGGCTTCCTCTACATAGAGATTTTTGAGTTAGCACCCTTTGAAGGTGTAATCAGATTCCTCAGTATAAGACATATAAGAATAAGTATTGCTGAATTTGGCAAAACACAAAGGTGAAAATATCTTTGGGGGTTTACTAAAAAGGTTCAAACCCCCACCACCACCACCCTTTTTTCACTCCCCTCTCACTTGCACCGCACATACCTTTCCTTCACTTCACTAGATGAACCCTCTAACCTAATTCAGTTGCACAATTCTCATTAAGTCTAATTTTTCCCTGCTGAGCATCAGTGCATAATATTCTGATGATGCAATGTAAATGCACTTTAATATATGCAGACAGAGCCTGGCTTCAGCATGAGTTTTAACTCTTAATGTTTTTAAAAGAAAATGTTGTTTAGTCTATGTATTATAGCATATCATTGTCGTGTATAATACACTAATGCACTGAATTTTCTTGTTTACATGTGTAAAATGAGCCTTCTCTTGGCTACTACAGGACTGGTGATTTTGAAAATCTAATTAATAAATATTTATGAGGTGATGTTTAAAAATGCACTGTTATATTGCCTAAGCACTGTCCCCAATAAAGCCTTGTGGCACTACATAGGGTTGCATAGCATTTCAGATGAATTCTTGCCTAAATTAAATGTTCATACATATATCCTGCTCAGTGTGTGTGCCTTTTTCATTTTCTGGTTCATTAGTCAGTATTACTGATTAAAGGCAGCCCCTTTGGCTGTACTGGAGTACTCAGTGTGTTTGAACTGTTTAAAACTGGATCACTAACCTCAGACTTTGGAGCAATGAGGCATCATCTGCCTGTCACTCCACCCCTTGTACTCCTACTTTGTCCCCGAGTTTCTCTCCCTCAAGGATATACCTGCATGCTTGCTCTTATGCCAGACTTGCCATGCCTTCATCCTCCCCTCCCTCAGCAACCCCCACTGTGCTGCCACCTGTGATCACTAAGGTGGTAACATTGCAGCTGCTCCAGCTATATACTCTCCCAAGCTCATTCTCCCAAAATGGAAGATGTCATCCTCTGGGATGATTAATTATGCTTTTGTTGCAGGGGCTAAGGCACCCACCACCTTTATGCAACCTTTCCAGTCAAGGGAAGAAGTATATTTGTACAAGCTGATCAGTTACAAATATTATACCCACAATAATGCTATATATAAATGGTGACGTATGAAGGTAGCAAGTTCAATTACTTAATGTTGCATTGATTTTTAAAGACAAGAATCTTTACAAGTAAAATAACATTCTCTTAAATAGGCTTGAGTAAATGTGCATTGTAGTTCAGGTTTACACACACACACACACGCAGACACACACAAATATATATACATTTTGCAGGATTGAACAAAGCACTTTTGTCCTGATACGTCTAGTATTCCCATGTTCTGCCCTCAGCCTGACCAGATAATTGTTCAAAGTGTTCAAAGCTCTATATGTTCTCCAAAATGCAGGAAAAACAGGTGTATAGTGCAGTTTTAATCAACCAATGGCAGTGAGGATGTCTGCAAAATACTAATGAGGGCTTGGCCAATTAAAGTCACAAAGGGAAATTGGCAATTTTTATTTATTCATGCCACCCTAATTGAGAGTAAACTATATCTGATGTGCATATAGCTAAGGAGATTATGCATGAACACAACATATCACATAAAGGAATATTTGAGTTGTCTAAGGGGATTGTGTTTCAGTAGCATACTGTAGATAGCCATATGGAAGTTGATCAGTACGGAGGCAATGCTACGGTACTGTATACTGAGGAACTCAAGTTACAATTTGCATTGGCTGTCATGTAATTCTGTCTCAGCATACCTCAGATTTACCTCAGTACCTGGTCGACATTTGTACGACTACCACTGTATGTGTCTGTCTACCTGTTTCTCTGTCCATATATCAGTCCATACATCTGTATGCCTTGCTATCTCATGGTAGTGGCATTCAATAGCCAAACATAACACTGAATAAAGTATAGGAAACTATTAATTGCAAGATCCACTGCATATATTTTTATGGCACTGTTTTAATGTTACAGATCACTGTGCCTCTCCTGTGATGTATTGATATGTGATACTGATGCTAAGGGTTCTGTGACATATTTGATGTAGCTTGTGTTAATAATAATAGACACTTGACAAATTAAAATGGAATTGTACAGTATCATTATACTATAGACTGTTAAAATGTAATTTCATTATGGCTGCTTTTGGTATTGCAAATTCAAAATCATGAAGGAGCTGACAGCCATGTAGCAATTCTTCGTGGTCATACTGGCAATGCTTTCCTAGCCAGATAAGGACATCCTATTGGTCAGTCAGAATTATGCCTTTAGAGCTACGGCAATCCATTAACTTTATATTAACTGTGTAATGGTTTACCATAATAGAATGTTTACAGTATTTTACTAATAAAAGAAATAATTGCTTCATGGCTTTATCACTGCATTTTCTGTTTCCATACTTTTCATATGAACTACCAGAATACTTTGCTTTGCAGCTAGACACAACAGCCCCTTTATATTCATTTATTCATTTTTTGTTTTAGTGTTTAGGGTACAGTGTGTGACTGGTAATACGTATGAATTGCATTATCAGTTTCTGAACCTTCTTCTCAAATGTGACCTCCCCCTTTGGTGTTACAGTAAGAAAAGCTACATTTTGGGAATACTGTTTATATGTAGCAGTCCCTGTAGTCCTGATAGCAACCATGATAGAAACATAGACAATGATGGCAGAAAAAGACCAAAAGTCTATCCAGTTTGTCTGAGTTCCATGCCCTGGGGCCTACTGATCCTCCAGCGTGCTGGCCTCGGACTTCAGATCATCCCTCACTGCCTGTCCACTGTAGAGGGAGTCAGAACTGAGAAGCATTATTGCTCTTAATATATAGAGTTCTTTCATGTTTTCCTCATTTCCTAATGTTCACAAAATCAAAGAGAAAACTCAGAGATGAGAAAAACCTGAAAGAACTACTCTTCAGCATATTAGGAGTAATAATCCACTTCAGCTGTGTTTCTCTTTAAAGTGCATAGGCATCAGAGGGAAGATTAAAGCAGCAGTATTTTTTTAGTCAGCAAAAATATATTCATTTTATAGTTTTTTGGCACTAATATATGTTTGACACAATTACATTCATCAGTAGACTATTTTTCTTTCTCTAAGATGTTATTAAAACAGCTTTAATTACTAATTTTATGATTATTAACTTACATCGTTAAAGATGGCCACCATTAGCAATTTTTAAATATCCCTTCCCTCAAGGTTACCTTTCAACCTTACATACAGTACTGGCTTCATACTGTGAATGCATTATGTGAGCGCTATAGCAGCACACATTTTGATGGTAAACAGTGCAGTTTCAGACCAAAAAGTTAATTTATTCATAGTGGGTGTAGCCAGAGAGTAGGGACTTTTTAAAACTTTAAAACCTCATCTCTCAGTTCAGGAGTGAAATACAGTGAAAAGAAAAATGGATATGTTGGTGTTGTCAGCAATACATTATTAGCAAAACAGTATGGTGGAATTGTTTCTATTAATAGATACTACTGCTTTAATTAATTTATTTATTTTAAATGTTTCACCAGGAAAGGCATACTTAGCTGATAACAGCTCATTTATTTATTTATTGAAAGTATTGGAATTACAACCTTTGAACTAAAGGCTCCTTTACAAAGGATCCTCATCAGACAAAGGAAGGGGGATTCATATACAGGTGTAGACAGTTGCAGCTAGGAGGCATTGTCAAAAATCAAGCATGTTAGAACATAACGTAAACCATAGTACAGGTTAGCATAACCAGGAACAACTCAGCATTAACATCATGTTAAGAATTCATCAGTAGCAGCTAAGATAAAATGTCCATAACCCAGAGGGAAAGAGGGTAAAGCAGAAGAGAGCCACAGCAGTTGTGGGGGGTAGGCTGTAGGCTAGTAGGGTGAGAGAAAAATGGTAGAAAGTAGAGGTTGTAATAAACCAGACATGCAGTGTGGTGGGATAGGGAGGGAGAAGGAGGTGGGGCCTCAAAGGTGGTGGTGGGAGCAAAGGGGGGAGTGGACTTAAAATGCTCTGCTGGGTAGGGCAAGGTGATCCTGAGCATAGTCACAGGCCTCCTGGAGGTTGGCGCTAGTTGGGTTTAGATGAGACAGTAGCAGCATACAGGGGGAGAGATAAATTTACAAAGCTTGGATTTTAAGTGTCTGTGATGCATGAGGCTTGTAGTGGCATGGGGAAGTTCATTTAACCAGGTGGGCACCCTGACTGCAAAAGCCTGACTCCCCAGAGCAGTTCTTCTGAAAGGCACCACTAGCACCTGTTTTGTGACATTTCTTGTTGCACATACTGTGGGGGTGGGATGGAATCAAGCTTGTAGTAATGGAGGTGCAAGTCCAAGAAGTGCCTAGCTCATTTCCAGATGCATCCTGGGAGGAGGGGTAAATGGGAAAAGAGAACAATCAAGGCAATAAAATTAAATAAAATTACATGTCAGGAAGAAGACCAAGTAACAAATATTGAGCTGCAACTTAAAATAAACAAATTAAACAATCTGTACCATATTTATGTAGTAAAGCCAGGGATGTGGAGAAGATTGTAACCCAGAGGTTATCAAGGAGGAGCAAGTAAAGTGCAAGGTGCATCGAAGCGCAAGAATAGCCCAGGACAAGTAGAAGGAGGTGGAAAAGAGAAGAACAGGAGGAGGGGATAGCGAGTAGAGAATAGAGAGAATGTGGACAACTATCTGGAGCAACTGCGATGTGGGTGGAGAAGTCATGGAGTAGGAAGAAGAATAAGCACATAGAAGGGGCAGAGCAGATGTTTAGGGGAAAGAGTTCCATAGTTCAGAGAGACAGCAAGAGAAAGCAGCCTGGCCAGCTGAAGATTTTCTAGGAGGGACAGCAAGGGAGTGATAGCCAGAGTTATGGAGAGTGTAAGAGGAGGATGGAGGAGTGGAGAGAATGCAGGTGAGATAGGAGGGGAGGGAACCAATCCAGAATTTAAAGATAAAGGAGGTGCAGTGAGTGAAGCATCTGGCTTCAAGGAAGGGAAGGGCAAGGGAGGAATAGAGGGAGCAATGGTGGGTGCAGGGAGGACAGTCCAAAGCAAAGCAGCAGAAAGAGTGAATTAAGGGGTCCAGTCTGGCTAGGATGGTCTTAGGAGCAGCCCTGTAAATGACATCACCATGGTTGGGGAGGATCATTTTCTGGACAATAGCCCAGCGAAGAGGAAGAGGGATGCAACCTCTATTTCTGTATAATGCACTGAGTTTGGGGTGAAGTTTTTTGTGGATGGCATCCACATGCCCAGAAAAGTCAAGGTGATGGTCAAGCCTTACTCCTAAATACTTAAATAAGGAGACATCATTGACTGCGGTCCCATCCAGGGTGTGGAAGGAGGGGACAGCAGTAAGCTTTGACAGCTTCGTTCTGGTACCAAAGATCATGGAGACCCTTTGCTTGGTGTTGAGTGATAACTGGTTAGACTAAAACCACTGCCAGGTGTTGTTAAAGTCCAGCTGGAGTCTGGCCATCAGATCAGAGGGGTAGGATCCAGAGGTAAATATTGCCATATCATCTGCATATATATGGATGGACACAGAGGAGCAGGTAGCAGAGAGGTAATTGAGGAAGACTGAGATGCGTATCAGACCAAGAACAGACCCTTGAGGGACACCAGTTCAGATAGGGAGTGGAGGGGATTGGGAATCTCCAGTTCTAACTGACCAAGTCCTACCTTCAAGATAGGAGTGGAGCCAATTAGTTGAGGAGTCAGTAAATCCTGCTGCCATAAGCTTGTCGAGGAGGAGGGGGTGGGCTACAGTGTTGAAGGCTTTGACCAAATCGACAAAAATGGCTGATGTGAGAAGGCCCTGACCCAGTTCAGAGAGAATGGAGTCAGTGAGTTGGAGAAGGAAGGATGTAGTCGAGTGGAATGTATGGAAACCAGACTGGAAGGGGTGAAGAAAGATGTAGAGTCAAGGAAGGAGGAGAGCTGAGCCAGCACAAGGTGTTTTTGTAGTTTAGCTAAGGTGGGGAACAGGGAGGTAGTTGCCAGGAAGGGTGAGGCCACCTCCTTTGGGGTGGTGTATAACAGTGTCCTGTTTCCAGGTGTCAGGGACAGAGGCAAGGAAGGAAGAGAGCTTAAGAAGGGAGGTGATAAGCAGGGCAATGGCAGGGGTAAGAACGAGGAGTTCAGGGTCAAGTCCATCAAGGCTCTTGCCCTTGAGAGGATTAAGAGCCAGGACAGCATTGAGGATGTCAGTAGTGGAGACAGGAAAGAAAGAGAAGGAGGGAGACTGGGTGGTGGGCCAGGGAAGAGGGGAGGTGGGAGGTGGGGTGGTTGGGGGGGGAGAATAGAAGAGAAGAGGCACAGGAAGTGAAGAAAGAGTTGAACTCAGAAGCAACAGAAATGGGGTCAGAAATTGGGGTGTTACCCACATTGAGGACTGGGGCAGAGGACTGGCTTGGGGAGAGAAAAGAGCATGGATGACCTTTCAGAACTTGGAGGGGTGACTAAGGTTATTCTGGAAAGAGGAAATGAAGTACTAAGCCTCAGCAAGCCTAATGGCTCTAGTACAGGCATTGTGAAGGACACGGTACTTATGTAAGTCAGCAGGGGAGCTGGAGGACTTGTGAACCTTCCAGGCAAGATCACATGAACATAGGCAGGCCAGTAACTCTACAGAAATCTAAAGGAGGTGAGAACCTCGGACCCTGATTTTCCTTAGGGGCATGCCAATCCCAAATTGCAAGGACACTGGTATTGAAGAAGATAATGGCAGAGTTAATGGAGCTAGCAGAAGAGATAGGCAACCAGTCAGTGGCTACCAAGTCTGCATGAAGAAAGGACAGGTCCAGTGACTGGAAGGACCAGATCTGGAGGAGTTTGGGAGGAGCTTTGGGATGGTGTATTTTGCACACATATTAGGCCATGTGATGGTCACTAACTGTATCAGGAAGGATGCCAGCATCAATGATGTGGTGGGGGTGAGAGGTGAGAGCCCAGAGTCCAGTCCAGCAATAAGTGGTTGAAGGATTGATAGGTTGGGTTCATGATCAACTGGGTGAGATTAAGGGAATTAATATTATGGCAGACTCTAAACTGTGAGGGACAGAGCCAGCTGATTTTAAAGTCCCCAAGAATGAATAGCTCCCCAGATGGGGCTTGAGTGGAGACAGTGGACAAGAGATCTGTGACAAATAAGGTGAGTAGGCTGGAGCAGCAATAGGCACCAGTTACAAAGACAGGGACTGAGAAAGGTAAAGAGAGTTTGAAAAGGAGTAGTTCATATGCTGAGGTGAGAGGTAATGGAGAATACAAGGACAAACTGGATGGTAAAGGCGAGGTAGATGGAAACACCACTTCCCCTCGAGGTGCAATCCTACTGAGTGAGAGTGTACCCAGGGATGGCAATTGCAAAATCAGGAATCTAGGGAGATAACCAGGACTCGAAGATTATTAGCACTTCTGGTTGAAGATTTAACATGAGTGGTTGAAGCAGGTCAATTTTGGAGAGGGAGGCTTCAGACACTGAAGTATGTCATTCTCGACCCTCTGGGAAGACCAGTGGGGTGGGGAAGGTGCACAAGGCCAGGACTGGGCTCTACACCACTTACCACTAAGAGAAGCAGTGAGATGAGGAGTTTGGTGGAGGCAAAGATATGTATGTACGGCAGGCGAGAAGAATAGAGTGGAGGGAAGGGTGGTGAAAGGGGAGAAAATATTTAGGTGTTTTAAGGTGGAGCCAGGAGGAGGTGAGGAGGGAGCATCCAGGGAGCAAGGGGTTGTGTGAGAGAGATGAAAGGCAGGAGGAGGGGATGGGAGAAGAAGGGGATTGGGGGAGAGAGAGAGAGAGAGGGAGGGGAAGGACATTTCCTGGGAGGGAGGGAAGCTAGGGAAAAAAAGGAGTGGCAGGAAAGAAAGGGAGATTATCAACATAATGGAATCTTGGAAGAGAATGGGAAAGTACTTAAATAGGAGGGGTGAGGGAGAGAAGCTAAAAAGAAAACTGAGAGAGTGGTAGGAGGAAAAGTGTAGGATAGAGTTGTGACAGGGTTGAATAAGGCCCTGTCCCATTTGTTATGCAGAAAGAGTTAAATGCAAGGCTCTGCTCTATCCTCTCCTTTTCTGTCTCTTGTCTGTCTGGTTGTGCAACCAGATGTTTCCGTGAGACCTAGGAACTGATCACTCTGATGGGCTTGTGATTCTCTGTCTCTCACTATCTCTCTGTCTTCACTTGCTGTTTCTGTCTTTTCTTCCCCCTTGCAAATCTGTGGTTATAAAAATGCAGGTGAATCTTTATGTGAAACTGGGATCCCTTGGTGTGAAAATGTATATAGTTATAATGTTGAAAAGATTGCAAAAATCTATTTGTAACTCAAGTGGTTAAACTTGCCATGCAGCACAAACTTTTGCAGAGCTGTCAGAAGAGGACCAGCTTGGGACATCATTCTATCTGTTGCACCTGCAAGGAAACTGGCAAGAACATTTTGAGAAAAACAGGATAGCTCCTTAACGAGTTCCAAGGCAAAGACTTATACAAAAAGCAGCGATGCTTTAGCTAGGGAGAGGGAGAGACTGAAACTTGGAATCTGAGATACCCTCAGATGAAGGACTTTGTTTTCTCTGTTTGCACTGCTTTGTAAATAGTTATACTAAACATTTCTTTTTATTTTACTGTTATTGATAATAATAAAATGCTACTTGCAAATTTTACAACTGCTCCTGGTCTTTCTATGCTTCCTGACCTATGCCTCAATGACAAGCATGATAAAGCAGGGTGAACGCAGGTTGAGGAGGCAGGGGGAAGAGAAGAGAAGAGAAGAGAAGAGAAGAGAAGAGAAGAGAAGAGAAGGCAAGGCAGGAGGAAGAAAAGAGAGAGGCAGGTGAGCAGCACAGAGCTGTAAAGAAAAGGGGGTGGACCCTAGACAGGGAGTTTGTGCTATTGGTGGAAAAGGGAGGAAGAACAGGCAGGATTAGTGAGCAGCGCCATGATGCAAATGAAAAAAGGGGAACCCTATAGAGGGAGTTTGTGAAAAGCCAAAAAGGTTAGGAAAAGAAGGAAGCTGTGAAGAAGCAGGAATGAAGGGGAGGAGGAGGACAGAATTCAGTGGGGGAGGGCATGAGGAGGGACTGCTGGCCAGAGAAATTGGAGAAGTACAGTGGGAGAAGGTCAGGGGACCCAGAAGGAGTTAGAGCAAGGGTCAGTTAGTGGGGGAGGAGGAGTGAGCAGAGCATAAGTGGGGGCAGGGGAGTGGGAAAAGAGCAGACAAGGTTGCAGAAACACATTAGTGTGGGGCAACTAGGAGGTAATTTTAGAAATTACAATTCAGCAGGCAGCATTGAAATAAATCAGAACATATCAATAAAATCAGCAGGAATATGTAAGCACATATCTAAATGCAAAGCACACAAAATAGAGTAGGGCAATTAGGATGTTTACTCGAAGTCTGGACAATTCAGCAGGCAGCATAAAATATGTTCAAAGTATACCAATGACAAATCAGTTGTAGTAAATAAGCATATAACATATATCAACATAGTACACCATTAGAGCAGGGCAAGCAGGAAGTAGATACAGTATTTACACAATTGCAGCAGGCAGCAACTGCAGTATATACAGAGTAAAATGAAAGCAATAAGAAACCAAAATAGGGTATGCAGACATGGTAACACTGAGACGTGTGATGGAGATGGTCAGGCTTGCTAGAGCTAAACAATTATTGTCATGATTGTTTTATTGCTGACTCTTCTGTTTTGGCAGACCTCCAGGCATTGCTGGGAAGTGAGAGTGGGACCCCGTGCCCCAAAGAGCACCAGCTCTAACCATTTGACTAAATGGGTTCCCATTACCTGGGAGGATACAGTGTTCCTTTGACTTCTTACAGTCGCGTCTCAACAGTCAGCACTAGAGGTAGTTTTTCTGCTACTCTGACTCAATAATGTAATTGACATTTGCAGTGTCTAATACAGAATGATGGTAAACTTGCTATTTTTCCTTGTGGTATCACTGCATTGAAAATAACATGTTTATTTCCTCTTTGGATATATCACAAACTTGTTACTTTCACTTTGGAAAGGTTAGAAAGGAGCAAGTAACCAATGGGAGAAATGCTTGCCCAGTGCTGATGACATAAAAATGACCTCTGCTACATATACAACAGAAGAGGGAAATAAAACAGAAACAGTTAAATAATATAAAAGCTTTAAAATGTAAAATCTGTTTCATCAATTGAACACACAATGACATGACTGATAACATGACATTTATTTTTACTTGTGAGGGGGACAGGATTTTCATAACTCACTGCTGGCTCTGCCAGTATATTCTACTGGTGTGGTAGTACTTGTATGTTAGGGCTGTGCAAATATCCTTTCCTGAATATTCAGCCAAATGCTGTATTCAGTAGTCAAATATTTGGGTACTCAGAATTTGGGTATTTATGTCAAGCCAGTGTCGTGGAGGGCTGAGACACTGGTGCCTTACCTCCTGGCACACAAGTGACCCATATTCGGTGGTGAGCACGGGCTGCTGGTCAGCCAGGGAGGGAGAGGACTGAACATCCGAAGGACTGCTCTCCTTCCCCGGGGGAGGGTGGATTGGTGTTCCAGCCAAATATCTGTCACTGGGTGGAGGTCCGAGTGTAGTGCAGGTCCAAGGGTGCCAAAGACAGGAGGGTGCTGTGGGACTCAGCAGTGTGCACATGCCTCCATGTGCACACACTGACATGCACACCCCAGCAATGGGGACAGGAAAAAAAACAGAAAAAGGGACACTGGAAGGCTCCATGAAGCCCTGGCCATGCTCTCGACTCCCGGTTACACCTGGGAATCTGTACAGCCCTCCTCTCCCAGGCCACACCATGGGGGGAAATCCATTGGAGACTTGCCTGGGTCAGAGCCAGAGACAAGTGAGTCATGCTCATGGGTGGAACTGAGCCTATCACTGAGAGAGCCAAAGCCTTGCCTGCTACCAGCCCTGTGGGAGAAAAAGCAATATGGAAAAATAAAAAGAATTCAGGTATTCATTATTCAAGTTTTTCAACAATAACAACCAAAAAGACTTTGGAAGGTTGACCTTAGGGTCACAGGTTTGTAATGGGTGCCAACTCTTTTCTGGTAGCACAAAAAATAATGGGATAAGTGAGTGGGATATAATTAGTACAGACCATGTACAGATTCACTACTAATTATAAACATGGCAAGGCACCAGGATGGAGTTATAATACTGATGGTGTGATACCGCACATGATATGCTTTGCTCTCTAGAAGGTCTGCGTGGAATGCAAAATTTCACCATTATAATTGCTGTGGAATAGCAATTCTGCTTCTGAAACGCTTTGCAGAATTTCTTTTTAAATTCCGTGGAATTTCCAAAAGCATCTCTGTGAAAACTGCAGAAAAATTTTCCTCAGATCCCCTAAACCATGGAAACATTTTCTGTGGATTGGGGGAAAATAATCTACTGTTTATGAGAACCATAGATTATTAATCTAAAATACAAATTCCATATTAGGAATGTAAAAATTCTACAACTGATGGAAGTCAGCAGAATTTTCAAAAATTCTGTGGAATTCCATTCAGTTGGAAATTCCATTCAGCAGTCTCTAGCAGTACTGACTCTGTATGTTAGTTTGCCTAATTATAGACATAGCATGCCAAATTGTCACATTGTATCAGAAATGCTTTGATTTGGGGGTCTCTGTTAGGGGTCTGGTACATCAGCATTTCTGTTTCATTTCATTTGTTTTCTCATGTCCTCTAAAGTTCCATAGCATCAGTATTATACATCCTAGTGCTCTGATGTTGTTATAATTAGCAGTGAATCTGCACACTGTCTGTACTGATTACATTATATCCAACTAGCAGCATGCTACAATCACACAGTTCAGAGAACATGGGTAATAAGGTCCGACTCTTCTTTTCTTTGCCCTCCCATTCAAAACTACAAATCAGCCTTTGTGAGTAAATGATGCTTGTAGTGAAGTATAGAACAGAATAAATTTTAAATGTCTTTTTAAAAGGTAAACTTCTCTTTTTTGAGGCCAAAGTGAGAGAGATTTCTAACTGATCAGCTTATAATTAGTTTGTCAGCCACAGCTGGTGAATGAAGGTGTCAGAACTGCATACTGTGTACTTAGTTCAATTGAGAAGTGTGACGGAGTGTATGCCCATCATGCTTCTTTCACCTGCAAACCACTCCACAACCCTACAACACAGGTAATGCGGTTTTGGTGGGGCTGTGGTGGGATTTGTACCAAACTCCTTTTGTTTTAAAGGTGGCCCCGTAAAATTTCACTGCACTGGGTGTTCAACTTGATGGCTATCTCTTTTGGTGGGGGGGTGGGGAGTGTTGACAAGCAACACCTGAGTTCAATAAATACAAAAGAGTGAACAAGTAGAAAGAGGTTTCTATTTTAATTAGATACAAATGGAGACAGAAAGAGACTGAACTGAATTGTTTGTTAAGATGAATACAAGTTGTTTGTTTTTAGTTTTATTCTGTTACTGAAAATAAAGCAGATTTAATTTCATGTAAACTGATGTCTGGAGAATTTTCTTTGAGAGTGTTCCACAGAAGCTGCCTGATTCCCTACCCTCTCACAAGACAAAATTCAGTTCCCCACCCTTTGTAACATGAGAGTTCCTGCACCTCTGCCACCTTTATATAAATGACATTTTACATAAATATTGACCACCCACATTTTCACTCTCTGAACATTAATGGTACTGTATGTCCGGCTCTTGCACACACAGATGACATATTTTACTTTCCCTGTCACAAACTGGATTACAGCGGAAATTGAACCATTTCTCCCAACTGTGCGCTAATCACAAGTGACTGATAAATTACTGTAAATCTAAAATTATGATTTTTGGGGGGAATAAGAAGCATATAAAATTGCTCCGAAGTTCCATTTTCTCTATTTTATCATAATATTCTTAGGATTGGGAAGTCTTGTCCCAAACAATTGGTTAGGGGTGAACTTGGTTGGGTCCCGTTAAAGTTAAGCCGCCGCCCAAGTCCTCCTGCCCGGATCCTCAGCCTTCCAGCTGGGCCCCCCCCTCGCAGGGACCGCAGGCTCCAACCACTGACCCACTCAGCCCTCGGACCGACGGCGCTCCTCAAACCACCACCCGAGTCCTCCTGCCCGGATCCTTAGTCTTCCAGCTGGGCCCCCCCCCCCACAGGGACTGCAGGCTCCATCCGCCGACCCGCTCAGCCCCTGGACCAATGGCACTCCTCAAGCTGCCGCATGAGTCTTCCTGCCTGGATCCTCAGCCTTCTAGGTATGGCACTAGTCGCCAGCCAATCTGAATGTGAGTGCCTTTCCAGGGTCCGCTCCGTTTGGTCTGAAGCTTTCCTTTGACTCTGCTTCTTCAAAACTGGCAATTTATGAGATTTCAAGATATTTCTACAGAATTGTATACCTTGTTACAGCTTGTTTAGAGTTCAGAGTTGTTAAGTGTTCAAGAAAGGGCTGTGATTACAGTTCTCTCAGTGAATTGGTGCTGCTCCACTCAAGCCCAGATCTTTTGGTGCCCAAACTACTGGTCCCATTGTTGTGTAAATTGGGCTCCCTGCTGAGCAGACTGTGCCTCTTGCATCGGCCAGCATACTTAATCTCTCCCCCTCCCTTCTTTCTCCAGCTGGGCCCCCCCCTCGCAGGGACTGCAGGCTCCAACCACCGACCCGCCGGCCTCCAGACCGACGGGTCTCCTCAAGCCACCACCTGGATCCTCAGTCTTCCAGGTATGACACTAGCGCCAGCATTTCTGCCCTGCCAGCACTGCACACTGGCTTCCCACCGCCCACCCACCCATGGTCGACACTTATGTTTATAATCAACACCGACCATCTGATGGGCTTTTTCTATCTACCCAATTCCCCATTGGCTCCTTATATTTCTCTACCACTAGAGGCATCTGGTTACGGCTACCCCTGCATGAGCTGCAGCTCGCTAACTCTTTACTTCCCTCTCCAGTTTTCTCTCACCCTCACTTCTTGTACTATGGAGTCCTTGACGACTTCTAAATTATGGTTCATACTGTTCATACTTCTTTCACTCTGTACTGAGCTGCCGGAAGGCCAACCTAGTCTGCTAGCACCACTGACAGTGGATAACAGCTCGGCCTGCTCCACTGGAACATTGCACCACTCGGTTGCTACTTTAATCCCCCACTGCCTTGCACTCCCCTGTGCCATGATCACCTCGGTGCCCATTAAGCTTATTACCTTCCTTAAGATAGTATCCTCTCCTATCATTCTGTCTCTCTCCCCTAAAACTAGTAAATGATTACTCTATTGCTCACCCAAGGGATGGAGGCTACCCCAGCTCCTTATTCTCTTGCTCCTTCTAGCATCTGGAGATATCCTCCCAAACCATGACCCTGTACTTGCCCACCCACCAGCTGGTACCCACCCAGCCACAAATCCACTTTCACTACCAAATGATCTTAAAATCATCCACCTAAACATATGAAGTCTTGTTCCCAAAATCTCCTTATTGCAACCCATGCCTATGCCCCTGACATCATTGTGATCACTGAAACTTGGCTGTCCAAAAACATTCCAGACCATGCTATCGCTATCCCTGGCTTTACAATATCTAGACAGGACAGGACCAGGTGAGGAGGTGGCAGTGTGGCTATCTGTACATCCTCTCCCCTCCAGGTCACTCCCTCCTTCACAACTTCTGTTCAGTCATCCCACAAGGCTCTCCTTTTAAAAATCTTCTATCCTCACACTGTCCCCATCTTCATCACTGGAGTTTACTGTTGCCTGGGACAGTTCCAACGTCACTGACTTGGTCTCAAAGCTCTCTTCGTTTGCCAGCGGTGGTGAACAATTCATCCTGGGTGACCTAAATCTAAACTGGCTGGCCCCATCGCTGGCTAACACCCGTTCTACTATCAAAGCCTTAAACCTCCATCAGCCGATACTGGAATCCACTTGTCTAAACCTTAAAACACTAAACCACTCCCTGGTTGTCCTGGTCCTCACCTCCCATCCCCATTGAGTAGTGGCCTTAGGGATACTATCAGACTCTATCAGTGACCACTACATGACCTTTGTAGTGCAGAAAATACGTAGGCCTAAACTCCCAGCTAAAGCTATTTTTACTAGACCCTTTGCATCACTTGACCTGCAATCATTGCTCCATGACCTTGCACAAGCTGACTGGTCCTCCCTTATTACAGCAACATCAGCTGACCAGGCTCTTACCTACTTCACCTCTAAGTTTCTTCAGGTTTGGAATTTCCGAGCCCCACCCCATAAAACTAGGGTCCGCGGCGGACACCTCCCCTGGGTCATTCCTGAGCTTCTGGCCTGCCAACATGCTCACAGCCTTGCGTGGTGCAAAGTCAAAGTCTCCAATTGCCCTGGTGATCACCAACGATACCGTGAACTTCGGAATGGCTGCACTAAAGCAATCCACCTTGCCAAAGCTGAGCACTTCAAGTCTACTTTCCAAACTAATACAAACAACCCATCTAAATTCTGGAAGGTCGTTCACCATCCTCTAACCCTCCACCACCTATCCTCAGGCACAATCACTCTGTCCTCTCTGAACCTATCGCCATTGCCGAATGCTTCAACTCCCACTTCGCCACCTGTGCCTCTTCTCTGCTAAGCACCCTCCCAAGTCCATCCCCTGTCCCTGTGTCCCCTTCTTATGCCCCACACACTGACTCACCCTCCACTGCTCCTTTTCCTCCCGCCCCCATGTCACCCCCACATCCTGTCCCCTCCACCCTCTGCTCCTCTGCACCATCCCCCTCCTCCAAATCTCTCACACACCCTCCCTGTTCTCCTTCTCTCCTGTCTCTCTTGACACTACCCTTCTAACTCTTCTGGCACTAAACCCTACTAAAGGCTCCTCGCCTGATGGCCTCGACCCATGGCTCTTCTACCTCTCTGCTCCTGCCATCGCTTTCCCACTCTCCCTGATACTAAACCTCTCTTTTGAGACTGCCACTGTTCTCTCTGTCTGGAAACATGCTGTTGTCCTCCCCCTCCCGAAGGGGGATGACTCCTCCTCTCCTGGGAACTATCATCCTATCTCTCTACTGCAAACCTTAGCTAAATTACAAGAACACATAGCCCTCAACCAAATATCCTTGTTTCTCTTTGACTCTGCTTTTTTCACCCCTTTCCAGTCTGGCTTCAGGAAATCCCATTCTACCACCATGACTCTGCTAAGGTTAACTGAAACCATCTCCTCAGGCTTTGACAAAGGGCACATTACCTCAGCTATCTTTGTAGACCTGGTCAAAGTCTTTGACACTGTCTCTCACCCACTCCTCCTCCTTCACAGCCTTTCAGCTGCTGGACTATCCCCTTCTGCCACAGGATGGTTCAGTGCCTACCTTCCCGGCAGGTCACAATCAGTAAGAATAGCTGATGCTATCTCTACCCCCCCCCGTCTATAACCACTGGAGTCCCCCAAGGCTCAGTGCTAGGCCCCATTCTGTTCTCCATCTTTTTGAATGATCTCCTCATGGTTTGCACTACATCCAGCATCCACATGTATGCTGATGATACAGTATTGTTTACCTCTGGCAATACTGTCACTGATGTCACCACCAGGCTCCAGTCCGACTTCACTAAAGTCCAACTCTGGTTTAGTTCTCATCAACTTTTTCTAAATGCCAAGAAGACAGTCTCCATGTCCTTTGGCACAAGGCAGAGACTAGCTAAGCTAAGTCACCTCCTCACCTTTCACACCCTTGATGGGATTGTTCTTGAGGACTCCTCCTCTTTCAGGTATCTCGGCATTTGGCTGGACAGATACCTTGACTTCTCTGTACACATTGATGCCGTTCTGAATAAACTAAGGCCCAAGTGTGGGGCCCTTTACAGAAACCACAGCTGCATCCCATTCACCACCAGGCGTGAGCTGGTACAGAAGATGATCATGCCCATTTTAGACTACTGCGACATAGTCTGCGATGCTGCTGCACAGTCCCACCTATCTAGACTGGACTCTCTCTTCAATTCCTTCTGTCATTTTGCTCTTGATGCCCCTCGCAGCACCCATCATTGTGACCTCTACCGCTCCCTCAACCTCCTTCCCCTACACTCCAGGCATGCGCTACATGGTGCTAAGTTCATCTCTAAATTCTGGCTTGGATCTCTCCCCTCATATATCTCCTCCTCTCTTGGCACCCCTACGCACTCCTTCTATTCCCTGAGATCCCAGGCTGACACTCGCACCCTGTTAGTCCCCTGCAGAACTACCTCCTCTGGCCAAAAAGCCTTCTTTTACCACTTGCCTAAAATGTGGAATGCACTTCCTCCACAAATCCGCCACTCCTCCTGCCCCCTATATTCTCTTACCTCTGCTCTGCACAATTATCTTACACCTACCTGCACCTGCTCCTGACCCCCTCCTCACCTACCTGTCTCCCTCTCTCCCTCTCACTTTTTTTCTCTCTCTCCCTCTTGCTCTCTTCTTTCTCATCCCCCCTGCCCCACCTGCACTTATACTGCCCCTTATAGACTAGCTCTTAAAAAGGTGACTGGATCCTATGTCTTCACCCTTGTTGCATCTGCATCACCTGCGAACTACCTGTAATGTATGCATTTGTTAACCTTGCATCCTATGCCTTTGACCCTGTACTGATTCTTTATATATGCTGCTGCTATGAACCACCAGTACAGTAACTGTTGCATCAGCCTATATTTGTACCCAATTGCCTTGAACCTGTTTTGAAATTGATTGTATGTATTCACCATCTGTTATGTATGTATCTAAGAACTCTCACTCTGTACATCCCTCTCCCCATACCGTGAGACAAGCATTAAGTTGCTTAGTGTATCTTTCCTGGTGAAACAATTCAATAAATAAATAAAATAAAAGTACTTAGCAAAATGGAGAATACTGTGTTACTGGCTGCATATTCAAACAAGTTCTAGTAATCCCTGGCTCAGATTATGTTTAGAAAAGCAAAAGTGTCAGGCACAAACACAGAAAGGAGCATCTTGACTGTATAAGTTATAGGGATTTGTAAATCAAATGAATATGTGGCACCTTTGGCAAGATTCACTAAAAGGGATAACAATTTCCTATACTTATAAAAATCTAATAAAAACTAGACTTATTTATTTATTTATTTATTTATATACGTATGTATGTATATCTGTATGTATGTATGTCTTTGGTAACTGGGTAAGTGAGCTGATCCAGAGAATAATTTTCAGTCATGACCCAAGCCACATAGTGGCAGTCAACAGGCAAAGCAGAGGTATAATACAATGGTGCAAGTAAAACAGAAATTCAATACATGGTACAAAAAAACAGCAAATAAGATAAATTAATCAGTGCACAGTTCAACATGAGGTTAAAATACATGAATTAAGTAGTTCAGTCAGTGCATGCAGTACATAGGTAAAACCATGTCACAGAAAGACAAAAGGTACAGTTAATTAAGGCTGTATGCTAATGCTAAGACACATTGTAATCATTGAGCTAACATAGAGTAACTAACAGGGGAGTGAAACAATCAACTTTCTGACAGGTAAGCCACTGGACAATAGTAGAATAGAGAGCATAAGTGTAGCAGTGCTAGGGGGACACTATGAGATAGGCAGCATAAGCATAGAATTGCTAGAGGTAAAGGAGAAGAGAAGGGAAAGGTCACAGGAGATGGCAGTTGTTTAGAGAAAGGGGAGGCAGCATGCATACAGCACACAAGAGGGAAAAGCTGGACATAATCTGGAGGCAAGAGAGGAAAAGGAGGGTCAGAGGACTGTGTCAATGGATTGGTAGATAGGCAGGCAGTGCACTGCACTGTACATCCTAGTAGCAAAGGTGGAAAATTCAGACCCTAGTGCTGTCAAGGGAAACAGTTACAAGTTGACTCAGTCAGGAGCCAGGCTCTAAGGTTAGACTTGAAGGACAGGTGGGAGGGATATATGCAGATGGATGATGGGAGCTGGTTCCAAAGGGAAGGGGCAGAGACTGAGAAAGCTTTGCTTCCCATATCTATGGAGATGCGAGGGACTACTAGAGGAGTGATGGAGGAGGGTCTAAGGCTTCTCGTGACCACCCTATCAGTAAGTAGTGTCACTTAGGGGGATAGCTGGTTGTTCCTGAAAAAGTTGTCAACTAAGCATCCTATGGCATAGTCAAAATGACTCTGTAGTGGGAGCCAACCCAGGGATTGCTAGAGTGAGCAGTGGTGGGTAGAGTAGGGTGCTTGAAGAACAAAGTGACAGATGGAGTTATATGTAGTACTTGGGCAAGAGCGTAGTGAAAAGGACACGTGAGACTAAACAAGGGAGCAGTAGTCGAGCAGGAGCAGAAGGTTACCTTGCACAGCAGCTAAGCAAGCCTCAGGAGACAGGAGCTGATTAAAGTGGTATGCAGCACCTAGTTTTTGGTGAATTCTCCTCACGATGAGATTAATATGTTCACTGAAGATAAGGGAGGGATCAAGGATCACACCTAGATATTTGAAGTGGGGAACAGTTTTGGGGTGGGGGGGTGGCCTGCAGGTGTGAGTACAGTGATGGAGAAGTTTGATTTGGAAGCTTTGGCAAGGAAAGGCTTAGAGTCAAAGAGCATGGTTTTGGTCTTTTTTCATTTATGAGGAGTTTGCTGGAGAGGAACTGGTTATATGCGGTGCCATAGTTTATTGTGATAGCGGAAGAGACGGATTCCAGGGACTTATCACCATGGTAGAGAATGAGGTCATCTGCATAGAGGAGAGCCTTGCATTTTAGACTATCATCCGGAAGGGTATTAATAAACATGGAAAAAAGAAGTGGGCCAAGAATGGAGCCCTGGGGAGCCCCAATGCATATAGGTAGGGTAGTAGAGGAGGCTTTACCAATAAGCACAGACTGGGACCTATTGGAGAGATAACTATGGAACCAAGCAGCTGAGTCAGGGGACCAATCGAAGTGCAGCAGGGTGGAGTGGAGAAGGTGGTGGTCTACAAGGTCAAAGGCCTTAGATAAATCTACAAAAAAAACACACCTGTGGCCTTGCCCACATCCATGTTTCTAAGTACGTGGTCAGAGAAGAAGGCCAAGGCAGAGGAGGTACTATGGTGTTTGCGGAAACCATGCTGAAGAGGACACAGGAGGTTGCATTTTTCAAGATGTTCAGATAGCTGGTAATGCATGATTTTTTCCAGTAAGTTACCTAGATGCGGGAGGAGGGAGATGGGTCTGTAGTTTTCAGGTGCAAGGGGATCTCCAGCTTTAAAAAACTGATACCACATGTGCATGCTTCCAGGAGTCAGGCACTGTGGATGATGATAGTGCAAGATTGAATATGTAAGTTAGGGGTTTGACAATAACTGGGGAGATAAGCTTATGGAAATTGCGTATGATTAAGATATAACCAGCCTTGCTAACTTAAAAACAGCACGTTGGTTTCTTAAGTTCAAATATCTTCATGGGTGTGAATTGTATTTAACACTTCCCTTTGATGCCAAAGACCATAGAATTCTAACTTTGTCTAGATATGATTCCTTTGAAAAAGTTGGAAATCAGGTATAAATAATGCAACAAACTGGATATTGAAAGTTTTGGTAACAGCGGTCAGGATGAAGACATATTTCATATAATTTTCAACTGTCCTCTGTATTCTAAATGGAGAATGAAATATTTCGATGTTTTTATAAATCCACACATGTCAGCCTTACAAGATTGTTTGGAAATATTATTGTACCCTACCAATGTACCTTCAAATCCAGAACAAATGGTTTGATACCTTTTATTGGACCAACAAGGATGTACCACTAATGTACCTTGACATACCGTGCATAATCACATGCTTTGGGGAAGCCGCCATCAGTCACCTCTTACCCACTCAATGGAACAACACCCAATGCCTGCTTAAGATAAACTCCTCTTTAAGCCTTCAGGGCCTAAAAACTACCTTTGGTAGGGTCTTTCTAGAATCATGCAATTCTTATAACACTTGAAATGTTATGTCTATAAGACTCAAATGTTTAGCCTATAGAATCTTGCAACTGTGAGAACACTTGAAATGCAATGCCTATAAGACTCATATGTTTAGCCTCTGGCTTATGTCAGCTCAAGCAGAATGTATATATTGTATATATGGATTTATTGTACTGTAACATAAATGCAGCTACTAAACTAGTCTGTATATTTTCTGTAAATATGCTTGATATTCCTAATTGTCTGAGTACTGTATGTGACTGGAACTGTCCTGTATGTTGATTTCCTCTGTCCTTCCAGAACCTCCTTATAAACGAACTTGCTCAATAGAGCCTTCCTGATGAATCAATAAACTTAAACTGAAGTGAAAGGGACACCAAAATGTTGATTAATTTTATGAAAGCTATTCTTAGGCACAGAACCAAAACTGCTGCTGTTGTTAATTGTTTTTTCATTTTACAAATCTTGCAATGCTGTGCTGTTTTATTGTTGTATGTTGTATGTGAAATTGCACAGCATATTGCTGCTACGACTGTATGGAACCAGAAACACTGTAATTGATACTGTTATTGGATATGTGTATACTGTTACAACTGTATGGAACCTGAACCACTGTAATTGATACTGTTTTTGTATATTTGTCCACTGTTATTGTATGTAACCTGTACCATTTGTCTTGTCCATTTGTCTTTGCTCATTTACATACTGTCCTGTATAACCTGGTTACCAATGTATACTTCTCCCTGCCACCACAAGCTGGGTGTGCATTGTACTGTATCTTGCATGTACTATTTGTATCTGTGCTGTTTTGTCACCTTGTGGCCTAGTTTGTGACTGAAAAACAATCCTCTGGATCAGTGCACCTACCTGGTTACCAAAAACTTAAATAAATAAATTTATAGTTGCATGTTGTCTGTAATGTTTGTTATGGACTTGTAATGTAATGACCTTTGGTTAAACAAAATACACTATGAATCTGAATCTGAATCTGTCATCTTTATTCACTACTACAGAAGAATTCTAACAGTTGAGGATGACAGTAGTTCCACATCTACAAATCTAGAGGTGAATGTTCCACCACCTAAGCATTTCCAATTTAATCACAGTGTGTATAGGGGGAAGGGGCGGCAGCAGCTGCATATCAACCTGCTGACTTACATACTGAAACATCAATACTCAGTCAAACTGCACCTCCTTTCCACAGGCTCACAAGATTATATACACAGCCATCTTTGGAATTACAGTGTAAGTTGCAGTTTATATGTTTTTATACTTCGCAAAAGGAAATGCTATGGTGATGATGTATACTGGTACTAAATATATACTGGCATATACTACTAAACTGCATAATCTCATTTTTCCTTTCATGTCCTCTTCAGAAAATATGTTCGTAAACATTATTTTACAGAAAGGGTAGTAGAAAAATGGAGTAACTACCTGAGAGTATGGCAAGTGCCAACTCAGTCTACAGCTTTAAAACAGGATGGGATAGGCAAATGGTCATAGTTGTGGGGGTTGTGAAAGATACAGTGATAGTGGGGGAGAGCTATTAGGGTCAGATTAGATTAGAAAGGTAGAATGAGTAGATTAGCTGGTCTGATTAGTCTTTCTCTGCCATCAATTTTTATGTATCTATGTACATGTTTGTAGAGGAAAGAAGAAGTTGGATCCAGCAGCAGACTCAAGAGCACCACAGAGAATGCCTGTTCTGCCTACATCCAGCAGCAGAGGGCAGCACAGAGACAGCCTGGGCATAATGCTCTAGGTAAAAACTAGGTTAGATTCTGTTAAAAAGCACAATATTTATTTTTATTGCACACCATTTTTTTAAATTCATTTAATCCTAACCTCGTAATATAACTCATTAGGAGAAGGCAAAAGCAGTGCACCCAGGGCAGGTGGTGCTAGAATGAGGCAGCTAGTTCAGAATACTCAGTCTCCGGAGTGCAAATTTTGTCATAATATAACTCATTGGACATGGGTATTTGTGAGAAACCTGGTGGTAATTCCATCTCACAACAGTGCAGGCAGGATAAGCCCACTGTATCATTCAATCAAATTAAAAATTTGTTCTTCACAAGCACCAATGCATAAGCCTCTATTTATAATATAAACACATTCAGTAGCCGTATTGGTTGAGACATATTACCTGGCCATGCATTAAAATACCATTTGCAGTGTGTATATTAAAGCATTTTTGATGCCTTTCCTAAGCGTGTAAGGACACTCGACCTTTGTTCTCATGACTTACAAAACCCCTGGGGCATGCATCACAAATGCTTTAAATCACAGTCTCTTGGTAATATTGCATATTTGTACACTATGTATAAAACTATGTTGTGTGAGAAAAACACATTTTCCTTGCCCCCGTCTTACAGGATAATGTTTTATCTTGCAATATGGGTAGATCACAACCACTGTCTTGAAGGCTGAGTAATCACAGTTAAATATTGAGCCAACCAGAGGACAGCTTTCACATTACTGATGACATCACAGCCTGTACAGCAGTACAGCCATCCAATCAAATAAAAAAAAAACATAAACTCTTTAAACAAACAGCTGATTTAAAGGTTATAACTAGTAAACTATTGTTGTACAGTATAAACCAAATACACAATGCCTTACTCAAAATATGCAGTTCATGATCACTTGTGAAGGGACAGGGCTGTTATAACACACTCATAGCTCTGCCACACATGAGTTGTAGCCCTTCCTTTTTCAAATATGAAGAAAAGTTATATAATTTGAGTCAGGTCATTGGTTATCCCCTACATATACTCAAATACACAAGACTCCTAACCAATACATGTCACTGGGGGTGGCAGCATGTAGAATATAAACATGAAAACATATAATGTCTTGGCAGAAAAGGGCCAGTAGACCCATCTTGTCTGCCCTGTTTTTGTATAACACTACATACTGGACTCTGTTTGGTTACAGGTGTCCCTCTCTTCTCCCCTTGCCACTGTTTATTATACCCATGTGCCTATCCCACACGTGTCTGAAGCTCCGGACTGTGTCTGCCCCTGCCACCTATTCTAGCAGACTGTTCCAGACATCCATCACCCTTTCTGCGAACAAGGATTTCTTCATATACCTCTTAAACCTCCACCCCACAAGCTTCATAGCATGCCCCCATATTCTGGTGCACCTCCGCTTTTTGAAAGAGACTCCCTTCCTGCACCTTGTGTACCCCTGTGAGGTAGTTATAGGTCTCAGTCATGTCCCCTCTTGCTCTCCTCTCCTCCAGGGTGTACATGTTGAGTTCCAGCAGCTTCTCCTCATTCTAGTGCTACTTCCACACCATTTTAGTAGTCCATCTCTGTTAAGAGATTAACAAATGTAAGAATTACAATTCGCATTTATTAGCATTTTTAATCTATGTGTGTCCACTCAATACAAAGAAAACATTAGACATGAGAGCATCCCTTTATGATCAGGGAAAGAAGTATAATATAAAGTATTGGTAAGTAATACATAAAAAAAGAAAAATAAATACTAGGTACTTTAACATATAAGGTTATGCCAGGATTGATGCAAGATGAAAAATAACAATGCAAGTAATGAATACAATGAAGACATCTGTTTACTCCCCAAAGGAAAGTTAGGCAATAAAAATAGATTACTCAAGTACATAAGGCATTTAAAAACTAAGTTGATCCTACAGTAAGACCTTTTACATGACATCAAGTAGAGTTTGTAGAATGCATTAAAATACTTCATCTCATATTAGATGCCCTCAGAGGCTTACATTTCAAGAAGAAGAAAAGGTTGAGGGTTATGATACATGCTTTTTGCGACTCAAATGGCAATTTACAAGATGATGGAATGGCACAAAAGAGTTCAAAATTAATTCACAGTGGAATGTAAAGCTGTTTCTGTTGTGCACCATAGTATTTTCTCAGTCATTAAAACTTTTCAAGAGATTAAGAAGTGAGCTAAATCACTTACACTGCAAAACATATATTTAGAAAAGTCAGTCTAATGATTTCAAATGCAGTGTGGTATTTGTCAAACTGTCAGCAGTATTGTGAAACAACTTGATCACAGGCTACTCTACCTTTATCTACTGTGTATACTTGCAGTGTTGGTAGCTCAGTAGGTAGCACACCTGCTTCTGGGGCCAGAAGATCAGATGGTTATGGTTCTAGCCCCAAAGCAGGTATTTTGGGTAACATCCATAACTTACATTGTAGTGCAGTGCAAGGGGGATGCTGCACAATTGAGGTGCTGTACTTCAGATGAGACATTGAACTGTAGTCCCCTTTGCCCATCTCTGGTCACCATCCAGGTGGATGTAAACTATCCCATGGCAGTCACTGATGAAGAGACGGGGTTCTTCTTATTTTATGAAAAACAAAGCAGACCATGCTATGAATAATACATGATCAGCAATGGTTACACAAAAAAACAAAAAACAAAACAAGCATCAAAAGGAATAAGTGGAAAAAATACAACCCATAGGGTATCCAGTGATGACAGTGACTCATTTACAGTGCTGTCCTGTTGAGCTACCCTGTAAGGGTAGTGACCCTATGCAACTGTGACTGTAGGGAAGGGTGGTCAGAAGGGGAGGGATAGGGAGGGAAAGGGGAGGGATAGGGAAGAGGGTTTGTGTGGGGTAGTGTGCCTGTTGCAGCTGAGCTAGCCGTGTGGTGGTGTGGGTGGCTAGCTCCGGCACAGCAGATACTGGGTTAGGGGTTGGGGACCAGGGGGAGAAAATTTTGCTGCTGCCTACTGCTGCTGTGTTTTTTTTTATTATTTATTTCAGAGTGTCACCCCCTCCCCAACATGCACCCCCCCCAGGAGCTGGTAATCCTTAATCAGGGGGAGTAACCCCAGACATAAACACTTAGTTTATCTGCCAGATGTCTGTTCACCAGCATGTGTATATTGCCAATTTGCTGTTCAGTGATATACACTCGCCATAACAGCGATAGTTATTTTGCGATCGCTGTTATAACATGGAATCGACAAATAGATATAAAGGTTTTAACCAAAAATCCCCAAATAACTCATCTGTCACCACACCAATATGTCTTTTCCATAACCAGTCAAGGGGAAAGTAAATGATCTGTATATCTTTTCCAGACAGAGGCAAGCTATACAGCAATAACCCTAGTGGCATCTGCTTTATAGACTTTATAAAAAGCCAATCTAATGGAAAAAAAAATCTCCTGATAAGGACCAATTTTCTACTGCAAGGAGAAAACATGTCTTGATTGCCACAGAAAATTGTTTTTACACCGTTCAGAAATACTACCAAAGAAAGAGAGTCATAATTATTCTCAGTAGAAGCAAACAGACCGAATACCGATTCTTGATATGTAATCTGACATAAAAAATACAAATGCTATTCATCAGCTATGAATTTCCCCTGTGCACATGGTTAAGAAAGAAATACATGAGCTTGCATTTCCAAAACCCCAGAATATGCAGGCCTAGGGCAATTTTGTTTTGCTAAACTCTTATGCTTGAAATTACCTTTAACCACCAATTTGCCATGCAAATTTGGTCATAGGACATTCCACTTCTGTGGTAGTACTCTATTGTTTGAGAGATGCTTCAGAACCTTTAATTTCAAACCAGCTGGACATTCAGGGATAATCAGTGACACAAATCCTGATACCTTAATAACTGCATGTAACTGTTTTCTGTGCAAACTTCCAATTATTCCTAGGCTCAGTTTTCACTGCCTAAGTTTCATAAACCCCAATTAGAGATGCAGCAAATTTAAATTTTGTTGGTGAAGTGAACACAAAGTTGGCACTTCGCGTTGTCACTCCGCTATGTGGAGTAGCTAATACAAAATGCTCACTTTGCCTTTTAATTATTACTTTGTGTTGTCATTCCACCTTAACACAAAGTAAGGCAAAGTGACAACAATATTGGCAGCCCCTCACATACACAGTCACCAGAATTAATGTGCATCCCCAAAATGCTACTGTCTTGTGTCCAGAAAACTCCCCAGTGCTGACAAAGTGAAATGAGAGCACAATAAGAAATGCAAAGTCTCCCAGAATTAATGGTGCACTCAGGCATGCATGCAGTGGTCACACACAGTCACCAGAATTAATGTGCATCCCCAAAATGCTACTGTCTTGTGTCCAGAAAACTCCCCAGTACTGACGAAGTGAAATGAGAGGGTAACAAAAAATGCAAAGTCTCTCAGAATTAATGGTGTACTGCAAACACACATGCAGATTAAGTTTGCGCTTGGCACTCAAGAGATGCAGACGCAAAGGCACAACAACACCTAACCAGTGCTCACAAGCCACAAATCCACATCTGGAAAAGAATACCTTTTGTCAGTTGGGGGGATAGTGCACGGCAGTAACAGTCTACTGCCAGTAAAGATACCACAAAGCAGTATAAAAATGTGTTCAGGTGCAGTGGATAGCAGGTTCACACTGCTGCAATTACTCTGTGGCGCAACAAAAGGTGTCTGATTTAATGGCACGCATTGCACACACACTCACGCACACACTACAGGTAATGCATAGCAAATTGAAAACCTTTAGTAATATAACCAAACGTTTTAAACAAACTGAAATTATACATTGCTGCACCACAACAATCAGCAAAAAAAATGCCAAGAATTACTGAAAATAGTACTGTGTGTACATTAACACAGCTATGCAAGAAAAATATAACCAAAACAGAAAGACTGCCTTTTTTTCCCCAGTTAATCTACCTACATCACGGATACGTCCCTCCCCAAAGCACACTTCACAGTACACAGACTGACTATTCTAAAATAACATTCAAAATCCACACACAAACAATAAACACTTGATGACATGAGTACAGGAGGGTTTTCTCCAATCGATGTACTAAATTTTGAGCAAAAAAACATGGCTCAAAAAGGCTTTTTTAACAGCTTTCAGAGGATTTGAATTGCAGAGCTCTGAGAATAAACTGTCTCCATCTTTCACTACACACACACATGCTACATACTGTAGAACTGAGACTGTGCAGAACAATCTAGAGCCCATTTGACCTGCAATCCCATGAAGCACTGCAAAATTAGCCTTGGAGCTCAATAACAAGGCGAAGTGATGCGAAGTACATTGATTTCAATGTACTTCACCTTAAAATTGGTGGAGAAGTGGTCTGGGGAAGGTGGAATAACATGAAGTCATTGGTTTCAGTGGGCTTCGCATTCCTCATCATGACATGAAGTACGCTGCTTCGCATTGCGGAATACTTTGCAGATTCAGCGTTACTCTGTGAATCACTTCACAGAGCGAATTTTGGCCAC
Source organism: Neoceratodus forsteri (assembly GCA_016271365.2). Taxonomy (NCBI): domain Eukaryota; kingdom Metazoa; phylum Chordata; order Ceratodontiformes; family Ceratodontidae; genus Neoceratodus; species Neoceratodus forsteri. The sequence goes on from JADMNL010000025.1 coordinate 137,091,607, forward strand.
TTCTCCCACCACTAACCCCAATTGAACATAATCCAGGAAAGCAAGGTCAGAGTTCCATTGCAGAAGACGTTTGGTACCTTGGTCCCAGCAGAGAGAAAGAGAGTTTCCCCAGTGTCATGGCCATCATTCCCCCTTCAATAAGACAGGTCCATGTAACCCACCCCCCAGGACATACCTAGAAACATGCTGTCACAGCTTAGTGTGCCTTTCCTGGTTAAACTGTAAATGAATTAACATTATAGGGTTGGACAAAAAATAACAAATTCCAGTTTCATCAAAATTGTGTGAAATTCCACAGAATGTTTTGTGGAATTTTGTCAATATTTCTGTTTGGTCATAACTGAGTCATCTGTTGAGCTAGAGACCTACCCATTGACAAGCTTACCTCATGTTAGGAGACCTAGGACTATACGAAATATGACATTTGTATCAGGAATGTTTAATATATATCTTGAAAGGAATTTAAAAAATTATTAAATATGGAGTGATTTGATTAGCAAATTCTAATTTACAGAGTTCATAACTTTATTATAATTACTGGTGATCAATTTTTTCAATTGGATTACCGAGTTGATATTTGCCGTAATAACCAGTTGGTTATTACGACATTCAAGCGCTCCATCTATCAAAAGGGAGCACTCCCTCATTGGCTCCTATTTTCTGTGTGGGCGGGTTAAACAGTTCTGAAAACATGGCGGCTCTGTATCTTAGCGAGGAGCCGCCACGGTTACATCTTCACCTACTCGTTCTTTTAATTTATTTTGTTGCTCCTACTTGAAATACTTTCATTATATTTTTATATAAAGTATCTGGTTGATCCTGCAGTTCGCTAGCTTTGTGCGACACACAGCATTGCTGGGAATGAGTCTGTGGCTGAGGCAGGTAAGCACGAGCGTAATCGCAATCGCGGTTTTATCGGTTAAATTTTAAAAATATATTTTTTGAATCTGAGAGTACAGTGAGCTGGAGGGTGATGTGGGGCAAGAGGGAGAGGGACTGGGGACTGCTGCACAGCTCAGCTGGGGACTTTAGAGTGGGAGCTAGGGGGAGAAAGGAAGCTGCTGCATTTGGTACCCCAGAGAACTACAGTAAAGCTGCTATGGGGATTTCTTGAGAAGGACAGAGGGAGACAACGTGTGTGTGTGTGTGTGTGTGTGTGTGTGTGTGTGTGTGTGGAGAGAGAGCCAGTGAGTGAGAGTGTGTGTGTATGTGTGTGAATCACAGCACTAGGGTTTGAAAAAATTGCTCTCCAGCAAATTATATAAAATAAAAAATGGGGACGTGTGTATCCTATGAGAATTTAATGAGCACCCTCGGTGTGGGATGCTTTGATAAACCCCTCGGGCTTACGCCCTCAGGGCTTTGTGAGCATCCACACCTTGGGTGTGCATTAAATTCTCATAACACACACTCCCCCATCCTTTATTCTCTATATTTAATTAACTTGTAACATTTTTGAAAACTTTCCAAAAATGTATGTTAGTAACTTCCCTGGTATTGTAGGTATAGCCCTGAACTTTGGTATGCATATCCAATGTCAATAAATCCTGGAATCTAGCAATGCTGGAGACATTTGGTTCAGTATTTTTAAATATACAATGAAAATACCTCAAATTACTAACTGGCAAAGATTTATCAGCACTTCATGGTAGTGTGTTAGGTGTCAATTTCTATATGTGAAACTCAGCTTTCACAAACCACGTATCACCACTATGTCTAATAAGCTGAGCATAGCTGTTTGTAGTCCTTCCTGGGTGACTGCTGTGCTCCATCTTTGACTCTTATCTTCACCAGGCGGACATAGTTAAACTGACCCACTGATCTTCTTCTTGTTCTTCACAGTGATAAACTCCCTTAAAAAGAGAGTCACCTACTCTTTTTCCTGTCAGACCTATCTTATCAGAATAATGAGAATTACTCCTTCTTGGTTCCACTGAGTACAAATGTAATTGCCAGCAAGAAGGAAAATGAGACCTTAATCATGTCTGATGGCTCTGTTCCTGGTACATGAGACCCAGGTGTTTTTGGCTACTTCCTTTTTTAATGTCTGGTGAAATTGTAGACAAATCCCAACTTACAAGGATTCTGTTACATACAAAAGACAAGCGGACTATACAGCGAGTGGATAACTACCTAAGTATAATTTCTAAAATAAGAAAAAAGATTGTAGGAAGGCTAGTCATTTAAACAAATACTACAGCTATGCAAGACTCACCCTTGTTGCAGTCATACCGAGTTTTTGCTCTATAATAGCTCCAAGTACTTCGCCTGTTTTGTTAAATCTGCTATGGTTTGGTGACTATGTTCCCTCGATGAACTGTACATTATGTATTTGTGTAATATTCTTTTAAATTGTCTGTATATGCCCAAAGCATATTTTTTATTTATTTATCTATATAATTTATCAATGATATAATGTTTTAAAATTGCAATGACTGTAAAAGTCAATCAGTAGCATTTACTACTACTACTACTCGTCCTTCTTGGTGCTCAGTCATTTTCTTCCCAAACTAGTTCTCTTCGAGTACCTATGAGTACTGGACATGCAAGAGACCTGCAGTATAGCCTAGAGGTTAGAGTAATGACCTGTGAATCAGCTTGGTAAACTGGTTAATGCAATTGTTCAAGGCTGTGTGAGTACTGATGTGTGAAATTGCTGCCACTATATGTTCAGTCACTTCACTACCAGTCTAGCATTGCTTGTAATGCACTTTGGGATACAATGTTTTGAAATACAGTGTGTATGAAAAGTGCTATATAAATACTGATGCTTTGTCTTCTTCTTCTTCTTCTTGGTACATCCATCAGACCTAGGCTTGATTCTCACAGCCTCCACTTGCATACTGTGTGACTGTGAACAAGTCAATTAACCTTCCCAGTGCTCTCAGGACATTTCTGAAAACAAGCCTTAGGCCTAGTGGGCCTTCTCCATTTATTAAAGAAAGTAAAAGTACATCAGGCTGTCAGGTTAGTCAAAAAGAGATCTGAATACAAGTCAGACTTGTTTTCCCTCTGTGCTTCCTTGCTCCAGCTGGGGACCACTCTTCTTATGCTACCCATCTCTGCAGTTCTTTCCTTGGCGAACCCGTATGTCTAACTTCCGTCACTAGTGACCCCTGCACTGCAGTAGCTGAGTCTCTCCAGCCCATACCCTTCAGTTAAGATCTCCCTGAATGCTCTGTCCCGTGACAGGACCAGTTTCTAATTTCATTATTGATCACTGTGAGGGAGTAAGGAAAAGAACAAATGCTAGACTGAAATAATGAAATGATCTGCTATAGTTTTCAAAGGTTTTTATTTAATTTGTCCACCTATTCTATGGCAATGTTTTGTGGCCCTTCACCACTTTTTTTAAGGCAAAACAGAGGTCTCTTGTAGATTAAAATGACTTACTCGACTATGCCATAGTTTTAATTACTGGTACAGTAGCAGTACTCATACTGGATTGTGAGCTCATATGCTATAGTCCATGGAAGCAGCGGGCTCATAAGCCATGGTAGACACTTCCAACTGCTTAAACAGGGATGATCCAAGTCAAAGCAAACAATGCCCATAGCCAAAAAGTATCAGACCTGGAGTGCTCTTGCTCCAGTGACATCACTTAGTACACCATCCTGCACCATTTTGTGCTTGGATCATATGTAAGTTTTAAAGTCAGACTCAGCTTGTTTTTATAGTTTAATATGCAGCACAGCAGCATGAAATAATGGATTTAAAGATCATTTGTATGTGGCTGAATGCCTGATACTTCCATACAGCACCCTGTTATCTATATAACCAAAAAGGAACTGCATTATTTCTTTGTCTAGTTGTCTATTAAAGCAGTTGTGCAAAGAAATTCGGCAACAAATCTGACACTACCTTTTTCTCAACATAAAAGACTCTAGGCATCTTCCTCTTTTATTTGGCGGTAAAATATTCTAGTTCCACCAAAATGTATTTTATAAATGGTTTGTTTTTTTTGTTTCTTAGTTTGTTTCTTGCTCATTTTTCTCCTGCTGGCTTCTGGTCAGCACCCCTTGTCTGCATTTCTCTTTTTGGTCTCCAACCACCATTCAGTCTGCCCCTAGCTTCTTAGGAGGGCCCTCGCCTTCTTCCCCCATGGCTTGCCCCCCATAATGGGGTGTCAGAGAGTCCCCAACTCTCCCACCAGGTCCGGATCCAGTTTTGGTGATGCCCCTGAAGCTGGGGCACCATTGGATGGACATCAAGCTGCCACAACCTAGATTGCCATTTTTCCTTGTGCCCCAGAGGACAGCATGCAATGATGCCTGTGACGGGGTCACACACACTATTGTGTGCACCTCATCAAGCCCCTTGTAATTGTGGCCCCATGTCACCAACCCCCAGCTACCCACTAGGGTCATGCATGCACTGGCAACAGGTCCCCCCCTCCGGAGATCGAGATCAGTCTGTCGGACACTCAGTCTATCTCCTCCCTTCTGACTCATGGTGACCCATGCTCGCTCCTGAACATGAGTTGCCGGCACGGCGCGAAGTGTGGCATCCAATGCCTCAACCCTCAGTACCACCAGACTGGTGGTTATTTTATAAATGTTTTAATTATTTTTTTTTCTCAATAAAAAAGATGGGCACCACATTTGACTTGGAAATAGCATTGTAGATCTGGCAAGGGTGTGGATCGAGAAAACAAAATAAAAAAAATATATTGGAGCACAGTCTAGGAGGTATCCTGATAAGTAGATCTGCCAATTAAGAAGATATTTGTATTAACTGTAGCTTAAACTAGATTTTTGGAAAAATATTTTCATTGCACTGCTGCTTTAAGGCACTCTACTGAAAATGAGACTGTATTAAAAACTTGGATATATATTCTTTTAATGGACAAGTTCTTGTCAAGATTTACCTCTAGAAGTTTATTATCATCTGCAGTTTTTTTCATGCCATCTGCTGTGACTGGAAGGCAATCTAATTTTACAAGATATGCTGCTGCTTTGAGGCAGTGAAATAAGTTTATAAAAACTTAATAATGACTTTACCTGCATTATAGTTCTGTAGACATTCACTGACTGGTTGCTACAAATTGGTTATATAAAAAGTGTTATTATTAAAAAGTGGATATCCCCTCCAGTGTTTTCACTTCATAAGCATACTCTGTTTGTTTTCTAGTGTATTACAGAACACCTTTAATAAAATATCAGTTGACTTTCCCATGTTCTGCATTTTGTTTCTTTCAACTTACTTATGAAGGGCTCCATTTTCAGGCATGGTGATACAGACAGAACTCTAAATTATGAGTTGCAGCTGTGATATCTGAAATGTGCCCAAATGTAATTTCCCTATTTTCAGACATTTGTGACACGTTATCTACTTTATGGTCCCTTGTAAAAAAATAGTGATGCTTGCATTGCTTTTTTAACACAAGTGGCATTAAATGTGCCAACTGTTACATCAACTTTTATGACATCTAACTGCTGCTGTGTGGGGATTACTCAGAGTGCCATTGGGCTCCCCCTGGTAACTGCCCTGATCAGGCTCGTGTACTTAGCTTTCACCAAGACCGGCAGTACCCGACAATTTTTTTATGCATGCTACTGATTGGGAATGACATTTTTGCAATTCATCCACCAGTTTGGCCAGGTTGGGATATAGTTTGTTAGGGGTCGAGACACAAAGAGCAGGCAATGTGTTCTCTGAGTTTTGCCCTAGGGCACCTGCCACTGTTATTTCATCTGACACCTGACTGACCTAGATTATTTGGTCTTGGTCTGCAAAGGCTGTATGTTCATTAAAAGCCAAATTACTTTTGTGGTTATGTACTAGAGGACAGTGATAGTTCCTCAAATATTTTCACATGAACCTTAAACCCATCTGATCTGGGCCCAGTCTATCTGAAAGAACTTCTGGTTCCCTATTGCCCTGATCGATCTCTCCGCTTAGCTGACGAGGGTTTGCTAAAGGTTCCAAGGGTGAATTTGAAATCTTCTGACGCTTGGGCTTTCTCGTATGTTGCCCCCACCCTTTGGAACTCTCTACCCCATCGGTTGCGGAAGTGCACTTCTGTGGAGGGTTTTAAGAGGGGTCTGAAGACCTTTCTATGGGAAATTGCTTTTCCTGAATATTGATTGTTTTAATTGTTTGGTCTGGTTGTATTTTTTATGATGCTAACTGTTTTAACTGTTATTATGTACGGCACCTTGACATTCAAAAGGTGCCCTATAAATAAAAATTATTATTATTATTATTATCTGTTGCCTGATGTCTAGGACAGTCAAATATTTTGTACCAGTGCTTTTTCCCGGGGTCTAGAAAACACCATCCCAAGTATTTATGCAGGGGCTCAGTGCATGACAAATCTGCACAGTTTAACATGTGGATATAGCCCTTAACTATCTCTGTAAGAGTACCCGAATGGCCTTGAAAACAGAAATCTAAGCCTGTTTTGCTTTTGAGATCATCCTGTTCTAAACTCGTTGCTCTAAGTTTAATAATATTAAATTGAGAATGGAAACTAGTACCAAGGTTTATAGTTAAAAGTATTTACTTTTGATTTGGTTTGCTTTCAAGTGATTACAGGTTAATCTTTGTAACAAAAGACATAGGTAATCATGAATTCAAAGTTTCTGTCATGCTATTAAACTATTCTATCAACATAATATCTGTAAGGCAGTTTTTGGCAATACATGGATAGGCAAGCACTTATCTTCCAAATTAAAATAAATTATTAAAACATAATTATTAAAGCTTCTGATCAGCAGTACAAGCAAAAATAAAATAATATTCCCATGACTAAAGTAGCCACATAAAAAAATAGAAAATAATGCCAGAGTGCCAGTCTCTTAGGTCCTACGCCTAAAGTGTGGTAACACTCACCAGACCTTCAAACCTGATGTCCTCTGAGACCCTGGGAGCAAGAGGCAGCTGTTCCTCTGAGACTCCTTACCTTGGTTGGGATTGTTGAGGGTTTATATACACTTTGCCAAGGCAGAAAATAGGAGGTCCTGATACTTTGATAGTTTTAGATGTTAGCAGCTTTTACAAACCAGCTGGTCACTAATTGATGATCAGATGCTGAGAGTTGTCAATAACCCCAGGGGCACCTGACTAATACAGAAAAATATCTGGGCTGCAACCTGGACTTGATGTCATGGCTTTTAGGTGGCCAAGGAACATTCCAGGGGTTAAAATAAAACAAAATAAGACTGTGAAAAGGTTCACATCACTGTCAGAGGTGTGAACAGCTGATCTCTCATTGTGGTTGAGGTGCAAACAGCTGCCCCTCATTGTGATTGAGGTGTGAACAGCTGATACCAAATTGTGGTTAGTTGTTTACTTGGTGGAACATGGCTGGCCGCTCATATAGTCAATTATTCATCTAATGGGACAAGATTGACTAGTCATGGTTGCTCATGTAGTTACTAGTGGAAAGTCCCCAACAAATGACAGAAGCTCAAGAGGTTATATAGAAACATAGAATTTGACGGCAGATAAGGACCGCTTGGCCCACCCAATCTGCCCATTTCCCTACCTAATGGATAAGCTGCAGATCCTAGTTAACCAGCAGCCTACTTCTTTCTACCCCCACCCCCTAGAATTGCCTTATGACTGTCCCATGCATGCTTGAATTCAACCACTGTTTTTGACTACACAACCTCCTCTGGAAGGCCGTTCCATGCATCCACAACCCTCTCTGTGAAAAAATACTTCCCTACATTACCTCTGAGCTGCCCCCATCTTCAAATTGTGCCCCCTTGTTCTTGCACACCTCTTTTTTGAAAGATGCTACCCTCTTGGACTTTGTTGATTCTCTTGAGGTGCTTGAAAGTTTCTATCATGTCCCCCCTCTCCTTCCTTTCCTGGAGACTATACATATTAAGCTTCTTTAGTCTCTCTTCATATGTCTTCTGGTGCAGACTCTGCACCATTTTAGTTGCCCTCCTCTGGACAGCTTCCATTCTGTCTATGTCCTTGTGGAGATTGAGTCTCCAGAACTGCACACAGTACTCCAGATGGGGTCTCACCAGCTGTCTGTACAGAGGGATAACAACTTCCTGTTTTCTACTGGTGATGCCTCTCCCTATGCATCCCAGTATCCCCACAGTCCTCCTTACTGCCCTCTCACATTGCTTGCCCACCTTTAAGTCATCTGATATGACTACCCCCAGGTCCCTTTCCATTTTTATTGTTGTCAGTATCTCACCCCCCATTGTGCACTCTTCCCCTGGATTTTTGTTTCCCCGGTGCATTACCTTGCATATCTTAGCATTGAATCTAAGCTGCCATACATTTGACCATTCCTCTAACATTGCTAAGTCCCTTCTCATCCTTTCCACCCCACCTTGTGCATCAACACTGTTGCAGATCTTTGTGTCATCTGCAAAGAGACATACTTTTCCTTCCAGTCCCTCTGCAATGTCGCTTATAAAGACATTGAAGTGGACGGTCCTAATACTGAACCCTGCGGTACCCACTAGTAACCCCCCTTCTTTCAGAGGGACTCCATTTGCTATTACCCTGTGTCCTATTCTCCAGCCAATTCTTTACCCAGGCTATCATCTTGGGACCCACTCCCAGGCTGGCTAACTTGTATATTAATCTTTTGTGTGGGACTGTGTCAAATGCCTTGCTAAAGTCTAGGTAGGCCATATCACAGCCCCTCCCTGATCTACTACTTTGGTCACCCAGTCAAAGAAATCTATTAGATTTGTCTAGCATGACCTTCCCGCTGTGAATCCATGCTGCCTTGGGTCCTGTGCCCCTCTGGCCTCTAGGTACTCAACAGTTCTTTCCTTCAGAAGTGATTCCATCATTTTCCCTATTACTGAGGTTAAACTAACAGGTCTGAAGTTTCCTGCTTCTGCCCTGCTCCCACTTTTGTGAAGGGGAATCACATCTGCCCTCCTCCAGTCCTCAGGTACCACCCCATCCTCTCATGATTTGTTAAAGAGGGTAGTCAGTGGTGTCACTAGTTCTACCCTTAGTTCTTTTAGAATTCTGGGATGAATTCCATCAGGCCCCATTGCTTTGTCCACCTTCAGTTTTAAGAGTTCTTTCAGAACCCTTTCTTCTGTAAATGGGCTGGTATCAACTTCTGTATCCAGAATGTTTCTATGGTTTGTTTTAGGTACCTCCCCCTCTTCATTTGTAAATACTGAGCAAAAATATTTGTTTAGTATCTCTGCCTTTTCACTGTCACCCTCTGCCCACCCCTCCCTTTATTAAGCCTCCACTATCCCTCCCTTGGTCTTCCTTTGCTCCCTGATGTACCTAAAAAAGGTTTTATCCCCCTTCTTAACTGAGTTGGCTATCTTTTCCTCGGTTCGGGCCTTTGCTGTTCTGACTGCCTTCCCAGCTTCCTTTTGCTTTAACTGATACAATTCTCTGTCCTGCTCCTTCTGTGATTCCTTGTACTTTCTGAATGTTGTCTTTTTCTCTTGAACCTTCACTGCCACCTCCATTGAGAACCATAGTGGTTTCTTACATTGTTTTGTTTTGTTTATTTGTTTCACACAAAGACTTGTTACCTCTGTGATGGCAGTTTTTATTATTCCCCATTGTTCTTCAACCCCTTCTTCCTGCCCATTTGCTAGTGCATTCCTTAGGCACTCACCCATTTTGCAAAGTCAGTCCTCCTGAAGTCCAGTACTTTTGCCTTTGTATGGCTTGACTCTATTGCTGTGTTTATTAGAACCATACTGTTTGATGGTCGCTAGTTCCCAGATGGCTACCCACTTCTACATCTGTGATCCTCTCTCCATCTTCATTTGAGAGAACCAGGTCTAAGATTGCTCCCTCTCGAGTGGGTTCCAATACTAGTTGTCTAAGGCATGCCCCCTCTAGGGCATCTAGAATAACCTCACTCTTAGAGTGGCTGCTGCAACTGCACTCCAGTTAACATCTGGCATATTCAGATCACCCATCAGTAATATCTCCCCTTTTCTGCCATTCTAAGTATATTTTCTATCATTTCTTGTCCATTTCCTCCCCTGAGAGGGGGTCTGTGTCCCAACACCTGTGCGGATTGTGGTGCCATTGCCTGTCTCCAATTGACCCACAGTGCTTCTTCTCCTCCCTGTTTTCCCTTTTGTTCTGTTGCTTTGATTCCTTCCCTTATATGAGAGCTCCTCCTCCTCCTCTTTTACCCTCCTGTCCCTCCTGTAGATAGTGTATCCTGGTATGTTTACGTCCCAGTCATGGTTCTGTGTACCATGTTTCTGTGACTGCTCGCGATATCAGATGTTCCTCCTCCATCAAGGCCACTAATTCAGGAAGCTTGTTACCCAGACTATGGGCATTGGTACTCATTACTCTCCATTTTTTGATGGCTTTACTTTCTGTAGCAGCATCCCCACTGACCTTTCTACCTTGGTCTTTTTCTCATTTAGTACCCTGTTTTGTAGGGGAGGCTGGGATTTTCCTGCTGCTTATCAGTGCCTCCCTCCCTTGACTAGTTTAAAACTTGCCAATGAGCATTTAAACCAATTGCCAAAAAGCGTGTTCCTTCCTGGACAGATGCAGACCATCCTGCCAGTATAGGCTGGTGTCCTCCAGGTGGAACACCAGTCCCAGTGAAGCCAAACCCCTGTGCTCCACACCATTTTTCAACCATTCATTAAACTGCATGGTGCAAAGTACCTCGCCTCACCCATGCCACTGACAGGCAGCACCTCTGAGAAGGATACTGTGTGTGCTACTTGTCTTAGGCCCCTCCCCAACTCTACAAAGTCCTTCTGCACTGCTCTAATCTCATGATGAGCCAAGTCATTTGTCCCTAGGTGGACAATGACATCCAGCTCAGACTCCCGTGCAACTGTTCTCGTAATCCTAAGGATGTGCTTCCTGTCCCTCCAAGCCATGGCACCAGGCAGGCACCTAACTTCAATTTTCCCTGCTCCCCCCAGTTCTATCCCCCTAATAATTGAGTCCCTCACCAGGAGCTGCTTCCTTTTCCTGCGGTGTCCTCTGCCTCCTTCCTGAGGGCCTCCCTTGTGACAGTTGTCTGCAACCTCCTTAGTCTCCTCTTCGGGTGCATCCATAGGGGAACTATGCTCCCCCAGCATGGTGTATGGATTGTGGAGTGGAACAACTGCCTCTGTTCCACCACCCTAACCCTCCCTGAGCCCACTGTGGTCCAACTGCTATGCTTTCTTCGTAACCTCTGAGGTAGTGGTTGTGGCTCTGGTGCTCTCTGGATGGGGGAGGTTCCCTTACTGCTGTCCAGTGCGGCCTGAAGATGGGCAACTTCCTCCCTCAGGTCAGACAGTTGTCTGCAAACAGGGCAGCATCTCAGACTCCAGAAAGACTCCCAGAAGACTGCTGCCCCACAGCCATTACATTGCACTATTCCCCACATATCTGTCTACCTTGTTTATTTTATTTAATTTTTTTTTTTTTTGTTTGTTTTGTTTTGTTTTTTGTGTGTGTGTGTGTTATGCTCAGTGCACATGAGGCTGCAGCATATCAGGAAAATTATAAGCTTTTCTTTTACACTTAAATTTGCCTGAAGTCACAAAAGAAGAAAAAAATAAAGAATAAAAAATAAAAAATAAGTATCTGGATTGCTAAAGTACATAGGAATAATCTATCAGATTATACATTTCTAATCAATTGGTATAGAATCAATACACGTTAAGACTATTAGTAAGCAACAAATTATAAACTTTAATTAACTACCGCAATCTATTATTACTTATAAAGAATTAGCAAGCTAATTCCCCAGCCTTACTGGCTTATCTTATACTTTTTGCCTTAGCTTCAGTGTCTATTGAAAATGTCTGCACTAATCCCATCTAGTCACTATCCCTTCAGTCCCTGGGTCCATTTCTTCAATTATTGGGGGAGAAGGGGCAGGTAGAGCCCATGGAGTGAGTAAATTTAGGTAGCTTTTCAGCCATGGGGCTTGATGGCTTGGTGGAATAGGTGAGCGTGGTGGAACAGATAAGTCTAATGGGCCAGGCAGTTCCTGCCAGGGGCCATGAAAGTTCAAGGGCATAGGCAAATTTGGTGGATTGGGTGCATGGAAAGGTCAAGACTGAAACCACCCTGGCAGTGCCAAATTCAGTAGTGGAGGAAATGGAGGCAGTGGGGCTGGCCTGGTCAAGTCCAGTGGTGGAGTAGACCTAGCTGGAGGGGGGGATGAACCTGAAGGCTGGGAAGGCAGGTCTTGTGGTGTTATAGGACTGCTTGGTGGATTTGGCAATAAGGGCAGACCTGGTGGAGTCTGCAAGACAGGATTACGTGCAGAGCACTGCAACATTACTTTCATTGCACTTGAGTGAAACTGCACCAAAAATATGCCTCAATTCATGCAAACATACGAAATTGCCAGCAGATACAGGCATTACGGTCTATCTAGTCTACTTGAGAGTGCAACACGTCGGCCATTTAAACTGCAGCTGCCCCCCTACCACCATACTTCCTCCTACTTCCTTCTTACTCCCCCAGTCCACTCTCAGTTTGGACCTTCCCTTTCATCCTGTCCCACCCACTGTTGAAGCTGCTCACTGACCTCAATGATATCACCAGCTCTGGCAGCACATGCCACCCTGTAACCATCCTTTCCATGAATTAGTGCCTCCTCATTTCCCTCCTGAATCTTCCTCCTTTCTGCTTCAGACTGTGTCCCCTGGTTTCCTTCCCACCTTTTAATCTAAACATACCCTCAGTGTTAACTTTGTTCATGCCCTTTAGGTACTTGAAGGTCTCAATCATATCCCCTCTCTCCCTTCTGTCCTCCAGGGAATACATATATTGAGCTCCCTCAGTCTCTCCTCATATGGTTTATACCCCAATCCAAGGATCATTTTTATTGCCCTATGCTGAACCCCCTCCTCTTTGAAAATTCAGCCTGAGGTCAGAGTAAAAAACTTTCACTAGCCAGTCTGGTGGTACAGCAGTAATCCTACCACTCGTGATGCTGGTGAGCTGGGTTTGAAAATGAGTCTGGGTCATCAGGGGCCAGACGAGGGTAGGAGGATTGACTGTCTCAGGGGAAGCACTCCTCTGGGGAGGGAGGGTCATCACACTGCTCCAACACTGCCACCTGTGGATGCATGTGTGGAAGTGCAGGGTCAGCAGTCTAAGGGGGGAGGTCGCAGTTAGGCACATGGCTGAGATGTGCGTTAGCACACCACCAGCCTGGACATATGTCCATGTGCTGGCATCCTCAGGAGAAGGGGAGCAAAGGAGAAACTAAGGGAAAAATCCCCCAACACAGCAGCATCATGAAGGCTGTCAACAAAAGAGGGACTTGATAGATGGTATATCCATCAACATCACTGACGAAAGCAGCAAAAAAGTATATTTGCAAAAAAAAAAAAGTTTTCATTCAGTTCATAGTGTTTTCCATGACATAGGCAGATGTCATGAACACAGCAGTAGTGAGGTCTATTGAGTATACTGTATGTTTAATATTTTTTACATTTTGGGGGGATTAGTTATTGTTAATGTGAAATATACTATTTTGGATGAGAGACCAATAGTCTGCAAAACTCTTGAACATAAAATTAGAGTTCACTTTCCTTTTTAAGAGATCTTTTTTATGGATGGCCACTATATTCTATTAAGACATCAAGTCCCTCCAGCATACCAAACTGATCTCTGACCAAACCATCACAATCATAAATGCATCAACCACTCCTTATTGGACTGGGTTTTTACCTCCCATCCACAATGCATCACATATGCTGGCACCATTCCTGACACCCTTAGTGACCACCAAATGATCTATTGTGTGCATAAAATACACTGCCCCAAAGCCCACCCCCCCACACACACACAAATCCTACAGATCTGGTCCTTCCGGTCACTGGACCTTTCCTCTTTCCAAGCCGACCTGGTAGCTACCAACTGGTCTCCCATTTCTTCTGCCAGTAACATCAGTTCTGCCCTCCTGTACTTTAAAACTAAATTTCTCTCCATCTGGGATCTTCATGCCCCCCTCAGAAATGCAAGAGTCCATGGTTCTCACCTCCCATGGACCTCAGCTGAGTTACTGGCCTGCCTCTGCACATGATCTTGCCTAGCGGAATCACAAGTCTCTGGCTCTCCTGCTGACTTAATAAAATACTGCTACCTTCACAATGCCTGTACCAGAGCCACCAGGCTTGCCAAGGCTGAATACTTTGCTTCCACATTCCAAAATAACCTTAATCATCCCTCTAAGTTCTTGAAGGTTATCCATGCCCTCTTCTTCCCCAACCCAGTCCTCCTTCCCTCTCCTGTCCTCAAGGTGACTGACACCCCCATTTCTGACCCCCTCTATATTGCCTCAGTGTTCAACTCCTTCTTCACCTCCTGCACCTCCTCCCTTCTCTCCTCCCTCCTTCTTCCCCTGCCCCCGCCACGATTCTTCCACTCCATCTCAACATGTCTCCTTCTCTCCTATCACTCCTGCTGCTTCTCTTAAGACTCTCCTGGCTCTTAACCCCCCCAAGGGCAGAAGCCCTGATGGGCTCAACCCTAAGCTCCTCTATCTCTCTGTCCCTGCCATTGCTGTACCAATCAACTCGCTTCTCAACCTCTCTTCCTCCCTTGCCTCTGTTCCTGACTCTTGGAAACAGGCCACTGTCACACCCTTTCCTAAAGGAGAAGATTCATCCTCTCCTGGCAACTGCCACCCAATCTCCTTGTTCCCCACCTTGGCTAAAATCCAAGAACACCTCGTGCTATCTCAGCTCTCCCCCCCTTACCTCGATTCATCCTCCTCCTTCTTCACCCCTATTCAGTCTGGTTTCCAGAAATCCCGCTTCGCCTCCTCCTCCTCCCTTTTCCAGCTTACTGACTCCATTCTCACTGGTATGGCTCAGGGCCTGATCATTTCCACCTTTTTGTCAACGTGGCTAAGGCCTTTGACACTGTAGGCCACCCTCTTCTGCTAGACAAGGTTAATGCAGCAGGGCTCTCCAACTCCTCAATTAATTAGTTCAACTCTTACCTTGAGGGAAGGTCACAAACTGTATGTATTGGTAACTCCCTATCCCCCACACTTCCTATCAGCACTGGTGTCCCCCAGAGGTCCATCCTTGGCCCAATCCTTATCTTAGTCTTCCTGAATGACATCCCTGCTGCCTGCTCCTATACAGATGACACTGTTTAATTTGCCTCTTGCTCCTTCCCCCCGACCTTATTGCCAGGCTTCAGCTGGATTTCAATAAAATTCAGCAATGGTTCTGGAAAAATCAGCTGTCTCTTGATGCCAAGAAAACTGTTTCTATGACCTTTGGCACTAGGCAGAAGCTCACTAGGCTGACCCCCCTCCCCCCGCAACCTTGATGGTGCCAAAATCAAAGATGTTCCCTCATTTAAGTACCTCGAGATCTGGCTTGACTGACATCTCAACTTCTCAGTGCACGTGGTTACCATCCACAAAAACATCCACCCTAAACTTGGTGTACTATAAAGAAATAAAAGCTGCATTCCTCTTCCTGTTCACCATGCTGTTGTCCTGAAAATGATATTCCCTATCTTTAACTATGGTGACATAGTCTACAGTGCTGCTCCCAAGTCCACCCTAGCCAGACTGGATCCTCTCTTTCATTCCTTCTGTTTCTTTGCTCTGGACTGTCCATCCTGCATCCAACATTGCACCCTATACTCCTGTCTCTCCCTCCCCTCCCTTGAGGCCAGATACTACACACATTGTGTCTCCTTTATCTCTAAATTCTGGCTTGGCTCCTTCCCTTCATGCCTTACTCCTCTCCTCCCCTTCCCTCCCCTTCCTCTTACTCCCTTCTTAATTTGGGCTTTCACTCTCTTGCTATTCCCTCAAGGAAATCCTTCACTGGTCAGGTTGCTTTCTCCATCTGCTTCCCCAAACTATGGGATTCTCTCCCCCAACCATTCACTCTGCCTCTTTCCAGTGCTCACTCTCCTTTCTACTTCATGCTTTCACTTCTCACTCCTGCAATTGCCCCTGATATCTCACTCTGGTCCACTTCTCACTGTCCTCTACATCTTTTCCTCCTCTCCCTTACCTCCCGTTCTGTGCTTATTAGCCCCACCTCACACTACCTATAGTGTTAGCCCTATCATTCTGTTAATTCTGCATTGCCTCAGCACTTTGAATTATACTTTTTGAATGGCATTCCCTAGAACCTCACTGCATCATTACTTTTCCTTATCCTTGCATAATTTACCTGTTGTATGATGCTTGTTATTAAGATGCTTAGTTTTGTTCTCCTGCTATGTAATATTTTGCTTCTGATTGTTCCTCCTGGCCCCCCCCCCCCTCCGGATGCATCTGGAAATGAGCTGCTATCAGCTCAGACTGTCGTTCCGGGTGAAACTTTTGAAATAAATAAATAAATAATAATTACTGGTGACCATCAATATCAGCCAGATTACTGTATTGCTAAAAATGTGTATCAACTGGATTTTGGGTCATTATGCTCCAAAGGCAATAATAACCTGAAATCTAGTTGATATGACACTTCATAATAACCTGAAATCCAGTTGATATGACATTCCACCAAAGAAAATACTTTAAAACTGTTGCATTCCATTGTTGCACAAAAGTATGTAAACTACAGTATTTTCAACTGTATTTTATTCATGTACAGTTCAATTTCTTCAAAAATAAAACTGCACTCTAGCTAAAAAACGTCTTTTTCTTTCAAGTTGCTAGAAATACAGTCTAAGCCTCCACACCAGCAATTATAAAAAATAAAGGATAGGTAAGTTTGATGTTATGGATATTTTTCACACACCCTCAGTTTGTGATGACCACATAAACCTCTTGAGCTTCGTTTTCGAGGGTTCATATGGGTGATCTGAAAAGCTAACACACTTACCTATCCATTATTTATTTATTTTATTTATTTATTTATTCTAGGATTACAAAACCTTTGAGCCGAGGCTCTTTTACAAAGGTTCCACATCATTGGTACAATTGAGACAATCATAAGCAAAGATAACAGTTTATAAAATTAAAAAAAACACATACTCTTGTAGATGAAAAAAGAACAATAAGGTGAAACTTTGGGAGGGAAAGGGAAAGGAGGGGAAATCAGGAGACTAATTGGATGGGAGAAAGGGGAGTAGGTTGGGGACAGAGGAGAGGTGGAAGGCAGATAAGAATAGAGGTAGTGCAGCGGGTGGCATTTGTCATGGGCCAGCAGGGAGGTGAAGATAGGAGGGGTGCTGGCAAAGTGCAGGAGTAGATGTGGATCCAGAAAGGGCATCTTCAGCTATGGAACCAAAGACATGTTTAGCCACAACAGTCACAGAGGTTGGAGGCAGTGAGTGTTAAGCGGAGGCAAGTCTTAAAGAGCTGAGCGATGAGTGAAGATGAGATGTCGCTGGAAAGACCGTTGTACCAACTAGTGGCCCAGTAAGCAAAGGATCTTTGGCCTTGGGTTGTGCGGCAATGCGGGATTTGCAGAAGCTGAGGTTTCGATTCCCTGGTATGTCGGGTATGGATTCTAGGTTGTATGAGGGCACAGATTCCGGGGGGGGGGGCAAGGCCCAGCAAGATTTTCTTAGTAGTAATACAAGTTTGATGTTTTATTCGATTGGCAAGATTCAACCATCCAATTTGAGAATAGAGGTCACAGGTGTGAGTTAGGCGTTGGGAGCCAGTGACAAGTCGACAGGCCTTGTTGAGGGCGGTGGATACATGTTTGAGGGCGGTGGTTGTAGCAGAGCCGTAAATGATAATGCCATAATCGATGATGGATATGATGGAGCTCTGGACAGCGACAGCGAGGCCTTCGGGTGTCAGGTGTTTCCTATGACGGAATAGCAGGCCTAGCCAGGAGTTAGTGGCTTTGGCGACATGGTCGATGTGGGCAGTGTAGGAGAGGTGAGGGTCAAGGGTGATCCCGAGGTATTTAAAGTTTTTGACTATATATTATATACTATGACTATATATATAGTTTATTCTCTATATAGTTCATAATTTCTTTCAAACTATTATCCACTGTACAATATTTGAATCCCTGTTCAGGTCCAAAACAAACTGCTCCATACAATCTTCAGTGACCAATGGAGATAATTATCTCAAGTCATAAGTTTACTAAGGCTTCAACCATTCATTTCCCCAGGCAGGAAGCTAGACTGATTACTAGTGATGGTTCTACTTCTGTAAACTATTAATATAGTATAGTAGCAGATCAACAGTTTTTTTTTCTGTTACTGTAGAAACAAGTTATGTACTGGTACAAAAAAGGCTGTCATAGTTTGGAGCTCATGAAAATTATAATAACAATGGTAACCTTTTTTAATTGAACTCGAGAGGCAGAAGACACTCAGCTACATCTCATGTCTCATGACTAGAGCTGTGGAATTTGCAAATTCTGCTTCTGTCAGAATTCCACTGAATGACTAAAATTCCACCTAATTCTGTGGAATTCTGTTGGAAGTGGAATTCCAAATTTCTTAAAGTGGAATCATACCTCTCATCTGCTATGAATTTCGCATGGCACTATGATTTTCACACTCAAATTTACCCTTGCTCTGCAAAGGTTTACTGACGTTCTTCATAATGTTAGAGTTGTTTCTGGACACACAAACTGTTAAATCATTGAACTAACTTGATATAAACATTCATTAACACCAAATATATGGGGCCCACTGTTTGTAGATGTATTCTTCTTTAAAATAAGAATGTGCTACACATTCTGGCTATTTTCTATGTATTTTGAAGGTCAGTGCTATGGATTTTAATGCTGAGAGGTTGAGAGGTATGAGCGGAATGTCACTGCAGAATCATATCCCACAGTTAATGTAAACCGCCTATTCATTTTCCATAAACCACAGAATAATATTCCATGGATTACATAATCTGCAGAGCTATCACCCTATATGGGTGAGTATTACTGAGTGACTCAATATGAGTGACTCAATAATATCACTCATGTTTAAGTCAACTGAGCAAAGGATCCTGTATAGCGAGTGTAGCTGTGAACTACACTTGCTATGACAGGATATAGACAGGTGTGTAGCCAAACACAGCTGAGCTGGCCATTTGGCACAGTGGCCAGAGCCAATGCCTACACAGCCAGCAGACCTCGGTTCGGTCCTACAGTAGGATACTAAATCTTTTTTTATTAAAGTCCCCCCACCCCCCACCGAGTTGATTATTTTATTTTCAGGTGGTGCAGGTGGCATACCCTCCATGCAAAAAAATAAAAATTGTTTTGGTGTTGTGGAGTGGCTGAGGACCAACACTGTTTGCGGTGGTCTCTGTTTCTTTTAGTCGCCCTTTTGCTTCAGGCGATATTTGGATTACTGTTTGTGTACGGTGTGATAAGGGAATCACCCTTATTACATAATTCCATTTTGCAGAATATTAGCTGCAGAATATTATACCATGGTTTACATAGAAATGTTTTTCAGAATGTTGTAGAATTAAAAAGTGGAACTGATATTCTGCATGAATTCCATGATGGAATTCCACATTCCATGCAGCTCTACAGTACTCATGACCCTGCCCCTCTGTGGGTTACATTAATGGATGGTAACCCAACCACTGGCCATGCCTTAATGCTTCATAACCTGCTTCTACTAGACATTTAATGCACTGATGGGCTGCTGCAAATTCTGATCACATGTTTGCCTTCTAAATCTTACGGGGCCTGATGTAAAGGAACTGTATGGGAAGGGGAAGCAAAGCCTGTACCCAGCTGGAGAAGTAACTTTGTCCTCTGCTTTCATATCATTTTTCCATGGCTGCAAATGTCTGTCTGTGTCTGTCTTGCATCAACATGTGGTATTTTTTAGCCAATTCCTAAATCTAAGCAATCCACAACCTGTCAAGGAGGGTTATGCTATTCAATATGGCAGTCTAGAAGTTTGTAGTTAAAACTTAAATTTTATAAGGAACAGCCCATCTACAGAGTTTCTGTGAAGTCCATAGAACATACCACGAAAACTGAGCATGGAGAGAATTAAATACTCACACTTATTTCAATTGGTTTCCATGAAAATTAGAATTACCAGTGTACCACAACTTCTGTAATGAACATCTATAAACCTAGTTGTTTAGCTCCATAATAGCATAGAACAATGAGCTTTTCCATGGAATCCTATGCTATTTTCTTCTAGTTTGTGCTTTCCATGCCCTCTTCAAATGACACTACTGAGGCAGAGATAATAGAAAGAAAGTAATCAAAGTTTACAGAACTTGACATTTGTGGGTCTGTCTGTATTGGAATCTGAAGTATTCAACACTGGATCTGGGTAAGTAGTTTCTGAGTGAACAGCTAAAGTTTTCTGAAACATACTGTACACTCCACTTATAATAAGGGCTTTTAGGTTTCCAATAAGATGAACCATTGTGGAAGCATGCTTAATCACAAATAAAATGACAACAGTCATTGCTCAGTTCACTTCACTCTTGGATTGAGAACTCATAATCAAAGCAGCATGTTTAAAAGGTGCATATACATTTTGAAACTCAAAGGTATTACTCTAATCAGAGGTGGACTCAAACCTAGATATTGTGGCCATTACCAAGTCATGGTGACACTGAAAATCATGACTGGGATACAGCCATACCAGGCTATACTGTGTTCAGAAATGATAGAGTGGTAAGGGAAGGAAAGGAAGGAGTGTGGTGCTTTATATGAGAGAAAGCATAAAAGCAATGGAGATACAGTACAGGGAATATAGAGGGCAGAGGTACTGTGGGTCACCCTGGAGGTGGGGAATAGAGTCACCATTCACAGTGGTGTGATCTACAGACCTCAGGCACAGAGGGAGAAATTAGATAAGGTGCTGGTGGAATCCTTTGAAAAAATGCAGGAAAGAGGGAGGTGCTGCTGGTGGGGGACTCCAGTTTTCCAGATGTAGATTGTAGCCTCCCAGCTGCAGCTTCAGCTAGAAGCAGAGACATTATTGACTCCCTGCAGGGGACATTCCTCAGGTAGCTAGTCAGTGAACCCATTCATGATGGGGCAATACTGGACCTGGTACTCTCTAACAGAGACAATGTTGCAGACATCAGGGTGGAAGGCCACTTGGGGACCAGTGATCACTGTACAGTGTGGTTCAATATAAGGATAGCTACAGAATTGAACCACACAAGGGTGAGGGTCCTGGACTTCAGGAAGGCAGATTTTATAAAGATAGGTGAATGCTTTGGTTCGGTGTGATTACAGTGAGCGCAAAAGGGTGAGGATGAAAATGGCAACGGGAAAACTGCACTGCCACATAGGGAGAGTGGCAAAAAAAAGTGATCCCTGAAATGGCAACAAAAGTGCCAAAGTGACAACTTTCTATGGGGGGGGCTTTGCCCCACCTCCCCGCCTTACTAAATATAATTAACTGAGGGGGATGCAACCAGGAAAGGCAAAAAGCAGTAGGTCACTGTTTTGGCAATTGCTGTTTTTTGCCACTGGCCCTATGTGGCTGTGCTGTTTTCCATCACTGTTTTCGTTGTTGCCCTTTTTGTGATCACTGTCATCACGGGATACCAAATACCTCAAGGATGACCTGGCAGGGAGATGACCTAGGGGGTGGAGGAACAGTGGGAGATGTTAAAAGATGGCAGGGTTAAGGCAACAAATTTCTGCATCGAGCAAGTGAGCAAAAGCAAGATGAAAATGAGACTGCTATGATTCTCAAAAGACATGGTGGAAAAGGTAAAGGCTAAATGGGTAGCATTCAGAAGGTATGTAGAGAGATGCAGAAGGATGAAGATAGGGAGGCGTATCAGGGAAATCACAGGAAAGCAGGGAAAGCAGTAAGGAGTGTGAAGGCACAAACTGAAGAGAGGACAGCTCAGATGGTAACAGAAGTGGGCAAGATATTTTTTAGGTATGTAATCAAAAAGAGGAAGACCAGTGAAGGGATTGTAAGGTTAGAAAGGGAAGGGGGGATTGTGCAGAGGGAGACCAGGAAAAGGCAGATATCCAGAACAGATATTTCTGTTCAGTGTTCATAGAAGAAAGATGGGGAGGGACCACAAAAAGGCAGAAGAAGCTTTGTGAGGAGTGGTGGGCACTAGTCCTTTCTCGGAGGAGAGACATCTGAAGTGACTCACTAATCTGAAAGTGGACAAAGCAATGGGGCCAGATTGGGTGCATCCAAGGGTACTGAGTGAGCTCAGGAAGGTACTGACTGAACCTCTGACAGTCCTATTTAATAAGTCACTGGAAAAAGGAGTGGTTCTGAAGGAGTGGAGGAAGGCAGATGTAGTCCCACTTCACAAAAGTGGCAGCAGGGAGAAGACCAGCAACTAAAGGTCAGTCAGCCTGACATCAGTGGTGGGAAAGTTAATGGAAACACTGCTGAAGGAAAGAATTGTGGAATATCTTAAATTCAGTGGGTTACAAGACCCAAGGCAGCATGGATCTCAGTGTGTGTGTGTGTGTGTGTGTGTGTGTGTGTGTGTGTGTGTGTGTGTGAGGTCATATCAAACAAATTTGATAGATTTCTTTGGCTGAGTGATCAAGGAATTGGATCAGGGTGGAGCAGTAGATGTGGTCTACCTAGATTTCATTAAAGTTTCCAACACCATTCTAGAAAGGACACTAGTAAGCAAGCTGGGTAGCTTAGAAGTGGGTCCAAAGATGGTAACTGGGTAAGAAATTGGTTAGGGGATAAGTGACAGAGGGTGGTGATAAATGGAGTTCACTCTAAGGAAGGGAGAGTGACCAGTGGGGCACCACAGGGATAAGTGCTGAGACTGGTCCTCTTTAATATCTTTAAAATGACATAGCAGAGAAGCTGAAAGGAAAAGTCAGCCTTTCTGTGGATGACACCAAAATCTGCAACAGGAGGGATATACTGGGTTGTAGTGGAAAGGATGGGTGGAGACCTGAGAAACACGAGGAATGGTCAAGGATATGGCAGCTGAGTTTCAGTGTGAAAAAAAGCAAAATAATGCACTTAGGACACAGAAAACCTGGGGGTGGAGTACAAAACGAGTGAAGTGGTAATGACAACCATGAGGCAGGAGATCTGGGGTTAATCATATCAGATGACATAAAGGTGACCAGGCAGTGCAACAAGGTGGCTGGAAGGGCTAGTGGTATGCTGGAGTACATAGGGAGGGGGTATTGCAAGCAGAAAGAGGGTGGTGGTGTTGTCGCTGTATAGATCACTGGTAAGGCCCCACCTTGAGTACTGTGTCCCGTTCAGGAGACCATATCTCTGGAAGAACATAGAGTGGAGACAGTCCAGAGGAGGGCAACTACAATAGTGCAGGGTTTGCAGCAAAAGCCCTATGACAAGAGACTTAGGCCCTGGACACACTACAGAACTGTTTTTGAAAACCGTTTTTAAAACCAGTTTAACTAAACCATTTCAGTGTAGCCACACTACTCAGTAACCATTTTTGATAACAGTTTAGTGTGGCCACACTGCTAGTGTTAAACCTGTTCTCCTTGTAACTATTTTGTGTCAAGTCCAACACACAGAACTGTGCTTGCCTGGACACACTGCACCTAAAACTGTTTTAGTTAAACCATTACAGCTTAAAACACTTTTACTCCTGGACAGACCTGTAAGTAAAACCATGCTAGCTCCAAAACGTTTTTAAAAATGGTTTTAAGACTAGGTAGCTAGCAGGGTTTAAAAACACTTTTGTTAAAACATTTTAAGGGGCTTGTAGTCTGTCTGCAAACAGTGCTAGGGGGATTTAAACCATTTTAAGGCACTTAAACCGTTTTAAGTTCCCCAGTGTGTCCAGGGCCTAAGAGATCTCAATATATATACCCTGCGAGAGAGTAGAGAGAGAGAGGGATATGATAGAGACTGGGGTAAATAAGGTAGAGGAGGGAAGTATTTTTCAGAAAAAAGAGCTCAGGAACAAGGGGACATGCTATGAAACTTGGGGGGGGGCAGATTAAGGAGAGATATGAGAAAGTACTTCTTTACAGATACAGTGGAGGATTCCTGCAACAGCCTTCCAAAGGAAATGGTGGGGATGAAAACAGTGGTGGGGTTCAAGAATGCATGGGACAGGTGTAGGGAAATCTTAGTGGAAAGGAAGGGAGGGAGAAAGAGAGGAGATCAATTAGGGTTTGCGGTGATATTGTAGGTGGGGGGAAATGGGCAGACTGGTTGGGCCAAGCACTCCTTAGCTGCTGTCAAATTCTATGTTTCTATGTTTCTGTTTTACCCAGACATTGCCCCAGAGATACAAAATAGAAGGAAAAGGCTACTTCAATATTGCAAGGATATTGAAGATTTGGGAGGCAATTTGTCAGTCCTCTATGCAAAGCAAAGGTGACCATTAGAGACCAAGTTTAAGTATTTTTCCATGAAGAACCAATGAAAATCTTTAGTAAAACACAGCAGATGACAAATGCAGTGGAAGCTGAATCTCAGGAGACAAAAGGGGACTCAGACCTATAGACAGAAGAGGGTGGTATGCACTCATCCTCTGTGTCCCCAAATGAAGTACAAATAAGAATTCCACAGTTCTTGAACTTAAAGTGTCCTCACTAATTAATAAGGAAGAGTTAACATCTGCTGTGGAAGCAGCATCAATGGAAATCCCAACATTTATGCTGATCATGGATAATCAACACTGAATGACTCAATGAACTCTATGAAGATTATACGTGAATCCATGCAGCAGGACAGATAAGTCTCCCTTTATGAAATATATAACTTTCTTCTCATTTTAAATGTTTTTATCAGACACCGAATAAACTTTATCCTACTAGTTATATCTGCAGACTGGTGCAGTTAGATTTAGTTGATATGTGGCAAATGAACAAAATATTTATTTAAAATTACTATACTTTACTAAATGTCTATCTTCAAGCTGGGAATGGAACTGGACATTTCTTATGAACTATCAATCTTTTGTAGACTTTTTGTCTAATGGATATAGCGTTTGTTTATACTATATATTTTCCTCTAAAGAAATAATACTTTATACTTGATGAATCTAAGAATACAGATTTAATGGATAGATTAGTGGGCATAATTACCATACTGGATTATTAATTTTAGTTTCTAAAGAGAGTAGTTTTTTTTAAATATGGCACTTCACTTAGGATTACAGAACATGTAGCCTTGGAATAAAAATCCCTATGACATAACTTAAATACAAATTCTTCTTATAGTATTTGCATCTCCTCAAATTTCTTTAAAACTTTTTCAACACTGTGAAGAGACTGTTGTGAATTTAAGCTTTGCTTATTGCTTTTGAAATTCAGATGTGACATTATTACTGCTTCCTTTTCTTTCTCTCTGCAATGTAACTATATCACACAGTATAAAACATTTTGTGTACCATATGCATTTGATTTTTAAATTTATAATATTCAAAACTGAAAATGTTAAAAAATAAAGAAAATACTGATGGACCCATGGTAAACATTATAATTTGTACCATAATTTCCAAGGAAACTTTGTTCAAATGCAAGGTTTCCAAGATCATCTACCATGAATGCTGCATTGAAACCATAAACAAATTAGAGAAACAGACCCAAAAGATGCAGCACCAAGAAAACCACAAAAAAAGTGTAAAACTGATTTATTAAAGCACATACCAACAACCCCATGTTGCTCCAACCAATCCACCAATAATTAAAGCCAGAACATGCAACTTATACAGCACCAAGGTCTAGTGTGAAACATTGGTGGACTGGTTGGACCAACTTGTGGTTGTTTATATTTTTTTTATGTGAGGTTTACACTAACTTTTGGTGTTTTTACAGTTTTTGTGGTGCTGCACTTTCTGGCTCTATTTAGGTACTTGTGTTGTGTCCTAAGCACAAGCATTCATGGGGAGTTATCCTGTCTGTGTCTGCATGATTTAGGGAAACCATGGAAAATCAAGGGGTGGGATGCTATGAAAGTATTTGGGGGGGGTTCTTGTTAGTCTTGTTAGGGCAGACTGGAGTTTTATGATTCCCACTCTGCAGAATCTCATGATTTTCTATGGAATTCTAACTATGTGGAATCTGCGAAATTAACTACCCATGTGCAAAAATCCAGCTAGAGATTGTAATGGCCTTAGTCATCAACATGTAATCTTATTGTGGGACCTAGTTTTATGTAACTGCTTTTCTACTGCTCTCAGTTCAGTCCTTAGGAAGACAAACTGTTTAAACTATAGGCTTGACATTTAACTAGAATGCATGAAGATGTTGAAGTGGATATGCTTTTGACCTTTAGAAATGTGGAGTTAAAAACAGGCTTGATCCTAGGCTGTTTAAATGTTTTATTTAATTTAGAATTTTTGGCTGGGAAGGTACACTGAGCAGGAGCTCAATTCCAGATGCATTCTGTGAGTACAGGGAAGTTAAGTGACTTACTCAGGGTCACACAATATGCAAATGGAGGTTGTGGGATTCAAACACAGGTTTCATGGGTCTCCAGGTTCCAAGTTTGGTGCTCTTGCTTCTAGGCTATTTTATATCATAATACAAGACATTTCAGATCTATAATCCTTTAACCTACAACTTTTATTTAATTAGTCAATGAAATCAAAGCATGTGTGTTTCAGTTTTAAACTGGTAAGAGTGATCTCTATTAATGATGGGGGAACTACTGAATATTTTAAACATTCATAGGCCCATTTCATTGTTACCTGTCACCTTAATATTTTGGAATGATTAATTTACAGACAACTAACTTGCCATCTTACGAAAAGTGGGAGAACTGATCCATACCAGTCTGGCTTTTGGTCTGCACACTGCACATTCTCTACCAGCTGCAGGGTCTTGACAATATCAATGGAGCTGCTGGCAATGGGAAGGTAACTGGAGTGGTCTTTATTGACTTATCCAAGGCTCTCCATGTGATGAACCATGAGTTATGGCTGGATCAAATAGCTATGATGAATTTGAGTAAGGGTGTTTTGGTTTGGTTCAGAAGAGACTTATCCAACAGAGATCCAAGGGTTACATTAGAAGGAAAGGAATGTTGCGTCCTACAAATAGCAGATGGCATGTCAGAGGGCTTTGTTTTGGGCCCTGTAGTGTTCTTGCTTTACATGAATATCTTGGGATATAGCACTGGAACTTTAGAGTACCAAGTATTTGCAGATGATATGGTGCTATACACTGTGGATGTCTCAAATCAAGAGGTACAGCTGGTTCTTTCAGAGGGATTTAATAAATTGTAATTGCACGTAAAGGAAAACAATACAAAATTAATTGCCCTCCCATTCTGAATAGCAACTCAGGCAGTAATGGAGGCTTTATAGGCACCTTTTAATTTTTTTGAAGAACTAGTGGAGCCAAAACAGGAACACAGGAAA
The DNA here is from genome assembly GCA_016271365.2 of Neoceratodus forsteri. Classification (NCBI taxonomy): domain Eukaryota; kingdom Metazoa; phylum Chordata; order Ceratodontiformes; family Ceratodontidae; genus Neoceratodus; species Neoceratodus forsteri. The sequence continues at coordinate 137,118,731 of JADMNL010000025.1, forward strand.
ATAGTATAAATTTTAAGAAGCAGTCAGTTGTAACTTTTTATTTCTGAGATATTTTTCTTTTTTCATCTACTCATTAGAAAATCCTCTATGTAATAACATTGTGCTGGATGTGTGGAACAACTCTTAGACTGGCAACTGACATATCTATCTCTAGTCCCCCACTACATCATCAGCATTGTGATCTCACTGATAGTGACATCACAGATGACTGACCTGACAGCCACTGAGTGGCTGTTCCTAAGCAGTAGTGATATCACAGTCAGTGACGTCACAATGCTGATGTTGTAATGGAGGGAATAGAGCTAGATATGTCAACTGCCAGACAGAATGCTGTCCCGCATATCACACCTACTAACATCAAGTAAACAGTCTTCTAATTGAGGCAGTATAGGGCAGTGGTTTAAGGCTCTGAGCTGCAAATCTGGCAACATCCAGCAGACCAGACCTGGGTTTGAATCCCACAGCTTCCACTTGCATACTGTATGACCCTGAGCAAGTCACTTAACTTCTCTGTGCTCGCAGGTGGCACCTCTAAAAAAGCTTTCAGCTTAGTGTGCTACTCTTAGTTAAACAACTAAAAAATAATTCAAAGAAAAGGAACCTCAGATATAAAAGGTAATTGTTGACTGCTTTTAAAAACTAATGTTAAATTTAGGCCATACACTAGCTCTTGAAAACCTTTTTAATTCTCCCTGGTAACTGTTGTTACATAGGTTCTCTGCTGCCATCTCACGGGCAGCTGCACACTCTTCTCGCTAACCATATCCTCAACCAAAGGCTGAGTCAACAGGGCAAAGTATCATATTGTGAGCAGGGAAGCACCTTCTTGTCTATCACAATTAAATGTTCTTTTTGTCTTGGGGAGGGGAGCTGAAACCCGCATACTATACTCCAGGTGGGGTCTGACCAGAACCATGGAAAGAAAAGGAATAGCTATACACACCCTGCTGGTCACTCCCTCCTCCTTTGATGCACCCAAGCATTCTGATGGCCATCTTGACAGCATCCATACACTGTTTGTCATGCTTTGTCCCCTTACCTATTTTCCATCCAGGACCATCTCCTCAATTGCAGCAACAGGAGCCCTATGTAGTGCAGAAACATAGAAAACTGTCAAAAGAAAAAGGTCTTGTGGCATATCCAGTCTGCTCCATAGTGTGCATGTTCTACCTCTGTTTTTCTCTCCAAGTGTAGTTCTTTGCCTTTGACTACACTAAATATGGTGTACAATTTTATTTAAGGGGGGTAGCAAATAGGCTCTGAACTGCTTCCTTTTTCCATGAAAACTAACAAAGAAAACGCTGAACCTTTCTGTAATTTTATTCATAGGAGTTGAAACTAGAAGGACTGGTCACTAATACTCTCTTTGCATCCCACGGACAATACAATTTACAAGCTCTGGGCTGGTATGTGGGGGTCTTAGGGAACAATGCATGGCATTTGTATTTACCCATGCATGGCAACAACCACTGTCATGAGATACAAAAGTTGTATTTATTGTGCCAAATGAGGCAACTAACATGGTCCTGGTGTACATTTGTATATTGTCTGGCTACACCCGGGGGGGGGAGGGTGGCTCACCCTAACAAGGTGGGGGGGTAGCAGTGAGTCCACTTAGTGTGCAGCTCTGAAATCCCTGGCTACACCTCAGTGCAGGAGTCCAACCAATAACCCAGACTGAGCCTCCTAAAGTTGAACAAAAGCAAAATAAATAAATACACAAACAACAAATAAATCAATTAATAAATATACAAACACACTAATTTGCTAGCAGATATAGGTCACCTGGTTTATCAAGTCTGCTCAAGTGTGCAGCTAGCACCCTCACCTTGCAGCTGCCTCACCCCCCCATTCCCAGTTAACCCCCACCTTGTCCCATCCCCCTTTTAAACTACCCGCTGTCTTATAGGCTACCATCTCCTTTGGTAGAGTATTCCATTCTGCCATAGTACATTTCTGTTATACATCCAAGGTTAGGACTGTCCAATTTTGAGCATATAACCAAAATGGCATACAACAAGAATTGCTGTACTGGGTGTTCAGAAATTGAATAACTGATTAGTACTGTAATAGCATTTCAAGGGCATCAAGCATACAGGCATACAATCGTTTAGCATACTGAGAGAAACCATGCAGTGTTAAAAACTTGTGAAATAAATACATAAAGAAATAAAAAACCTTTCATCCACTCTTTGATCTTCTTTTTTTTTTAGCTAGCTGTATATTTAAAACCAAATGTTGTCAGCGAGGTATAGAGTTTTTCATTTAGACAGGGTGATGATAAGTGAGTAGGTGAATGGGGAAGGAGTTCTCTTAAGTACCATCAGCACATGCCTATTAGCTCAAATTATACTAGTTAGCACCTAACTGAGCTGCCAAAAGGTGACTAAGAGTACCAAAGATAGGAATGTAAGGGAAAATAAGGGAGGCAGTATAGTGCAGTGGTTTAAGGCTCTAAGCTCCAAAGCTGGAGACCTGGGTTTGAATTCCACGGTCTCTACTTGCATACTGTGTGATCCTAAGCAAATCACTTAATTTCCTTGTGCTCCCAGGTCGCACCTGTAAACATTAGTGTGCTACTCCTGGTTAAATAATTGGGGGGGGGAGCCAGCTGGTTAGCAGCAGAGCTATAAGTTTGATGGCAGAAATGCCTTTAAAGTACCTGCAAATCATTTGGTATAAAGACATATAAGTTAAAATAAGAGGCAAGAAACCAAAACAAAATGCAATAGGAGTGTGTTAGAGCAGAATGGGACACAGTAATTTCAGGCATATACCCAAAATGTGCATACACTTTTCATCTGCTTTCCACCAGCACTGCCCTCCCCAGTTTCAGTCATTTTATTTATTTGAAAATTTCAGAAACACCTTTGAGCAAATGCGTTCGCTTGCAAAGGTTCCATGCCAGGTTAAGTGACAAAGCAGCTCCGACGGGAACCTAGTCATTTCTCCCTGTTGTATTTTTTTTTGTTGCTGTTTATTTATTCACTAAAAATACCACCAACAGCTTAATCTGGTTCAAGGACAGTTGGTATTCATCTGTATCCCCCTTCCTTGGGTTGTGCCTGAAAAGAGGCAGGTTTTGTCTAGTGCACTTACCCGGTCAACAAAAACTAAAAATAAATAATTGTTTAATCCATCCAGGACCACCTTGTAAATGAGTATCTCAATGGTGTATATCCTGGTAAAAAATAAAACTGAATTGAATTTAATGTTCTTTTGCCCAGTCCTCAATTTACTTTACGGTAATTTTACTGTTTGACATTTTATCCTTTAAGTGTTCTTAGACTGCATATTTTATTTTCTTATTTCCAGTTTACTGCATTTTCTTATATATTGTACGTTGTATATGTTCTCCTCTTCTCCTCACTTCCCCTTCCTCCAGGAAGCACACATCTGGAAATGAGCTGATACCAGCTCAGTATGACTTTCCTGATGAAGCTTTGGAAATCAATCAATCAATCAGTCAATCAATATAAGAGAAATACATAAGCGGAACTGTAGATAAGTAAATAAATAAAAAGGTTTGTTCCCATCCTTAAGGGAGCCGATTACCATGGCCTGCTTAGAGTCCTTGGTGAATTTAAAAATCCTGCTGGAGACTCCAGATTCCAGATCATGGATAACAATTTTGAACAGCAATGGCACCACCACTGATCCCAGATAAATTTTGCTGAGTACTCCTCTCTGAGTAGTGCCTATCCACCACAACCCTTTGCTTCCTGCCCCCATATCACACTGGTAAATGAACATGGTAAATGACCAGTAAATGAACCCTAATACCTCCACCATTTCTGCTGAGTCCCCGACATCCTCATCACCCCCACCCATCTCAGTGCATGTTAAATTAATAAATTCCCTTCCCCACTTGCTGCCGATTTTCTACCTCCCTCCTGACTTCCCCATCCACCTCTGACTACTCAAATGTTTTCTGATTTCCACTGACCCCCCTCCCCATTGCAACCCCCTCCAACCTTCTCAGTGGTGACCATAACAGCATCACTACTAACCTCTTTAGCTGACCAATGCCATGTTCTCATTTTTAGGGCTGCAGTTGGTGGAGCCCTGCAGACCTCCTGTGATCGAAAAAGGGAGACTTTTCTGACCAAACAACAGTGAGGAGTTGCATCACAGTCACCTCCATATCTGTGACAATTCGCTCTGTCTATTAGCAGGTGACTGCACTATTTTCCTTTTTTTCTCATGGCACAGTACGATGTGTCCAAGATGCCCGCTGAACTTTACTGTGCATGTGCAAGTAGTCGTGCATGCTCAATAGACTTCAGCTGCCATCTTGGACACAGCGGACTGTGCCGTGTTCCGCCATGACTGCTGCAGATGAGACTATCTCATTTTTTTTTATATTATAGCATTTATTAAAGAAAATGCAAAAATAGATACAATAGGGTACAAATACACATAACCACATCTGTACAGCCAAATGTGGGTCATTCCAGTAGAAATTATATATTTAGTAGCCACAAGCATGGCTAAGTCCACCCAATCAATAACATTGTCCATGCCTGAAAAAGAAAAGTCCCAATAAACATCCTAAAATGTGATATGGCTCAGAAACTTCAAAGACTTCACGAGGTCCCCTGGTAGACCGATACAATCCAAGGAAGGCGTGGAGAAACTTTAAAGCAATTCCTGGTAGCAGTCCAATCAAATGTAGGCACTTCAGATATAGCCAAAGCTAAAACAAATAACAACAGTGACTGTCTCATTTTGTATTGTTTTATATATAAATATATTTTCCCTATCCCCACTGACCCTCCCTCTCAGCACCCATCCCCCCTCCCAGAAACATAACAGTGGGACTAGAGGTGCCCAATCCCTCAGTGTCATGAACAGGACTCATACTAACATACTAGCATACTAACATACTAAGAAGCCAGCAGATTAGGCCCCATGGTCTATCAAATCTGCTCAATAATCAGTGCTGTCCCAGGACACCGGTGTTTGCCCCTCCCTCCTTACAAGGTCCCTCAACCCCCAGTGGGGCTCTGAGATGCACCTTGCCCCTATACCTATCCCAGCCATTCTTAAACCCCTCCACAGTTGCAGCAGCCACCAACTCCCTGGGCAGCACATTCCAGGGCTCCACCACCCTCTCAGTGAAGTAGCTTCTCCTTGTTTCTCCCCTCAGCCTCCCTCCTTCCAGCTTAATAGAGTGACCCATGGTGGCCCCCACCTCCCTCAGCTAAAGCACCCCCTCAAGGCTTACCCTATTTATTCCTTTGAGATATTTGAAGACCTCTATCATATCACCCCTGTTCCTCCTCTCCTCCAGCGAGTACAGGTTGAGCTCCTCCAGTCTCTCCTCATAGGGCCTGCCCCCTAGTCCAGGTATCATCCTGGTCACCCTCCTCTGGACCCTCTCCAGAAGAGCAAGGTCCCTGTTTAAGTAGAGACACAAAAACTGCATGCAGTATTCAAGGTGTGGGCTAACCAGGCAATTGTACAGTGGAAGGAGCACCTCTCTACTCCTAGAGGTTATCCCCCTGGCTATGCACCCGAGCATTTTATTTGCTTTGGCTGCAGCCCTTCTACACTGCTCTGAGTTATACATTTTGGCACCCACCAACACTCTGAGGTCCTTCTCCTCCCCCCCAGAAACCTGCAGTGCCTGCCCCCCCAGGTGTATTCATGAGCCTGGTTTTTGTCCCCTAGGTGTAGAACCCTGCATTTCCCAGCACTGAACTTTATCTTCCATGTTCCTGACCACCTCCCCAGAGCCTCTAGATCCTCCTGGAGAGCAAGCTTCCCCTCCTCCCCTTCCACCACCGCCCACAGCTTTGAGTCATTGGGAAAGAAACTCATCCTGCTCCTCATACCACTTCTGATGTCTAAGATATAGGTTTTAAACAGGAGTGGACCCAGTGCCGACCCATGAGGGACCCCACTAATGACCCTCCTAGAGGATGAGACCTCCCCCCACCCTCACCTTCTGTACACACCCCGCTAGCCAGTTTTCTATCTGTCTGATCATCAGCCCCCAACCCCCATATTCTCCAGCTTTCCCAGTAGCCCGGGACTCCTCTGTCTTTTTTCTCCCTTCCCCCACCTGACCCACCCTCTCTACACTGACTCTCCCCAAAACATAACAGTGACACTGGGGGTGCCTAGTCCCCCAGTGTCATGATCAGGATTCCTTTGTCTTTTTTTTTTCACTTCTCCTCACCTGACCCTCCATGTCAGTACCCCTCCCCAAGAAACATAACAGTGACAGTGGCAGTGCCCAACCCCCCAGTGTCATGATCAGGGCTCCTCATTTTTTTTTTGTTTCCTTGAACCCTGTAAAAGGAAAAAAAAATCCATCAATGTATTTTGCAGCCGTTGCTGTCTCCCCACCTGACCCTCCCACTCAGCAGCCACCACCAAACACCCCCCCCCAAAGCCCTTACTTATCCATTGGGGTCCAATGCCATAATCCTCTCTGGACTGCGGACACATCTTCACTCTTCAAAGCTGGATCACGAACTGAAGAAACAGGTATGCGGTTCAACGTATTTCAATGATGTTTTGAACCTAGTGGCATAACTTGGCCATAGCTGCGTATTTTTGGCCCAGATTTTCAACATGCCTTTCTTGGGACCCCACCTCATGAACAATTGCACTGACATTAGGCAAATCTGTCCTGAAAGGTGATTTTGCCATCCCTGTGTGAAATCACCTTTCAGGCAGGAGTTGAAAAGTTTCTCTGCCCTTGTTCATGAGCTGGGGTTATAAGAAGGCTCTCTTGAAAATTTGGTGTAAAAATATTAAACACTTTGGTAATTTTCGGTATTGTTACCCCAAATTTACAACATAGCCTCTTTACAGTACCTCATGGATGTGACAGTTGTCATTTTTCAAATCCTGGGTGAAATGTTGTTTTACATCCTTGAAAGGAGATTTCACGGTCCCTGCATCAACTCACCTTTTGGACAGGAGCTGAAAATTGTTCTCTGCCCTTGTTCATGAGGTGGGGTCAGAATAAGGCTCTGTTGAAAATTTGGTGCAAAAATATTAGAAAACAATAAAATTATGAGCCTACATTGAATTTTGCTAATGCAGTCTCATAACTTTGGTAATTTGCAATATTTTTACTCCAAATTTACAACATAACCATACCTTTACAGCACCTCATGAATGTGACAGATGTCATTTTCAAATCCTGGGCAAAATGTTTTTTTTTTAATATCCTGAAAGTGCTTTCACAGTCTTTGCACGAAATCACCTTTTGGACAGAAGTTGCAAATTTTCTCTGATCTTGTTCATGAGGTGGGGTCATTAGAAGACTATGTTATAAATTTGGTGTCAAAATATTTAAAAAAACAAAGTTATGAGGCTATGTCAAAGTTTGCAAATGTAGTCGCGTTAGTTTGGTAATATTCAATATTTTTACCCTAAATTCTCAACATAACCATTTCTTTACAGCACTTCATGAATGTGACAGCTGTCATTTTCGACACCTGCCCAAAGTGAGCTTTTGTATCCTGAAAGTTGATTTTACATTGCCTTCATGAAATCACCTTTAGGCCATGAGTTGAACATTTTCTCTGCCCTTCTTCATGAGGCAAGGTCATGACATGTCTATGTTGAAAATTTGGTGTAAAAATATTACAAAACAACAAATGTATGAGTCTACATTACATTTTATGAAACACATGCTCATAACTTTGATAATTTTCAATATTTTTACCCCAAATTATTTGGCTGCAGCCCTATCGGCTCTGGCCAGAGTTTGTTACTGTTGCAATTGCCATTGTAAAAGAAAGGCTGTAAATCAAGCCTTTCTATTTCACTATTAGTTGCCATAGTTTAGTGATAAGTGGAGTCTGTGGTGGGTCCATGGTTGTGTTTGTCATTATGGTGATGAGGGTTGAAGGGGGTCACTGAGAGCGGAGGTACCACTGGACAAAAACATGGGCACAATCATCTTTACTGGTCCAAATAAGAACAATATAATTAATCCCGAATGGTCCAGCACAAGTGAATGCAAATCATACATTATACAATTGTAGCTAGTACGATATTGAAATCACACATATAACAGTGGTGATGCAATGCATGTGAAATAAAAGAGTTAATTCAACCAACATGGCAGTGATGTTTCCGAATTATCCCACTGTAATCAGTTTGTAAAATAATAAATTCTCAAATGTATGTGTGACTGATTTATCTGCCTCACAAAAATACAGTAATACATCACTGGGCTTCATGAGGCACTAAAGGTAGAAAACAGCAGGTATTAAAAACAGATACATTTGCACAGGCTACTTCATGGATATAAGAAGTTCTCCATATTACATGTCCAAATACTTTCATGTGTAAACTGTCAAACTATGCAAATAAAGACCCTCATATTCATCTTCACTTTATTAACCTCTACTGCCAAGCTCTAGAACTCCTTGGTGCCATCCATAATTGGTTTCTCATCATGCTGCCCTGAGCCTGATCCATGCGATCTGGCAGACTTTACCTGCTGACAAATGACTACAGCAGAGGTCCTCAAAGCACCAATGTGCCTGAGCCAAAAAAATAGTGATGATGACCAGAGATGACAATTACCTTAAATGATAAGCTTGCTAAGGATACAACAGTTGACTTCCCCCACTAGAAGCTAGACTTACAGCTACTGAGGGCTTTATTTCTATAAACTGTTCTCAGTTTAAAATGCAGAATGCTCAAGCCTGGCTCAGTCACTAACGTTTAATCCCATTCCTTAACAATTCCTATGGTTAGTAGGGTTGCTCCTCATGCAAGGCCAGTATTTGTTGACAAATGAAATCTAGTGCAATTAGAAAGTTAGAGTGTGGTCTTCATAGAAGGGAAAGCAGAGTGATCTCAGTTCCAAAGTATATTAGAAATGAAAATATTGGTCCGGCCTGGTGACGCTGAGGGTTGAGGCACCGGACGCCACACTTCACGCCATGCTGGCAATCTGGGTTCGGGAATGAGCCAGGGTCATTGGGGGTCGGCAGGGGAGGGAAGAGATCAAGTGAACAGAGGATGGCTCCCTCTTCCTGGGGAGGGTTTCAGGGAGTTGTTGCACAAGAGCAGTCTCTGGCAGTAGTTGGGGATGCACAATGCAGTGATGCATGCATCAGCAGGGGCAGAGTGGTGGCTCAATGTTGCCTTGCTCGGCCACACTGAGGGCAGTAAACATAAAGCAGAAAACATTTACTCCCTGGAGGACAGGAGAGGGAAGGGCATGACTGAGACCTTTAAGTACTTGAAAGAGATAAATAATGTGGATAAGGAGGGGTCTCTTTAAGCTATGTGGCAACCATAACATGAGGGGGAACAGTTTTAAGCTGGAGGTGGAGAAGTTTAGGAGGGAGGTCATGGAAACACTTCTTCTCGGAGAGGGTGGTGGACACTTGGAATGTTCTAGCAGAAGAGGTGGTCTTGTTGAAGATGGTGGGCAGCTTCAAGAGAGGCTGGGATAAGCATAGAGGGAAGGTAAGAATCATAGGTAGGGAGGACAGAATGATTGGGAGGAGGGGGAGGTGGGGAAGGGTCAGTAGCTGAAGCTGTGGACCCTGCAATATGAGCAGACTAGATGGACCAAATGGCCTTACACTGCTTGTTTCTTCATATGTTCATGTATTCATTAGATTTATGAAATGGAAATAACCCCTTTTAAAACATGGTAAGAAGAAGGAATGCAAGAAAGTAAAAATAACTTTAAGTGATTGGCATGTTTTGGGGCAGCATGGTGGAGAAGTACATTGAATTTTGTTTGTAAACTATTTATATAAATAGCCAATTCATAGTTTTTACTATTACTATAGAAATTAGCTATTTGCTGGTAAGGAAAAAACATTAGTTTCCCTAGTTTGCAGACAATGAAAATAGTGTACTCTGCTTCTGCTAGACATCCAATCCACAAATTAGCAGCTGTGCATACTGTTCAGATGTTTGGCTTATAGGGCCTGATTTGAAGGAACTGTAGGAGAAGGACACGCAAAATTATTCTCAGCTGCTGGAGTACTTTTGTCCTGAGTTAGAAACATAGAAACATAGAATTTGATGGCAGCTAGGGCCAATCCAGTCTGCCCATTTCTCCCTACCTACATATTCCCTCAGACCATGCCTGATCTACAGCTCTTTCTCCCTCCTCACTTCCTTTCCACTGTGATTCCTTTGTGTTTATCGCATGCATTCTTGAACCTCACTACTGTTTTTCCACCACCACCTCTGCAGGAAGGCTGCTTCAGGAAGCTACCACTCTTTCTGTGAAGAAATACTTCCCCACATTGCTCCTGAATCTACCCCCTCCAGCTTCATAGCATATCCCAGTGTTCTTGGGCACATTTTCTTCTGAAAAACACTCCCCATCTGTACCTTATTCACCCATGTGAGGTATTTAAAGATCTCTATCATATCTCCCTTCTCCTTCCTCTGTTCCATATTGAGGTCCTTTAGTCTCTTCTCATAAGGCTTTTGGTACAGACCCTGCATCATTTTAGTAGCCCTCCTCTGGACTGCCTATACTCTGTCTATGTCCTTCCAGAGATGTGGTCTCCAGACCTGGATACAATACTCTAGGTAGGGTCTTACCAGAGATCTATACAGAATTGGGAACCCTAACACCACATTCCCTTACTTTTGTTGATTTAAGCCTAAGTAGTGCATTAACAAGTTGTTGTTTTTTTTTTGCAATGAATTTCCTTACTTTTTGAGATAGTATAATCTTATCCTCATTTGCCTGTGGGAGCCTCTGGGCCCTCCGCTTCCATCCCTCCATGGATGCAGCAGTTTCTTTCCTTCATTGTATGGCTTATTAAAGTTCCAGTGTTATCCTACCAGAATGTGCATTTTTTATTTCTTATGCTTTTTTTATATTGCCCCTAAATGTTTGGGGAGAATATGTGTTATTCTTGTAGTACTCATTAAAAACGTTGTTTTTAATATACAGATATTGACAGAGTTATGCCTTGTTGAAGTTCAAGTTCAGTTTGTTTAAGAAAACATATAAAATCACACAGATTGTTACATGCCACACATTGATAAAACATAGATGTGCATATCATATATTAGATCATAAAATACAAGTTATTACACTTAAATACATATGTTCGCGGTCTTGGGAGACAATAAATATTTCAAAACACATTTGACATAGAATTCTTACTAACACATACATAGTAAATCTGTGTGAATAATATTAAATAGAGAATAATGGATAGGTAAGTGTGTGTTATGGATTTTTTTCACACACCCGAGGTGTGTGATGACCCATAAACCTCAAGAGCGAAGCTCAAGAGGTTTATGTGATCATCACACACTGTGAGTGTGAGCAAAGATCCATAACATCAAAACTACATATCCTTAATTTTTTATAATTGCTGGTGTGGAGGTTTAGACTGTATTTCTAGCAGCTTGAAAGAAAAAGACATTTTTTAGCTAGAGTGCTGTTTTATTTTTGAAGAAATTGAACTGTACATGAGTAAAAACACAGCTGAAAATACTGCAGTTTAAATACTTTTTGTAGAACAATGGAATGCAACAGTTTTAAAGTATTTTCTTTGGGGAATGTCATATCAACTGGATTTCAGGTTATTATGAAGTGTCATATCGACCGGATTTCAGATTATTATTGCCTTTGGAGCATAATAACCTGAAATCCAGTTAATATGCATTTTTAACGAAACAGTTATCCAGTTGATATTTATGGTCACCAGTAATGATAAATATTTTAAAGCACATATACAGTAAGTCTTACTACCGCATATGCAACAGAGCTTTCTGAGTAATATAATTTAAGGTTACTTGCCCAGGCATGTGGGACTCAATTTTCAAAAATAATTAAGTGTATGTAACCAGGAGATTATAAACATTGATAAGGGGTAATGTTACAGAATAAGACTTCAGTTAATTACAGTCGTATAGTTTGTGTATTGCAGTTCATGCAAAAGATGCTATAGCATAGATTACAGTTGAAACAGATTACAGCTGAAACAGAAGTAAATAAGTAAACTACTAGTTTTTCCTTGGTGGTACAGCATTCTTTCCCAGCTAAAGCCAGCATAATCCATTTTTTGTGCTCAGGTATCAATGCCTCACAAACAACAAGAAGGTGCAGTAATGTTATAAGTGACTCCTTTCTGCAGCTATTATTCTTAATAACCTCAAGTTTTGATAATCTCTGGGTTACATCTGGGAGAAAATCGTCTTAATTTCGCATATTATAATTTACAATATGCTGCTCTTTGAGATTTGTTTTTGCAGCTAATCACATATCATTCAATAAAATAGGCATCTTTGAACTGATTATATTTTCCGTTGTTCTCTAACATATGCAGTGTGCCCTGGTCTTTTTGTACTCCTACATCCTTCAGCCTCTGAAAAGCTTCTGTTATAAATGAGACCTTTAAGTACTTGAAAGAGAGAAATAAGTTGGATAAGGAGTGTCTCTTTAAGCTATGTGGCAACCATAACATGAGGGGGAACAGTTTTAAGCTGGAGGTGGAGAAGTTTAGGAGGGATGTCATGGAAGCACTTCTTCTCAGAGAGGGTGGTGGACACTTGGAATGTTCTAGCAGAAGAGGTGGTCTTGTTGAAGATGGTGGGCAGCTTCAGTGATTTGATCTTGCTACATTCGTCTAAATATCTCTCATTCCATTTTCTGCTATGATGGCATTAACTTTTAAAAAACAACTATTTCCATTATTTTGCATTAAATATTCTTCTAGACATTGTCTTGGTAGTCTGTTATCATTCATAGTCATGATTTACCCTAATAATGTTATGGCTCCTATTTCCATTAATGCCTGAAGGCAAGCATACCACTTTCTGCTCTTATGAAGGCTGATGGTGTATCTTGTGGCAGATTTAAGATCACTTTAAAGAGGTTTTGAATTGATTACATTTTATTAACATTTTATGAGCCTTTACAGCCATTTCCTTATATAAATTTAACTATGTATATGGAGGTCTTTCGATCTGGCCCCTTATTAAAGCAATAAAAGCTAAATTTTTCTCTCAACTACCATAAGCAGTTGAAATATGGAAAACTAAGAACATAGACAAATTAATCATACCAGTCTACAAGCTTCTTAGGACTGCCCTTAGCATTACACCATCCTGTCCCGCTCTTTCCATAAGAGCTGAACTTGGTCTGGTCAATATTGAGACCAATGCTGACTCTAGAAAAGTGAATTATTGGATTGACCTAACTAGACTTAACTGCAAACAGAATTTTCCAAAAATGTTTGATGGAGAAACAAAAATGGATTAGTCTTGGCTGTAACATTAGAAATTAGCTAATAGATCTGTACCAAATTTTGGACAAATATGACTTAAACTTCTTAAAAATGTATACCTAAAAGAATATTAATCTTAGCACCAAATACAAAAAGTATGTAAAATCAATCATTTCTGGTGCATGCATGAGTTGGAGAAAATACATTTGGCAAAATACTAGTTTGCTAACAACACTTGTAACATGGGGAAGAAAAAGGATTATGTATGATTGGACAAACACCATCAGGTGTCCTTAACATGTCCATACATTAATTCTCAATTAATGTATGCCCACGCTGAAATTAATGTATGGTGTAGTTCTCAGTAGAGCCACCACATGCAGGATTTGTGTGCTGGGTCTATTCACAGTAATGGGGGACATATGTGGGACATGACTGTGGAAAAATAAATGTTATAATTTCTTTCTTCTTTCACCATCAATACTTTACCCTTAATGTCCTTTACTAAAAGTATAAACAGGAAGATAATATAACTTGTGGTTTTCTGAGTACAGTCCCTAATGTTTGGAAACAGCAACCAGGTAATGTATGTAACAGGGACAGAGAATATGTTAAATAGAAAAAAGTTATGTATAAATATTTTTGAATCTCTACATGAATTTGTAGTACTTTAAATCATTTGGTTAATTCACTAATCAACTCCAAAATATTTGCATGCAAAAGAATGTGATAACCATCACTCTAACACATGGCAGAGAATTTCAAAGTTTTCCCTCACCAAGATTTCTTGGGTAGTCACATATTAAAATGCATTCATTCATAACTGGGGATAAGAGTAGATAATATTTAAAACTTGTTTTGATCACTTTAAAAATTAACCCCCAAAAATCAGTGAAAACATGTTTTATTAAAGTATGTAACAGGACAGAGAAAATTCCCAAAACTTTAAGTAGTCCCAGAATACATTGTGGAAAAAAGAAAATCAGGCAATTGGAGTCCTTTATTCTTTTCCACCTTATGTTTAATGTCTAAAGTTATGACTCAGCATAAAATGTCTATGGCTGCATACCATCACCACAAAGGAAGTCCATGATACAACAAATTCACTATACTAACAAGAAATACCAGACACACTAAGTAAAATTAACTAAAACCATAACCATAACACCACAATATACACACTATATACATATTTTTAAGGAGAACTGTAGTTAGTTGGCTCCTTAACCACGAAGCCTGACTGCCCAATTTAGGCTTTTGCAAGAAAAAATAAAAATTAAGTGCCTGCACTTACTACATTACACTTAAACTCAGCTACAGGCAACATGGTGGGCACTGCATGGTGTCATCTTTGTGTTAGTGTGTGAGTCACACTTCTCACTTTGTATGCTGAGTGAGCAGTGCGGCACTGCACCAAGACATGAAATGGCACCACACAGCACCCGCCATGTTGCCTGCAGGCAGAGTTGATGAGTGTAATAGCTAATAAGTGCAGGCACTTAATTTTTGATTTTTCATGCAAAAATCCTAATTGGGCTGTCAAGCTTTGGGGGGGGGGGCTTTAGCTATCTGCTGTTCTCCTTTAACTACATATTTTTTCAGAATAAAATTCAGTATAAACTTTAAATCTAAAGTACTGAAATCTTTTTGAAAGCCCTTTTGAAAAACAGATAGTAACTGTTTCTCTTCCACTCATGATTCTAACCTATCTAAAATAATCCTTGATTATATCTTTATAATAACTGGCAATAAGGTTATTGGTCTATAAGAGGCATGGTCTTCTTTTGCACCTTTTTTAAATAGTGGAGAATAATTCCCATTTTCCAATCATTTGGATTTTTGTATACTTATTTGTCAATGTGAAAAATGGTTCTAGAAACTCTGGTCACCAATCTGGATCATACTGTAAGACTTTTGTCAGAATTGCATCTACTCCTGATGCCTTAGTTTTCTTTTGCATCAGTGTTGCATTTTCTTTCCTCCATTTTGTTAATTAGCAGTCACTGTGAGCTGCTGCTTATATTTCATGCTTTACCTTCTTCATTTCCAGCATCAGTTTCCTTAACATGATATTTTTTTTTTTAATTATATACCCACATGTTCGGGCTGGTCATTGCTTCAATATTGTATTTTTTTTTTTATATTCACTAAAACCATATGCTACCTGGGCCCATAATTGTTTGTTGTCCTTTTCATGTATTGCATCTCTCAATTTGTCCCGTAGGCCTGCTCTATATTCTTTTTTCTTGTTGTTCAATGAGTTTCTATATTCCCTTTTTAAGCTTGTCTACCCTTTCATAGACAGAATGTCACAATTCCCTAAGGCATTTATTTATTTATATTTACACATATTTCCAGCCTTCCTTAATTGCTGTCTTGTATTCTTACATTCTGCATCATGTCATGTTCTTTGCACTTCTATCTGAACCTTGCATTTCCCTCATTTATTAGGGCCTACATTTTCAACAGTTTTCCCAATCAAATTACCATAATACTTAATAACTCTCTTTCTGCTGTTTTCTTCATCTATGCAGATCTCATTTACCCCATTCACAATTTGTAATTTCAATTTGTTTAAATTTCCATCTTGTATGATGTTTTTGATTTTTCCTTTTGCAAATGGATTCCATATTATCTTTTTAGCATAGCTAGTACACATATTTACATCGGGGTCTATGCCTTTAACCTGCTTAGGCATATTTATTTAGCTTGTTGTTGTTAGTTCAATACAGATTTGTAAGTGTTATGGACAATAAACATTTTAATTTTATTAACTCTATGAAAGAAGTATGCAACAATAAGTGCTAAGTCTATTACTGAATCGTCTTTTCCTTTTAAGAATGTAAATACTTCTGCCATATCCCCTAGGCTTCTACAATTTAAAATCCTTAAGTTTAAATCTGCTGCAACTGTAGTATCTTTCTCCCTTTCCTTTCCTTTTCAGGATTTTATCTCTTGAGGTGTGAATTGGGTTGTTAATAACCTCGTCCACATTTCAGAAGTTTGTTTTTTCTTCCAGGTATTCACCCACTCCTGCATTCATATCACCTAGGAGCATGATCATTCCATTTGATATCTCATTTCTTACAACAGTAATGATATGTTTTAAACTGTTCATTCTATCAGAAATTTGCTGCAACTGTAAGTCAGGTGCAAAATAGACTTTATTTAAAATTAAAGTCTCATTATGACCAAGGTTAATCACTGTACACAGGGGGCTGGATATTCAAAAGGGTTGCACCATGCGCAATAGGGTTGCACCTGCGCAAGTCCGAAATTGCGCCATTCTGCAATATTCAGCAGGAGGTAGTTGCGCCCCCCAAGTCATGCTGAGTAACAGCGCAATGCTAATGAAGGCATGCTCAACCTGAGGGGGAGGAACCATGCATAAACTGCACAGCCCGATATTCAGCCGGGCTGTGCAGGTGTCTGGCGCAACCCCCTACCTGCGCCTGCACAACTTTGAGACAAAAAAAGATCAAGTTGAGGGCCACCCACAGGTGAGCTGCCGCATTGCAGGCAACACAGCAGCTGCCACCTGTGGGTGGCCCTCATTATTCCTGTGCCCCCCTGCAGCCCGATTGCGGGCATAATAATAACCCCCCATAGCTTCGATCATGGGCAGAACACACTCCCCTACTAGCCCACCAAGGCATAATGTATAAGAACCCCCGACTGGTCTGGATCGCAGGCGTATTTGTAGCAAGAACCCCCACTGTCCTGATCACAGGCAGAATGGAGTTCAACCCCCAAATACCAGTATCTCTGGTGGTCCAGTGGACTGCGAAGCTGATCAGCGGGCATTAAAGTCAAACCCACCCCCAAAGTCCAATTTCCCTGGTGGTCCAGTGGCCCCCACCCCACCCACCCATGAAGCCCCACCACCCTGCTCCCCCCATCAGCTGGCAGGCAGCAGCACCCACCCACCCGCCTGCCGCCCGCCGACTGACAGCTCAGTGGGCTGCCGCCCATTGGTTCAGAGCAGAGCCAATGGGCATGCATCTACTCTCTAAGGCAGTCCAGATATGTGAATGAATGAATTCATTCACTTATCTGAACTGCCTTCTCTGTATAGACAACCGCCCATTGGCTCTTGCTCTGAACCAATGGGTGTGCAGCCCTACCGAGCTGTCAGTCGGTGAGCGGCATGAGCTGCAGGTGAGTGGGTGCTGCCACCCACCGGCTGACGGGAGGGAGGGGTGGGGTGGGGCCACTAGACCAGCAGAGAAATGGACTTGAGGGGTAGGTTTGACCTCTAATGCCGGATACGGCTGTCCACTGGACCACCAGGGATATTGGTATTTGGGGGTTGAACTCGCTTCTGCCCGCAATCAAGCCAGACGGGGGTTCTTATACAGTATGCCCGCGGTCGCCCAGTGGGGAGTTTACATCATGCCCGCGATCGGGCTGGGGGGTTTATTGCTGTTATGCTCGTGATCGGGCCAGTCGGGGATTTACTTCATGCCCGCAATCGGGCTGCAAGCGCCAGTCCTCGATGGCTGCTGCCTGGTAGCTTTGCCAGTTGTCAGGGATCGGTGCACCTGCATGCCAATGGCATGCAAATGGGTCCATAAGTAGATGCAAATGGCCCCCGTGCCTTGCGCAACTTATGGCCCCATTTGCATGTCACATTCAATCTCGGAAATTTGCGCAGTGGTAATGGAACTAGCACACCACATCTTGAATGCTCCACTCTGACCACTTGAGTGTGCACAAGTTCCACTGCACCATGCATAGTGGCTGTGTGGGGGGCAATATTCAAAGGAGTTGCTCAATAAGCAGCTCTGTTGAATATCGCTCCGGCCACACCCCTGAGCAACTTTCTTGAGGAGCGCAAGGGCTTGCGCCACAGAATGGCGCAGTTTGAATATCCAGCCCAGGATGTCCTTATTATCAATATAAAATCATGACAATCTGAATTTCTATAGACTGTAACTGAGTTCATAAGACCCCCACATGGGTGGCCAAATTTTATAGTCTTGGTCACTAGTCGCTGCCAGTTATGAAACCCTTTAAATAGCCTCTTTATTTACATTCCATGTTTCCTATAGTGTAATGATATGATTCTTTTTTATAATAGATGCCCAGGTTGCATCCTCCATTTTTGCCTTGATATCTGCTATATTTCAACTAACTAATGTAATTATGTTTCTCTCTTCCTCCTCTAGTCACACTAGCTTATTATTTACTGTACTTTTTATACTCAGGTCCATTGTGCTTGACTCCACCATGGTTTTTTGAGTGATCTCTTTGTAATCATTTTCATCTATTATTTCAGAGTCTTCTAGTATAATGCTTGAATTAATTCACTCTCTTTTCTGCGTTCTACCTCTAATTGTTTTTTATCTGCCCCATTATCATCGTCTCCTTATAAAATGTACTCTTTCTCCATTGGTTCAACAAATTCTGTTATCCTCTGTTGTTTTGAGTTAGTTTTTAGATAATTTCCCCTTTCATTGTTTCAACTTTAAGAATTGAGTCATTTCTTTTTATTGCATTACTTAATGTAATGCCATGATCTGTTAAATCTTTTTTAGCCTTAAAAAATAACACTCTTACCGCATTACTTCTAACCACAACACATACCCAGCCTTTTTCACTATTAGCTCTGTATTTATCTACAGATCTAAAATCCATCCATTTATTTAGTTTCCTAGGTTGCCTTTACTCAGGTTATAAGCCACAATTTTTAAGGACAGAGCATTTTTGTTTTGAATTTTTGGGATACCTTTGAAAAATATTGTGGACAAAATGATTCCCTTTGCTATCAAGATCTCTTTTTCCATCTCTCGTGCTACACCTTTACAGTGAGCACATTCTTGACATGTTAAGCATTGTACAGTTAATCCCATTCTGCCATTCTCTTCAAAGTGCACCTGTTTGCCTTTGTTTTATAACTTGTTTTGTACCTTTTTTGATTTCTGTGTTACCTCCTTCTCACCCTTGACCCCCCGTTAGTATTTCAACCTTCTTCTCTTTTTCCTTTTTTTGCTTCATTTCCTTTTCCAGCTTTTTTCCCTTGCTGATAGGTCACTTACCAACTTATCTACCTCTTCTGCTCCTTGCTCTGCAATGCTCCTTGCTATTTCTGTTACCTTCTGTTTTTGTCCTTTGTGATCTAATTTCCTTTTTTCTACTTTGCCCATAATTGGGCACCCTTTTTGCTGAATAGAGTTATTTTTAACTATCCTATCCTCTTTTTAATTTTTTATCTAATTCTCAAATTCCTGTAACAAACAGTTACCCTTGTTAATTGATATCCTTAATAGCGCAAAACCTACCATTATCAATTTGGTATTGCATTGTTCTGATAGTTTACTTTGTTCCATTTCTTTTGACTTCCAAAGATGGGAGATGTCTTAGGGATTCCTAGAAGGTGGGTCTGGTGGGTCCAAGCTGAGTCTTTTAATATAAGGGGAAATAAAATCATAAAATTTCTTAGATAAGATCCTTCTAGTTCTTTCTCATTTGATGTGTGTATGTTCTCTCTCCTATTTATACCAATGTTTTTATTTTCCATCTCTTCACCTTTACTGTCTTTATCCCTTAGAGTCATACCATCCTCTGTTGAAATGTATCATTTTTAACATATTTACCAGTTGTCCCATTTTTTCCTTCCATTGAGATATTGCTGTCTGAGAGATTTAGCCTGGCTCCAATTCTTTTTCTGTCTGTATTATTACTTTGCTCAAACTGTGTAATATAATACCACCAACATATTTTCCACTGCTCCTCTTACTTATTGAACCTTCTAATTATTTCATTTGTATCAATATTGGATGGTCAGTTTGTACCTCTTTGTTTTTAATTGTGGACGATATAATTTTAGGTTCATCTGAATTTCTTATCCTTATAATTTCCTTCTCACTAAATAGATCTAGTTGACTACCAGGTGACAGAAAGTAATTTGTGTTGTTTTTGTTGTTGTTGTTGTATTCTCAGCTTTATGCACTTTAACTTTGTTTTCCTTTTTGTTGGTTTGGCAGATTATTTTGTTTCTTTGGTTGGCTCATTTTATGGCCTATTTTATTGTCAGTTACCAAACAAGTAACTAGGATACTTTCAATATAATACAGTTGGGCCCTCTTGGTAATTATAATAACAATAATAAAGAGGGCACAAAAGGTATTTAAGAGCTTCCAAAGTAAAAATAAATTTCCCATTAGTGTATATATATTGTTTTATTTTGTATCCAAGATTAATGTGCCATCAACTTTAACATGACTAACTATGTGGTAGTAGTATATGTTTCTCCCATGTATTTCTTTATACAATAGTAAAGGCAACAGCCACACTTTTCCTATAAAAGAAGAGTCTATATAATCTATATATTAAAATGTATGAAACATGGGAGGTGTGACTTGAGCTCCAGCCAAATGGCAGCATAGGAGCTCAGCTCTTGTGAGTTGGAAATTAAATTCATACTTCCTCACACAAAAAGACTGTCGGGGGCTAAGAATAATTACAGATTTGATGAGCTGGTGTATCCTACCTTACAATCATCAGGTCGGATTCCACCTCAATTTCCCACTGGAGATGTACTTTACCTCTATACTTGATGGGAGAGGATCAGATTAAATCCAGCATGGCTGAAACACCCACACGGGCTGCAGATACCACAGCGGCCTTCAACAGGAAGAAACTTATGGGCATGTTTCACACCCTTGTCCAAAGGATGTCGGAAGTCACTGTAGCCTCTAAAGTGACTACTTTGGCCATCCACAAACTTGACACCAGGATTTTTCATACAGAACGGCAGACGACGGTGAATTTGGCTGCAGTCTTGTATCTTCACTTGCTCCTATGTGAGCAAAGTCACACTATCCAGGCACTACAAACAAAAGTCAATGACCTGGAAAACAGGAGTTGGAGAAATAATCTCTGCATCCTAGGTATCCCTGAAGGATCCAAAAAAGGACATCCTGTAGATTTTTTGTGTGACACTCTTCTGAAGATAATGCAACAGGAACTACCACCAGGGTTCACCATTGAGAGGGCCCATCAAATGCTAGACCCCACACCTAACCCTGGAGAACATCCCAGGCCCATGCTAGCATGAATCCTTAATTATGCAGACAAGAACTGGGTAATATCCAGAGTGAGGGACATTAAAACACTTTCCTGGAATAGTCATCATATCCAGATTTTCCAGGATTATTCTCGAGATCTGACAAAATCCGAAGAAAGACTGTTCAGAACTGCATAGCCAGCTACATGCTCTGGGGGTTCCATTATCACTCAGATATCCAGCCACAATGTAGCTGGTGGTAAATGGTGCTCCCTTATTCTTTTCAACACCCAAAGTATTGAGGGACTACATGGCTAGAACATGGCCGGATTGCAGAGTGGTTTCCCCTTCAACCTTGAGGACTTCACCTCCAAACCAAACATATGAGCAGCAACAGCATGACAGATCTCCCTCATCGACCACTGGAGATATGGACACATCTGACCAGAATCAGCCTTTCACCACCCGTCTTCTTCCCAGGAATCATAAGAGAGAGCAGAAGGAACGGCATACAAAGCAGGACCATCCAATGGACAGGCAACTGCAGACCCTCTGAATATCAGGCCTTCCACCATGCAAGAGGTGATTACGAGCCCCTACTTCAGCAAAAACCACTTCGAGTTGCTGGCTGACCCTAACACAGAATGTCCACAAGTAGACACTATTTTCTGCTCCTCAGTGCCCGAGAATGGTGTGTCTCCCTCCACTCCAGCTGTCAATCAGCTGGACAAGGGGCCAAAAACCATGAAGTGTGATGCCCTACCCCAAGAACTCCAGAGACCTGGTACCTCACCTTCAGATGGATCTAGCCTTTCTGAAGCCAGCACCACAAGAATAGGCACATCAGAACAATACCTTAACTTGGCCTGACTGGACTTTATATGTCAGATAAGTTTTCTTTTGTGCTCTCAATCTGGGCTGGGGAATATGTAACACTGTAATCTGGGGGTCCTGGACCCATGGGAGGGTTCCCTACTGGGCTCAGGACACAACCTCCTGCCTGGCTTTTATGGTAGCCTTAATGCTCAGGGGGAGAGTGCATTTTCCCAACTATGCTATGTTAATCTATAAATGTGTCAGTCATTGTTGTACTATATGCATTATGGTAACTAGGTGGGGGAAGGGGGCAAACTAAGAGCAATATAATGTGTTCTACCTGAGATGTATACCTACTAGATGCTGCCCCAGATATATATGTGGTTGTCTTGCATGATCCTAAAAATACAATGGGGCCTTTTATAATAGTGAACAAGATGAGAAGTGTAGCTGATCTGATTAAGGACAGGATAAGTATATACTCTGGTATTTGTTATAGAGGAACATCCCTCCAAGGAGGGGCACTACAATACCCTACTAAGTAACTGTTGGATATAAGCTCTCCCTTGGGACTGGGTAGTGACCTACCCTCCTGCCCGTGTCCCTTTTAAACTTTGACCTTTAAAACATGGCTCATTTGCTTTGAAACGCATTCTCCAACTCATGGCTCTGACCTTGGTGCAGCCCAAGATCTGTGGATTGTAACTATATGGGTGACTGGAAGCTAGGAGTATTCCACGCCTCTCAGACACCCCCCACCCCCATATGGGAGATGGTTATGGCTATGTAAGGGAATCCTCCCCCAGCTGCAGATAACTGTTTTCTCTGATGCACAGTTTTGTGCTGCTGTATATAGTTTGTTTCTTTTGTTAAGTTAGAAAATAATAGTAATTCAATGTTCAGTCAACAGATGGTGCCACCTCACCATAGTCAGATATGGAATGAGTATGTAATGTTTAATGTTCAATGTTCAACAATATCAGATTCTCTATCTTAGCATCTTGGGCTTAAAAAAAATCTGCACCCCTTTGAGATATGTGGTGGCTTTATGCTCTCTTCAAGTACTAATATAGAACAATGTGATCTAGGCCATACGATAAAAGGCCATGGCTGAGATTTCCTGTTATACATGGAACGTCAGGGGCTTTAATACACCCATAAAGAGAAAAAAAGGTTTTATCATATTTGAAGAGAGCAAAAGCCCAAGTGGCCTTTTGGGTCTAGTATGGTTGCCCGTCATTACTTTTCCCGACTCTGTATTGCCAGCGATCTATTTCCCGTAATTGAGTTTGCCGACATGATGTTTTCCTGAACATTGTTTGCTCAAAATTGTAATATGAATGAGCCGACCCAGTGTATAGTGCTATAGTTCTTTTACTTGATCCCTTGTGTGAGGCAACAAGTAATTACTTATTAAATCAATGTTTTCCTGTGCACAAATTAAACTCAGGCTCAGCTCCATGATTTGACTGTCAGATATCAGATGTAAGCTGTGGCACACATCTAGGAGCCTGTTCCATGTTTTTTCTTTCAAGTTCAATATTTTAATAAGTTCAAGATTCAGTTTACAATATAATGACACCTGATACTTGTCCACATCAATTCAGAGTCCAGCCAAACTCCGCAGCTCCAACATGGCCCTCTTCCTTGGGAGGCCATAATCATGGTCAGTCCCTCAGCATTCTCTGAACAGAGAGGTCGTGATCTTCATCCCATTCAAGCCACTCAGTCAGCTCAAAATTGGAGCAAGTGTACTTTCATTAGTGAGAACAGCCATGATCATTTTATCTTCCAGTTCTTGCACTCTTTGGTTCAGCTGCCTGTTCTCCTCTTTCAGCCCCTAATTCTCCGCTACCAAGCTGGACATTTTGTTTGCCAGTTAGCTAATGTATTCCTTCTTCTAAAGCAATGTAAGTGGACGTCGATGGTGTTCTTGTTGCTTCTCGCCATACTATCCTAGCTAATCATTTGATTTTGTGGAGTCCTACCATTCTGCTTAATTTTGGGTCCACTTGCACAGCCCACAAAGTTCATCATTAATTCCAGGACATGGTACCATCGCTGCAGTAATTGTGTTGATTTTAGGTTAGTTTTAGTTATTCATTTTATTGCAGCACTGGTCGGGAAATTGTCACGTGGGAAATGATTTAGTGGGGAAAACAAATGATGGGAAAGTGGTGTCAGTAAACTTCACGTCAGGCAACCTTATGCCGGGCATCGATACAGATCCCGGCCTTTTTACAAGAAACCATGCTCACTGGTAATGTTCATGCTTCCTTAGTCCGGGACTGGGTGGGCTTAGAGGTTAGAGGTACACGCTAGTGCAACCACAAAGAAACGTGGGGTGGCTATTCTTGTTCACAAATGCCTTCCATGGACAGTCATTAAATGTAAGAGGGACCCACAAGACCATTGGGTTATGGCCTTAATGAACACTGTGGAGGGACCTCTCTTATTAGTTAATATATACGCACCTAACAAAGATGACCCGAAATTCTTCCAAGAATGCTCAGATAAAATAGGATCCATGAGGGAAACAGATACTCCCATTTTGGTGGGGGGAGATTTAAATCTAACTTTTGTCCCTGTACTGGACAAGAGTACGCTGGGGAAAGAATCACACCCAAGGGGCACCATAGCTGTCCACCAGCTCATGCATGAGCACACCCTGGTGGACATATGGCAGCTTGCTCATCCCCAAGAAAGGGATTACACTTTTCAATCTGGGCTACATGGTACATTTAGTAGACTTGATTACTGGTTAGTCTCCCCAGGTATCTCCTGATTCTCTATCAGTTCCAATATTCTCCCTGTAATTATCTCAGACCATGCCCCAGTCCAGCTACTTTTTATTTGGGGCCCTAAGAATAAGTCCTCCCCTACATGGCGTTTAGACCCACTGCTGTTAAAAGACCCTTATTTTCTTCCATGGGTCATGCAAGAATTGAAGCAGTTCTTTACAGAAAACCCTATTAATGACACCATGGCTGGCAACACATGGAAGGCCTATAAAGCCATCATAAGGGGAAAAATTATGGGGTTTGCCTCCCATAGGAGGAAACAGAGAGACCTGAAGCTGGTCAGTCTGGAGCAACAGCTGACTGTAGCGGCAAGGTGGCTAAAAAAGTCAAAGGATCCCAATTCAACTTCTCAGCAGGAGAAAGAAGTTGCTAGGCTAAGGTTAGAAGTTAATGAGCTTCTCTCCAGAAAAGCTAAATTAGCTATGCTATGTGTCAGACACATATACTGGGAGAATGGGGACAAGAATGGAAAAGTATTGGCTTATCAAGTAAGAAAACAGCAGGCAAATTAACACATAGCTGGCCTGCTAGATCCTAGTACATGTAAGTTCTGCACATCCTCCTCCGAGATTAACACCATAATGGCTGATTTCTATGTGCAGCAGTACACTATCTCATGACCATCCCCACCCAAAGACATAGTGGCTTTCTTGGATAATTTACAGCTTCCTACTCTATCCCCTACACAATGAAAATTACTTTGATGCACCACTCATGGAGACTGAAGTTTGGCAGGCCCTGTTATCCCTCCAAAAAGATAAAGCCCCTGGGGGTGATGGCTTTTTAGCTGAATTCCTGCAGGGATTTGCTCCAGTGGTCACCCCCATCCTATGCCAGGTCTTCAAGGAGGCTGAAACCATAGGCCAGTTCCTGCCTACCATGCAAGAAGCTTTGATTACTATCCTTCCCAAAAAGGGGAAGGACACTACTAGAGCAGGAAACTATAGACCCATATCCTTGATTTCAGTTGATAGTAAAATATACACTAAAGCTATTGCCAATCACCTTAAATCCCTCCTTCCAGAGTTAATTCATCCCTCTTGGGTCAGATTTGTACAGGGCAGATATAGTGCTGACCATATCCGATCTCTCGTTAACTTAATGTACGCAGCCAAGACCCTCTCAATGCCAGCAGCTGATATTGCTGTAGATTTTGAAAAGGCATTTGATTCTGTCGAGTGGGATTATCTCCTCCTGGTACTAAATAGATTTGGGTTTGGGCCTAATTTCTGTGCTTGGGTTAAATCTATTTATATATCTCCAATAGCCAAAGTTCTTACCAACTCCACCCTGTCCAATCCCTTTACACTAGGACGGGGTACCAGACAAGGGTGCCCCCTTTCGCTTCTGTTATTCATTTTGGCTGTAGAACCATTAGCAGCAGCCATACACCAACACAAGGACATTCTTGGAATCCCTATAAGGAACAAGCATGACACTACTTTATTGTACGCAGATGACTTGTTCATACCCCTGGCAGATCCGCAAACATCACTCCCCCCTTACAGATCTCCTCCAAAAATTCAAAAATGTTCTGGTCTTAAGGTCAGTCATACCAAAACAGAAATGCTTCCCTTTAATTCACACTGTAACCCTCAAACATTGCCTGCCACAGACCTTAAGTGGGCAACAGAGGGTCTGACATATTTGAGGGTAAAAATCTACCCACAACTCGACACTATATGGGATAAAAACCTAGGTCCACTACTAGCTGAATGTAGGAAGGAATTAAATAGATGGACCCAGCTGAATCTTACCATGGCCAGCAAGATTTCAAGCATCAAGATGACCCTTTCCCCCAAGATTACATACAGTATCTAGTCTCCCATATTTCTCTATACCTCCTCTGCTCCTGGTATGTCAGATGGGATAAGATGGTTGGCGCCTACTTATGGGGTCAAAAAACATCAAGACATAGCTGAAATAAGTTGAGAGTCCACTGGAAGAGACGAGGCTGGGGACTGCCCTGGTTGGAAGGATATAAAATAGCTTTCCACATGGTCCAGACTTTACATTGGTTTCAACCTAGATCTCTTACAGCCTCACAGTGGACAAATACGGAAATGGACCTAACTGGTACCTCCACTCTGGCATCCCTACTATGGGACACTCCTCAGATAGTCAAGAAGCTACACCCTACTATTGGTTCGACTTTTAAATACTGGAGACAATTACACCATCAGCTTAAAACTTTCCCTACACCTAATTCATACACCCCTTTGTGGCACAATCCCCAAGTAATCATTCCCCACATTCCAATACACTGGCACTTCTGGGTGCAGCGGGGTATATACTATATGTCAGACATACTGCACCCTTCCCAAGCCTATATAGATTCCTTCCAGAATCTTCAGAAGAAGTGGGATATTCCACAGGGTGATTTCTGGAAATGTTTGCAACTATGTGATGCAAAAACACATCTTCTCACTAAACAACACATAGTGTATAGGGGAAATACACCTCTCACTAAATGTCTAGCCCTGACTAAGGGACAGGCAGTGGTCATCTATTTGTTCCACAGAGAAACCCTCCCCAATCAGACCGACAGAGCTAAGCAGAAATAGGGGAGTGCCATGGGCATAGTCATAATGGATGGACAGTGGGACCAATGCTTGCAGACTGTGCACAAACAATATACAGATGTTCACAGTAGGATGATACAGAATAAACCATTACATTGGTGGTACAGGACACAGGCCATGTTGCATAATATCAACCTGCTTAAGGACAATTTGTGTTGGAGATGTCATCAAGCAGGTGGAGACTTGTTTCACATCATGTGGTCACGTCCACAGGTTCAAAACCTATGGTCCAGTGTAGGACAACTGGGAGACAGGGCTTTGGGGAAACATACCCCCTTATCCCCGACCTTAATGATATTGGGGATTCAGCCCCAGTCATGCATATTATCTAAGGCATAGTTTAAATGATATATGCTACTTGCCATGCAAACAAAACATCTAATCCTTAGCTACTGGTGTACAGCCCAAGTCCCCTCACTGAAAGACATCCTCACCTCCATAGGCCCCATATACAAGCTGGAGAGATGGTCCTAAGTGGCAGGAACCTGAAGGGTGACTTCTATACAGTGTGGGCACCCTTTCTGGCTTACTTGGCACCCAGAGCAGGCACAGGGTAAATAGATATGAGCTATTAGTTAAGGGTTGCCTTTATAGTTACTTTTCGATGCAAACTCCTCATACTCTGCCATTTTAGTGTCCAATGCTGAGTGTGGTGCACATATGTTATACTACATCTATGTTTTGTTTTTGTATATAGTTAAAAAGAAAAAATGTTTGTTAATGCCATGGTACTCTTCGTGGTTATCTTTTTCTTTTCTTTTGCAGATGAGGAGGAGCATGAAGCCACATGGAGTTAAAAAACCCAGGTCATAATAGATGCCTTGGCAACAGATCAGACTTTATTCCTTCAGTGTGGTTTGGCTCATCCTCTCCGTATACGTGGTATGTACTTTTTGTTATATGTACATTGGCTGGTATGTTGCAAAGTTACCTGTTAATCCACTGATGCATAGGACTCCTATGTATAAGTACATGCTGGCCACATGCCTATACTGTGGTTTTGATGTATCCTTATTGACCTCACTGTTTACGTACTTGTACCATGCAACATTTAATAAAAATTTAAACAGAAAAAAAATGTATGAAACATAAAAAAGGAAATAGTACTAGGTAAAACTACAATAAGGGAAACCTTATCTATTGAAAGAGAAGATAACACTGGCCCACCAGCACAGATACAGTGCATCCATCTGCGATACCGATGACCCAGGTTCAGAAACAGACTTAGAATGTCAGAGGGCTAGCTGGGGGGAAAAGGACTGAGCATCCTTGGGACTGCTGTCCTTCTCCGGGGAAGGGGGCAGTGTGCCTGGCACATCACAGACCCCTGGCAGAGGCTGGGGGGGGATTCATTGTGCTAGCACCATTATCTGCAGAGGGGGGTAGGGCAGACGTGGGCCATCATTGCCTGTCTCCATCCCCAGGTACAGTTGCACACAAAAAGTCCTGGCCCTGAGCATGAAGCCCCACTCAGTCACCACCCCCACTGCCAACAGTGTCCACCAGGTAGGGTCCCACTCCCATGGCCCCACCCTGGGGGGTAAGCCAGGGAATATTATCACCATGGACTGTAGGGGAGTGGCAAGCAGGAGGGGGTTGCACTCCCTACCGGAGTGGGGAGGCCAGACAAAAAAAAGAGAGGATAACTAGAAGCATTTTACAGCTATAAAGTTCTTATCAGCTTCAGTCCTGGCTCGTGGTGTAATAGTTTACTGGCATTCTCAAAGTCAAGGCACCACACCTTTCCAGTAAAAAAGCCTGCGAACATCAAGTCCCCCAAACAATAAGTTGTTAGTTCTATAAATTCAGTTTGTCAAAGCTAAAAGAAGCTATTACTGTAGACAGCCCAGGGACTTAGAATAATTGCTGAGTTATGGCAATGTAGTCTATATTAAACGAGTCCAACACCCTAAAAGACAGCCCAAGATTATTAAAAGTTGTCTGGCTGTCTTGCAGCAGGTAGTGAAAATGAGCAGACTGGGTGGGCCTAGCTGTCCTTATCTGCTGTCAATTTCTATGTTTCTGCAACCTTTTGTTTTAAATCAAGTTTCAAGATATTTTTTAAAAAACAAGTTCTCTGCCTTAAAATGTGTTTATGTTGCCACTGTTTAACTTTTCCTTCATGCTCATAACCAGTTCCAGGTTTTGTGAGTTTTATTCCACTCCACTTCAGACCCCTTTTCTAGTGCTGCCAGCTTTTGTGTCCACTCCAAAGGCGGGAAGTTCTCCCTGACTCCCCGTTTATAGCTTCTCCACCTGCACATTACTGCTTTCTGCTTGGGACCTAGGCTGGGGCAGAAAAGGATTTTTCTGAGGTGACTATCATAAACCATATATTCTAACTGTGACAGTGCTTTAAAGTTACTGGGGCAACAGTGTCATACCATTTAGTGGATAAAATCCCACATTATTACAGGGGCGCACAGAGGAGCTTACAGTGGTACTTCTAGGGCTGCCGATCAGAGAGAGTCAGAGGGACTCCTGACTCTTAGCTTTGGTCTCCATTTCAGTCTTCACTTCTGTCTGCTTCCATCTCTGCCACAGTGGTTGGCTCCCCAGGACTATCGGTTGTTTCTTGTTTCTAACATAAATAAAACAGATCAGGAAAAAACATCCCTCTTGTTTGAAGTTACAATGTTATCATATGGGAATTTGTGTTCTTTTTATATTGCTCCTACATGTTTAGAAGAAATATGTGCTATTGTTGTAGTGCTCATTAAGACCTTTGTTTTGATATATAGATTGTTCCTTAAGTCCAAATATTGACAGAGTTATGGCTTGTTGAAGTTCCGACGTTATCCTATGGAAACGTGCGTTTTTTATTTCTTGTGCTTTTTTTTATATTGCCCCTAAATGTTTAGGGGGGAATATGTGTTATTCTTTTAGTACTTGTGATAAAGTCAGTAGATGACCTATCACAGGTAAGGGTTTATAGTAGCTAAAATATCTTATTGACTGCTTAGGGCAACCAGCCATCTTGTGGACAAAGCGATTGCTAAGCAGCTGAGTCTACTCTGTAACAATGCTGGTTGTGATGTCATACTAATTGTGACATCATGCTGCCTTTATATTCTAATGCCCCGAAATGAATTTTCTTGGTCAGTCTGTGTGAAGACTCACCTGAAGTCTGTGTGAAGATTCACCTGGAGAGAGCCAGAACATGCTGCTGCTGTATGTATGTACCTGAAGAGGAATGGCTTTCTGCTCATTGGACCTGACCTAATGAAGAGAAGGTGAAGACATGCTGCCTCCATGTCTTGAATTGTTTTCATTTGTCTATTTTTATTTTTGGTTGTTTTTTGTAAAGACTGAAAATAAACCCACACTGTTAGTGTCTTACTTGGTATGAAGGTCTGTCTATCACTCACAGCCTCCTACACATGGTGTCTGAAGTAAAAGAGACACTCTCAGTGGATGTCAGACCTGACGTTCAGATAGACCAATGTAACAAGTGCCTCAAGAACACATTCCAGGTGCTTGGAGAAAAATGAAGCTGGACGCTGTCTTTGAGACAAGCATGCAGGGATTTGTGCAGGCCTTTTACAAAGATGCTGAGCTGCACCCAGGGAAATGCATGGCAGTCCATGAGTTTGACAGAGGAACTAAAGAGTGGGCAAGGCAGGCCAGAGGTGCAAGATGATACCCAGATGGTGTAAATCCTTGTAAGACTGGTCCAGTGGCTGAGTGGTCAAGGCCTTGAGGCAGAGCAACACCATCAAGTTCTTAAAAGTTGTAAAGATTCTAAAATTCCTACACTGCAACAATGGGTGGATTCTCTGGCAAGCTGGATAAATGATGAGAGAATCAGTTATTATGCCCTTAACCAATCTGATACTTTTAATGCTACCTGGGGGCCTCTTTTGGAGTTATGTATGTAAGTAAGGAATTATATACTTATTATAAATAACATATTTATTTCCAATGATTCTTTATGCAAAATGCTTCTGTGACAGTTACATATTGTTGAACATACCTTATGTAATGTTGTAGTTATGAAAAATTAATAAAATTCTTATTCAAAAAAAAGAAGAAAAGAGAGGCAGAACTCTGGTGCCAGGAGTTGATGGAGAGGTCCCAGTCAGAAGGCTTGTAGGAAGAATCAGAGAAAGACAGTTCCCAGACACAGCTGGAGGAGGAGTCCATGGTCAAGTAGGACCTTTCAGTAAAGTCTGAGTTCCCAGGTTGCTATCTGCTGGAGGATGGAGATACCAGCATGACTGTGAGCAAGACCCCAGATGAGACTATGACTAGGGATACTGACTTGGGGCAGGGTAGTGACTCCAATGAAGAAAAAAGAGGCCTATATAAAGGCTGAAGGGACTTTTGCTTGTTTTATGCCATCTGTATCTAGTCACAGTAATGTTATTCAAGATATTACTGACTGGGGTAGGCTTCAAGCTGGAGATGCTGCTATTAGGAAATTAATGCATTATGTAAAAGTTAAAGAAGGTGTACATGTTAAGAGTGGGGTGGGAATGAGACAGTGCTCATGGTATGAAGTGCAAAGTGGTGTTCTTTACCATATGAGGCCCATCCCACATACCCAGAGAGTAGATGCCCAGGTAGTAGTGCCACAGACCTACCGGCAGCAGGTGATGGAGGCTGTACACTCCAGTACCTCTGGAAGGCCCTTAGGTAGACAAGGGACACTGGCTAGTTTGTTGTCCCACTTTCACTGGCCAGGCATGTACAGACAGGTTACAGCTTACTGCAAGGCCTGTTCTGTCTTCCTGTCTGTGTTGGTGACTGCCAAGTTGGCCCAGGAAAAAGTGTTCCAGGGTAGAAAAGGTGCCTGCACACTCACTAAGAGGGTGGAGGTGACATACCAAAGGGATAAAGCCAATTTGGGAAAAGAATGGAGGCTCTGGAAAATGAAGGGTGACCTTTCTCCCAGGCTGAGTGGTGCATACAAGTAAAAACCCTTCTAAACTAATTAAGGTTCAAAAGCTAAAATGAAAATGGAATGGCAATGGTTTATGAAACTGGTATATGGTAAATGGCAAAGAGTCCAAGGTAAAATACATTAAGTGTTTGTTCGTACTTATAAGAAAAACCTACATAGGAATAAGCATGTGGGGAATGTTAACAGACCCTGCGTTGGGATAACACCACTGTTTACCCTCAGATGTCTGAAACTGTGCAGAAGATAAAAGATATTGTGAGTTTAAGTAGTAAGTAGAACCTAAGGAAAGGGCCCATACTTAGTACCAACATATCTGTTGGGGATGGCTAGGACAATTAGCCTGCAAATTTGCTACATGTTGCAGGTACATATAAATTCTGTGGAGCGAGACCTTGAGTATATGTCAAATTTTTGTTTAGAAGGTCAAGGTTAGGAGTTGGTTAGAGAAAGGAAAACCAATGCTTCCCATATGGTTTTCCTCTTAAGCATGGTGGTATATGATAGAGTCAGTATGTGACCTGACATAGGTAAGGGTTTATAGTAGCTAAAATATCTTATTGACTGCGTAGGGCAACCAGCAACCATGTGGACAAAGCTGCTGATAAGCAGCTGTGTCTGTAACAATGCTGGTTGTGATGTCATACTAATTGTGACATCATGCTGCCTTTATATTCTGACATCCTGAACTGAATTGGTCTGTCTGTTTGAAGACTTACCTGACCTGAAGTCTGTGTGAAGACTCACTGGAAGTCTGTGTGCAGATTCACCTGGAGAGGGCCAGAACATGCTGCGGTATGTACAGTATGTACCTGAAGAGAAATAGCTTTCTGTTCAGTGGACCAGATCTAATGAAGAAAAGGAGAAAATATGCTGCCGCCATGTCTTAAATTGTTTTCATTTGTTTATTTTTATTTGTGTTTTTTTTTTGTGAAGACTGAAAATAAACCCACACTCATAGTGGCTTACTTGATATGAAGGTCTATCACTCACAGCATCTTACGGTACTCATTAAGACTTTTTTCCATCATGTCAGCTCTGGCAGGCTATTCAGCCCTGCCCCTGCCACTCCCAGCTGGTGATCTACCCTCCTGACCTATCTATCCTGAGAATTCCCTCATGGATTGCCCCCTCTACCCCTTGCTGCCAGTATGTAAGTGTGTGCATGTGGAAGTATATGCATGCTACACAACCATAGCCCCTCCCACACACGGCACTCAGACTATTGCACTTCCACCCAGTCTTCACCAGAAGGCAGCCAAGGAGTGAGATGGCATCCCTCCCCTTCCCCAGGAGAATAGAACAATCCTTCGGATGCTCAATCCTCTCCCCTTCCCCCCCAGCCAACCCCCTGCATCCTGAGCTCATTTCTAAACTTGAGTTGTGGGTGTGGTGAGAGGTAAGGCACATAGCACCTCAGCCCTCAGAGCCATTGAGCTAACCCTAAGACATTTGTTTCAATATATAGATTGCCCTTTATGTCCAAATATTGAAGGAGTTATGGTTTGCTGAAGTTCCAATGCTATCCTATGAAAATTTTCATTTTTTAATTGTTATGATTTTGTGTGGGCCAATTTATTTTTGGGGGGTGGGTTATGTGTTATTCTTGTAGTCCTCATTCAGACCTTTGTTTTGATATACAGATTGTCCCTAGTTAGGGCTTGTTAAAGTTCAAATGTGAGGTAAAAAAACACTAAGTCCAAAATATTTTTTCAAATGAAAGAATCCTTTTTCAAATCAAATTAAAAATCATTATGAAAAAAGGATACCTTCATGTGAGGAAAGAATTGGGGAAAAAAGTAAGTCCAAATTATTTTTTCATATGAGGGCATCTTTTTGGTATGAATGAAAAAAACATACAAAAAAGGATTCCTTCATATGAAAAAAGAATCTGGAAAAACTAAGTCCAAATTCTTTTGTCATATGAGGGCATCCTTTTTCATATGGATGAAAAAAGCTCATGAAAAAGGTTCCTTCATACAAAAAAAAGAAACAGAAAAAAACAAACTCCAAATTTCTTTTTTCATATAAGGGGATCCTTTTTCATATGAAAGAAAAAAACATACAAAAAAAGGATCACTTCATACAAAAAAATAACTGGAACGTAGGTTTTTTTATTCTTTTTTTGTATGAATTTATACTTTTCTGTGAGCTTTTATCATTTATACGAAAAAGGATGCCCTCATATGAAAAAACATTTTGACACAGTTTTTTTCCCCCTATTCTTTTTTCATATGAAGTGATCCTTTGTTGTACGGCTGAATTATTTCTTCATATGACCATATGAAAAAATAGAAGCGAGCCATGAAATAGAATTTAAAATTAAAAAAAAAACCATATCTGGGGGTCATTTTTCCAACAGTTATGTGCAGAATCCACCTAATGGGGTCCCAAAGAGCAAATGCATGTGTTAGTTTCTGTCCAGGATGTCACTTTTTGGGGTTTGGGGTAATTGTGACGTGTGTTGCACACAAAGTTCATCTGCACCCAGGTATAGTCCTGATTTAAGTGTCCAAAGTATGCCCAGTACCATGAAAGAAAATAATTACCATAGTAATATTGTTTCTTCCAAGCCCTCATTATGCTTAAATAATGCATTCAGCCTGACAGGTTGAAGTGCCCTGGAGAAAGTGAATGTATGTAAATGGTGGAACTTAGAATGATTTGCAAACCCCCTCCTCAGGATGGCACTGTGTTCCACTAGTAAATATCAAATGTATTCTGAAGGCCTAGAGACCAATAGCTACAAACCTAATAGCCTATCCTATACTATATCTGAAAAGATAACAACCAATTAAAACACTAAATGATTGGCCTTCCAGGTCAGAGTATGGCAGAGTATGATAAGAACTGATTGTGGAAAGCCAACAAGTAATGCTCAAACAATTGAGAACCAAAAAAAACTGATTCCTAGAGAACCTTTTCCTAGTTCTAGAAGAGGAGGCCGGGTGGGAGATTTAGGCATAATGAGGGATCCCTTGGAAGAAACAATATTACTATGGTAAGTAATTTTTTCTTCAAACCTCAGGAATCCCTCATTATGCTTAACTAGTACAGACTACAAAGCAGTACCTTGGGAGGCTGGGTACAGAACATACTTGAGGAAAATGTTCTACAAGACCACAGTTCCAAACCTGGCATCTATTCTGGATTGTACATCGAGGCAATAGTGCTATGTGAAGGTGTGCACAGTTTTCCAGGTAGCTGTTTTACAAATTTCTAGCAAGGGAATATCCCTTTCAGTTGCCACAGAGTAAGCAGTGCCACAAGTAGAGTGTGAGCTGAGACTTTGAGGTGGCAACTTGTCAGCTTTAGAATAACAGAACTGGATGCTAAAGACTATTCAGCAAGTAATAGTCCTTTCAGAAGCTGGTCTGCCCTTTCCCGTTTCACCATACATGAGGAACAGCTATGGGTGGGAAGGTCTGAGGTCCTTCATATGTTCCAGATAGTGGCTAAGTGACCTCTTGATGTCTAGACTGTGTAGCCTCTGCTCACCAGGATTGGACTGTTCTGTGAAGAACAGTAGGAGAGTGATGGACTGGTTTAGATGAAACTCAGATACCACTTTGGGAAGAAATTCCCTGCTAGTCCTAATGATTACCTTGTCCCTGTCGAATATAATGTAGTCAGTGTCACTGCAGAGAGCTTGCAGTTCACACGCCCTTCTGGCAGAAGTTATGGAACTTGAAAGACTGACTTACTGAAGGTAACATACTTCAAGTCTACAGTGGCCAAAGGCTCAAAGGGAGGTTCCATGAGCTATGCACAGGTTCATATCCTAGGGAGGGACTGGTTCCCTAACAAGGAGATAAAAATGCAGTAGGCCCTTAAAAAAATTATTGAAAATGGGGTGTGAAACCACCGTTTTCTGATTACCTGCAGAAACATAGGCAGAAATAGATGCCAAGTGTACCTTAAGGGTTGAAGGCCAAAGGCCCAGAGCCTGCAAGTGCACCACATAGTCCAAAAGTAAGGGCATATCTGCCCAAAGGGGATGGAGATGCTTATGAGCACACCACTGGGCAAATCTTTTCCATTTGGAAGCATATGTCTTTCTGGTGGTAGGCTTCCTGGAAACTCTGAGGACCTTGATGACTTCCTCTGAAAATTAAAATTAGACTATTCTACCACCTCAAGAGCCAGGCCTTGAGGCACAGTGATTTTGAGGTTTGGAGAGGTTAGTCTGCACTGAGACATGCTTAGTAGACTGTGTCTCAGGGGTAGATGAATGGGCTGTTTGGTGGAGAAGGCCAGAAACAGGGGTACCAGGGTTTTCTGGCCCAGTCTGGGAACACCAATAACATGCTTGCAGACTGTCTCCTCAATTTCAGAAGGACTCATTGCAATAAGAGGAAAGGAGGGAAGGCAAACAGGAACCTTCCTGACCAGTCCAGGACCAGAATGTCCATGGGAAAAGTCCCCACTGCCAGAGGTCTGCAACAAAAGAGAGGAACCCGGTAATTCACTTTGGGGCAAATAGGTCTATTTCTGGGTGTACCACATCTCCTGAAGATTGTGGCTAATATCTGCTTGTTCAGAGACCATTCCTGATGCCCTTGGCTGATCCTGCTGAGAGAATCTGCCAGGACATTGTCCTATCTTGGGAGATGAATTGCTGATAGCTGTACTTCCAGTGAGTAAGCCAGATTCCAGAGCTTCACAGCTTCTGTGTGCAGCTTTGAGGTTTGTGTGCCTCCCTGTTTGTTGAGGTAATACATGGTAGTAGTGTTGTTTGTCCTGATTTGGACTGACTGGTCCTTTATCTGGGGGGCAAACAACTGGAGAGCGAGAGAAACTGCCCTTAGTTCCAAGAGGTTTATATGCTCCCTGGACTCCAGAGGAGATCACACTCCACTTACAGTTAGGCCGGCCAGATGGGCTCCCCAACATAGAAGGGAGGCATCTGTTGTCGGGGCAATTGTGGGACTCTGTTGTTGAAAGGGCATCCCCTCTTTGATGTTGTCCCTTTCTGTCAACCAGTCCA
Organism: Neoceratodus forsteri; assembly: GCA_016271365.2. NCBI lineage: Eukaryota > Metazoa > Chordata > Ceratodontiformes > Ceratodontidae > Neoceratodus > Neoceratodus forsteri. Next base: position 137,156,021 of record JADMNL010000025.1, read on the forward strand.
GGGCTAGTAACAGGGTTTTTGTGATGGGTACCTCCTTGAAAGGGGGTCTGGCTTTTGGGACTCATGAGCCCTTAAGTAATACTGGATGTTTCCCATTTGAAATCTGGCCCCTGGTAACACTGCTGTGATGGAGGCTATATGACCCAGCATTGAAGGAAGTGCCTTGCTGACCTGGGCTGACCTAAGACAATGGAGCTTGCCAGACATAGAAGGCTTTCCAGTCTTTCTTGTGATATGAATGCCCTGCCCTGCAAGGCATACAGCTCTGCTCCTATGAACTCCAGTATCTGTACTGGTCCTGTTTGGGACCTTTGCCCATTTATGAGAAATCTCAGTGTTTCCAAGGTGCTCTGAGTTAACTGGACAGAGTCCTTGACTTGCTGATGTGATTTTCCTGTGGCTAGCCAGTCATCCAGGTAAGGAAAAAACATCACTGCCTGTCTTCTGAGATGTGCTACCACCACAGCAAAGCACTGTGTGAACATCCTGGGTACAGATGAGAGACCAAAAGGAAGGGCTGAGAATTGAATTTGACCAGATGGCAGCCTGGAGCTTAAATATTTTCTGTGACTTGGCCTGATTGAGATGTAAAAATATGCATCTTTCAGGTCTAGAGATTCCAGTCAGTCTCTCTCTACTGCAGGGATGGTATCACTGTGAACAGAGTGATCACCCTAAACTTGTCCCTTTTCAGGATTTTGTTCAGGTATCAGAGGTCCAAAATGGGTTGCCACTCCCTATTTTTCTTGCAAGTGAGGAAGTACCAGGAGTAAAGGCCTTTTCCCCACAGAGAGGGTTATACTCTTTCTGCTACATTTGCCTGCAGCAACTTTTTAATCTTCAGCTCCAGCGGAATCCTTTCTGCTGGGATAGGAGGCTGGAAATACATGTGAATCTGCAGCCTTGGGATGCATCTGGGGTTCTGTTTGGGCAGATCATTAGAAGCTGTGGCCCGGTTAGTCCATTTGGAAACTCTTCGGCCCCTTCCCCTAAAGTAACCTCTTATGCGACAGCAGTCATAGGACATGGGAAAGGAAACATGAGGGTAACAACTCCTACCCCTTCCTCCCCTTCCTCTCCTCTTGGTTGGAGTCAAGCCCATCATATTCAGAAATTCAGCCTCTTCCTTGTCCTCTGCTGATTCTTGGGTGGAGGGGTCAAGGGTGTTCGCCATTTGCATCACAAAGGCATAGTAGAAGGAGAAATCTTTCAGACCCCAGGTAGTGGAACTGAACTCCTTGTCAGGGGAACCACCAGTTAAATAGGTTCCCCTTCCTCCTCTTCTTCATCATAAAAAAAAAAAACACTTTAGCCCCCTGGTCCCCTGGAACTGGGAATGGGGGGTGGCAGGTGCTTGAGGGGGTACCAGCATGCCCATAAGGGAACCTGTTGCCTGAAATGCCAGAAAAAACTGCAGCAGAAGGCATTTTTTACTTTGTCCACTGACGTTTCCTTTGCTTCTTCAGCAGGAGGGGCAGCAACATGTTTTTGTTTTCTCTTTTTTTTTGGCAGGGACTGTCTCCAGAACCTGCTCAAGCGGCCTCAGTGGGAGGCCCATTAGGGTCTAGGATAACAACCAAGTTTAAATCATGTCCTCTGCAGAGCGCATTATTGCTTTGTCCACTGATGGCTCCTTTGCTTTTTCAGAAGGAGGGGCAGTGACATTGTTTTCTTTTGCTTTTTTTTTTCCAGAATTTGCTCTGAAAATATCTTGTGCTTGGTAGCTCAAGGCTCCCTTTCTCAGAAGCTATAGATTTAGTAGATTTTTTATGAGGGCCCCTCCTTGCATTTATTGAGGGACTGGAGGTAACCTCACTGACAGTCATTTTCAATTGAAACTTTTCAACCCTCTATTAAACTCTTTTTGGGAAAAGTCTGTAGCAAAACTCCGATGAGGATACAAACGTTCAGGACCATACTAGGCAGCATAGCACAACCCATGGCAGTCCGCCTTGGCCAGAAGGTTGTAGCACTCTAAGCAATTCCTGAAGCCTGTGGTCCTGTTTTCCCTCTGAGTTTGTCTAAACAGCCAAACTAACAGATCCTGTAAGAATAAAAAGCAGTTCCCAGAAGAAAAAGTGGGATTTGAGGTGTGGTTCCTTAAAGATGTGGACTGCTATTCAGAGCCCTTTTTTCTAACAATCCGAAGAAAAAACTACCCTCTAAAGGGGGGAAAGTAACAGGAATGGCCCATTTCTGATAAAAACAGTGGAACTGAGGCATTAAACAAAACCAGATGTTTAGCAAAATAAGTAGAGAAAATATTGTGGCTTTATAAAAAACATAAAAGTAAACTATATATTCTCTGGTTCCTGGAACTGCTGGGGAAATCATAGAAAGCAGTAAAAAATAAATAAAAAGTAGATAAAAATACAGAACCATGCTAGTATAACTAGAAGTGCAGAGGTGTAAAACTAAAGTAAAAACAAGCACTTAGAAATGGAAATCAAGTGTAAAAGCAGAACATTAGGTGAGAGAACTCTTTGGGGAGAGCTGCTTCAACAGGCGGAGAAATAAATCTGACGTTGACTAGTGGAATGCAGCGCTACCATTAGAAGGAGGTTTGAAAGTTATTTGAAGTTCCAACATTTACATACATTCCACTCTCTCCAGGTCACTTCAACCTGTCAGGCTGAATGCATTTGCTAAGCAAAATGAGGGATTCCTGGGATTTGAAGGTCCACTCAGTGATCCTATATCTCCTCAGTTAAGACATCTCTGTAGACAGCAGGGTAGTATGATCTTGGGCAGTTCCATAAACAACTCTTTAAGGGACCAGATCAGCAGTAACTGGGGCTCCCTGCCAGATGCATATGGAACTATTCTCAGGTACCAGCCTGTTCCAAAACTTGTTCAGTGTTCTTCAGAGGCTCTGTCTAGAGTTTAAGTACACACCTTTACTTTACCAGTTTACCCCCACAGTTACTTGCACCCAGTTGTGGTTCCCTTGTTTTTTCCTTGCAGTGACTACAGGCAGTTTGGTACCCTTGGTGGGCCTTGTGATACCTGGCATCCCTTTTTCTGTTCTGGACCCTCAGATCCAATGAAACTCCTCACCCAAAGGAGCTTCACAGCACTGTGCTGGCATGGGGTCCCCCAAAGACACTCTGTCACAGCCGTTGGGCCATTGGCCTGCCAAGCCAGACCCCACTTTTTCTTAGCATTCCATCCCTCTATCTTCCAGACTCTCCCACTCTCCTGAATCAGCAGTTCCCCTAGCATGGAACATACCACTCCTTCTAGCCTCTCCCCCAGCCGGAGGAGAGTTAGGCATAGCCCATATGGAGACCACAAAATGAGGGCCTGTGCTATACACCCATCTGGCACTTCTTTCATTAGTGACTGAAAATAGGGCACCAGGTGTTTATGAAATGAACAAATCTGAGTTAGTCTTGATCTCATAGGGGATCCTCTCCTCAGTAACACCCAAGGCATTTCTTTATTTATAGTACAGTGGCACCTTGCATACTGGGGGGGGGGCAGTTTTCTACCTTCTTCCATAATAGAAGTAATAGAAGATGTCTGGTCTTGGTATTACATATAAGTTAAATGATCTGCCGATTGGTCAGTATGCCTAGTGTTATCAATGATGCAGACTGCTCCTCCTCACTAGTGCTGGGCGAAATTAGAAACATTTGTTTTGTGCACTTTTCACAAAATTGTCTTGATTATAAGTAATTTTACACAATTTCCTGAACTAAAACAGTACGTTTAAAATAAGCAGTTTTTTGTTGCAATTACATTTTTTTTTTAAATCTCAAAAAATGCAGTTTGAAAAAATTGTGCTATTTGCAAACTCACTCATTTCAAAATCGACACTTTGGTGATTAGCACGATTTTAATAAAAAAGCATTACAAAATTACACCAGATTTTGACAACATTTTGGGAAAATTTGACAGATGTGAAAATCATCAATTTCATGTAGTTTGACAAGTGTAATAACAATTTCACCAAGCACTACTCCCCTACCCCAAATGCATGTGTTATGACTAAAGTCAGATGACTGTATCTAACTGCAAAAGTGCAATGCAGTTGGGGGGGGGGCAACATTTAGCCTGGATATGGCTATTTTTGGCATTCCTAAATCAAAGACTAAGGGTAGGGAGTGGGCCACTTGTGAGAAATGGTCCTTATGAATGGGGGGTCATATTAGGGATGGGGGACTGAATGCTATGAGTTCCTGGCCCAGAACGAGAATCCCAGTCATTTTTTAAGCATCATTGTTAAAAGGAATTCAGAGGGGAAGGATTACCATTATTTATTTATTTAAGTCTCAGATTACGTATACCTTTGAACTAAGAGCTCTTTTACAAAGGTTCCACATCAGTAGAAAGGACAACACATTAAACAGGATAGTAAAGTACTGTACAATAAAATGTAAATAGGAGGTATAAAAATAATAATGAACACAAAATCATAATAGAGAGTCAATGTAAAACAACACAGACACATTATGCTAATCAATTTCAGGTACAGGAAAATGCATACAGTACATTGATATTGGCCAGCAGGCTTTGTCAAGACAAACAGGGCACAGGGTGTAGGAAGGAATGTGGAAGGGTGGGCTGGGAAGAGTTAGAGAGGGGGTGGGAGTGGAGGACGTGAGGAGAGGTGGGGCAAGGGGAGGACGGAAGAAAGGTGGAGAGGGGGAGGGGGATGCAGGGGGTGGGGTAGGAGGCAAGATTGCTAAGTTACTATGCAAGAGATTGAGTGCTAAGGTTGAGGTTTGGGAAAACATGGTTAAGGGAGACAGTCACAGGTGCTAGCTGTACAGAGTAGTGACTAAAGCTTGGATTTGAATGGGCCCAACTTAGTTTCGGAGGTGATGTCACTGTTGAAAGCATTCATCCAGAGGGGGGCCCTGTAGGTGAATGATCTTTGACCCTGGGTGGTTTGGCAATGAGGGACCTGTAGGAGATGAGATTCAGAACCTCAGGTGCAGCGTGGATTATGAGGGGGACTTAGAAGATCTTGTACTCCAGGTGGCAAGAGGCCTAAGGTTATTTTCTTTTCCATCAGGCACATTTGGCATTTGATGCAATTTTTAAGCTGTAGCCAACCAGTTAGGGCATAGAGGTCACACATGTGGGTGAGATAGTGGGCTCCTGAGGTGAGATGACATGCCTTGTTAAGAACAGTGGAGATACACCAGAGGGCGGTATCAGTCGCAGAGCTATACATGATCAGTCCATAGTTAATTACAGAAATAACAGAGCTCTGTAGAGCTATGCATAAGGCTTCAGGGGTCAGAGATTGCCTATGTCTATAGAGTAGACTAATACAAATATTTACAGCTTTACCAACATTATCTATGTGCACCCCATATGATAGGTTGCTATCTATGGTGACTCCAAGATACATAAAGAATTGTACCTGTTAAAGAAAAGTACAAAGGCAATTAGTGATAGTCCGAGGATGTTTCCTGTGCTTGTTATGGGAGCTGCTGAAGGGCATAATCTTAGATTTTTTATAGTTAGTATCAACTTGTGATGACTAAATCATTTCTCTACTGAGGCAAATCCAAGTTGTAGCTGGTTCTCAAGGAGTATAGGCTCCAGGTGAGTTGTGTAAATTACGGCATCATCTGCATAGAGTAGGATTTGTCCAGGGCAGAAGCTTGAGAGACTGATTAGAAAGAGACTAAATAGGAGTGGGCCCATGATGGACCCTTGAGGAACCCCAGAGCGAACAGGTCTTGAGTCAGAGAGGACGCAGAACTACAGGGGGGCGCCAACCCACCCTCACTACCCTCAGGAGAGGAGAGCTGCCTGCCAGCATGCTCAATCTTGCTCTGCCCTCCCCTCCATGCTGGCGCCCTGATGGCCCAAGGTCATTCCCGAACCCAGGTTGCTGGCATAGCACGAGGTAAGGCATCCAATGCCTCAACCCTCTATGCCACTGGGCCAGTGATATATTTTTGATTTTGAATTAATTTTGTTGTCACTTCAGCATATTTCATAAGGATCTATGCCATTTTTATTTTTCTATACTGTCATCATTTACCTTTAACTGCATTGCAAACATTTTACTTACCCCTTACCCCTCTGGGAGGCAGTATAGCACAGTGGTTTAAGACTCTGAGCTGCAAATCTGGAGACCTGGGTTTGAATCCCACAGCCCCCACTTGCATACTGTGTGACCCTGAGCAAGTCACTTAACTTCCCTGTGCTCCCAGGTTGCACCTGTAAACAAGCTTTTAGCTTAGTGTGTCTCACCTGGTTAAACAATTGGGGGAAAAAAACATAACACCTAATCTTCTGTGCATCTGCTAAAGTGTTGAAATATAATGATGGGCATGCTGCTGTAGGATTCTTAGTTTTTCTTCAGTGTCAAAAATCATGGATTTAGAATTGCTTTAATTTAGTAACCTGGTTTCCCCAAACCAGTTTTTGCAGAGTACTGAAGACAGACTGAAGTGCTCACTGAAATAATCAACAGTGTTACCATTACATCACAGAACTGTGTCATCACCATATACCTAAAAATTTACTATACTTGGTCATTTCAAGGTGGGAGCTTATTTACAATGTAGAAAAGGGTGTTGTTCTTCTTCACAAAATACAAGTATCTTTTTGCATAGCTGTTGGTCTCACCTCAGTACAACTAACAGTACTTATTGCTCTTTGAATTATGATGTAATGCATTATTGTAATATGTTTGCTTAGCTATTTCTGATATTAATAGAACAAAAGATAGAAAATAGTAAGTAACAAGACTTTAATTTCATCAAGGCATTCTGGTGAATTTATAAACCATAACAGTGGAGAATCCTGGAATGGAATAACAAGCCCTGTAACTGAAGGGTTCCTTTTATTTTTTGTAATAGACAGATAGATAAATTTATATTATTTATATACATTTTCTGAAGATTCCATCTCATACCATTGATACAATGTCAGAGCTATGAATTTATGATTTTCTGATGTCATAACCTTCATATGATGAGTTTTTGATATCACTGATCCCTTGTAAGAAAACATGACCACTTATAGGCAGTATTACAGCTGTATCTCATGTAATCTGAGTAATATGTAGTAATGATGTCTGTCAAAAAATATCACATTTTGGGAGCATATTAATTTACAGTATGAATTAAACTTAGTTGTCTTATTGCATAACAGTAATTTGAATTTACGTGTATGTTCTTTACTGTATTATATATTATTTTATTTGTTGATTTATCTTCTGTTTCACTGTAAAACACTCCAAGACCTTGGAAACTGGCAGTAAAATTGCCCAGTTTTGCTAAAAACATACATGATAATTCAACTGTATTGTTATTGAACTTCCACTTCCACTGTTCACCTCTTCCCCTCGGGTCGCACCTGGAAATGAACTCAGCGCACCTCTTCCAGTTACCAGTTTCTTTGCAGTTAATCCTTTTTGTTTACTACATTTTATAATGCAGAACAGAATGAAACAACCATAAAGTCAATGAATGAAAACATCAAAATACAGTATCCCATTGTGAAAGTACATTAATGAAATGAGAGTGCTTATACAGAGTTATAGGAGAGGTAACTTCAAAGTAAAAATATACAATTCCAACATTACAGACTAACCAGTTACACATTTCTAAATAACTAGCAAAATAATTAAATAAATACATACCTCTCAAATATTTCTAATTTGTAAATTTGGGAAACAATGTTTTAGTAATGTGATGGCAAATGATTGGTTTTCTATTCTAATGTTTTTAAATAGTTTTTGTGTTTTTTTATTTATTGCATTCCAGATGGATTTTTTCATTTGTTACCCTTTTATTAAGAATTTGTATTATATTTATTATATAATGTATTGTTTATTGTGGTTCTACAAAATATACAAGAACAAGTGCAATAAGTGCAATAAATGAAAATAAACACCAAAAAGACAATCTCCCAACCTTGCAGGAGCCAGCACAACACTCCTTGATATGATATGTTTATTAATCTAACCTTATTCCAGAATCTATAGGTGTATTTAAATATTTTAATTTTTTCAGTTAACATTGCAACATACTTAAAAAGTGCATGCACTTCTTGAGAAAGGCATCAAAACATGGTGAAACATTGGCATGTTAACGTGTCCATTTAACAAAAGATTTTAATAAAAATGGAAATGTTACTTTCATGAAACAAGACTGATTATTTTTGCAAGAGTAAGTGAGTTGCTGAGCACATTATTCTAATTTGTTTTATTGTAATTTGATCACAGCAGCAGCAGCCCCTCCCCATCCCCCCAATAAACAATGTAATCAATGGCTTGAAACATGTTTTTTCTTAGTGTGTATATATATATATATATACATATATATATATATATATATATTTATAAAATGGATGGCAGATAAATGGAAGAAATCCAAACTTCTGATTGTATAAAACACATCACATGATCGTGCGTATATCAGAGCGTGACCACACACCTCCACTTTTACCCCCTCTAAAAAACAATTTTGCCATTTTATAAGATACATAACCCACTCTAGGATGTGTGGTACGCTCTGATATCTTGCACGTAGGTGGTTGATGCACTCAGCCTCTTGAACCTCATGCGCTTACAAAGCACACCAAGGCATGGAATATACATGACCTGCACACCTAAGAGTGAGTTATCTATTACATATATATATATACACACACACACACGTGTCTTCCCAGGCTGGCTCAGTGGAGTGGAGGGCTAAGGCACTTGGGCACCTCATCTCCTGCCATGTCAGTGGCCAGGGTTTTGGAATGGACAGGGATTGATTGGGGATTGGCCAGGGAAAGGAGGATTAACCATCCCAAAGATAGCTCTCCTCCTTTGCAGAGGAGGGAAAACATGTCCTGCTAACCAGCTGCTGCCTGAAACATTAGGGTGTCATCAGAGCAGGATGCAAGGGAAAGAGTCCCACCCACTTGATGTTGGGCAACATCTTTGCAGAGGTGGAACTTGCACAGCATGTCATTGCACATGCTGCAGGCCCATGGACAAAATGGAAGAAGACCCCTGATTGTGGCTGGTCAAAGGCCCAGTCCCCCACAGGGCCCACACCAGCAACCAGCCATCTCGAGGTCCTGTGGCAGAGGATGACCAGAGCATGGTAAGTCCCAGGGAAGCAGGCTGATGGGGGTGGGGGACAGGTCCAGATGGGGGCAGGCCAGCAGATAAGATGTCAAAGTATTGATTAAAAAAATAAGGTTTTCTTAGAAACAAATATAACTTTATGGATCATCTCCAGGTGGCTTCTTGGGGAAGGCAAGTACAGTGGAAAGAAGAGTAAGATATGGTGTAGAGGCAGATGCAAAACTTTGCAATAGCAAAGCAGACAATGGAACTGCATAAAAATAGTACTCTAAAATAAAAGACAGTGCAAAGAGGGTAAGGCAAACTTTTGCTGCAGCAACATGATTGATGCAAACATCACAAAAATACATTACTGTAGCACAGCAAGATAAGATATAAATGTAATATAAGTGTATGGGTCCCTTTGGAGGGCCTCTTATGGATATAAGAGTGTTATCTTTCTGCCCTCACATGTTCGTAGACCCAGAGGACTGTGAACCGAAGGTGAACAATTCTGTAGTCCTAAGGATGCAAGAGGCAACACTCATATCCATAAGAGGCTCTCCAAATGAACCTAACAACTTATTATAGATTGCTAACTGTATTAAATAAAAACCAAAAACTTTTTTTTGTACTTAATACAGTTAACAGCATGAGTGTTCAACAAGAAGTTTATTACAGTAGCTCAGCATGTGAGGTAGTCTTATGGTAATAAGAGTATCTCATGCACAACTGAACAGAGGGCTGTGGTTCGTTGGGGATGTCGTCCCAATGATCTATAATATGGTAATAATATGGGAAAAAGATGTATGGAAAAGAGAAGGCAATACTTCAGCTATAAGAAGTATGATAGTTCATTACTTTTGAAAGTTAATATAAATTTCAGGCAGTACACCAGCTCTTTAAGAAGTGCAGCCAATTTTTGATTAATCTGTATAGGGCTAACCAAATTTTACAAGGTAATCAACTGAAAAGTTCCTGGTGGTTATCCTTTGCAAGGAACCCATATTGATGAAATGTGTTTGTTTTGATTTGTCTTCTTGAATTTGATTTCTTTTTTCATTCCCAGAGGTTGCAATGTGTGAACTAATAATTGCATCTCATTTTTGCTAAGTGTAAAGAAATCAGCCACAGCTATCTGAAAATTAGAGTAAAATTATAGTCAATAAAAGAGTAAGCATGCATTTTGAACAGGAGAGTCTTTTATTTGCGGACACAATATCTGGAGTATAATTTTTCTTGAAAAACACAATCCTTTGTTTTGTACACTGTGTGAGTTTTATTATTTGAGTCACAATCAATTTGCTTTGGTCAGGACCACTGCCACTGCTGTGAAACAGATCAATAAGAAATTATACTTTTGCCTTGCTGTTTTTTAAGGAATATAACTACAAAATATTTCTATCTCATTCACTGTTTCATTGATTGCTGAAAGAAAAATAGAAAAAAATAATAGGAATACGATACAAACAAACTTAATTTGCACTTGTCTTTTTAACTACTATAACTTATTGTCTGTGCAACTTTGTCAGATATATTCTTAGCAACAAAAGTAACTGACTGTATTTTCAAACCTCCTGTGAGTTTCTTTCTCTGCCAATACTATTATCTAGGTACTGGATGCAGTTTATTTCACTTAAACTTGTGACAGTCTGTTGTTTTTTTAACATTGACTGTATGCTAATGTCATCTGCTGTTTTCAAAGCCGTTCTATATAAGTGTGTGTGCGTGTGTGTGTGTGTGTGTGTGTGGAGGGGGGACTGTATATAGAAAAAAGGATTAAACTATTCTGTTTTCAAAAAATGTTTGAAGCAACTGCTATGATGGCAGGAGACAGACTGTATGGATCACTGGTCTTTTTCATCTTTCTGATGTTATCAAAATTGCCAATATAAGAAATTACAGTTGTACTGTACATGTGTCAAGTGTTCAGCTTTAACCATAGGAAGCATCTGCTACTGAATTATTTGTGCTGCTGTACCTAACCATATGTTTGTTCTTTAAGGATGTTGATTACATTTAAATGGTAACAGTCAGCACTAAAAGCTTCACATCCAAGTGTGGGGCTGGTCCCAGTTTGCACTTTGTGTGCAAAAACATTTTTTTTAACTTGCAGTTTACTGCAGTATAGTAGATTGTATGACATGGATTCTGGTACCTTCCAAGCTGACATTTGCTGTAAAAAGAAATCCCAGAATCACCCCTACAGATTACGTCAGAGGAGGGATGCAGCCATAGGAAATTCAATAGCCTGCAGTGCACATTCTTTTGATTGCTGGTCCCACTGTACTTAACACTCAGAGAACAGCAGGACTATCAAACATCTAACCTGATCTTACACAGTCTCTAACATGCACTGCAGTATATCGAATCTCCCACTGCTGTAGTCCTGCTCTGATGTCAGCAGCAGAGGATTCTGGGATTTCTAGTTACAGAAAATGTCTGCTTGGAAGTCAACAAAATCAGTTGATACAATCTATTATACTGCAATAAACAGTAAGCAAAAAAATATTTTTCCACAGACACTGCAAATTGGGACCAGTCAAACACTTGGGTGTAGGACTTTTAGTGCAGACTGCTCCCCTATAATAGATCAAGATCACATCTTGTCTCAACCTGTAGGTCATGTCCTGATTTCCAGCATGTACTGTACCCAATTCTGGTGCATTTTATGGCTGCATTTTTATGATAATATATACTCTATGTCCTTTAAAAGAAAAATTATCCTAGTCACTTGTATCGTATTGTATTGTATTGTGCCCGAACGTCCTGCTATGCGGAGTCTTGAAAACAAGATGGATGACCTGCAGGTACTATTAGGAGACAGGAGGGTGGACATAGCTGCAGTAACCGAGACTTGGGCAACATCACACCATGACTGGGACCTTGCAATCCCTGGATATAAACTCTACAGGAGGGACAGGGTAGTTGTGAAGGGGGAGGGGTGGCGGTTTATGTCAGGGAAGGAATAACTTGCACGAGGGAGGAGTCAGAGGAAGGGGAGGTGGAGGTATTATGGGTTCAGTTAAGGTCCAATACAGGGAGAAAGTGAGGTTGGGGGTGATTTACAGACCATCAAGTCAAGATGAGGAGAGGGACAGGGAACTGACCTCACAAATATTGAAAGCTGCGGGGAAAGGAAAGGTGGTAATTGTGGGGGACTTCAACCTGCCCAAGGTGGACTGGAGCATACCATCCACAACATGTGCTAAGAGTCAGGTGATCCTGGAAGGACTGCAGAGTGGGTTCCTGACTCAGGGTGTCACTGAACCAACAAGAGCTGAGGCAATTCTTGATCTGGTGCTCACTAATGGGGAGCATGTACAGGAAATAATGGTCAGAGAGCCACTGGGTTGAAGTGACCATTGCACAGTGTGGCTTCAGTTGGATATGGGTAGGGAAAGCATCCTGACTAAGACCAAAATCTTGGATTTCAGGACGGCAGACTTCAGAAAGATGGGTGAGGTACTAAGGAGCCATCTGGCGGGCATCAGAGCAGATATGGGGGAGGACCAAAGGTGGTCCATCATTAAGGAAGGAATACTGGTTGCCACAGATGCATGCATTAGGCTCAGGGGGAAGAACACAAGGACCAAAGCACCCAGCTGGTTCAGTTCTGGGGTTGCCAAGGCAGTAAGGAAAAAGAGGTTGGCCTATAGAAAATACAGGAAGACCAAGGGAGAAGTGGATAGGGAAAATTACCTAAGGTTGGCTAGTGAGGCAAGTAAGGAAGTCCAGCGAGCAAAGGCACAGAAGGAGCTTCAGATAGCTGAAGGAATTAAGTAGGGGGAGAAGGCTTTCTTTCAATATATAAGTGAGAAAAGGGACAAGAAGGAAGGGATTGTTATGCTTAAGAAAGGGGAGGAGTGGGTGGAGGATACTGGGGGAAAAGCAGAGATTCTAAATGAATACTTCTGTTCTATCTTCACCAGGGAAAAGAACAGACCAGTGCCTTCAGGAGGGAAAAGAGGAGCGAGGGGGTGGGAACACAGATGTAGTGATAGAGGAGAAGAATAGAGTGAGGGAGGATCTGCTGTCATTGAAAGTGGACAAATCACCAGGCCCAGACAGAGTACATTCAAGGGTACTAAAGGAACTGGCTGAGGAGCTGGCAGGGCCACTGGCAGACCTATTTAATAGTTCACTAGAGTCAGGTGTAGTACTGCAGGACTGGAGAACAGCACATGTAGTGCCCCTCCACAAAAGTGGCCCCAAGGATGATCCAGGCAATTACAGACCAGTCAGTCTGACCTCCATTGTGGGCAAGCTCATGGAGACCATACTAAATGAAAGGTTGGTGGAATATCTAGAGGAGCATGATCTCCAGGATGAGAAGCAGCATGGGTTCATGCAGGGGGGGGGAGATTATGCCAAACAAATCTGATTGATTTCTTTGACTGTGTCACTAAGATAGTAGACAGGGGCCAAGCGGTAGACATCCTCTATCTTAATTTCAGCAAGGCCTTTGACTTGTGCCCCACAAAAGGTTAATCAGAAAGTTGGTGGATCTTGGAGTTGGGGGAAAAGTTGGCCAGATGGGTGGAAAACTGGCTAAGGGACAAAACCCAGAGGGTGGTTGTGGGGGAAGAGTTATCTGGCACAGACCAAATGGCCTTCTTCTGCTGACTTCTTAGTATGTTCGTATGCATTGTGCATTATCTCTTTCTTGTAATGTAAACTGTTCTGTTTTCATAAAATGTTTGAAGCAACTGCTCTGACAGCAGAAGACCGACTGTATAGATGGGTACCATACTCTATGCCTCTAGACCAGCTCTGCTCCAATATGATTTTAGCAACATCCTGAGTTGGTTTCAAACAAACCAGCTCAAACTCAACACTAAAAAATGACTCAATGGCTTTTGACACCAAGCAAAGGTTGACTAGGCTTCAGGCTCCTCCTGTGTTCTCCACCCCGATTGGCCTCCCTCTTGAGGTAGTACATGTGTTCAAATACCTTGGGATCTGGCTGGATAACCACCTTGACTACACCACTCACATTGATACCATCTGCTCCAAGCTCCACCCTAAGATCAGAATCCTATATTGAAACAGAGACTGCCTGTCCCTTCCAATATGCCACCAACTAATCACCAAAATTATCCTACCAGTATTTAACTATGCTGATACAGTCTATAGCACTGCCCCTGCTGTGTCCCTCACCAGGCTTGAAACCCTCCTAAACTCTTTCTGTCACATTGCCACAAACTCCCCCTTCCACACTCACCACTACTCTCTCTACTCCTATCTCTCCATCACTCTTCTTCTCAACAGACGTCTGTAACACTGTCTGACCTTCACTGCCAAATACTGGTTTGGGACCCTTCCTTTCTATCTCTCCTCCCTTCTATCACCTACTAATCTATCCTCCTACCCATTCCACTCCAGGAACTCCCATTCTTTCTCTCTCCCTCATCCACACACTACATCTGGACTATCAGCTTTCTCATACTGCTTCCATAATCTCTCCTATTACATTCACTCATTCACTTCCCTCCCTGCTTTCCAGCACCTGCTAGGGCTCACTCCAGTACCACCTTGCTGTTACCTCTCCAACTCTCTAGTCCCCCCTCCTCAACCTCCCTAACCCTTCCCCTTAATGCTATGGCTCACCCTACTGACACTCAACAGCTCCTTGACACTGTTTACTCCTCTACTGTTCCACTACTGTAACCTTGTGATGACTTATTGTTTTAAGCACTATGATTCTTGTAGTTTATTGACCATTGCTGCCATGTTAGTTACAATTTCCAGTTCATATTAATGTCTGGATTGATGTCTCTGCCCTCTGTCTGTATTTGTAAGCCACTCCTCCTCAGGCCCACCTGGAAATGAGCCTCGAGTCAGTGTGCCTTTCCTGGTAACCAACTTTTAAATAAATAAATAAAGTGCCTGTGATTGCTGAAATGTATTGTATCACATCTTGTCTTTGTATTGTATCACTGCCCATATTATGATGTCCTTATCACATTGTAACCTCCCAGACAGTGCCTGAAAATTGACAATTTCTTTTGTCTAGTGCTCTTACCCGGTAAACACACTGCGATATAGGTCTCAGTGTGTTTGGATAAAAGGTGTATCCTCTGAACCATGGGATGTTACTCTGGGGGTTCCCCAAGGATCAATTTTAGGGCCCTTACTCTTCAGCCTATTTATCAATTCACTCCCTAGCGTCTGCCCTGCTAAGATGCTGCTCTACGCAGACGATGCAGTGATTTCTGTTCCAGGGAACCATCTGCCAGAAATAACTACAGCTCTTCAAGATAGCTTTTCCAAACTTGAGTCCTGGTTTGCTCATAACAGACTCCTCTTAAATTACAAAAAAACTAAATCTATTCACTTCATTCTTCAACACCCAAAAAAGAATGCAGACCCTCTGATTCTCCAAAGCCATAAAGGAGATGCCATTGAACAGGTCTCCACCTTCAAATATCTTGGCGTCCACTTAGATGATGCCCTCTATTTTACCTCCCATGTTGACCATGTTATAAAATCAGCTAATATCAGAGTTGGGATCCTATACCATCACAGAAAGGCCATGACCCTGGAGGCTCTCAACTTCATCACACAGAGCTCTATACTGACAATTATTGGCTATGGCCTAATCATGTATAGTGCTGCCACAGAAACTGCATTAAAACATGTCAAATTACTCCTCAATAAGGCCTGTTGGCTTTTACTAGGAACTAGTCACCTTACTCACACTTGTAGTCTTTATTCCTCCACTGGTTGGCTCTCCCCCTACACATAAGGACTAGGTATCAAGCATGCCTAATTGGTAAAAAAGCCCTGCTAGGACTAGCACCTGAATTGACAGCAACCTCATTCCAATGTAATTTAACCTCCAAAACTACTAGAAGTTCAGTTAAGGGTGTATTACATGTCCCTTTTAAATGAACCTCTTTTGCCCAGCAGTCCCTTTCTTATTGTGGCCACCAATGGATGAATGTCCTACCCCCACCCTCTTACAGCATGAAAAAATTTGCTCTTTTAAAAAAGATTTTCATATCCTCCTGGCCGAAACCAACCACTGTGACTGCAATTCATAAATATTGGCTATCCTTCCCATGCTCCTGGCTTACTACACCCCTCTCCCCTTCTCTCTTCCTCCCCCAATCCCCCATTCATCCCTTATGCTCCCTGACTAAACCATTTTCCTGGCTGCTACCTTCCCCCCCAATTCTTGCACTTGTTTGGTCTGGGTTCTCCACACTTGGCTCCCACTACTCTACTCCCACCTACAACCCCCTTTTACTCCTACACACTCTTACACTGACAATGCCATTACAGGCTGCTACCTCCCACCTCCTACCACCTCCTACCCACTTTTACCCATACGCACCCTTCACTGACAAAGCCATTACTGGCTGCTACCTCCCCACTTCCGGCACTTAGTAACGGGACTATCTGACTGCTGCTTAGTACTGGAAATATGATTACCTGTTTTTGTAAGTATGATTACCTGTTTTGTAATTTGTTTTTGCATTTGTTGATACAATCTGTTTCTACTCAGAGTTATTGTAACTGTCTTCCTTGTCAAATTTCTTTACTGTATGATTCTGTATTGTAATCTTTTGTGTCTATTGACTTGGAGCCTTTGTAAAAGAGCCATTTTGGCTCAAAGGTTGTAATTCCAAAACTGAAATAAATAAAATAAAAATAAAATAAATAAATAAATAAATATGAAAGAAAATAGAAGGTATTAGGTTGGAGCCTTAACCGCACTGTGCAAGCCCCAGATGATTTATTGGTTATCCAGAGGTTAACTTTATCTGGGATACGTCCAATCAGGATCAGATTTTCAGGATAATGCTTACTTATGGGGGGTGGGTTTGTTATCCTGGTTTGTCTGCATCAGTTACTGTATGTCAGCTACAAAAAGCTAAACTGATTAGTAGTGAATTGAATTTGATGATAATGTACTAACAAGGTACTTGCTGTCACACAAGTAGTTTGTTTTGATGGAGTAGCATGTGAGTTCACAAAACAGTAATGACACATGCCAGGGCAGGCAGGCAGACCAGCAAGCTGGTACTATAGGCAGTATCTATATAATAAAAGTCTAGGTTTGCATGTGTGTATGTCCAAAGTGGCCACTTGGTTAACAAACAAATAGGAACCACCAAGGTGCACACACACAAACCTAGGCTAAAATCACCCTCCATAGCCCAAACCCTCTTTCCAAGACCCCCATATACATTGTTTAGTAGACTTCCTCATCCACAAATTCCAATTTGGGAGCCAATTACCCAATGCCCCGCTATCTCAGTCACCACCCTTCATAATCAGTAACCAGCAGCATGCACCACAGACATATTGACAGACTGACTATGCTCAAGCCTTGAAGAAAGGGATATGGCTAGTCATTAATGACACTAGGAAAACTGACTGGTCAGTTGATATTGATCTATTTCCTTCCAATCATGGACTGTGAGTCAAGAGAGGCCCTATACCAAACAGAGGCATGTGGAAGTCTTGGAGGGATCAGATAAGGGACCGACAATGCTAGTCAGGTGTAGACTATTGTGCCACCCTTGAAATTGTTTATTGAGGGCCCCTCAGGAAGGTAATCTGCAAAAAAGCTATGTGGGGGTCAGGGTAGGAGGATCGGAGCCTAGGTTTCATGGCAATTCTAAACAGGTATTCAGCTAGTGATAAATACAGTCACTGATGGCATCATGCCCTGTTTATGTTTGCACTTACGCAAAGCAAATATATTGCTATGATGGTGGATTAGAGAGGTATATCACTGTTGGTCCAATGCATGGGCAGTCTGCAGAGGGCTTAACAGTCTCAGAGCAATCATCAGATAGGCTAACCATGCCATTTAAAAAAAAAAAAAAACACTCTTTGGTAACTGGTTAAGGCCCACTAAGCAAAAGTGCCTGTTTTTGGAAGTGACCTGGGAGCACTGGGTAGGTTAAGTGGCTCGTTCAGAGTCATACAGTATGCAAGTGGAGGATGTGGGAATTAAACCCAGGTCTGCTGGATGTACCAAGCTCTTTCACAGCTCATTACTCTAACCACAAAGCTATACTGCCAGCCCCACAGCAGCCCTAAGATATTACTTGTCAGTGTAAATGTTGTGGTCAATGAAACATAGGAGCATAGAATTTGTCAGCAGAAGAGGACCTCTTGGTGCACCTAATCTGCCCAGATATTCCCTGCCTAGTGTGTCTCTGCAGCCCTATCTTGACTCTGGCATCCCTGCCTCCTCCCTGCACATTTCCTAATATTCCCCCCATGTCTAGCTCATGCATTCTTGAAGCCCCTTACTGTTTTCACCTACAGCACTTCTACTGGCAGCCTATTGCAGGAATCTACCACTCCTTCAGTGAAGCAGTACTTCCTTATGTCACTCTTAACCCCATTCCCCCCTCGCTTCATCACATACCCTCTGGTTCTGGTGCTCTTCCTCATTTGAAAGAGACTCCCTTCCCACACCCTGTTCACCCCCATGAGGTAGTTATATGTCTCTATCATGTACCCTCTTGCTCTCCTATCATCCAGGGTGTGCATGTTGAGATCCCTCAGTCTCTTCTAGTAGGGTTTTTGGTGTAACCCCTGCACCATTAAAGTTGCCCTCATCAGGACTGCCTCCACCCTATGTCCTTTCTGAGATGTGGCCTCCAGAACTGGACACAATAAGCCAGGTGGTATCTCAACAGCGAGTGATACGCTGGCAACACCACTTCCCTCCTGCTGGAGATATCTCTCACTATACATCCCAGCATCCCAATGGCCCTATCCACTGCTTTGTCAGAATGCTCTGCCACTCTGAGGTCATCAGATATGATAACCCCAAGGTCCCTTTCCTGGTTAGTGACTGGAAGTGCCCCCCACCCTATATGCAGTTATTTGTTCCTATGCCCTAGTTGCATGATTTTGCACTATTTTGGCATTGAACCCCCAACTGCCATGGCTTGACTACTCCGAGAGCTGCCCACAAACCCTACACATTCTTATACCCCTTCTGCAGCAGTGTGGAAGGAGGAGAAATAGAGTTCACATGGAGGATGAAAAGGAGTTTGTTGGACACAGTTATGTATTGGTGATGCTGAAGTAGTAAACCATTTCTGATCAAATTATAAAATCCACCTTGTTCTTTTCAGCAGTCTATGGCTCTCCCCAGTCTTACTGAAGCAGATGGACAGTATATGTGAAAAACATCAGGAAAACAAATCTTAACTGATGGCAAAACAATGTAATAGAAAAAAATGATAAAGTACAGAAAAAGAATGCTGAAACAGACTGAAGAATGCCAGTGACAGATGAATACCCCATGACTGTATGCCTGCTGGGAAACCATGTTGTACAGTAGTTCTGAAATGCACTGAGTATCCACCTATCATATATGTAATCCATCCATAGTATGTGATCAGGATGCAGGTACTGCATGTTTTAATTATGAGAAGAAGTACTTGGAAAGTCATATCATTTGGACTGGGAAACTAGGCAGGAGAATGCTGTCTGAGGCAAACAGCAGATACATCAAATTAGAGATTTATGGTGATCAGTTTATAGTGATCACTCCCACACATCCTGAGCAAATTTTGAGTTAACATAGAAACATAGAAACATAGAAACTGACAGCGGATAAGGACCGCTTGGCCCACCCAGTCTGCCCATTTCCCTACCTACTGGATGAGCTGCAGATCCTAGTTAACCAGCAGCCTAATTCTTCCTACCCCAACCCCCTAGAATGGCCTTATGACTGTCCCATTCATGCATGAATTCCACCACTGTTTTTGACTCCACAACCTCCTCCGGAAGGCCATTTCATGCATCCACAACCCTCTCTGTGAAAAAATACTTCTTAAATTACCTCTGAGCTGCCCCTCTATCTTCAAATTGTGCCCTCTTGTTCTTACACCTCTTTTTTGAAAGATGCTATCCTCTTGGACTTTGTTGATTCCCTTGAGGTACTTGAACGTTTCTATCATGTCCCCCTCTCCCTCCTTTCCTCGAGGCTATACATATTAAGCTCCTTTCGTCTCTCTTCATATGTCATCTGGTGCAGACCCTGCACCATTTTAGATTGCCCTCCTCTGGACAGATTCCATCCTGTCTATGTCTTTGCAGATTGGGTCTCCAGAACTGCGCATAGTACTCAGATGGGGTCTCACCATCTGTCTGTACAGAGGATAATAACTTCCTGTTTTCTACTGGTGATGCCTCTCCCTATGCATCCCAGTATCCCCCAACCCTCCTTGCTGCCTTCTCACATTGCTTGCCCACCTTTAGGTCATCTGATATGACTACCCCAGGTCCCTTTCCATTTTCTGTTGTTTATCTCACCCCATTGTGTACTCTTCCCTGGGTTTTGTTTCCCAGGTGCATTACCTTGCACTTCTTAGCATTGAATCTAAGCTGCCATACATTTGGCCATTCCTCTAACCTTGCCAAGTCCCTTATCATCCTTTCCACCCCACCCTGTGCATCAACTCTGTTGCAGATCTTTGTGTCATCTGCAAAGAGACATACTTTTCCTTCAGTCCCTCTGCAATGTAGATATAAAAGACATTGAAGAGGACAGTCCTAATACTGAACCCTGCGGTACCCCCACTAATAACCCCTTTCTTCTGAGGGACTCCATTTATTATTACTTCCTCTGTGTCCTACTCTCCAGCCAATTCTTTACCCAGGCTGTCATCTTGGGACCCACTCCCAGGCTGGCTAACTTGCATATTAATCTTTTGTGTGGAACTGTGTCAAATGCCTTGCTAAAGTCTAAGTAGGCCATGTCCACAGCCCCTCCCTGATCCACTACTTTGGTCACCCAGTCAAAGAAATCTATCAGATTCGTCTGGCATGACCTTCCCGCTGTGAATCCATGCTGCCTAGGGTCCTGTGCCCCTCTGGCCTCTAGATACTCGACAATTCTTTCCTTCAGAAGTGATTCCATCATTTTCCCTATCACTGAGGTTAAACTAACAGGTCCTGCTTCTGCCTTGCTCCCACTTTTGTGAAGGGGAATCACATCTGCCCTCCTCCAGTCCTCAGGTACCACCCCATCCTCCCATGATTTGTTAAAAAGGGTAGTCAGTGGTGTCATTAGTTCTACCCTTAGTTCTTTTAGAATTCTGGGATGAATCTCATCGGGCCCCATTGCTTTGTTCACCTTCAGTTTTAAGAGTTCTTTCAGAACCCTTTCTTCTGTAAATGGGCTGGTATCAACTTCTGTATGCAGAGTGTTTCTACTGTTTGTTTTAGGTACCTCCCCCTCTTCATTTGTAAATACTGAGCAAAATATTTGTTTAGTATCTCTGCCTTTCACAGTCTCCTCTGCCCACCCTCCTCCCTTTATTAAGCCTCACTATCCCTCCCTTGGTCTTCCTTCGCTCCCTGATGTACCTATAAAAGGTTTTATCCCCCTTCTTAACTGAGTTGGCTATCTTTTCCTCGGTTTGGGCCTTTGCTGTTCTGACTGCCTTCCCAGTCTCCTTTTGCTTTAACTGATACAGTTCTCTGTCCTGCTCCTTCTGCGATTCCTTGTACTTCCTGAATGCTTTCTTTTTCTCTTGAACCTTCATTGCCACTTCCTTTGAGAACCATAGTGGTTTCTTACATCGTTTTGTTTTGTTTATTTGCTTTACACAAAGGCTCGTTACCTCTGTGATGGCAGTTTTTATTATTCCCCATTGTTCTTCCACCCCTCCTTCCTGCCCATTTGCTAGTGCATTCCTTAGCACTCACCCATTTAGCAAGTCAGCCCTCCTAAAGTCCAGTACTTTTGCCTTTGTATGGCTTGACTCTATTGCTGTGTTTATTGTGAACCATACTGTTCGATGGTAAGCTAGTTCCCAGATGGCTACCCACTTCTACATCTGTGATCCTCTCCATCTCCATTTGAGAGAACCAGGTCTAAGATTGCTCCCTCTCGAGTGGGCTCCAATACTAGTTGTCTAAGGCATGCCCCCTGTAGGGCATCTAGAATAACCCACTCTTCGAAGTGGCTGCTGCAACTGCACTCCAGTTAACATCTGGCATATTCAGATCACCCATCAGCAATATCTCCCCTTTTTCTGCCATTCTAAGTATACTTTCTATCATTTCCTTGTCCATTTCCTCCCCCTGAGAAGGGGGTCTGTATACAACCCCTGTGCGGATTGTGGTGCCATTGCCTGTCTCCAAATTTACCCACAGAGCTTCTTCTCCTCCCTGTTTACCCTTTTGTTCTGTTGCTTTTATTCCTTCCCTTATGTAAAGAGCTACTCCTCCTCCTCTTTTACCCTCCCTGTCCCTCCTGTAGATAGTGTATCCTGGTATGTTTACGTCCCAGTCATGGTTTTGTGTGTACCATGTTTCTGTGACTGCCACGATATCCAGGTGTTCCTCCTCCATCAAGGCCACTAATTCAGGAAGCTTGTTACCCAGACTATGGGCATTGGTACTCATTGCTCTCCAGTTTTTGATGGCTTTACCTTCTGTTGCAGCATCCCCCACTGACCTTTCTACCTCAGTCTTTTTCTCATTTAGTACCCTGTTTTGTAGGGAGAGGCTGGGATTTTCCTGCTGCTTATCAGTGCCTCCCCTTTGACTAGTTTAAAAGCTTGCCAATGAAGCATTTAAACTGATTGCTCAAAAGACTTGTTCCCTTCCTGGACAGATGCAGACCATCCTGCCAGTATAGGCTGGTGTCCCTCCAGGTGGAACCCCAGTCCCAAATGAAGCCAAACCCCCTGTGCTCCACACCATTTTTTCAACCATTCATTAAACTGCATGGTGCTAATTACCCTCGCCTCCCCCATGCCATTGACAGGCAGCACCTCTGAGAAGGATACTGTGTGTGCTACTTGTATTAGGCCCCTCCCCAACTCTACAATGTCCTCCTGCACTGCTCTGATCTCATGATGAGCCAAATCATTTGTCCCTAGGTGGACAATGACATCCAGCTCAGACTCCCGTGCAGTTGTTCTCATGATCCTGAGGATGCGCTTCCTGTCCCTCCAAGCCATGGCACCAGGCAGGCACCTTACTTCAGTTTTCCCTGCTCCCCCCAGTTCTATCCCCCTAATAATTGAGTCCCCCACCAGGAGCTGCTTCCTTTCCCTGTGGTGTCCTCTGCCTCCTTCCTGTGGACCTTCCTTGTGACAGTTGTCATCAGTCTTCTCTGTGGGTGCATCATAGGGGAGCTATGTTACCCCAGAATGGTGTATGGATTGTGGAGTGGAACAATTGACTTTGTGTGCCTCTGTTCCACCATCCTCACCCTCCCTGACCCTACTGTGGTCCAACTGCTGTGCTTTCTTCACAACCTCTGAGGTAGTGGTGGTGGCTCTGGTGCTCCATGGATGGGGGAGGTTCCCTTCCTACTGTCCAGTGTGGCCTGGGGGAAGGTTCCCTTACTACTGTCCAGTGCGGCCTGAAGACGGGCAACTTCCTCCATCAGGGCAGAGAGTTGTCTGCAAATAGGGCAGCATCTCAGCCTCCAGAAAGACTCCCAGAAGACTGCTGCCCCACAGCCATTACATTGCACTACTTCCCACATGTTTATCTACTTTTTTTTGTTTGTTTTTGTGTGTGTGTGTGTGTGTGTGTGTCCATGTGTGATTGGTTTGTTATATAGAAATATATATATTATACAATGTGTATGCTTATAATGTCAGTGCAGTGTGCTAGAGAGGATATGACAGTGATATGCACCTTGCACTCGTGAGGAAATGATGTCAGAACCTCAGGTATAAAGGAACTATTTCCAGGGGTGGGTGGGGTGAGGGGTTGGAAGGGGTTGGGCCTAAACTGTGCCCTCATAAACAATCAGCTAAAAGCTCTCACCCACCACTGCGATGAGTGCCTTCCTGTCAGCAAGATGCCCTACACAACAATTTGACAGAGAAAATACCCTGCTAATCAAGCAGATAAAAATCCAGACATCCGAGTCAGACACAGGTAAACCTCCCCAGCCCCAAAACAGCCTGGTGGTTTGTTAGCCACAAAGGAAAATCAAATATGCAGTTATTTCAGCCCTTCTGAAGATGCTGACAAGATTAGCAGTTTTGAAAACCCCCTTCCTGAATTAAAAACTAAAATAATTAAACACAAAGCAATGCCAATGTAAAAGTAAGGAAAACTTACCTCAGACGTAAGCAAGAGAGAGAGATTCGTTGCAGATATCTAGTCCAATATAGTATATCCCATGCAGCTTCTCAGTTGTTTCAAAGCACACCCAGTTACACAACTTGGAAGAAGATGGACAGTTAATATGTAGTAATGATCCCCCACTGAAAGCAAGCAAGAACATTTTATTCATGAAGCACCTCACCTCAGGAGCTCTGGGCACTGTACATAAAATCATAAGCAGGTCCAAACAGGAGAATTAAAAATTCTATTGCTTACTTACAGGTTCTTTGAAGTTCAATGGCTGTATGTTTATGTGTGGTTTATCTTCTCAGAGTCTTAATTTGTGATTTCCCCTCATGTGTAACGATGAGAAAGAGAAACTAAGAGTTTTAGTAAGTGGATCTAGGGCAGGGGTTCTCAAATGGTGAGGCCAGCCTCCTTGGGGAGGCCCCAGCCTGTTCCAGGGGAGGCTCAAGCAAGTCTGAAAAAGTACAGTACTTAAATTTTAAGTTTTATTTATTTTATGTGAAGAGATTAAGCAAACTGAAAGAGGATAATGTAGGTGAATTTTATGTATTTATTTACTAATACATGATCAGGAAAGGTGAATGAGCCAAGGCTCATTTCAGGTGTACCAAGGGAATTGTAGGAAGTAAACACATTTCAAAACGTAACTGCAAAACAATCAAGAAATATACAGTGAACTATAGTGCAAACAAATATGAACAATAAACTAATAATGAGTGGTGGTAATTGATCAATTTGCAGCCTGATGGCAGAATAGCCCAAATACAATGGTTGAGCATAGAAGTGCTAAGAGCAATAGCAGGAAGGAGCAAAAGTAATCCCAGAGAAGTTGCTTAGAGCAGGGAAAGGAGGAGAGCAAAGTATGCAGGAAGGTTATTTCATATAGAGAGGAAACAGAAAAGTAGTCTGACCCATGAAGGTATTGCAACAAGGGCTAACAATGGTTCAAGAATGAAAATAGCAGAACAAGTAGCCTGGACGGGGGTTACAATAAACTGAATAATAATATTTGTTTATTTTATTTGTTATTCAGATAACACCTTTGAGCACAGGAGCTCTTTTTCAAAGGTTCCACATCAGTATAAGACAAAGAACTGAATGTGAGCCAAGTACTCAAAGGGGTTTCAATGTATTCATGGTGTACTGCGCAAAGTACAGCATGTTATTTTTCCTTGGGGAGGCCCAAGATTATTTCAGTTCTTGGGGGAGGCTCAAAATCTTTGCCATGGATTTGGGGAGGCTCACTGTGACAAAGTCTAAGAACCATTGATCTAGGGAATAATGTGTTATGGCATAATCTTTCCCTGTATTTTGTATTGCATGTCTTTCCATAAAAGTGCATATATACAAAGTAAAAAAATATACAATGCACTAAATAAAGCAAGACAACTAACAACAAAATTCATTAAAAGCCAATGAGACTAAGTACATCTTTAATATCGTTGTAAAAGCCTCCACAGAGAAGATATTTGGAGAAGAAGAGGAAGGGAATTCCGCAACTATGAAGGTGCCACCACAAAGGTCTTATCTCCAGAAGTATTTAGGCTGTCCTGAGGGACCTTTTGTCCACTATGATCCCCACCCCAGATTTGTAGTCCTCACCACAGCACAGAGGATGTTGCCTTCCACAGAAGCATGATGATATCATTCTTCTTCATTGCTATTTTCTGGGATCCTGGTTCTATTAGCCGTATCTCTGTCTTACCTGAATTAAGGCTCAGTATGCTGACATCCATTCATACATAACTACTCAAGTTCTTTACTAATCATGCTGCACCTTCCTGTTCATTTCTTAAATGCAATAATGTTGGTCTAGTGAAGTACAGGCTGCCCAGTAACTTACTGCAACTTGTCCTTGTTATGGAAAACAGGCAGGCAGGCATGGTTTGTGATACTGGTGGACACAAGACAGGGCAGGCCACGTAAGTTAGCTGATGGCCCAGCTGATGTGCAAAACAAGTGGCTAAAGATTCATTTGAAGCAGATAAAGGAGCAGGATGGATAGAGTAAGGGCTAGGCTATGAGTCAGTCAGTTTGTCACATTGGACAAAGTAGGCAGCCAGTCTTTAGGACAAGAACAGTTACAATAGTTCAATCAGTATATTAAACAAAACAGGTGAATGATGATCTTATGGGTATTGCTTTCACCTAACCTAACTAATAACACCAGTGACAATTGATATTGAGATCCCCCACAGTTTTCCTGAAAGACACACTATTAATTTGTGATTCACTGGTCTTCCGGTCCACACTTCTCCTCTTTCTTCTCCTATTCCTCCTCCTCCTCCTCATCCTCCTCACAGTTCCCTATTTCTGCCTCCAAAACTCTTTTTGGGTCATACAATAATTCCAGGTTCTTCTAATGTCTTACACTTTATACCAGATCAGTGAATCTTCTGAACTTGTAATTTTTCTATAAATTGCCTGCTGTACTATTTTCATTTTACTTTATTTACTTTTCTGTATATTTAGCTTATTTTCATTCAGAATACTTATACATACACTAACAGATGGACAGTAGAGTCCCAATGTAATCAAGAAATTCAGCTGACAATCACTGTGCAATCCCAGAATCTCAAATCTTGAAAATTAAATTTCATTACCTCAATCACCCAAAATCAGTGACATTGAATATAGCCCTTAATACTGCTGCCTTCAGTGCCCACCTCCACTGAATCTGGCTCTGCTAGAGAGGTGGGACATCAAGTTCACTTAAGGACTGTATGAGCCAGTCGCAGCATCTGCTGCCATCATAGGCCTTCCCCTTTCCTGGGCTTTAACCCCTTTTTTCCTTTCCCTGACTGGGTGTGACTCCCATTTGCAGTCACTCCCCACTGGGAGGAAAAGACTAATCAGGGCATTGCTGGCCTGGCACCCCTCCCATTAGAAACCAGTGCCACTCAATCTGACCACCATGTGGTCCTGCAGTCACTGTGGCTTGCTTTGATCCTCACCATTGCATGGAGCTGCTTCCTGTCTATGCCATTGGGTGTGAAGATAAAGGAACAAAGAACATCTGTTCAGCACTGGCATTGGCATTCACACTCACTGCTGGTACCTGTGTGGTCCATCATTTGCAACTTTTCTTGCTGTTGTTGTTTTGCAGACCTTGAACCCACCTTCTTCCACTAGCCAAGGGAGGGATACAGAGACTTAATAAATGGGAGAGAATGTGTGCAGAGGGTGACAGTGAAAAAGCAGGGATCCTGAATGAATATTTCTGCTCAGTATTCACAACAGAAGAGGAGGGGGAGGTACCGAAATCAAACAAGAGAAAAACTCCGGATAGGTGGGTCGATACCAGTCCATTCACAGAAGAAAGGGTTTTGAACGAACTCTTGAAACTGAGGGTGGACAAAGCAATGGGGCCTGATGGGATTCACCCCAGAATTATAAAAGAACTAAGGGTAGAAATAGTAACACCACTGACTACTCTCTTTAACAAATCATGGGATGATGGGATGGTACCTGAGGACTGGAGGAGGGTGGATGTGATTCCACTTCACAAAAGTGGGAGCAAGGCAGAGGCAGGAAACTACAGATCAGTTAGTTTGACCTCAGTGATAGGGAAATGATTGAATCACTTCTGAAGGAAAGAATTGTTGAGTACCTAGAGGCCAGTGGGGCATAGGACCCAAGGCAGCATGGCTTCACAGCAGGAAGGTCATGTCAGATGAACCTAATAGATTTCTTTGACTGAGTGACCAAAGTAGTAGACCAGGGAGGGGCTATGGATATGGCCTACCTAGATTTTAGCAAGGCATTTGACACAGTCTCACACAAAAGATTAATATACAAGTTAGCCAGCCTTGGAGTAAGTCCCAAGGTGGTAGCCTGGATAAAAAAAACTAGCTGGACAACAGGACGCAAAGGGTAATAATAAACGGAGTCCACAGTGAAGAAAGGAGGGTAACTAGTGGGCTACCACAGGGCTCAGTACTGGGACCAGTCCTTTTTAATGTCTTTATAAGTGACATTGGAGAGCACCTGGAAGGAAAAGTATGTCTCTTTGTAGACGACACAAAGATATGCAACAGGGTTGATGCATAAGGTGGGGTAGAAAGGATGAAAAGGGACTTAGCAAGGTTGGAGAAATGGTCAAATATATGGCAGCTCAGATTCAATGCAAAGAAGTGCACGGTAATGCACCTGGGAAACAAAAACCCAAGGGAAGAGTACACAGTGGGGGTGAGATAATAACAACAACAAAAATTGAAAGAGATCTAGGAGTAATTATATCAGATGACCTAAAGGTGAGCAAGCAATGTGAGAAGGCAGTAAGGAGGGCTGGGAGATGATGCATAGGGAGAGGCATCAACAGTAGAAAACAGGAAGTTGTTATCCCTCTATACAGAATGTTGGTGAGACCCCATCTGGAGTACTGTGTGCAATTCTGGAGACCCCTTCTCTGCAAAGATGTAGACAGAGTGGAAGCTGTTCAAAGGAGGGCAACCAAAATGGTGCAGGGTCTGCACCAGAAGACATAGGAGGAGAGACTAAAGCAGCTTAATATGTATACCCTTGAGGAAAGGAGGGAGAGGGGGGGACATGATAGAAACTTTCAACTATCTCAAGAGAATTAACAAAGTACAAGAGGGTAACATCTTTCAGAAAAAGAGATGTGCACGAACAAGGAGGCACAACTTGAAAATAGAGGGGGGACGGCTCAGAGGTAATGTTAGAAAGTATTTTTTCACAGAGAGGGTTGTGGATGCATGGAACAGCCTTCCTGAGGAGGTTGTGGAGTCAGGAACAGTGGGAGAATTCAAGAATGCATGGGACAGACATAAGGCAATTCTAGTGGGGGTTAGGAGGGAGGAAGTAAGCTGTTGATTAACTAGAATCTGCAGCTTATCCATCAGGTAGGGAAATGGGCAGACTAGGTGGGCCAAGCGGTCCTTATCTGCCGTCAAATTTCTATGTTTCTATATTTCTAGCCACCATTCACTTTATGAGGACTGGAGACTTTTTTGCTGTTATTGCTGCAATCAATGAAGGTACTGTTTCCCATTGGCTGGACCTGCTTCCCTGTGTTACTTTCACCACTATAACTAGACTGGGACCACCAAACATTTTCACTACCATCACTGGACTAACTGGGGAGAGAAGGAATGAGTTGCTGCTTGACACCAAACAGCTGGGGCATTTCAGGGACCACCACTGGAACAGATCAGCCCCCAAGTCTATCCTCCAGCCAGCCAGAAGCTTGTTCTTCTCTTGCTCTAGTTCTTTCCCTTTCCAACTGCTGTTCCCCAACAGCCTGGACATTTAAACGGGGACCAGAAATCTAACTGGAATGCCCCCATGACTTAGAATTCTCAGGGGAGAGGGTCCCACTCACTGGGGAACCTCTGGTAGAGGTTCCAGCATGTGGCCAAAGCTCCATTTTTCCTTCTTTTTAGGGCTGCAGTGGGCATAGCCCTGCAGATCTCTTGCTATGAGAAAAGGACTCCCGCATTCCTTCTGACCAAACAACATGTTGAACATAGAGCACAGTCACCTCCCATCCCTGGCATCCCTGGAGCATCCTGCTCCTTGTCTCAAGGGCACTGCATTACTTTTTTCTGTAAACCTTGGCAGCATCCTGATTGTGACACTGGGGGATTGAGCACCCCCAGCATCACTCTTATGTTTCTGGAAGTTGCGGGGTGGTGGGTGCTGAGATGGAGGTTGGGTGGGGGGATATCTATAATTTAAAAGGAAAAAAACGGTGGTCATGGCACACTCCGCCATGTCAAAGATGGCCACCACAGTCCACTGTGCAAGTACTAGTAGTCACGCATACCCAGTGGTGTGGACTGCCATCTTGGACATAGCAGGAGTGCGCCATGATAGACTATTTTTTTTCATTTAAGTTATAGATATTCCCCCCACCCGATCCTCTCTCTCAGTACCCACTACCTCGCACCCCCCCAGAAACATAAAAGTGACACTGGGGTGCGCAATTCATCACTGTCCCAACCAAGACACCCCTGAGTCTTTTTTCCATATCCCCCACCTAACCCTCACTCTCAGCACCCCCAGAAACATAAGAGTGACACTGAGGTGCCAATCACCCAGTGTCATGATAAGGGTTTTAATCCCCAACCAACCCTCCCTCTCAACACCCACCACCCCAGTCCCCCAAGAAACATAATAGTGGCACTGGGTGGTGCCCAATTCCCAGTGCAGTAATCCTTAGTCTTTTTAATTTTTGTACTTGTAAAAGAAAACCGTCCATCGATGTCTTTTGAGGCCAAGACTCCTCCCACCGACCCTCACTCAGCACCCTCCACCCCAAAGCCCTTACGAGTTCCAACGCCATAATCCTCTCTGTACCACAGACAGATCTTTACTCTTGAATGCAGGACTATGAACTGAGAAAATCAGGTATGTGGTTCAATGTATTTCAGTGGGGGTTTTAAACTTACATACATACATACAAATTTGTCAGCAGAAACAGGCCTTATGGTCTATCAAGTCTGCTCGAGTGTGCAGCTAGTTTCTCTAGATTGCAGCTGCCCCACCCCTCCACCCCTTTTCCCTCCAGCAATTCCTCATTACTACATATCCGGAAAACACCTGTGCCCTATCCCATGCTCTTTTTAAAAGCACTCACCGTCCTGCATGATACCACCTCCTCCAGTAGGGTATTCCATTTTGACACCACCCTATCCATGAAATAATGTCTCCTCATCTCTCTCTCTCTCTCTCTCTCCTAAATCTGCCCCTCCAATCTTATCCCATGTCCTTTTGTGTCCCTCCCCTTCCTTAGCCTAAATAATTAATCTGTGCTAGATTTATTGAGCACCTTCAGATACTTGAATGTTTCAGTTATATCCTTTTGATCCCTCCTGATCTCCAGGGTGTACAACCTCAGATGCCTCAATCTGTCCTCATAGGATTTGCCTCCCATCCCCTGTATCATTTTTGTCACCCTATGCTGCACCCCCTCCAACAGCCTGATAGCCTTCTTCAGTTACGGCCACCAGTACTGCACACAGTACTCCAAGTGTGGCCTGATCAACAATCTGTAGAGGAGCAGGATCACTTCCTTATGCCTGGATGAGATTTCCCTTGCAATACACCCCAGCATCTTGTTAGCCTTGGCTGTGGCCTTTCTGCACTGGGCAGAGTTGTTCATGCTTTCAGTTATCATCACCCCAGATCCTTTTCCTCCTCAGTGACTCCCAGTCTCACCCCCCACATAGCCAATATTCCCTCCTCAGGTTCTTCACCCCAAAGTGCATAACTTTACACTTCTTTGCATTGAAGACCAGTTGCACATCACTGACCACTCCTCCAGTTTGGTTAGATCCCCCTGTAGGTTCACACCTCGACATCATCCACTACCTCTCCCATCTTGGTATCATCCATGAACAGACTGATCCTGCTCCTACCTCCATGTGAGATGTACGATATGAACAGTCCAAACAGTACTGAACCCAGCATAGATCCCTGCAGCAGCCTGCTTGTCAACCTAGTAGCATAACTGGGCATTTTTTATTATTTTTGTCCCAAATTTTCAACATACCATTTTTGGGACACCACCTCATGAACTATGCAAGTGACGTAAGGTAACTCCATCCCAAAAGGTGATTTTGCGGTTGCTATGTGAAATCATCTTTCAGGCAGGAGTTGAAAATATTCTCCACCATTGCTCATAAGGTGGGGTCACAAGATGGCTATGTTGAAAATCTGATGTAAAAATATTAACAAACAACAAAGTTATGGGCCTATGTTGAATTTTACAAATGCAGGCAAGTAACTTTAGTAATTTTCAATATTTTTCCCCAAATTTATAACATATCCATATCTTTATAGCACCTCATGAATGTGACAGTTGTCATTTTTCAAATCCTGTCCAAAATGGTTTTTTTTACATCCCGAAAGGTGATTTTGCAGTCCTGCATGAAATCACCTTTCAGGCATAAGTTGAACATTTTCTCTGCCACTGTTCATGAGATTGGGTCATAAGAAGGCTATGCTCTAAATTTGCTGTAAACATATTAAAAAACATCAAAGTTATGAGCCTACAGTACACTGAATTTTGCAAACACATGTGCGTAACTTTGGCAATTTTCACTATTTTTACCCCAAATTACAACATACTCATATTCATTCCTTATAGCACCTCATGAATGTGACGGCTGTCATTTTTCAAATCCTGACCAAAATGTTTTCTTACGTCCCGAAAAGTAATTTTGTGGTCCCTGCATGAAATCACCTTTTGGGAAGGAGCTGAAAATGTTCTCTGCCATTATTCATGAGGTGGGGTCATAAGAAGGCTATATTCTAAATTTTGTGTAAAAATATTTAAAACCAAAAAAGTTATAAAGCTATGTTGAATTTTACAAATACAGGCTCATAACTTTGATAATATTCAATATTTTTACCTCAAGTTTTCAACACAATCATTTCATTACAGCACCTGATTATTGTGACAGCTGTCATTTTTCAGATCTTGGCCAAAATGTTTTTTTACATCCCGAAAGGTGATTTTGTGGTCCCTGTGCAAAATTACCTTTTGGGCAGGAGTTGAACATTTTCTCTTCCGTTATTTACAAGATGGAGTCACAAGAAGGCTATGCTCTAAATTTGGTGTAAAAATATTAAAAAACAACAAAGTTATTAACCTACATTGAATTTTGCAAATGCAGGCTCATACCTTTGGTAATTGTCAATATTTTACCCCAGATTTACAACATAGCCATAGCTTTACAGCACCACATGAATGTGACCACTGTCATTTTTCAAATCCTGGCCAAAATGTGCTTTTTTATATTCCAGAAGGTGCTTTTGCAGCCCCGTATGAAATCACCTTTCAGGCAGGAGTTGGAAATGTCCTCTGCCATTGTTCATGAAGTAGGGGTCATAAGAAGGCTATGTTCTAAATTTGATGTAAAAATATTTATTTAAAAACAAAAAAGTTATGAGGCTATTTGAATTTTTGCAAACGCAGGCTCATAACTTTGGTAATATTCAATATTTTTACACCCAAAATTTAATGTAGCCATTTCTTTGCAGCACATCATTAATATTACAGCTGTCATTTTTCAACTCCAGCCCAAAATGTGTTTTTGCATCCTGAAAGCTGATTTCACAGTCCCTGCATGAAATCAACTTTCAGTCATGAGTGGACATTTGCTCTGTCCTTCTTCCTGAGACAAGGTCATAACTAGAGATGCAGCAACATTTAATTTCACCTGTGAAATTCTGTCAAAATCACAAATTTCGCCACATGAAATATTTCACAAAATTCTGCACATTCCAAAAATTATTTAGTGGGTGCAATATGCGAAATTGTGCTGGTGTAATGTGGAATTTTGCCTGCAAAATGTGGAATTTCACCCACAGGTGGCTGAATTTTGCATCCGAGTGGTGAAATTCTGCATTTTGCAGGTGAAATTTCACAATTCACCAGTGAAATTCCACATTTTGCCAGTGAAATTTTGCATTTTGCACCCATGAAATATTTCCTGAAATTTGTGAAGTTCATGAAATATTTCACAGAACAAAATTCCACAATATCACACAACTCTAGTCATAACAAAGCTACGTTGCAAATTTGGTGTACAAATATTACAAAACAATACATTTATAATCCTATGTTACATTTTGCTAATGCAGGCTCAGAACTTTTTGTAATTTTCAATATTTTTATCCTAAATTCCTCAGCTGTTGTTCTATCGGCTCTGGTCAGAGTTTGTTTTCTTTTGCAACTAAGGCTGGTCTGGGGAACTGAGTTAAACAACAATGTTTTACACATCTTTCTTTTTGCAGTGCCTACATCTATTTTTTCTGGAAGTCTTATGGCCCTATTTCTGTAGTGCACCAGGGGAAATACAGTAACTCATGTGGCACTACACTAATTTCACAAAATATGAGAGAAAACATACATCCTATTGTACGTTTGGCGAAATGTTTTATAATGTAAAAAAAACTGCAAAGAAAGTGGACAAAACTCACATTTTATTTTTATTTTAGTTTAGTTTTTGTTGACATGGTAAGTGCACTAGACAAATTCTGACTATTTTCAGGCATGACCCAAGGGAGGGGGATACAGATGACTGCCAACTGACCTTGATTCAGATTAAGCTGTTGGTGGTATTTTTAGTGAATGAAGCTGGCAGGAGGCTGTCCTCTTGGGTGGAAGTGTGGGCTATGCATCACTGCTAGACTGACTCCAGAAGATGCATTTGTGGTGTTAGTGACAACATGATAACAATTTCCTTGAGAGGTTTACTTTGTTTTTTTGCTGACTTTTAGGAAGATTTTATTACACAAATAATAAAAAGATTTCCATGACACTACTGTTTTTTCCTCTAAAAATACAGGTGTTGATGGAGAAAATAATTTAATGAAATTCACAAAAGTTGGTAAATGCAAAAATAGAAATTTTTGTGGAATTTGCTAGCTGGGAACGAAATTCACCGAGCCCTAGTCATTTCATAGGGAGTAATACCACTTACAAGCAAGACAATACAGTATATGTGTAGTTGTTGCAGCTGGCTCCATTTTCTGTGCAAATGGTAGTACACAGAAAAACATTGGAGATCTTGCCGGTACTCAGTTATTGTTAATGGTGTTTTGTCAATAAGTGTCACTTTGGATTTTATTAACCTGACTGTTTATTTATCTGACTTTTGACTTTCTCAGCATGGTCACATGTGTGCTGTTTTCCATTTATTCTCAAGCAGAGCAAGTCATGACTCCACAGCAGTGAGTGATAAGTTCCTTTTTAGCACACTGGTGAGCTGGGGTGCACTGCCTGTCCAGCATGACTGTAAATGAGGTTGGCATGAGGTTCTCCTCTTGGGTGGAACTGCTGGCTGTGCACCACTGCCATACTGACTCCAGAAGAGGCACTTGTGGTGTTGATGACCACGTGCTACTATGACTACCCCAAGATGCTGTAAGATCTGCATAACAGTGAGTGGAGTGGAGTGAGGGGATGGGGAGAATAGCAGAAAATTCTGCCCAACTTGACACCCTGACTGATGGCTGCCATCCATTACCCCACAAGAAAATGCAGCACTTAATAAAGTCTTGAGATTTGCAAAATACTCAAAAAATACACGACAGGGATTTCAGGGACTAAGAGGACACACGCAAGGAGCAACAAATCAGGTAATTATCATGATGTTACAATGTACATGACAGAGCAAACGTCTATCAATAAACAAAAAAGAAATCAAGATACTCAAACTACAGTGACAAAATAATTGATTAAAACACACCTAATTGTTCTACAGAACTAAAATAACATACCACAGAAATCAGGAAAAATTCATATAAAACACTGACTACAACAGTGCTGTCTGCTAAGACAGAGAAGTTTGCCTAGCCTTCCTCTTTAGGGCTGCAGTGGGTGTAGTTCTGCAGACCTCTTGCTATCAAAAAAGCAGTCAGTACATTCTTTTCGACCGAACAACATATTGGAGTTGCAACACAGTCGCCTCCATGCCCGTGAAGCACACCTCTTGCTGTCTAAACTGACAGTTGCACTGCACTATTTTTTAGTCTGTCAGCAGTCATGGTGGAACACATCACACTCTGCCTTGTCCAAGATGGCCACCAAACCATATTGCACATGCGTGACTCCTAGTGTATGAGCAGTGCACTGCGGTGGCCATCTTGGTCATGATGAACTGTGCTGCATTCCACTGTGACCACAAATTTCCTTTTTTAATTATACATATTCCCCCCACCACCCTCCCTTTCAGCACCCACGACCACACCACTCATCATGAAACATAATAATGACACTGGTGGTGCCCAGTCCACCAGTATTGTGATTGTGTTCTCCATGACTTTTTAAATATTTTATTTTAACAACCCCCAGAAACACAAAGTGACAGTGGGGTGCACAGACACCCAGTGTCACGATTGGGAATCCTCCGCGTGATTTTTTTTTATCATCTGTGAAAAGAACACCATATATTGATGTCTTTTGGACGCTCCTGCCTCCCATCCCACCCTCCCACTCAGTACCCACCCCCACCCCCCAGCCCTTACTTACCCATCGAGGGTCCAACGCCATGATCCCCTGTTGACCTGCAGACATGTCTTCACTTTTCAAAGCCAGACCACAAACTGAAGAAACAGACATACAGTTCAATGTATTTCAATGGGGTTTTGAACTTAGTGGCATAACATGGGCATTTTTGCATATTTTTGGCCCAGATTTTCAACATGCCTTTTTTGGGACTCCGCCTCATGAACAATTGCACTCACATTAGGAAAATCTGTCTTGAAAGGTGATTTCATGGCCCCTGCATGAAATCACCTTTTGGGCAGGAGCTGAAAGTTTTCTCTGCCCTTGTTCATGAGGCGGAGTCATACATTGAATTTTGCAAATACAGGCTCATAACATTGGTAATCTTCAATATTTTACCCCAAATTTGCAACATAGCCATAACTTTACAGCACCTCATGAATGTGACAGCTGTCATTTTTCAAATCCTCAGTCAAAATGTTTTTTTCTTACATCCCGAAAGGTGATTTTGTGACCCCTGCAAATTTGCAACATAGCCATAACTTTACAGCACCTCATGAATGTGACAGCTGTCATTTTTCAAATCCTCAGTCAAAATGTTTTTTTCTTACATCCCGAAAGGTGATTTTGTGACCCCTGCACAAAATCATCTTTCGGGCAGGAGTTGAACATTTTCTCTGCACTTGTTCATGAGGTGGGATCATAAGAAGACTCTGTTGAAAACTTGGTGTACAAATATTCAAAAAACAATAAAGTTATGAGCCTACATTGAATGTTATGAATGCAGGCTCATAACTTTGGTAATTTTCAATATTTTTACCCCAAATTTACAACACAGCCATTTCTTTACAGCACCTCATGAATGTGACAGCTGCCATTTTTCAACTCCTGCCCAAAAAATTAGTTTTTGCATCCCGAATGCTGATTTTGCAGTCCCTGCACAAAATCACCTTTAGGCCAGGAGTTGAACATTTTCTCTGCCCTTCTTCATGAGGCAGGGTCAAAACAAGGCTATGCTGAAAATTTGGTATAACATATTAAAAAACAAATTTTTAATGTTTTTACTCCAAATTCCTCCCTGTTGGCTCTGGCCAGATATTGTTCTTGCTGGAAGTTGCTGCAGCTGAAGCTCCCCACCCCACAGCACTGCCTCACTGCGCAGAATACAGAAAATGAAACTACAACTTTAAACTAACTAAATTGCAACAAATTCCAGAAATAATTGGTGATCTAGAGGCGCAAGGCATGGTAGACACCTGATGGAGTGATTCATTGGAAAAAAACTGCATGTTTTAAATGCTTTCCAAAGCTTTTAAGGCACAAAGATACAGTGCTTCCACACTATAATGAACGGAACAGGAGCCATGATGCCCATTTGTTATAGTGGCATGTTCGTTATATCGAGGGAGCATGAAAAGGTTACAATGCCGTAATGTTAGTACAGTAATGCTATATTTGAAAAACAAACACAACGGACAGTAGTGCTAGAATGACTTTATTTTTATTTTAATTGATTAAAACCATTTGCAGAGTAATTTCAGTGAATTTCAGTTCAATGTCAGGTATGTTAAGGTCAGTTAAGTTTTGATCGTACTTTTCAAAGCTCAGCATTCACTTCTTGGCACCCGGTCAGAAATACTCTGTGCTTGCTGTCTGTTTGGCGGTGTGGGAGGCAACATCCTTTGAGTACGATAGTAGATGCCTTAACTGTAATACTTTTATAGGATCTGCATTCTATGATTGTAGCCGCTGAAGCCCTTTTTTGAGCCCTCTGATAGCTTAGTGATAGGTCATGATCTCCTCCTCTTCCATGTCGTCATATGACTCGTTCCCCGCTATAGTGCTGACAATGTCTGTTTCTGTAAGCATCTCATCAGTCTGGATTTTATGATCAGTGGCAATCCATTCTTCAATGACTGCACTTGGGTCGATGGACTTGATTAGGTGAAGGTCAGTGGCAATAGTGACAATGTACTGTGTGTCATCTTCATCCTCCTCCTCTGACTCTGCCCCACTGCGATTGTCAAAAGCAGTACCTAAGGTAGCCTCCCAGCAGTGGGCAATTGTTGCGTGTGTAACATTACACCAGGCTTCCCCAGCAAGGTGCACTATATCCCTCAAATTCATTATTTTTTTAATATTCAACCACTTATGTTTCTTCTACTACCAAATCACTTAGCAACCTCTTTTGGTAGTGCTTTTTGAAGATTGCGATAATCCCCCATCTAAAGGCTGAATTCAGGATGTAGTGCTTTTCAGCAGGAAGAAAGCTTTGATCCACCCATCACATGATTTTAATTCAGACTCTGGGGGTGAGCAGGGCACTGATCTAACAGGAGGGATGACATACTCACATGGTGGAAGCACCTCAGTTGTTTGAATATCTCAATGCACAGCTGTTGAACGTTATTAGTGCCAGCTGCATTTGTACAAAACAGAAAAGTGACTATCCTTAGAAACTTTTAAACCTTTAGATGCGTTTGATTTGGTTTTGGCAGCCAGAGTCACATCCGGGAGGCAGCTCTAGAACAGCAAAGTTCCATCGACATTGTAGACCTGTTCTGGAGTGTACCACCCAGCACTCAGAATGTCCCACAATTTTGGCATAAGTGCATCAGGTGCTGCATCATTACAGGGCCTTTGCTCCCCGGTTATGCAGATACGGCAAATTCCATGTCTGCATTGAAATCGCCAAAGCCATCCAGAGCTGGACTTGAACTTAGATTGCTCCCCATGAATGTCCTTTGCAAACTGCTCGACTTTGGATTTTACTATGTACCAGACAAAGGTACACCGCTTGTGTGAAACTCCGCTTTGTTGCCCTGTTAATTTCTCTCTAGTCAGGTCTCCGGAGTTTCTTTCGAGCCATGCCATTTGACTCATTGCATTCATTAACAAACTCTTTAAGTACTCCCTCCTGCTTCCTCCTGGTACAAATCATAGACTTAGAATATCCGGTCTCCATGGCAATCTTGGCAAGGCTTTCACCTGCCCAAAGTCAGTCCAACACTGCCAGCTTCAGCTCAACCGTGTATCCTGAACGCTTCATTCCCAAGCTGCAGTACAAACACCAATGTGGACTGACAGTTCTGTGACAGATTATAACTACACAGCACAGGCGTTAGTGTAACTGACTAATTCTAATTGGCAACCTGATTTTCAATTAGGCAGGAGTAATGAGCACTGAGAAGAGTTCTACTGACACCCAACAGCCATGGCACAGTGAGTTTGTTTACAGTGTAGCTGTACACTTATGGTTGGGAGCCACACACCGCATTCATTATATTCGGGAATTCATTATAGCGAGGTTCGTTATAGCTAGGGAGTACAGTACCTAGCACACTTAACACCAGCTCTCTCTTCCTCACTCTGCACTGAATTTAGCTTTTGCATGGCAACAGGTGATTTCTGATCCCAAGAATCCTTGCAAACTTCAC
Source organism: Neoceratodus forsteri (assembly GCA_016271365.2). NCBI lineage: Eukaryota > Metazoa > Chordata > Ceratodontiformes > Ceratodontidae > Neoceratodus > Neoceratodus forsteri. The sequence goes on from JADMNL010000025.1 coordinate 137,195,553, forward strand.
CTTAGAGCCACAATTTGCAGGTGAAGTTCACATTTTTGCCATTCATGAAGTTCTCCTTTAAGTCACAGTAGAGATTCACCTTAAAGGAGAACTTCACAAATTCAATAAAATTCACAAATTTCTCCACAAAACAAAGTTTTTAGACTTCTCTCACCACTAATCAGAATCCCATGCAGATGACATCGGAGCAGTAGACAGCAGTGAGAAATTCAATAGCCTGAAGTGCATGTTAGAGTTTATATAAGCTCTGATCTTTTGTTTGCTGGTTCTACTGTTCTCCCTGGGCTATGTACAATCACAAAGGGCAATACATACCCCCTGGAGGAGAGCAGACTCCAAAAACATCGGATCAGAGATTATAAAAGCTCTAACATGCACTGCAGGCTATTGAATTTCTCACTACTGCATACTGCTCTGATGCCAACTGCAGGGGATTCTGTTATTTGTAGTAAAATAAGATGACAGTCTATGATAGCCTAGAACAGAACAAAATTAGTCTGATACAGTCTACTATACTAAAGCAAACCAAAATGTTTTTGAATGCAAAGTGTACATTGGGACCAGCCCCACACTTGATTGTAGGGCCCACTATGCTGACACTTCACCTTTAAGTAAAATGGGCAGCATCCTTGAAGAAGCCTTAATGGTGAAATACTGGGGCCAAGTGGAGAATTAGAATAATCTATTCATGTCACATCTTGTACTCCCCCAGTCCTCATGGTTAATGGTTCACTTCTCTCGGACCCCGGCCCCCATTGCTGTTCACTTCAATGAGTTTTTCACTACTTGTGCTCTCCTCTCTACTCCCTCCTGGCTCCTTATCTCTCCCCTATCTCTACCCTCCTGTCCACCTAGGGGTTTCATTTCCCCCATCACTACACAGGAAACCCTGTTTGCCCTTTTCTCACTCAACCTGTCCAAATCTAGTCTTGATGGCCTAGATCTTAAACTTCTCCATCTTTCAGATCCAGCCATTACATCCCCCTTACTCATCTCCTCAACCTCTCCTTCATTCTCTGTGCTGTCCTTAAGTCATGGAAGATCTCCCTTTGCAAAGGGGGTGATCCCTCCACTCCTAGCAATGTCCAACCTATCTCTCTCCTCCCCTGTCTTGCAAAGCTATAAGAGCAACTTGTCTACTTCATGCATGTTGACTTGCTCTACTCTTGCAACTTGCTCTCCCCCCTTCCAGTCTGTTTTTTTGAAGCACAGTTCAGCTGTCTCTTCCCTGCTATGGGTTAGTGACTCCATCATCAATGGGATGGATATGGGGCACATCATAGTGTCCACTTTCAGTGATCTGGCCAAAGCCTTTGAGTTGATGGCCTATCCACTCTTCCTGAACAAGCTGAGCTCTGCTTGCTTCTCAGCCCCCAATGTTGACTGGTTCCATTCAAACATCTCGAGCTATCGGCAGTCAGTATAGGTAGGAGGTATCCTGTCATCTCCCCTACCAATCCAGGCTGGGGTCCCACAGGGCTCCACCCTAGGTCCTATCCTCTTTCTCATCTTCCTCAATAACCTCCCATCTGCCTGTGCCAACTCGCATAGTCACATGTATGTAGATGACACAGTTCTCTACATGTCAGATCCCTCGACCATGGCAGTGGAAGTCTCACTCCAGCAGGATTTCCACAATGCTCTGCACTGGTTCCAGTCCAACCAACTCCAGGTCAACACAAACCAAAAAAAAACAGTGTCCGTGACCTTTGACACCAGCCAGAATCTGGCAAGGCTCTCCTCCCTCCCTGCCTTATCCACCCTTGACGGCCATCTCTTTGAAGTGGTTACCTCCTTTAAGTAGGTCAGTGTGTAGCTTGATAGTAGGTTTAACCTCTCTGTCCACATTGATGCCATCCCCTTCAAGCTCTGTCCCAAACTTGGAGCCTTGTACCATAACAAAGACTGTCTATCCCCACAGTTCTGCCAGGAGTTGGTTACCAAAATGGTGCTCTCAATCTTTGACTATGCTGATGTGGTGTATGGTACCACCCTCTCATATTCCCTTATCAGACTGGATACCCACTGTAATGCCTTCTGTCATTTTGCTACCAACTCCCCCCTCCCCCATACTCACCACTGCTTTCTTTATTCCTTCCTATCTTCCCCCTACCCTCACATCATCAATACCACTTAGCCTCCTTCATCTCCAAATACTGGTTTGGGTCCCTACCATCTTACCTAGCTGCAATCCTCTCACCTAGTCCCTCTGCTTCATACTCCCTTCATTCCAGGGATGCTCGCACCTTCTCTTTTCCGCACCCTCACTCCTGTGCTGGGTAGTCAACTTTCTTCTATCACCTTGCTTCCCTCCAGAATTTGTTCCCCCCTCCACATACCCCCATTTTCCCATAGGTATCAACTAAAGCTCCACCTTGCTCCCTTCTGGTCCTGTCAACTCTCTACCTGACCTATCCATAGTGCTGTTTCCACTTCTGCTATGCTCCCCAGGGTCTGCTCAAGTCACTACAACTGCTGCACTGAATTATTTCAACCTGCTTTTGTTACTTTATTTGAGAATTGGTGCTGCTCATGGAACCAACTTCAGTTCACTCTTTATTGTTTTTTGCACTGCATCATGCTGAACTGTCCACTGTTGCACTTTAATTTTGGAATGTTTCTGTACTGCTGTATCTGATTTATTGTAATCCCTTTCACTTTCTCCAGGGTCACACCTGGAAACAAGCCTTGTTTCAGTGTGCCTTTCTCAGTTAATTTTCAAATAAATAAATACCTGAATTAATTAAGTCAAATATTTATTTATTTGAAAATTGGTAACCAGGAAAGGCACACTGATCCGAGGCTCATTTCCAGGTGCAACCAGGGCAAGGGGTATGGGGTCAGTAGTACAAGGCATACACAGCAGAGTACAATGACAATGTAAGGGTACAAAGTAAAATGTGTACAGAATATACAAATACAGAAGGTAAAAGTGCAGTGGCAATGGTATAATCATCAAGGGGGTACAACGAGCAGAATAAAGGTACAATGTAGAGGGCCTACAGTGCCAGGAGTAGCAGGTGATAAAATTGCAGTAGTGGCAGTTTAAAATCAAGTCCAGACAAAGCAGAACAGGCCTTGCCAGGACTCTGTTTTGTCTGACAGAATACCCTCCTGCCTTTGACCATGGTCCACGTCTGCTTCACTGTGACACCACACTTCACTGGGCCCCTACCCCATTATTGCATTAATCAGACACGTCATCATCAATTAACTGGGCACATTCATGTAAACTTGACCCATGTCTTTTTCACTGTAGCACCATACTTCATCGGGCCCTTACCTCATTATTGCATTCTTCAGCCACCTGTTCTCATCAATCATCAGCTGCCCCACCTGCTCTGGCCACTGTGTGACAGCACATAGTTTTTGTACTACTTTACTACCAAACTCAGTCTCACTACTAATCGATTTAGCCTTTCATGGCCTATATGGCTTGCACAGACATAACCGGTATGACAGATAGGCCCCAAATTATCCCAGAACTCAAGTAGTCTTGGAGTGCTGCACGTAAAAATAAATTATAAACTCAAACATCCATACAGAATTAAAAATCTAAATGTATGAAAAACACATGACCCAACTAAAATGTTGTTTTCAGTATATTAATTCAGCAATAGGTTGGGGAAGACCTGTGCAAACAAGTACGTTTTCAGTTCTATAAAGCTCTCCACCAAGCCACATGTAAAGAGGCAGCACACTGGAGCAGTCAACAAAAATGCCTGATACCCTTATGCCTTCAGTTGGGACATAGTCACTGCCAACATTGTCAGCTCGGTAGAGAAAATGGGACAAGCTGTTATCCCTTGGTACTGTACATTGTCTGGGCTTACCTGAGCTTCCCCTAGAACAAGTTAGGGCCTCTCCTGGGAGGCTGGCCTCACATTTGGGCAAACGGTCTGTGGGAGATTTTCAAAAAGGGTTGGGCATGGACATAAATGCATGCTGCATCTGCATCTATCTCCATCTCTTTGCAGACAGGTAGCACAGCAGCTTTTCTAGAAGTTGCATCTGTTTACAACAATAAGTCACAATTTGTGGCAAAACACGGATGCTATTGTGTCCGTATTTGATACAAACTTTGGATTCTGTCAGACCACCTAACAGGTGGTCTAACAGGTTTGGATGCATTACTGCTTTGAAAATAGACTGTTCTGGGGACCACAAGCTCGATTCTCAAACCAGTCGGAATGTCTCAAGCCCCGGGTAAGCTGAACACACAGTGCATGGGGCTTGTGGCATTCTCTGGCCAGTGTCTGGGATTCTTGATCCCTTGCGCTAGATGCCACAAGTTAGACCAGCTTTTGCTTGTTTAACTTTATGCTGTTCCTGGGACCTTTTTACACCACTTTGCATCAAATGTATGGCTCAAGTTGCCATCAAAAGGGTACAGTGTCACAAATGCACTTGACCATCGAAATGGGGTGTAAGGTGTGTTGAGGTGTTTGGTGCAGTGCAGGGTTTGATGCAGGTCTTGTGCAAGCCCTGTGTCAACCTTTGAGAATCAAGCTCCACATCTCTGGAGGAACATAGAGTAGAGGAGGTCCAGTGGACGGCAAAGAAAATGGGGTGGGGTCTACATCAAAAGCCCTATAAAGAGAGAGTAAAGATACCTCAACATCTACACCCTGGAAGAAAGACGGGATGGGGGGATAGGATAGAGACTTTCAAATACCTCACGGGTACAAATAGCATACAAGAGGGAAGAATCTTTCAGAAAAAAAGATGCTCAAGAATAATGGGGTCATACCATGAAGCTGGAGGGGGTTAGATTCAGGGGAAACATGAGGAAGTACTTCTTCACTGAAAGAGTAGTGGGTGCCTGGAAGAGCCTCCCAGTGTAGCTGGTCAGGGCAAAAACTGTAATGGGACTCAAGAATGCATGGGATAGGCATATGGGAACCTTATTGGTTGGGAAACGGAGGGTAAAGCTGCAGACCAAGTAGGGTCTGCGGTATTACAATAGGTAGGTAGGGAAAATGAGCAGACTGGGTGGGCTAAGTGGTCCTTATCTGCCATCAAATTCTGTTTCTATGACACAGAAGACATTTCTTTGAAAAAAAAACCTTCTAGTCTAATATTGTATTAAGAGTCACTTTTGTTCCACCTTTTTTTCCTTTGCCCTTACCCCGAATGGACAGGGTTTTGTAAGAGGAGGATGTAGAACTTGTGTCCATATCCTGGATATGTGCTGCATCCACGCAGATGTGCTCAGATGTCTGTGTCCTACATTCACAGACATCTGGATGCATTTGCAACAAAGCCTGCAGTTTATGGTAATTTCTCGCTTCCATTTGACAGATGCAAGTGAGGAATTCTGTCCAGAAAGTTAGGCCAACACTTTGTGGTCTAACTTTGCAGGTGGATTTCCACAGTTGTATTTGGAAAATGGATGTGGCTGTTTGAAAATCTCACCCAATGGGCTCGATTTTCAAAGGTTGACACAGGGTTTGCACAAGCCCTGTGCCAGACCCTGCAACTGGCCAAACACATTGCCGCACCTTGTACCCAATTCACAAAGGCTGTGCACATTTGCAACACTTTATCCCCTTTACAATGGCTTGCATCAATTATTTGGCTCAAACCCTGCAAAAAGGTCTGCAAAGTTAGACCTGCAAAGGCTGGTCTAACTCGCAACATGTTGAGCACAGGATCGAGAATCCAGATTGTGGGCAGGGAATGCTGCAAGCCTCCCTGCACCGTGTGTTCGGCATACCCAGGGCTTGTGGCATTTCTACAGTTTTGAGACTCAAGTCCCATGTATCTAGTACTTCCTGCTATAGTGCAGAGACACTAACCTGTGGCAATGAGACCAAAGTATGGTTTTGTGTTTCAGCATACAGTAGCAGTGTCATGCAGTATGTGCCATTATTTCCACTCCAAGGTACTTTCTTAATAAGATTTCTAAATTATTTTTTTCAAAGAGATGCACTAACAGAATACAGAACTTCAAAGGTATTGCCTGTCTGGTGGTGCATTATGTTTATGCTACTGCTTTCCCAGCCTACGGATTTGTTTTATTTTCCAAAAACTCCCCAACAAACATTTATTTTAATATTTATTTTTTTAGACTCCCCCATGGGTCTAACATATCTGGTTCAGGCAGCCTTCCAGCCAAGGCCCTACTCCACCCTTACCTGTGGCTTTCTGAGTGACCTCATTTCTTTCTGCTTCAGGCATGGCTTTTAAGGTGGAGGGATCCCTCTCACCTCATGTTTCCAGTGTTCTTCTTCATGGTAGGTGAGGGGTGGTGGCCCGAGTATACCAGCTGTCATTTGCAGCCTGGATTTTCATTTTGCCCTCTATGCCCACAGAGATGCATTAGTATTCAGTAAGTAGGCAAGCACATGTAATCGTTTGCCACCATTGGACCCTAATGTCCTTTGCACCCACTAAGAGGTACTGCATATGACTGTCTTGTAGACCAGTAGGAGATCGTCAGGTATTATTGGGGGAAGATATCCTCCAGGATGCCTGCTCTTCCTACTGGCAACCAGCAGCAATGGCCCAGGCTCTGAACGCAAGTCTAGGTTGCCAGAAGGGCAAGTGACTCCTGAGCTGCTGCGCTATTTTGGTCCAGCCTGTTCCTAGCAAACTTTAATCATGGCAGTGCTAAGGTAATTCTGTTCCATCAAATGTAGGTGCTGAAATAAATTTAACTGAGATTAAAAACAGGTTATGCACTTTCAATATTAAGGTTTAGATGGATAAAAAGGTGGCACCCTTTTTACTGATTAAATCATAATACAGCAGTAATGAATCTAGGCTTTCTGAGTTGTTAGGGTTTTATTGTGACAAAGCTGCTTGCTGATGGTTTGTGAATGGGTCATATGGAGATTGATGTGATCTGGACTGCTCTCAGAGGTACGGTTTCATCTGATTTGCCACCTAATTGATTGCTGGAACCCCATTTGCAAAATGAAGAGGATGGGAAAACAATAAACAAGTGCAGGTCACCAGCTACCTCGTTTCTGTTTTTTTCTTTGTTAAACACATTCAGTTGCATTTCTTGCTTGGTACATGAAGTTTTATTTTTTTACTTTGTTTTTTCTCTGGCTGCAGATGGGGTACTTACCCCATCTCTATCTGCTCACTTTTCTTGCTGGCATCCCCCACTCGGCTGCCCAAGTCAGTGGTCCAAAAGCTTGCTCCCTATGGTGGGGCTCCCGAGGGAAAGACTGAGATCCGCCTGTGGTCCACCCGAGACTTATGCTTTTATGGCATCATTTGGCAGAGATCGTGGGCCATCCTGAAGCACCGCCGCGCAGGGTTTTCCCTTATGTCAGTTCTCCCTCTGCATGGACATGCAATGACATCAATGCGTTGGCATGTGTGATCCCACATATGCCCCACGGCCATTCACTGCTGCTGTAATCTTGACATGTGTGGTCCTGGCAAGGTCTACACCCAGCCTCCACTGGGTGTCTGAAGTGTCAGGTGCCACCAGCCTTCCCCCCAGGAGGTGAAGAGCAGTCCATGGAACATTGATTCAGCCTCCCCCCGGCTGACACTCTGACAGCCTGATCTTGTTCCTGAACCTGGTTCATCAGCATTGCAAGTGGTAGAGCTACTGCTGTGGTGGCAGGCTGTCCTACATGAAGTTCATTCCTTTGAATAAATCCCACAGAATCTGATCCTGCTGATTGCTGTCATAACATAGAAGCAGAATTTGCTGGCAGATAAGAACTGTTTGGCCAACCTAGCCTGCCCATTTTTCCTCTGCCTGTAGTATCACCACAGATCCTGCTTGATCAATGGCCCATTTACCCACCCCCTCTTCCTTTTCCCTAAAATTGACTTATGCCTATGCCATGCATACCTGAACCCTACCATTGTTTTCACCCACACCACCTCTGCTGGAAGGCGGTTCCAGGTATTCACCACTCATTCTGTGAAGTACTTCCTCACATCTCTACTGAATCTACCCCCTCCAGCTTCTTATCATGTTCCCTTGTCCTTGAGCACTTTTTTAGTGAAACAAATATTTCCCTTCTGTACCTTATTTACCTCTGAGGTATTTAAGGGTCTCTGTTGTATCCTCCCTCTCTCTCTCTCTCTCTTCTCTCTTCCAAGGTGTACCTATTTGGGTCCTAAAGTCTCTTCTCATAGGGCTTGTGATGTAGACACTGAATCATTTAGTAACCTTCCTCTAGACCAACTCCACTCTGGTTATGTCCTTTCAGAGATGTGGTCTACATTACTGGACACAGTACTCTAGGTGTTGTCTTACTAGCAATCTATACAAAGGCAATACCACTTTTTACTTTTTGCTTGTGATACCCCTCCCTATGCATCCCACTATCCCACTAGCCCTCCCAACTGCCTTGTCGCATTGCTTGACCACCTTTAGGTCATCCGATATGTTTACTTCCAGGTTTCTTTCCTGCTTGGGTCATCAGTACCACTCCTCCCATTTTGCTCTGCCACAGGGTTTCAGTGCCATATGTACATTACTGTGCACATTTTCACATTGAAATCCAGCTATTATACCCTTGACCATTCCTGAGTTTTCTCAGGTCTCTTCTTATCCATTCCACATACCCAGAGTGTCCACGCTATTGCAGATTTTGGTGTCAGCCACCACACAGAGGCAGATATTCCCTTCCAACTCCTGTGCAGTGTCTCTTATAAAGACATTAAAGAGGACCAGTCCCAGCACTGATCCCTGAAGTACCCCACTGGTTGCCCTCCCTTCCTTGTACTGAACTCTATTTACCACCCTCTGCTGCCTATACCCTAACCAATTTCTTACCCAGTTTACCACCAATGGACCCACTCCTCGGCTACTCAGTTTGCTTACTGGCATTCTATGTGGAACTGTGTTAAAAGCCATACTGATATCTAGGTAGGCCACAACCACCACTCCAACCTCATGTAATGTTTTGCTTGCTTATTCCTTGATAACAGAAGAAAAGAGGTAATACCCGCCCCCCACAGATCCCTTGTGAGTCCTCACCTAGATTACTGTGCCCAGTTCTAGAAATCCCATCTCAGAAAGGATAAGGATAGGTTGGAGACAGTGCATTGTAGAGTAACAAAAATGATTCAGGGCTAGAAGGGAAATCCTAGGAGAAGCATCTCAATGCATTAAATATGTACTCACCAGACACTAGAAGGGAGGTAGCCCATGACATGCATGACTGCGACTAAGCGCACCACAAAATGGTGTCTCAATCGTGGTGCATGTCATGGGACTACTGACGAGGTAGGGTGACCGGATGGGGTGGGTTTGGGCATGTAGCGACAGGATGTCACTGCACGTATGCGCACCGGGAGGTGGAAGCTCGCATGCTTAGCGAGGGGTGGAAGGGGTTTTGAGGGGTGTTGCCACAGTGGGCTGCTGAGCTGGCCCAGTGGCATAGTGGGTGGGTTTATGGCTTGGGTGGACAGGGTGCTGGGTTGGTCTGGGTGCAGGTACATTTTGTTTAGCCAGGCAATTTTTTTTAATGTTTACCCCCCCCACCCCACCCCTGGCCTTGCACCCCTTGGAGTTGAGAATTCTTAAGTAGGGAGAGTGTGGGAGTGTGTGTGGGGGTGGATGTGGGGGGCATAGCCCCCACATAAAACATTAAAAATATAAGTCTCCAGCGCCGTTTTGCTGTGTTCGGGGATCACAGCGGCTGAAACTGATTTTTGGTTCTGTGACTTTGCCATAACAGCGATCACCTTTCAGTAGTCACTGTTATGACATAGAACCAGAAGGGAGTGGGGAGATATGATAGAGACCTTCAAGTTCCTTAAAGGAATTAACAAAGTGAACTGCGGGAAACTATTGTATTTAGCCTGAATACCAACTCGTAGCCACATGAACATGAGTGGAAATTAACAGCAGGGAGGTTCGGGAGAGACATGAGGAAGTACTATTTTACAGAAAGGGTGGTGGAACCTTGGAATAGCCTGTCGGCCAAGGTGATGGGTGTGAAAATAGTCAGGGGATTCAAGCAGGGCTGGAATAGAATGAAGGGAATAGTGGTTGCCTGTGGCAACAGTACCAAGGAGGAGAATGGGGAGAAGACATGGAAGGGTTAGTACCCTGGAGAAACAGAAGGTTCCAGGGATTATAGGGAACTTGGATGGGCTGGATGGACCTCTGGTCTTTTTCTGCTATCACTGTCTATGTTTCCTTGTTTCCTTCATCACCCAGTCAAAAGTAATCTGTGAGACTCATTTGACATGACCTCCCCAGCATGAATCCATGCTGCCTTGGATCTTTTAACCAATCGGATTCTAGATACTCCAAAATCTTTTCCTTCAGTGGTGACTCCATTAATGGTGCCACCACTGATGTCAGGCTGACTGATCTATAATTGCCAGCCTCTTCCCTACTATCACTTTTGTGAAGTGGGACTGTATCTGCTCTCCTCCCATCCTCTGTATCCACTCCTGTTTTCAGTGAGTTGTTAAATAGAACTCTCAGAGGTGCAGCCAGTACCTCCCTGAACTCTTTCAATACCTTTGGATACACCCTGTCTTGCCCCATTGCTTTGTCCACTTTCAGATTAGCAAGTCCCTTCAGGACACTCTCCTTTGAAAACAGACTAGTGTCTACCTCCCTCACTCCAATGCTCCTGTTACTTTGTTTTGGCTCCTCCCCTTTTCTAGCCTCTGTGAACACTGAACAAAAGTTTTTGTTCAGGCCAGACTGCTGGCACAGGAGTTGGATTTCTGCCTGCGATGCTGATGCCCTGGTTTTGAATCTGGACTTAAGATATTGGAGGTCAGGCCTGGGGGAGGACAATTGAGCATCCTACAGACTGCTTTCCCCCTCCAGGGGGAGGGGTGTGTGACTGACATGTGATTAACCCCTGACGGAGGCTGGGGAGAATACAGCTGCTGGTGCCTGTTCTAATTGGGAGACGTGTCAGACATTCGACATGTCACCTTAACGTCATTGCATGACACATCTCCTGGGGAGAAAAACTGAAAAATCAGAGGTTCCGCTTCAGCAGGATGATGGTCACCTCACATAGCGGACCTTGCACTGTCGCCCACGACCCTGCTCCTGTGTTACCTACTCACATATGTTGAGGGGAATATGCCTCCCCCTTGACAGCCCCACCACTGGGGGGTAAGCCAGAGTGTTCACGGATAGGGTCTGTCCCATGACGAAGGGTGTGGAGTGGAGCATACAGGTAACTGATGGCTGGCGGATGCGCAGCCGAGCAAAAACAAAACAAAACAAAAACTATTAGTTCAGAATGTCTGCTTTTTCCTGGCCCCCATCTGCACTGTACGATCCCACCCTGGTCTTCCTCCTTTCACATACATACCTAAAAAATGTCTTGTCTCCCTTCATCACCACCTGGGCTATTCTCTCTTAAGTGTGTGCCTTTGTGTTCCTTACTGCACTCCCTGCTTCCCTCTGTTTCCACTGATCACTTTATTATCCTCCTCCCTCTGTGTTTTCTTATACCTTCTGAATGCTACACTTTTAGCCTTTACCTTTTCTGCTACCTCATTCAAGAACCACAGAGGTTTCTTTTTCCTCTTGCTTTTGCTCAGTTGCTTGACACAGAAGTTTGTTGCTTTCCCAATGGCCCTTTTTAGCTTTTCCCACTGTTCCTCCACCCCACCCAGGTTGTCCCCTCATCAAGTCATCCCTAAGGCATTCATCCATTTTATAAAAATCTGCCCTGCTGATGTCCAGGACCCTCACCCTTACATGGTCCAATTCCACAATCATCCTTATGCTAAACCACACTATACGGTGATTGTTGTTCTCCAGGTGGCTTTCTGCCTTGATGCCTGCAACTCTGTCCCAGTTAGTGAGTCACAGGTGCAGTATTGCCCCATCATGAGTGGATTCACTGATTGTTGCTGATGAATACCCCCCAGCAGGGAGTTGAGGTTGACCCTGCTTCTAGCTGAAGCTGTAGCTGGGAGGTTCCAATCTATATCTGGCAGATTAAAGTTCCCCATTGGCAGCATGTCCCCATTTTCTGCAATCTTTCCAGTAGCTTCCACTAATACCTTACCTATCTCTTCCTCCTGTGATGGAGGTCTGTAGATCATGCCAGTGTGAGTAGGCTCCATTCCCCATCTCTAGGGTGACCCACAGTATTTCTGCTCCCGCCTGTATTCCCTGTATATCTGTTGCTTTTATTCCTACCCTCACATAAAGCACCACACTCCCTCTTTTCTTTCCCACCCTGTCCCTCCTGAACAGAGCATAGCCTGGCATGGCCATGCCTCAGCCATAGTTTTCAGTGTGTCATAACTTGGTAATGACCACAATATCCATGTCAACCTCTGCCATTATGGCCTCTAGGTACAGAATCTTATTTCCTAGAATTGTAGCATTTGCACACATGGCCTTCTTGATTTTGCTACTACTTTGCTTGGTACCCCTTTTCTTTCCTTTTCCCTCTCTCCTCCCCCTTCTCTTTTTAATACTTCCATTTCCATCCTCCTTCCTTTCTATTTCCCTGTTTCCTTCATTAATTTCCACCCTGGAGGATTCCATTCCCCTTAGGTTCTCCTTACTTTCTACTTCAGCCTGCAGGGGGGCTGTTACTGCCTCCCTGATTTCTTCTGCCACCCCCTCAGCTAGTTTAAATGTTTATCAAAGTAACATCTAAACTGTCCATTGTGGACTGCGGTTCCCCTCCTGGATGAATGCAGGCCATCATTCCTATAAAGAACCTTATCTCTCCAGGTAGATCCCCAGTCCCCAATGTAGCCAAACTGCTCCTCTCTGCACCATTCCTTCAACCATGAGTTGAAGGTCTTGGTGAGGAGATCCGTCTCCTCCTCCTCCCTGTCGTAGACAGGCAGTACCTCAGCAAAAGCCACTGAATGTACTACCTAAGACCCCTACCCAGCTCCTTAAACTCTCCCTACACTATCCCAGTCCCATTTCTAGCCAGATCATTAGTCCCCAGGTGGACAATGACATTCAGCTCTGTCTCCTGTTCTGATGCCCTAGCAATCCTCTAGATCTACTTCCCATCCCTCTAGACCATGGTACCATGTAGGCATCTAACCTCCCTCTTCCCCTTTTCCTATTCCCAAATCTATCCCCCTCACAATCAAGTCCCCCATCTGAAGTTGCTTCCTCCTCTTCTGGGATCCTCATCCTCTTTGTTTGTGGGGTCTCCACTCTGAAGAACCCTCACATCCTCCACAGCCACTACCATGGGTGCCTCCTCCTGGCAGTCCCACCTTATCAGAGTGGCATAGGAATTGCATAGTGTATTGGCTGAAGAATGTGCCCTGACCCACCAACTCAACCCTTCCAGAGCCCACCATAGTCCAATCATTCCTTCCTGGTATCCTCTGGAGTAACTGTGACAAACTAGTTGGTTCCTGGGTGGGGAAGAAGTCTCCCAAATTTTAACCAACTCAGCCTGGAATCTAGCGACCTCCTTCCTCAACCCAGAGAGATAAGCACAGATATGGGCAGCATCACAGTCTCCAGAAGGTATCTCTGAAAACTGTTTTCCCGCAACCAGTGCACTGCACCACTCCTAGCACTCCCAGCTTCTGTACTCCCTGTGTTACTTAAAAATATTTATGTACCCTTACACCTGATATGGTGTTCCTAGCTTTCCCTTTTTTTGTTGTTGCTACCTATGTTCTCCTCGTACCTAGTGTAAACCACCTTATACTGTTACCCTAGATAGGGTGTTGCTCCTATTTCCAATTTTAGGCCTTCCTTTTACCTTCCTCCCTTCCTTCCCAGCAGTGAATGTGACAACAGAAGTGAACAAGTACCTTACCTTAGTTGACCAGCAGAGTCTCTTGCTTCCCTGCCTCCTCCTGTGGAAGTCTGCCAATGCTGAAGATGCATGTCTTATACCTGTTTCCACTTCTTCTCCTCTGTTCCACTCACTCCAATTTATTAACTCCACTCATTAGCTTATTCAGCTGTTTGAATCTGCAGTTAACTTAGTGTGATTCCATGTATCATCTAATTATAAGGCCCATGCAGTGCCCTACACTGTTTTGGAACCCTAAATTCATAGCTGAAGTTACTATGTTTTAATTGTTCCCAAATCATCTACTTCCAATGCACATCTGCTTTGAACTAAATTTGATTCCTGGTAAAACAGTGTACATTTCGCCATATGGACAACCTTGAACCATGATCATAGCTTAGAAATAATACAATGAGTAACTATTAGTCAGATGCTATTTAAAGAAGAAGAACAAGGACATGGAAGTTCTCCCTCTCCCTTCATAGTTTAGGTTTAGTGCCATGATACTGGGGGTCAGGGGAACTGGGAGAAATTAGCTGGTAAAATTTTGAAAGTGTAGTGAATTACCTTTATGTGAGCTCCACCAAAAGTTGTAGTTTATGTTCATGAATATCATCATTTTAAAATAAATACTTAAGTGCAGTCAATGCCTCTGGGACAATATTAAAAAAAATCTTAACACAGCTCTGTTTATGGTTCGTACATTTTCTATAGCTCCATTCTCTGTGTTCTTTATTACTAATAAAATCTGCATGAAAATAGGATCTTTGTCTTTTACAGTTCATCCATTCTCATTGCCTCTTACCAGCCTGAATTCCAAATCTTGCATGTGATGCCACATTGGATCCTTTGAAAATTACTGCAATCTAAGCAACCAGGGATAATGACATTGGGTAAGGAAGAAACAACTGGAGCATATTAACGTAAGGGAAAAGGGTCCTGCATGCACATGTTCTCAATTTGGGAAAGAGAAATATAGAAAACATATTACATATATATATATATATATATATATATATATATATATATTTATGTAAAGAGAATAGATTAAACATATGTAAAATTTCTTCCAAATGTATCAGACACGCTTTGGAACAGGCATAACATCTGCACAGCATACAATCTCATAGATTAGTCTTTATACAGCTATTGATAGCAGTTAACCAGAGAACACATTTTAAGAATTTTACTTGTCTGTCCCCATGTTTTCCTTCCTTTCATCATCATTTTTAAAGCTACACTGTCAATCCCCTTAGACTTCACAATGTCCAGAGTTTAAAAAACACATTTTTTGATTGGCCACATACTGTAGAGTGTGTTTATGCAAATGGTACTGTGATTCTGTTTCCCTTTTTTGTTTTAAAAAGTGAAAAACAGATTGCCTGCCATACTGGTGTTACAACACAAAACATGTTTGTTTATATTCCTTAGTCAACTGCCACTGCATCTTTCCTGGACTTGGGAACGCCCACAGTATAACCACTCATGATACAGTGAGAGGAGAGGAGCCTGTTGAATCATGAGTGACTGCATGAGTTTTCTTAATGGTCTGGAAGTATGTGATAAGAGTAGATCTAGGATTTGCAACAAAACAAGGTTAAATATAATTACACCATTAGCATGCATTTTCAGTTCTACTTAAGAAAGGAAAATGAAACAACCAGCAACATCGATAAATTTTAGAGACAGTAACCAATCATAAAATGTGGGGTTTTATCTGGAAATAACATGATGCAAAAAAAAGGTTGTCAGTGTTCCTTTAAGACTGCTTAGTGCTCAGTGGAGCTAAATGCGGATTTTTTGTTAGCGCAGAGTGGTGGGTGTGACCAAAACTGGAAAAAAACAAACTACCCTAATTTGTAGAGCAGTGCAGAATGTGGATGTCTGCTGGCTGAATTTGTGCAGAATGACAATTCCACTTCCAAAAAGCTTTTCTGAAATTTGTTTTTGAATTTCCCAGAATTCCAAAAAAAAATTCTGTGTAAACCATGGAATAATTTTCTTTACATAGTGTAAACTGCAGCATCATTTTCCATAGATTATGTAAACTGCCGAAAAACTCTGCGGAATGCAGAAGAGGAATCTGCAATTTAGTAATGTGGATTACTAATCGGCAAAAAAAAAAAAATCTGCTTTCAAAATTTTGCAGTTCTGCTGCCAATGGAATTCTGCAGAATTAGGCAGAAGTTTCTGAAATTCTGCAAAATTGTATTCTGTCAGAATCTGAAAATTCTGCACAGCACTACTAATTTTACATTTCTGGGGAAAAAAAATCAGTCTAGTGCCATCCACATTCCAGGCTCAATGCAATCCTGTACCAAGAGAAAACGGGCTACTGCATCACAATACTAGTGTGCAGGTTACGCTGCTGGGGCTGACTTACCCAAGGAACATCATGCAGGCTAGAAGAAGTGCACACTAAAGGTGAACACAAGACAGAATTTATTGAGCATATTACTCAGGCAGGTGTCAGACAAAACAAACTACTCACTGTAAGGTGCCCCAGCGCTTTGCTTGAGTGAAGCATCAAGGCACTTTCCAGTGAGTAGTTTGTTTCATCTGACACCTGCCTGAGTAATCTCGTCATTAAACTCTATCAGCACTAAGCCTTTGAATCTCTCATATTCTCCTTTAGTATGCATTACTTCTAGCTTGCTGAATACAATCTTGTGTATCATGTAGGGATCTACAGGGCTACTCAAGAATCATGATATTCTGTGCAGTGCTTGTTTTCTAGGCTACTACTCTCATTTGTGATGCAGACTGGCTTAATTCTTTCTGAAATGCTGTTGCATGCAACTGAAGTAGCTGAACTTAATCACCGAAGTCAGAAAAACACTACTGGTCCTGATACTGGTTCCACCCTGCTTCTGTTTTTACACCATAATGCTTTTTACCTCTAGGGATGATGGGAGGCTCTCTCAGCCTTGTCCTCACTCCTCATGACCATTGCTCACCTCTCTTGACCTTTGGTATAGTCTCCCATGGATTTCCCCTGGTAGTGGGGCCAGGAGAGGGAGGGCCATCTTTCCCCTCCAGTCAACATATCCAGGCCCTCCAGAGTCAAGTGGCAGCATGAGCCATGAGGAAATAGGCAGGGTTTCATTAAGCCCATCTTCCCACTTTTTCATGTTCTCCCCATACCCCTGCTGCAGTGGCACATCAGTATGTGCTCATGAAAACACACATGTACTACAGAACTATGACCTTATCCTTCAAGCCACTCGCAACCTGCACTATCAATGGGCCTCCACCTGGTGGCCGTCAATGGCTGAGGTGACTGGCCACCCCTCCCCAGAAGAGGAGAGCAGTCCCTAGGATGCTCAGTGTTCTCCTACCCTGATGATCCCCTGCAACCAGTGCTTGTTGCTGAACACAGATCGCCGGCGTGGCAGTAGGTAAGGCATTCGATGCCTTAGTCCTCCATGCCACCAGCCAGCTCACCCTGCTTCCTTATAGCCAGTGAATTTGTCTGGTGAATCACTGGGAGCTACTCCTCTCTGCAGACACTGCCATGTCCTGCTCACATGGCTGTGCACTGTGCCTGGCTAGTGGGGCTCTTTTCTACTGGGATGCACATCAACCCGTTTCCTATCTGGCTATAATGAACATGAGCTGAATGCTCTGAATCTATTGTAATGCCATTCCATTTTGTTCCAGATCTCTTCTCTTGCTCTGAATGCCTGCTGCAGCATCCAGTCTCTCTGACCCACCATTATCTATTAGCCTCACTATGGCAATGTGCAGGAATGTTACAGTGAACAGCAAAGCTGACTCCCTCTGCCACAGCTCCAGTTTGGATAAGAAGTTGTGGAATGTGTACAACTTGCTGAGCTGGATTTGTGGATGGTCAGTTACTAACTATTCACTACTGTGATCAGACTGGGCTTCCTTGCCTCCTTTCTCCTTTTATATAAGGTATAAACAAAAGTTACAAAATATGTGCCCTCACTGCCTCAGTGTGGTGTCCCATTTAAGAGCTGGGGAGTTTGTTTATTACATGTGTCATCTAACAGTACATAACAGATTCTTTTCTGAAATCTGGACTGTACAATGTTTTGTTTACAACATGCTTTCTTTAGTTGTTGACATGGGCCTACCTATCAGAAAGCTTGTATTACAGTGCTTGCTGAAAGCATTGTAGTGAAGCTTGTATGTGTTTGCATTTGTGACATATTTACGCTTTTATTACACGATGTGCAAGCTGTGGATTGAGATGGTGGTTTAAGCTGTAAGCTCCCAGTAAGACCTATATTCATTCATAACCAGCTCAAAACAGCACCAATTTGAACAACCCGATTCTTGTTTGACGGAGTAAAATCAACACTTATGAATTTTGAGGGCTGCCATCAAATTTCCTTTACTGATCAGGGATATTCTTTGAAAACTATGGTGGCTATGAGGACATCAGGCAGGAAACGGCTGAGGCAAATCATAGTTCCCAGTATCTCGAGTGACACTGCCAAAATTAAAGGTCTGCTTCAGCTAGTGTTAAAGGAGATCACCAGCTTTAAATCTTCTGTGGCAAACCTGGAAGACAAAGTACAGGACTTACAAAACAAAGTAAGGGACACAGAGACCTACCTCTGTTACACTGATAACAGGAACACGTGCCATGGGGCTCATATCCAGGAGCTTGAGAGAATGGTCATACTGCTCTGGGAGTGGGCTGAGGACTCAGAAAACAAGCTGATGCAATTATTTGAAGTTTGTTGGCTTCCCAAAGATATCAGAGCAGAGAGATGTTGGATTTCTTCAGAGAGTGCTCCCACACCACCTACGGAACTCCTGGAAACACTCCCTAGAGGCAGAAAGGGTGCACCAGACACTTGGTCCCACACCTAAGGCAGGAGACAGACCTAGACACATCCTCACCTGGGTTTTATGTTCCCCCGATAAAAAACAGATCCTGGCCCTCTCAAGGCACAGTGGTCCACTGAGCTGGAAGGGACAGAGGATATATGTATTTGCCAATTATTCTACAGAGTTAGCCCAGTGACAGAAGGGATATAATGGAATAAAGAAAATCCTACAGGAGCTCACTGTCCCCTACAGGCTGGAATACCCCACTAAACTCAACATAAACCACAATGGAGTATTCCACATGTTCAACTCACTGGAAGAAGTGGGCCATTATATTAATAAACACTTGCCTGAAAAACCACAGTCCCTCCAGTAGGAGGTGGGAGCCAAAGGACTCTCACATGGCTCAGCTCCCCCACAACAAACCTGGCTGATGCACCACCATTCTGCATACTAACATACTAATTGCCAACAGATTAGGCCTTGCAGTCTATCGAGTCTGCTCGAACCTCAGATCCCTAGTTGGGTACCAAGTTCAAAGACTTATCAAGACTTATTCTAACCCCGAACCCATGGATTGGCAGATGTCTAAGGCCAGCCACTCTGGCCACTAAGGAAGGGAAAAGCAGCAATCTGGCCAGTCAGAGCTCGAGACTGGCATGCAAAAGACTAGTAGAGATTCAGGACATTCAGCCACCAGCTCTGACTCCTTGGGTGAGCCTGTATCCAAATGACTAGGGACATCCAGCACTTTGATGCAGGAAAGTCCTCTCCCAGAGCCTTGGAATAAGCCACACGGTAATCCCCTGTTGAGCCAACAGCAGGAGCAGGATGGACTTTCATGAGTAGGCCAGGTTGCTGCCAACATTGAAATGGGCACTGCCAAGGTGATGGGGAACCCTGACCAGAAGCAAGGCTGCCTACAAGAACACCAATCCTGAGAGACTGTCGGCACCTAGAGCACTATATGCTTTACTATTTCAGGCTGTTTATGAAACTTATGGTTTTCTATGTAACATGACTATTGCTGTGCATCCTAAACTCCACATAGTCCAGCCCTCCTCCCTCCCTCCCTCCCTCCTCACTAGCCAGGCACTCCAACCTACCCCTTAATGATGTATAATGCTTGAAGAAGGCCATCCAAGCCCTTATGGTTGGTATGAACTATCACCTCCCCCCCCTGCCATGGTCATGGTCCACCCAGCAGCCATCTTGCCAACCTCCTTTACTTGTCACCTCCCCTTCCCTCATCTTTACTCCCCCAACCCTTGTTTCTTCAATCTCTTTCTCATTCCTTTGTGCAGCACAGCCCCTGGCATGTACTTTCTCTATATGTACTGATCATTTACACTGATCTGAACATGGGCTCTACTCACTGGCTTATATTGGAGTCTAGAATTGTCTGAGGTCACTGGCAAGCTCAGGGATGGAAAGTTATCGGTCAGTGAGCAGGCACTATGTTACTGGGTTAGGCCTGTTGCCTCAGCCTTTCATGCCAAGCTATAGCTTCCGTGCCTCGGCCATGACCCCTTTGATGAGTATGCATTCTTCCTCTCTGATTGGCGCCACCCCATGTGCCTCCTCCATCCTGCCTCTGCTAACAGTTTTAGCAATGGGACTGTCTCTCCATCCGTGACAGGCACTTGCCTCCATAGATCACTGTATGATTGTGCTATTGCTGTGAGACAACAGAGGACTAGGGGAAAAAGCCTAAAAACCACATTTAGTCACACTTGAGGAACTGGAAGTCCCATTCAGTGGCACTTCTGGTTCTCCCCTACTAACATCCTACACCTAGCAAGCATCGGCAAGCACAGTCATGCAGGAAGACAGAAAGCTAGACCACCTCCATGATAACTAGGTTTCTAGTCCATATAACACCTGGGTAAGCACCATTTCACTTTGCAGGGCTAATAACCCTGTCTGGCTCCTGATCTGGTGGTATTTGGTTTATGGTGGGCAAGGGTGGGTGCTAGATCTGCACCCTCCCAGTGTGCACTATGCTACTAAAGATACAGTGATGAAATATAGAATTCCACACACACACACCTTTTTTTAAATTTTTTTCTGATTTTCTGTCACAAGCACTAAAAGTTAGTAATAGCAACTGCACATACAGGCCAAAAGGCAGCTCAGAATACTGCCACACTCACTAGCTTTATACAACCTAGCGTATTACTTTGTGTGTACTTAGCCACACCCTTACAAGTGAGCTAGTAAAGGGATTGCTTATTTCTTTTGCAAGTCCTTTTACTGAGGATGGGTTCTAGAATGTGAATGAACATTGGGCCTCCAAAAGGCTCCTCCTCTATGGTCACCCAGGCTGATACTTTAAGAAGGCTGGCTGAGCAGCTAGATAAGTGTCTCAAATTGGGGAGTCCCAGGCCCCCTTCTCCAGGAGGACTCTGGAAGGTGTCTTGTTTAATATGTGCCCTTCCCCCCATTCCACAAAGAAAGGAGGTAATGTACCCTTTCACCATAGTGAACATCTTCAAGGGTACCCATACTGGAAGCACCTGAATCATTTATTGAAACTTGGGGAGGCTGAACATCTGAACAGTATTGAGCATCCCAATGAAGTCAAGGGGAGGTCCCTCCAATGTTCGCAGTCCTGTTTAAGTGTATGAAGGATAGGTTTGTGCTGTAGTTGAAGGATCACAGCTGAGAGACCCATTTAGGTAGTATGACTCCCAGATATTTTATCTGGGAGCTGAGTTTCAACTGAACCCCAAAGGGTGATAGTGGGGACCCTGAAGTTTATCCCCAGATGAACCACACTCACATCTGGACCAATTAATTGTATGGGCCAACATAGGGCCATACAATGTAAATATTTCTGTAAGTGTGTGGAGGGCTCAGTCTGGCTGAGACAAGTAAAACAGAACATCATCAGCAAATAGTGAGATGAAGGGGTGACTCCTACCCAATGATGCCTCTTTTTTTTTGCATTATTTATTTACAAGTTTCATACAGAAAGCTGACAATAACAGCCATACACAGAGGAATAGATAAATTGAGCATAACATCCTGTCACAAACAAAGGAGAAAGCAGACACCCTCCCTTTAGATACATCACAGGGGAAATATACAATTAGAAAGAAAAAAAAACAAGAGTTAACACTCATATATCCCAAGGCTTATCATAGCTCAGAACATTACAGGGTTAATAACATACAATAATGAGAAGACAATACCAAATATTACCAATCTGGCATAACACTCAGTGGTATCCCTCATAAACCATGCTATAGTAAAACTCTATAGCTCAAGATATCCCCAAAGGTGAACCTAGAAATAGGACAAAATTACATTTAGAACAGGAACTGTTAATACAATAGAACATTCACAGTTACATTCAGGTTGTATTCTGAACAATATCAGCATCTGTAGCACTATACACTACCTCCCTGAGAAATAATCAAAGCAGTCCCCAATCCCCCCCCCCCACACTGGATGACAAACATCAGCATAGTCCACCTGCAATATTGAGACAACTGAGCACCCATCGACTCTCACACTGCCTCTTTAATTTCCTTGCGGGTCATGATGACTACAGCCAATGGCTCAGTGGTCATTACCCATAGCAGAGGGGCACCCCTGTCTAGTTCCTCTGGTTATATGAAAGTAGGTGAATTTGAGACCATTCATGAGGATCTCTGCCATTAGAGACCTATAGAAGGCATCTACCCAAGAGTGAATACATGGGGCCAGGCCAAATTTCATCAAGGTGGCAAACTTGAAGGGACACTCAACCCAGTCAAAAGCCTTCTTGGTGTCTAGTGCCAACAGACCGGGTCAAGCTGCTCCCTTCTAGACCACTTCCACATGATGTTAAGAGGTCTTTGTATGCTGTTTTTTTGCATGTCTGCTCTTAACGAATCTCTCCAGTTCTCATGCAATATGGTGGGAAGAGCCTCCTCCAATCTCCCCACCAACACCATGTAGTCTACATTAAGCAGTGCAATAAGACAGTAGGAACTTCACTAAGTGGGGTCCTTTCCTGGTTTTGGCAGTACTGTGATCATGGCCAGCTACTGAGATGGGGGTACAGCACCCACATCCAGTGCCTTCATCACCATTGCTATTATTGGGATCCCCAACAACTCACAGGAAGTTTTATAGAAGTCCCCTGGTATCCCATCTGCTCCTGAGGTCTTCCCAGACTGCATAGCCTTAACTTCTTTTTCTACTTACTATCCATTTCCATTTTTCTGCCTTTTCTGCAGTCACTTTCAGAAATCGGAGTGTGTTTAAAAAGACATCTGGTTATGGAGAGTTCACTGGAACCTCTGTGTTATAAATAGCTTTTGACAGAAGTTAGCAAAGGCCTCCCCAGTGCCAAACTGTTTCACTACAAGTTCCCCTTCAGTCCCTTGGATTTGTGGGATGGTTTATTCAGTCTCTTTTTTTTAGCTGGCAGACCAGTCATTTACCATCTCTGTCCCCTTCAAAATATTGTTGGGTCTGTGCGAGAAGCAAATTTCTCTCTACTTGCCCTGAAATGATCTGACATACTTGCCCCCCAAATTGTTTTAATTCAGTAAGAGTATCAGGGTTCTAGGTTTGCGCGTGCTGCTTCTCCAGCATCTTGATCTTCACTGCACTCTAGCTTTCTCTAGCCATTTGTTGCTTTCTTTTAAAGGAGGAAAAAGACATGGTAAGCCTCCCCACATAGGCTTCCACCTTGCAGCCTCCATTATGTCCCCACTTCCGTCGAGTACATAAAACTCCCTCAGAGCATTCTCCATCTGGATCATTAAATCCTGGTCAATAAGTAGGTGGGATTCAAGGCGCCATCTGCAGGCCCTTTTGACAATCCCCCCAACTGAGATACCAGTACTGGGGTAGGATTAGACTGGAGGATAGGACTATAGATGCTTCTTCCACTAATTGCAGCAAGAAGGAGGACATTAAGATAAGGATCATATGGGTGTAGACCTTGTGGACATGGGAGTAGAATGAATATTCTGTATGTTTGGGGTGGAGGACCCTCCAAACTCCATAAAATTCACACTCCCTAGATTTATGGTGGAGGGCCTCCAAGCTTTTCAATTAAGAATGGGTGAGGGTGCAGACATGTCCAGAACATGCTCCCACTGTGTGTTAATGTCTCCACCTACTATTAAAGGGGCAGAGAAGGCCACTAGAGTGGTTGCCAGCTGGTGGAAGAATTCTGAGCTGTCAAAATTGGGTCCACATATGGAGGAGAAAGTTTTATGCCAGGTCTCTCACCCTTGCCTCTACCACAGTATAGCTGCCCTGGGGTCAGCAGATGTTTTAAAGCTGCTAACTGAGAGTCCCTGCTGAAACCAAATAGCCATGCCCCTTGCCTTGGTGGTGAAACACAATGCTGTCAGTGTCCCTTCCCAGTTCTGAACCATTTTTATTTTGTCTTGAACATGCACAAGCAACATCTTGCAATAGTAGCACATTCAGAGGTGTGTCATTGTTGTGGAAAATGCAGGGATTGCTTTAGTGGGTATATCCCTCGGCCACCAATTAGAGAGCATGCTGGCAATGACAGCAGTTTCAGAGAGAGCCATTGAGTTGAAAGAAATCTGCAACTCCAGTGAGGTGCAATTTCCTCATTGGGGCATCAGGTGGCAAGGCTCCATTACATACCTTTCCTGGTGAAACATTTCAATAAATATGGCGGCTTCTTCCACCCACCACACAATCCCCACAAAGCCGACATCGGGGATGGCCAGTCCCCATGTCAGCATGTCCCCACCGGTTCAATTTATTTGCCAATGGGGTGCCCAATCTCTGTCGTTATCATGCCCCCCAACACACACACTTTCTTTGCCAATGAGGGTGCCCAATCAGCATCATGTCCCCACCACAAACTCATGGCACATTGGGAGCCCACCCCAGTGTGCCCAAAATAATTTTTTTCCCTGTAAATAAAGAAAACCATCCCCAAAGTCCAGTTTCTTTTTTTGTACCTGTAAAAAAAAAAGGTCCCTTGTTGTCCCACCATGCCCCTTCCCCTCCACGCACCCCCCCCACCCTATACTTACCTCCGGAGGGCCAGTGCTGTGATCTTCTGTGGAGCTGGAACACATCTGAACTCTTCAAAAGCTGACCAGGAATTGAACAAAATGTGGTAAGCTTTATAATGGCAGGCAATGGGGGGGGGTTCAATGTAGGGGGATAGCTCAGCCATTTTTGGGAATTTTGGTATCAGATTTTCAACATGGAGTTCTTGGGACCCCACCTCATGAACACATGCACTGTCATCTCGTTACTAGGTCCAGGGGGGAGATTTCACGGTCACTAGGCAGAATCACCTTTTGGGAGTGATTAACAAAATGACAGTGCCACTGCTCATGAGGTGGGGTCCCAAAAAGCCCATGTTACAAATTTGGTGAACAAATTCCAAAAAATGACTGCATTACAAGTGTGTATTGTGCAATTTCCACGCACTCTCGTAACTTCAATAATTTTTAATATTTTCACTCCAGATTTCCAACATTGCCATTTTCAGACCTCCTTATGAACAGTACTATTGTCATTTTTCACATCCTGCCTGAAATGTGTTTTCACGCCTGTAGCACACAATGGCATGGTCGCTAAGGGAAATCAACTTTTGGGAGAGATTAACAAAATCACAGTGCCACTGTTCATGAGGGGAGGTCCCAAAATGCCTATGTTGAACATGTGGTTAAAAAAATCCCCAAAATTACTGCGTTATGGGTGTGCATTGCAGTTTCTATGCTAGCATTTAACTTCACCAATTTTTCATATCTTCACCCCAGATTTTCAATATTGTCATTTTTTTACAGCTCCTCATGAACAGTACAGTTGTCATTCTTGGCATCCTGCCTGAAATGTGTTTTTGCACCTGTGGCGCCAAATGGTGCAGTCACTGTGCAAAATCATCTTTTGGCTAACTAACTGATAGTGCCACTGTTCATGGGGTGGGGTCACAAAAAGCCCATGTTGAAAATTTGAAGTGAAAATACCAACAAATGGTCATGGTGTTAGGGCTTCCAACCATAACGCCTCACCCTGTAGAGACTGATAGGCATCAGGGGTGTGACTTGGGATCATTGGCTGTGATGTTCACACCATTCCACCCCCACCCCCACCCTGCAGCCAGTGATAGGCATCGAGGTGTGCCTTGGAGTCTTCAGCCCAAAGTTCACCCCATTCTCCTATACTGCACCCATCTCAGTGTATTTCCTTATGGAATTGGGTGAGCGTAAGGCCCAAAGACCCCAAGCACACCACAATACTTGTCAGTGTCCGCAGGGTAGGGTGAGGTAAAATGGCATGAGCAATATGGCCAATGACCAAAAGGCACACCACTACACCTGTCAGTCTCTGCAGGGTGGGGGTGGGGTTGGCGTCAGTTCAATACTTCACTGCCATTCCTATTATACATCTCTCTAACTCCTGCACTACCAATGCCAATGCCAGCAAGACAACATTCGGCATTGACAAATGCTTGTTTGTTTCCTCCTTGATCATATGCATTTCCTGCAACAAAGTCACATGCTCCCTCAATTTCTTCACAATAGCCCACATTTTTTTTTCTTCACTGCGGTTTAAACCCATTAATGTTCCAGATGAGTACATTTAAGTTATCCTGCATTTTGACATCATTATCGCTTGTTTGTTCCATGCAACCTGCTTAGCACTTTGCACCCCCAACCAGTTAGAACACCATGTACCATGAAATGCTGGTTTTCGTTATTAAAACTCATATATGGGAAACTAAACAAATCCCAAAATGAACCCCCATGCAACCACGCAATTAAATTCAGTCCTCTTGTCCTCCCCTCAACTCCCACATACCAAAATGAGCAACAGGTACAAAAATCCTCTCCCACCCTGCATGCCCCTCAAGACCCACGTTGACTTTACTTTTCTTGTGGTAGAGACAGTTTTCTCCTCTCTATCTACAAAGAAAAAAAAAAGACATTCAGTAAGCATGATATGCAATCCAGCAAAATAATTACAGACATAGGTACCCATAGACACATATAGCACTTCTGGTATAGGCATAGACCCAGCGCACAGAACAGACTAGGGGCAACTTATTTTATGCTATTCTGATGTAATTCAATCAAAACTAACAGTCGGTAAGTTGAAAGATGGTTTGCAGCCACGGAGCAACATAACAGCTGACGTAGGGAATAAAAAAGGCTTCATTGCTTTGAAAGAAGCCTTGCAGCAAAAGCGCCCCTCGCTTCAGTCTTATGAAAAGGCGGCTTCTGATTTTTTTCTGCCATTGGCCCTGGCAGCAAGTTAAGTTAGTAGCCCTGAGAATTTTTCAATACCTCCACTATGGTTAACATGTGCCTTACTTGTTTACAGGGTCAAATGAAATGGTTTTCAACCCATTTGCTAAGAGTGACATAACTTGCTTACCTCTTTGTAGATCAGTGAGTTGGAGCCATATTCACCTCATCGGTGAAAGGGTTGGGGATACCTCCTATTGGCAGGTCAGCATGACTGGTTAAGCCAGGTTCTGCTAAACAATGCATGCTCCCCCCATTATTGCCATGGTCAAAATATTAGGTTGCTATTCACTTCCAGCTATATAACTTCTATTGGACCTTAGTCAGTAAGCTAAACAAAGCTTTGTCAGACTATACTCAAGCTCTACCCTATGAGGCTATAGCTGGAACCCCTGCTCCCCACTGACCCCATACTCACAGTTCACATTTGCAGGTTCATCAACAACTCATCACAGGTACTTGGCCCTGTGCATCTGGGGCTGGAGCAGCCTTCCACTGCTGCCCCTTCCTGATCTAGGAAGGCCACCACTGCTGCCAGGCTGGTGAAAGTTCTCCAAAGCTTCCCTTGGGCCATTTGATGAGGCAAGATGGGTACAAATGCTCAAACTGACACTACTCCAATTCTGAATGTAGCTGCTTTTTCACATTGTTGAACTCCTGCATTTATATTGAAGTCAGTGGTTATAGTCCATGAAGATTCTTACTATGGAGTTTTATTTATTTATTTAAATGTTTGTGACTGGGAAAGGCACACTGAGCCGAGGCTCATTTCCAGGTGTGACCTGGGGAACAGACAGGTAGGAGATAAAGGATTAAATAAACAAACAGAAATAAAATCAGGACATTACATTTCATCCGAGTGAGAATACAGTGCCTTGGTAGCATTAACAATAAACATATTTTGTTACCTGAGTTGGTGATTTTAACAGACCAAGCCTGTGAGTTAGCTGCAGGACTGTTGTCTTGATACCTGAGAAACTTAATCAAGAAGTGCTGAGGGTTTTCATTGGGCTTGAGCTTTTGTCTGAGTGAGCGATGGGCTCATAGTACTTCCAGCTACATATCTACTTCAAGACCAAACACCTCAGGTAATAACTTCAGCAGATACACTAGGGAGTCTTTCTCCTCAATTGCCTCTGGAATGCCAACCACATAGACATTGTTCCGCTACTCACAGTTCTTGTGGTTAACCACCACCTCTTCCAAATTCTTCAGTTTTTCCGTAGGTGGAATTCAATTAGTTGTACATGTTTGCAAGTCTCTCTTATTCTTGTGCAACATGACCCTCCAGTTTGTCTAGGCATTTTGTGTGATTATTTACGGTGTTCCCCAGTTCATTCATGGTGCACTGGATGTGTGAAAACTGTGCAGCTAGATTTTTAAAGCCTGCCTTCATGTTGTTGCACATCTTGAACAGGAGTGATGACAGGGATTTCAGTGTTGGGGCTGTTGCCAGCATTTCATTGCTGCTGTTGTTGGTTTTAATGATCAGCCCCACTCTTGGATTTGCTCATCCAGGAGGTTCAATAAGTTCATTTGGATCCCGGGCATCTTTCATCTATCTAAAAGTGAGCTGAGGCTGTTTTCTACTCAGTTTTGCATTCTGTGCCATTGGAGAAGAGAGTAGCTTGCCTTTTAGGTTGCATAACGTAAGAAGTCTGCAGTACTGTTACAATGTAGGTTAGATGAGCTGAGGAGCTATGCTAAAATACAGCTGTTCTGCTCCCCGGCTAGGCCATGCCCCCAGTACTGATTGGGAAGCTGACCAACCTAGAGTGGTATTCGTAGTGGTAAACTGGGATAGTAAATGATTGGAGGATAGGAGGCAAAGGGTAGTAGCAAATGGCATTTATTCTAAAGAGGGATATGTGATAAGTGTGATACCAGAAGGCTCAGTACTGGGGCCAGTCCTCTTTAATATGTTTATAAGGGACATTGTTGAAGAGCTGGAAGGGAACTTATGCCTTTTTGCAGATGATACCCAAGTCTGCAATAGGGTGGACACTTAAGAAGGGATGGAAACAATGTACAGGGATCTTGAGAAACTCGAGGAATGGTCAACAACATGGCAGTTCAGGTTCAATGCCAAAAAGTACAAGCTAAGTACACCTAGGACATAAAAACCCCAGCACTGAATATATGATCGGTAGCAGTACTAGCAGGCATTCAGCAAGAAAAGAACTAAGGGGTTATCATATCCAAGGATCAGAAGGTTGCAGGGCAGTGTGATAAAGAAGTGGGTATGGCTAGTGGAATGCTTGATTGCATAGGAAAGGGTACCTCCAACAGGTGGAGGGAAATGCAAACAAGGGGAGGGCTTACAGGCAGACTGTATGGACATAGCAGTCCTTATCTGCCAACAATTTCTATGTTTCTATGTAAACGGTTTTGCCATTATATTGCTTGCTTGTGTGACCACAGCTGGAGTACCGTGTACTGGTTTGGAGACCACACCTTAGAAAGGACATAGAGTAGCAGTGGTCCAGAGAAGGGCAAATAAAATGATGTATGATTTGCCCAAGAAGCCCTATGAAGAGAGAGTGTGATCTCTCAGCATGTACACACTAGAAGAAAGGAAAGAGAGGGAATATAATACAGACCTACAGTATAAGTACCTCAAAGGAGTGAATAAGGTGCAGGTGGGGAGTTTCTTTCAAATAAGAAAAAGCAGCAGGGTCAGGAGGCATGCAATGAAGATAGAGGGTGGAAATTCAAGAGTGACATGTGAATACTTCTTCACTGAAAGGGTAGGCAATGCCTGAAATAGATTCTTGGCAGAAATGGTGTGGGCCAAAACAGTGGGAGGTTTCAAGCATGTATAGGATAGACATAGGGGTATATTAGAGAGGCTGCAGTGAGGTGAGATCGTTGGAGACAGAGTTCACAGAGACAACACACATAGGGAACATCTGGGCAGAATAGGTGGGCTATTGCCAATGTGACAGTAGAGGAGGGCAAGGTATGGTGTGTTTACATACCAGACACGTCATACCTTTTGGACCACTCCAGGTTCACCTTATTTGGGTACTACTCCTCCTTCCATAATACAGGCACCTCTGCTTTGGCAAACATATCCTATTCCCTTATTTCTGCCACATAGCACCAACTGACCTGGGTATGTTTTTCGCTAACCATTGTTGGAAACTAGTCTGTATATCCAAGGGGATACCCCCAGCTAGGGAATATGGGAAATTTTGTTGACCATGGATTGCATTTCAAGAATGTAATTTTGTTGCTTTCTTTATCTCGCTCTTACTTGTTTTACTTGTTGATTGTTTTGATGTTTTGTTTGTATATGAAATTTGGAAGGTTAATAAAAACATACATTATAATATAAGTTTATGGGTCTGGTTGGAGGGCTTTTTTCAGCTATAAGTGCCACCTCACATGTTCCTAGGACCAGAGGACTGTGAACTGAAGATGAACTGTTCTGTGGTCCTAAGGACATAAGAGGCGACACTCTTACAGCCATAAGAAGCCCTGCAACCAGACCTATAATACTATAATAGATTGCTAATCCTATTAAATTAAAAAAAAAGACATTTTTATTTAATAAAGGTAGTGGCATGAGCAGTCATCAAGAAGTCTGTTACAGTGCTCAGCTTATGAGGTACTCTCATGGCGCTTAGAATATCTCACACACAACTGAAGGAAGCATTGTGATTGGTCTGGGATGCTCCTGCAATCTGTAACAAGAAACAGACTAGGTGAGCTAAACAGTCATTTTCTGCTGTCAAATTTTATGTTTCTATATTTGGGCCTATATCTCCTAGAGTAAAGAAAAAAAATATATAACTTGGGATCTGGGGATTACCAAACTTGCTAGAGAAGATCCAGGAGCTCTCATAAGAGATCTTGTTACTATTGCACCTTGTTGATTGTTCACTTGCCCCCCCCCCCCCAACCCCATGCTCTTCCTCCCCAGGTCACACTTGAAAACAAGCTTTGGCTCAATGTGCCTTACTTGGTTAACAATTTTCAAATAAATACCATAAATGATTTGGGGGGTCTAGTCTTGAATGCTTTAGTCTACTTACTGCAGTCACACTTCTAATTCTGGGTGTGTACAAACACAGCACAGTGAAAAAAAAAGCCATCATTCAGGGCATGTGGAAAGCCTTGAATCAGGAATTGGATCATGGACCTAAATAACCTGCCAGTGCAGACTTATTTTTAACAACTGCAGGTAGCTGTTAATGGAACTGTAACTAAAGCAACTTACAGCTCCTCAACTACCAGCTATAGAATATGTCTTCCAAAATAAGATTTATTGGGCCAAACGTGGTGATGGGGAAGGGGAGGGGAGAAAATGTAGGAGCAGGCAGATACTCTAAGGTGAAATTCAGTTTCAAGTAACTGCTCCATTTTCAAATAAAACATAATTATTTGAGCTATTGCCATGTTCTGCAAATTGATGCAGCTCATATAATTACTTTTTATTTCAAATGCAACAATTACTTGTAATTGCATTTTGCCCAGTTGAATACATCAGGCCAAGTTCACACAGAATAAAAACCGTTATCCTTGCTGGACTCATATCTTTATATTTCTGGTAACTACTAGTTGGGGTCTGGGTGATAGTGATGGTAGGAGGGGAATTGTGAAAAAATGTACCCTCTTGGGTGTTGCGTAAAACCTTCAGCTGCTCCTACAGTGAGAATATCTTATATTATGAAATGGTTAGAAAGAATTCTTAAACATGATGTAGACAACACTTTCCAAATGAGATTATATTGAACACACGTTCATCATGGGTAGCAAGAAGGTGCTACTATCAGACTTTTTCAATTACTTTTATAGTACTCCATTATTCTGTCCTTACTTACTTAAATATTACCACAATAGTGCCATCTACTGACCACAATGCAAAATAACTGAACTATTTTTTACATGTAGACCTGCATTTTCACAAATCCTTATTAAAATGTTTTTTTTTAAATATATATAGATATTTTTATTAATGCAAGTAAAAGGAAACTTTTTAGTCATAATAATACACTGTTATGGAGTGGTATACATAAGCAATAAGACACAACAGGGTGTAGTTACTATGTGATAAATGCAGCACAGGTGTACTGTGAGGCACAAAGCATTTATGCCGAGTGCCTTCAGCACCTGGAAGTGCAGTATCACATAACTGCCCGTACCCTGATGTGTCTTATTGACTTATAAAATGGATAAGCTAAGACATCTTACAAAACCAAAAAAATGCCAATTGTTTAAATTAAAAACAGGTATTTTCTTTTGTTAAAAGTAACTAGTAAAAAGTAGTCCATTCCACCTATCATTTGTCTTTCAGCACATTCAGGAGATGGAATATTTGTTTATCATGGAATGCAGGAATTCAAAATTCTGCAGAAGCCTACTTTTTTATTTATTTATTTATTTTTTAACCAGGAGGTGACTGGGCACAGCCCTTTTTCAGTCATGCCTGACAAATACATAAACGTACAAAAACATATATTGAACATTGAACAAACATAACAAATACTAAACTATATTGAACATTTCAACAAACATTACAAGTACATAAATTATTCTTAAGATGGTGGTCATTCAATAGGTGTTTACAATGCTTTACATTATTTGTGGTTTTAATTAAGGCTGACAAACTGTTTAATAGTGTTGGAGCAAACCATGTAAAGGAACATTGACTGGTAACTACTTTTGGTAAAGTTGGGTAAAAAAGAGAATCCATTTTGTGTCTAGTTGAGTATGAACCTATGTACTGAATAAACTTCTTTGAGAGACATGGAGGTAAAGAACTATGGTAAATTGTAAGTGCAAAATCTGCTGCAGTGTACTCTGTTCGTTGTAATGGTGGCAGAATGTTCATCTTCTCATAAAGGAGACAATGATGAGTCCTTATCAGAACCCTCAAGCCAAATCGACAAATACTATTCAGGATAAGTTGGTACTTATTGATAAATGAACTTCCCTGATTCATAAACAGAACTGCTCCATAATCCAGAGTTGGCAACAGTATTGGTTTGGTTATAAACACACAAGCCTGCTGTCTTAAAGCATTAATATTCCTATAAAGGAAACCCAACTTCAGATGTATTTTCTTTCCTGTTTTTTCCAGATGTCCTATAATGCTTAATGTAGGGTCCAAGTGGACACCCAAATATTTAAACTACAGCACCCTTAAGATTTCTACCCCATTACTACCCTTAACGGATAGATTTTCTCCCTCTCGGGCCAGCCTCTGTGATGTCCCAAACAGCATCACATTAGTTTTCTTCTCATTCAATTTCAACTTGTTCTGGGTCAACCACTTTATCAATTTACTATATTATAATCATTCTGCAATGCTTTTTATATCTCTTTAGTAGATTGGCCCAAGATGAAGGAAACCATATCATCAGTGCATAGTATACATTCTGTCCCCGTGAATTCCCCTGGTAGGTCATTCACGAAGACAGAAAACAATAAGGGTCCCAGTACTGATCCCTGAGAGAGAGGGGGAGCAAGAACATACAGAAGGGGGAAGACAAGCGGGCATGAGAGGGATGGCAACAGGTAGGGGAAGAGCTAGCGAGGATGAAAGGGTAGGGGGAGCTAGTAAGGAAGGAGGGGTGGTGACTGGAGGAGAGAAGGCTACAGGAAGGGGGAAGGATGGGAGGGGCATCACTATCAGGGTAGAAGGGAATGGGAGCTCTAAATCAACAACAGTGGGGATAGGAGAGGGGTTGGAAATCAGCAGTGGAGGAGGGGAGGTCGACATTGGAAGCCCAGTAGGAAGCAGTCAGGCTGGGAAGGGGTTCAAGGGGTATGGGAGGAATAAGGCAGAGAAAAGAGATGAGGCAGAAGTAGGGGGCACAGATACAGAAGTCACAGAGGGAGCAGTCGCTGGGGGTAAGGGGCAGGGAAGAATGAATACTGGGGTGGTGGAAGGGGCATTAGAAGGGGAAAGGGGGTAAGAGATGGGGTGGTACTCATCCTAGGGGATTCTATACTGAAAGGGGTGAGATGGGGCAGAAGGGGGAAAAGCACAGACTTATTTGGGTTGAAGCTATCCCCAGGTTGACTGCAGGAGTGGCAGGGCAGGCACTGCTTAAGTGTGCAGTGAGGGGGAGGAAGAAACCTCATTTAGTGTTGCATGTGGGTACAAACGACTTGGTGGGGGAGAGTGTGTAAGTAGTGAGGGGGAGGTTCAAGTAGTTGGGCAGGCAGTATGAGGGGTGGGGGAGTCGGTGGCATTCTTGGAGGTACTGCCAGTACCATGTGCAAGCAAGGGGAAGAAGGGCAGGCTTGAGGAGTTCAACGAATGACTGAGGGATTGGTGCCACATGAAAAATGATGGGTTAGTGACTTACTGGGATAGGGTCTGGGGGGGAATAGTGGCTTATGCAGGGGACAAGGTACACTTGAGCAGTAAGGGAAGGGGAGTATTATAGGCAGGATAAGAGGGGTATGTCTCTACTAAGGTGGATTTAAACTAGTTGGGGGGTGGCCAAAAGACTGAGGTTGATACAAAGCTCTGGACGGGGAACCTAATGAGTTCACCCCCCAGATATAGGTAAAGGCGGAGGCGTAGTAACCCTGGGAGGGGTGGGCAGAGTGGTCTGAGTGTAATACAGAAGGCAGCACCACCTGGTAAGAATAAGGAGGAGAAAGGGTGTGGACTCCTGGGAGGAGAGACACAGGCCAAGGAGGAGAAGAGTGAGGAGAAGGAGGGGTATGGGTGGAAGGTGGTCTGACTAAATGGATAGTGAACTGGTTACAGGGGAGAATGCAGAGGGGGCTGGTGGTGGTGGGGTAGCTCTCAGCACCAAGAGCAGTGACAAGCGGGGTGCTGCAGGGGTCAGTGCTGGGCTGGTGCTATTTGGGCTCTTTATCTCTGATATAGTACACGGAGTGGGGAGCAGGGTTAGTCTGTTCGCACATTATACCAAATTAGTGGCAGTGGTGGACGAAGAGGACAGATGGAAAAACTGCAGGGGGACCTAACCAAACTACAGATATGGTCGGTGGAGTGGCAGCTAGGATTCAGTGCAAAGAAGTGTAAGGTGATGCACTTCAGGGCTAAGAACCAGAAGATGGACTACTGGTTGGGGATCACAGAGGAGGAGAATGACCTGGGAGTGTTGGTAACTGGGAGCCTGCACAACTTGGCCCAGAGCAGGAAAGCAGCAGCGAAGGCAAACAGGATGCTGGGATACATCCCAAAGGGGTTCTCATCCAAACACTGGGATGTGATCCTACCTCTCTACAGATCACTGGTTGCACCACACCTAGAGTACTGTGTGCAATATTGGAGGCCATACCTGAGGAGAGATATAAAGTTACTGGAGGGGTGCAAAGGAGGGCAACAAAAATGTTAAAGGTGATGGAAGGAAAGGAATATGAAGTTAGGCTGAAGGAGCTGAACATGTACACACTAGAGGATAGGAGGGATGGGGGATATGATTGAAGTGTTAAACTACCTGAGAGAGTAAATAAACCTAGCATCAAAGGGGTGTTTAAACTGAGGAGTGGAAGAGAGACAAGGGGTCATGGACTAAGGTTGGACGGGGGACGTTTCAAGAGGGGAAATGAGGAGGCACTACTTCTCTGAGAGGGTGGTGTCTAGTTGGAATGCACTACCAGAGGGGGTGACAACATGTAGGACAGTCAATAGCTTTAAGAAGGAGTAGGATAAAGCAAGAGGAAGAGTTGGGGGGCAGGGGCTCATACAAGAGGGTGAGGAACTGAGGGGGGAGGAGGCTGGGGCAGCTGCAATCTAGGGTGCTAGCTGCACACTCGGGCAGACTTACATAGACTGATTGGTGTATTCTGCTGGAAGATTTGTATGTTCATATGTTTGTATGTATGTTCATATGTAAAATCACAGGGACTGTGTTCATGAACAGAGGTCCTAAAATACCTATGTTAAAAATTTGGTGGCAAATGTCCATAAAATGACTATGTTACAAGAGTGCATTTTGCAGTTTCCAAGCACCCTCGTAACTTCACAAATTTGTAGTATTTTCACTCCAGATTTTCAACATTGACATTTTTCCAGACTTCCTTATGAACAGTACAGCTGTCATTTTTCACATCTGGCCTGAAATATGCGTTTACACATCTGGCGCAGAAGACCGCGGTTGCTGTGGGAAATCAATGTTTGGGACAGATTAAGAAAAATCATAGTAACAGTGTTCATGAGCAGAGGTCACAAAATGCTGTTGAAAATTTGGTGAAATAATTCAACTAAATGACTGTGTTACACGCATGTGCTGTGCAGTTTCCACGTACGCTCGGAAGTTTGAGTATTTTTAATATTTTCACTACAGATTTTCAACATTGCCATCTCTTCATACCTCCTTATGAATGGTACAGCTGTCATTCTTCACATCCTGCCCGATCTGTGTTTTCTTGCATCTGGCACACAATGGCACGGTCGCTGTGGAAACTCAGATTTTGGGACACATTGGCAACATCACAGTGCTACTGTTCATGAGAAGAGGTCCCAAATGCTTTCATGAGGTGGGGGCCACAAAATGGCCACGTTGAACATTTGTATTGCAAATACCAACAAATGCCTGGGGCGTTATGATTTCTAACCATAACATCCCACCCTTTACAGACTGACAGACATGAGGGGTGTGCCTTTGGATTACCAACTGTAATGCTCATGCCATTCCAACTCTACCCCCCCCAGCCACTGACAGGCATTGAGCTGTGCCTTCAACTCTTCGACCCCACAGTTCACTCCATTCTATATTGCACCCATTTCAGCATATGTCCTTATGCAGTGGGGCGACTGTAAAGCCGAACACCCCAAGGCACACCTCAACACTTGTCAGCATCTGCAGAACAGAGTGAGGTGAAATGGCATGAACATTATGGGCGACAACACAAACTCATACCCCAACGCCTGTCCGTCTCTGCAGGGTGGAGGTGGGGTTGGCGTGAAGTTCAGTACTTCACTGCCATTCCTACTCTGCATCTGTCTAACCCCTGCATTTCCAATGCTAATAACAGCAAGCAAACATTTGTCATTGACAAATGCTTGTTTTACTTGGTGCACTGTTTATGTGTTAGAAGGGAGTTATAAACGGAAAGATAATTTAATTCATTTTTTTACAATTTAATGGAGTTTCATTTTTAGGGTGTAGCTGGCTTTTTTAGTGAGAGTAAAGGAGGCAGCCATGTCTGTAAGGAAGTCAAGAATGTTTTACAAAAAGCATTGATATGTTAGTGTGCTGTGGCCTGATTGCCAGCACCTTTTTTAAGCTAATGGTATCATCTCACAATTCACATCTGCCAGCCAATCAGGATGCAGCAATTTACCTATCTATTTTGTAACATGGATATCATCACTTCTCAGGTGTTTGAAGGCACACAGCTGCCTAATGGGCCTCACAATGCACTGTCGGAATGACAATATCCTATGATGTATCACACCATGTCACATATTGCTGCTTAATGGTAGTATAATTGTACCCTTTCTGCCAGTCAGAATGTGTGGCTACTATATGATTAATTTCCCTTAACCATGCAGTTGATATAGAATAATGTGTGGGCAACAATAAACAACAAGGCTGTAATTCCATCAAGGGGTTGCCATCATGACAGAGTGACCTTGAAAGTGAAGCTTGAGCATACACTGTTCTCATGGCAACTCTGAGGTCGAAACACAACTTTGGAGTGTATGGCTGTCCATACCTTATACTGTACAGTGTATGGGCTCCATAAAAATGTGAGAGAAAAATCCATGATGACAGCCAGCAAAGGAAAAAGGAAACTTACTGTCTCTCTTGCACGTCTTTTATGAACTCCCTGTTTGCAGTTCTTCTGACCACCCTCCCCAAAGTATGTCCTCACTCCTGCTGAAACCATTTCTCTCTGCTGTCTGTTCAATTTCTCTTTGCTAATACTGGCAGCAACACAAATTGCGGCTCATTGCCAATTGGTCCCCATGCTTACAATGCAGCACTCTTGACCATTAGCGCCCCTCTCACTGCACATTACCTTGTGACATAACTACTGCAGCTGAAGGAAAAGTCATTCTGCTGCAGTAGTTACATCACTACTGCAGCACACAACCACATGTTTCAGTGTATGGATTTCCATACACAATGAATCCTACCCATACACTATAATATGTATGTTATTTCCTATGTTCTGCTTGGATAACCAGAGTAACTACATAGCATGCATCACTTTCAGGTAGCCATCTTGAACAGAAACATAAAATATTCAGACTGCTCAAACATTAATCAAAGAACCATAAAATAAATTAATTTGATAGTGAAAACTTATTCTCCTATCATATACATACTTAATGTCACTGTTGCTTCACAAATTAATATTGAAAAAATATATTAGGAATAGGATTGGGCTTGATACCGATCCTTGGGGGACATCACTGATCACATTAACATTCTTTAATGTGTGCCCATTGATCCTTACTTTCTCAGTTCCATTTGAGAAACATTTTTTGACCCAGCATGATCTGTTTTGGTAGACTAAGTGCAAAATTGTGCTGTTTTACAGTATTTATATAAATACTGAAGTGCCAGCACATAGACATCCCCTGTGTCTTAGCCCATCACTCACATCATCACAGGGCTGGCCTCGGGGGACAGTGGGACTTACAGTTTGGCAACATGGTGGGCTGGGTGATGCAGGATCAACTAGATATAGCCTGAAGTTATGTAAGGAATAAGATATGACGACGTATGGTTTATGGCCTGATAAGAGCACACCCCAGGTGCGTAATGAGGCATGAGGTGCTTGCGCCCTGTGCCTTTTGCACCTGGAAAGTGCTCTTATCAGGTCATAAACCACACCTCATAGTGTCTAATTCTGCTTATAAAATGGGCCCCTTGTGAAAAATGGTATTTAAATATTTCAGATAACAAGTTTTAAAAGTATGTTACTATAAATACAAAAAAATAGTCCCTGTCCATGTAAAGTATTTGCAATTATAAAATGGGTAGAGAATAGCATATTTAAAAGAAAGACACTAGAGGGCATTGTTGTCTGTGTCTCACCCCTTATCTGCCCCCCCACACACATTTTATTTATTTGTTTGTTTTATTATTTGTTTTGTTTATTTAAGCATTAGGCTCTGTTGTGTCTGGAGCATGAGAGGGCTGGATTTCAGTGGCAGTTGCTGTATGCACTTGAGCAACTACTAGTTTTACGGTCAGCTTGTATTTCACTTTTTCATATTTGTGTCAGTTGCTTTTATGTTGTGTGCTTCTGTGCCTGTTTCTGATAATGATTTTTTGATGTATAGTCTAGGGTAATGAGGATCTGATTACAACGGCACCAACCACTGGATGTGCTGATCTATAAGCAAACCACTTCGGTTTTGCGGTCAGGTTTTAGTATTGCAGTCAGATTCCTAATGTGTTGAATGCCAGGACGGTTTCTTTCAAAACAATATAAGCCATTTGATTATGTGTGTGGGGGGGGCTGGAGACTTGCGATTGGATTAATGGTCAGCGCTGCAGCGATCACAGAGAAAGCAAGTGCCTGAGCTGCCCATTGTTCATAGCTGGATCTGTGGAGCTGCAGCTACTGAGGAGCCATGGCTCGGTGGCCTTCCATAAACATTTATGAAGAAATAGGGTAAGAAATGTAAGGTTCTAATTTTAGGTGTCGGGAAAATGAAATTTTGGGCTTTATTTATTGATTTTACTCTTTAGTAGAGTTTTTAAAATGTGAGAATGGTATTTTTTACAGTTAAGGCATTTATTTATTTATTTCAATCTAGGATTACAATACCTTTGAGCCGAGGCTCTTTTACAAATGTTCCACATCAGCGTGTGCAACAGTTATCATTTTTAGTTACAAACATATAGTCATTGACTTACAGACATGTAATAACTAGTACAAAGACTTGAGCTATGAGCAAGACAAGGGAAGGGGTGGGTGGGTGGGTGGGGAGGAAGTGAGGGTAGGAGATTGGGAGGGAAGGAGGTGCAGGGGTGAGGAGGAATGGGAGGTGGTTGGGGGTGGGGGCAGGAATGGAGATACGGGGGGGTGGGTGAGAGCAGGAGACAGTGCAGCCAGGGGGCCTTGTTGAGGGAATATGACAGGGAAGGTGCTAGGGGTGCAAAGACTGATTGTAAGTGCTGGGTGCTGGGGTATTTGCAGCTGGAGTGGTGGAAATGTTAAGATGGGCACCGTAGGATACAAGCAGTGAGAGGCACAGCTTGGACTTGAAGAGGCCGAGTGTTGAGCGTCGCTATGTCGCTAGCTAAGAGAGTTGAGCCAGTTGGATGCCCGATAGGTGAATGATCTTTGTCCTTGGGTCATACAACATTGTGGGATATGTAGTAGATGGGAATTGGATTTCCTTGTAGTGACGTTCCTATGTCTAGGCTTAAGGAGGGCACAGACACCAGGTGGGGCTGTTTTTACAATACTAACATGACTGACACAAAACAAAAGTTTCTTGAAGGCATTGATCACTAACATTTGGTTGGCATAAGTAGTAATGTACCAGTTGCCAGTATATGCCCTGATAAGGACATGGTAAATGGTAACTCTTAGCCAACCAAAACTCAGGACATTTTCTACCCATTTTATAAGAATATATGGGTAATTAAAAAATTATCTTTTACCTCCTTTTGCTTAATTGGGATCTAGACGTCCTACATCATTAGTGCAGGGGAACTGAGTGGCCCCCTTTAATAGTTTTTGATCTACTACAGATGCAGTTTTTAAGTTTAAAGGTTTTTCATATGCACATTTTGCAGTTGAATGCTTCCTGAGAATTCAGTCATTCACTATTCAGAACAGTTAAGAATTCCAGCCTGGTGAATTTCAACTAATATGCTTGAAAATATTTAATTCACATCCAACTAGCACTCAGTTGGTGCCTACTGTAGATAGCCACTAGTTGCGTGAGCTGTGTTTTTTCTGTCCCATTGGTCACAGTAGTCCTGCCCATGTCTGGTATTCAAAGCAAGTTAGGTGCAAGTGTTATTGTGTAATTGCCATTTTTTGGGGATGTTCTAGTACTTATGTCCAAAAACAGCAGCATGCATCAAAGCCTGGACAAATACTGCTGTAACATAGGTTGGACTATTGCAACCCATCTGACTCACTAAAGATAGAACTTAGTGCCTTGGGTTGACCACGGATGAGTACAGTGGGGACATTTTGAGAAACTGTGTCCTTGACTAGCTATTTGGATTTTCTTTTGAGGCTGTACTTTTTAAAATTGTGTTTTTATAAATGTAGTTTCAGGCTCAAATTTGCATTCTAGACTTGTTCTGAATGACAAGTTCCACCAGCAGAAGACCAGCTGAATGCTAATTCCACTACCAAAATGCTTAAAAAGCAACTCTATTATAATAAAAAGCTTCAAAACACTAGATTTACAGCAATTATATCCAAACTTTATTGTTTCCTATATATATATAAAATTTATTTATTTATTTATTTATTACTAGGATTACAAATACCTTTGAATCAAGGGTTCTTTTATAAAGGTTCTGCATCAGCAATGGGAGCAAGCAAAACAGTGGCAAGATACAATACAAGGTCAGGATGTTATGTTAACATAAAAGCGAGCAGAGGTAAGCTACGATACAGGTCAGGAGGTCAACGTAGTAGCAAAAGACAGTACATGTGTATAGACTAGCACAGTAGCAAACAGTCAGTGGCAAACAACAATGCACAATTAACAATCCGGGTGCATATATAGCAAGACACAGATAGAAATGAAAACCATCCTAGGGGTGACATAAGTGCCGCAAGGGGGATAAGAGGGGGAGAGGTGTTGAAAAGGGGGGTAGGCAGTCAAGGATTTGACATTGTCATAAGTGCAAGAACAGAAAGATAAGTGCTAGGTAGTCTGGGGTGGAGCAACAAGAGATAAGGTGATAGGGAGTGGGAGACAGGA
This sequence comes from Neoceratodus forsteri, assembly GCA_016271365.2. Classification (NCBI taxonomy): domain Eukaryota; kingdom Metazoa; phylum Chordata; order Ceratodontiformes; family Ceratodontidae; genus Neoceratodus; species Neoceratodus forsteri. The sequence continues at coordinate 137,237,150 of JADMNL010000025.1, forward strand.
GGAGAGGAGTGGGAGAGGAGATAGAATGGTAGGTGGAGTGATAGGAGCAGAATTCTGGGTGGGTGGGGTGGGAGAGAGATGTGGAGTAGTAGGGGATGGAGGGGTGGGGAGAAGTGAGGGCGTAGCAAGGTAAGAGAGAAGAGGAGGGAGAGGTGAAACAAAGCTGCAAGCCTAGGCAGAGCAGTTACAGCTGCTGAGGTCAGCGAGGTGCTGGAGGAGTTTATGTTTGAATGGGCCAAGCTTGTTTTCAGTTGCAATTTTTTAGGGGGAAAGTTGTTTAGCAGCGGGGGCCCTGGTGTGAAAAGCACATTGAGCCTGGTTGGTGTGGCAGAATGGAACGATAAACGTAGGTTTGAGGGAACTGCGCTTAAAATGTGCAGTGACTTGGGCAGCATTAAGGCATGAGTTGCATGGGGTGTGAGGTTAAGACAGATTTTCTTAGCCAGTAGGCAGGTCTGGTAGGCAAGTCTACTATTTTGATTGAGCCAGTTGGATTGCTTGTAGAGATCACAGGTATGCATATGCTTCCCTGCACCAGTGAGAAGTCTACAGCATTTGTTAAGGGCTGTCTTGACCAGTTTTAGGGTGGTATCAATGGCAGCCCCATAGAAGACAAGCCCATAATTAATTATGGGTAGGACTGAGGGAGTTATGGCTGCACACATAGCTTCTTTGGTAAGACAGCGACGGTGGTGGTAGAGGCCCCCAATTCTTGAGTTGACTGATTTTAAGATGTGTTGAACATGCGAGCTGAAAGATATTGTGCAATCAAGGGTGATACAAAGGTATTTAAACTCCTGCACTTGCTCAAGTGGCTGTTCAAGTTCATTATGTATGGTGAAGTTTATGGATCTGTATTTTCTGTGAGAGCTATGGAATAGTATGGACTGTTTTTTTATAATTCATCAACAGCTTATGTTGGAGAAGCCAGGTTTCAACTAGGCTGACATTCATCTGTAGCACCTTGGAGGGCAAGACGGGGCCACTATGGGAGGAAAAGAGGACTGCATCATCAGCATAGAGTATTAAGTTATTATTGCAAGCTGCAGGAAGAGTATTGATGAAAAGGTTGAAAAGTAGAGGGCCAAGGATGGAACTCTGGGGTACACCAGAGCAGACAGGAAGGGCACTTGAGAGAGAGTCAATGATTTAGACTTTTTGGCTCCTTGCCAAGAGGTAGCTTTCAAACCATTTGGTTAATAATGATAATAATAAAACTTTATTTATTAAGTGCCTTTCAAGCACCCAGGCACTGTACAGGTAAACAATAAAATCACAGAAATAAATATATAAATAAAAATCATAATAATACGAACATCAATCCATAAAAGCTTGTCTCCATAGATGGGTCTTAAGTTCCCGCTTAAAGCTCCCCACGGTCGTGCATTCCCGTGGCTGGCAGGGCAGAGAATTCCAGAGGGTTGGGGCTATAAACATAAAAGCCTGGGCCCCAGAAGATTTTAAAATAACTCTCGGAACCTCCAGCAACCCATCAGCCGAACGGAGCTGTCGTCCAGGGCTGTAGGGAATCAGAAGCTCTTTCAAGTATCTGGGGTCAAGTCTGTGCAGGGGTTTGTAGGTCAAAAGACCTACTTTAAAGGTGATCCACCACTGTATCAGCAACCAGTGCAGATTGCGCAGTAGAGGGGTAATGTGTGTCCTTCTTGACACCTTCATTAGCTAGCCCAAGGGAGGAGAGTGAGTGAAGCAGGAGCTGGTGATTCATGGTGTCAAATGCCTTGGTCAAATCAATGAACACCACACCCAGGAGGTGGCCAGTGTCATTCGCCTTGTGAATATGGCTGGTGAAGTCAAGCAGGGCAGTGGTAGTACTATGGGCTTTTCTAAAGCCATGTTGTTGAGGGCAGAGTAAGTTACATTTATTGAGGTGTTCAGACAACTGGTCAGCTACAATTCATTCCAACACCTTGGAGAGTGCTGGGAGGATAGAGATAGGGTGGTAGTTAGAAAGAAGAGACCTGTCACCACTTTTACGAATGGGTATGACCACTGCTGATTTCCAGAGCTGGGGGAATTGTTTATGAGAGAGTGAGAGATTCAGAAGTTTAGTGAGAGGTTGTAGGACAACGCCAAGGGAGAGATAGAGGAGTTTGAGGTCAAGGGTATCGCTGCTGAAACTGGCTTTGCTTAGCACTTTGTTAAGATATCTTTTTGCTTCAGACATGGATACCCTTTTAAAGTAGAATGGGGGTATTACTGTGGAGATTGATTTTATTATTGAGGCAGTGCCAGGCAGAGTTGTCAAAGAAGTTGGGGGGAAGGACACTGCTAAGATCAGTGAATGCGAGATTAAAGGAGTCCACTATTTCTTTGGGGTCCTGTAAAGTGGAGCAGTTAACCTCAAGTCATAGTGGGGGAGGATTTGCTTGGTTTACCCATGAGGCTTTTGATGTTCTCCCAGAAGGGTTTGCTATTTCTCCAGGAGTTAGTAAGTTCCTGGTTGTAGATGACTTGCTTTGCTCTGCATATAGCTATTGTGCACTGGTTCCTAGCCACGTTGTAGAGGTGCATATCATTTGGTTTCCCTGAGCCATGGCTCGGTGCTAGAGGTTATTTTGGGTTTGCATCATGGAGATGAGTTTGGAGTTAATCCAGTGATTAGTGGTAGACTGAGTTTTGCGTTTATGTAGGGAGGCAAAACTGTTACAAACTTTGTTAAACTGGGCAATGAAGAAGTCAAGTGCTTGGTCGACACTGCTGAAGGAGTCAAGGGGAGTCCAGTCAACCGTAGACAGGGCAGCAAGGAATTCTGGAGCTTTCTTTTTGTGAAGATTTATAGGAGAAAGAGTACTTAGGTTTAGGTGCCTTGTTTGACCAGTGGCAAATAACTGGGGAGTGATCACTGAGAGCATCTGGGAGAACTTCCATGTTAGTGATTCTGCTGAGATGAGAGGTGAGAATCAGGTCAAGTAAGGAGCTACTACCAGACTTATAATTAAACCTAGTGGGAGAGGCGACCATATATATGCAATAAGGTACAAATGGGTGTGTGTAAAACATATTTTACAGCATGACCAGGGGTCTAGTAAGGCACAAGGCTGAATGCTGAGTGACTTCAGCCACACTGTGCAGTAAAATATGTTTTACACACATCCCTGAGTACCTTATTGCGCTTATAAAATTGGCTCCTTTATTTTTTTACTTTTTACTGTTGGGAAAAGTATGTTTATATGTAGAAACAATAGATGTACTTGTGTCCATTTGTGATAAAATAGTCCTTCCACCCACTGCAAGTGATGTCAATGATGATCTCATTGTATTATTGCCTACTGTCTTCTTCCTGTTTTTTTTTTCTGTTTTTCTCCACATTCAAGATATGGAATGTTTACCATGGAATATATGGATTCAAACTTCTGCTCAGTTCCACTGGCAGAATGTTTCTCTCCTAACATACTGTACACACAGGCAACAAAGGCCTTTGTTACAGACGGAGACTCAATTATCTGACTGTCAGGGCAAGAAGAAGGGAGTAATTCAAAAAAAGGGGGGGCAGTTATTTTTTTAACTCTGTGTCAAGAAGTTCTGTTAAGCAAAGAGTCATAATAAGGACTTCCTACAACATGAAGACTTTCCTTTTAATGTATTCCTGTTGAATGCTGTTGTATATGATGCATTTTTTTCTTAATAATTTTTGCTCATTTCACTTGGACACTGTTCACACAGGATTGAGATAAAATGAAATTTCTGGCTGGTTTCCCAGCAAGCTTTGTCAAGTACAAATGTACGAAATGCCAGACAGGAACAGAGATGCCTGAGTTGCATCTAGTCTGCAATGCTGATATGAATGGAGAGACTGCCTTTTTAAACTGTGATGCATGTTGCACTTCAGATAAAGAGATCGGCACATATCATGTGAACTCCATTTGTTGTGCAAGTTTTTCTTTCTCTAAAAAGCTGCTAAAAGTGTGGCTTCAGGATGGTGCCAGCTTTATTTGCCTCGCATCCACCTTCCCCACCCAGGAAGTATGTATTTCTTTGGACTTAAAATGTAGTCACTAAATGCCTGGCCATCAACAATATTCCCACCCATCTCAGCTGGTGCTGCACTGTTATGTGGGACAGCCTGGATCCTGTGTTATTTATTCATTTATGTATTTTTGACTGGGATAGGACAACTAGACTATACTGCCTATTTTCAGGCTTGTCCTGGGGGGGGGGGCACTGTTGGTGATATTTCAGTGAAAGGGGGAACATTTTCCCGGGAACATTCCCCTACTCTTTTTTGACAAGTGTCATGGAATCTTTACCTCTGCATGAACTACCACCAGAAAAGGCAGCCAGGCCCTTGGTTTCCTATCTCATCCAAAAGATGGCACACCCTGACAGTACAGCAACCCCGACTAATGTACTCGGGTGCCAGGGTTTATGGTATGAGTCCAATCCTGATGCAGCACTAGAACCCATGACCTCCTGGCCCAGAGGCAAATGTGCTACCAACTGAACCATGCTGAGCCTGATGTACACTCTCCTGTCACAGTGCATTCTATGGTGGGAAGCCAACCACACACAGAAAGGAAGGTAGGAAAGAAGCAAACTATATAAGAGACTGAGGACACTTGTCTGAAAGCATACTTGTCCACAGTCTACCCCCCCACCCCAACCCCAGAGGATGAGAGCGTTGCTATCAATGCCATTATGTCTGGGGTAGGGGGGAACTTTGGCTGCCATTAGGTCTAGTGTGGTAGCTTTCCTGTCATTAGGTCATTTTTTAAATTTCTTAAAGCAGATTGGTATTAAAATTGTGGTCATCCCTTATATGGAATGTGAGGAAGGGTAGTGCAGCAGAAGGTCATGCAGTACGGAGAAAAGTATACCTCAAAAAAGCCTTGCTTGGCTGACCTGACAGTGCCCAGTGGTAATGTCCATCTGGCCCAGGGTTCATGGCGTGGGTGTACAGATGATGTGAGGGGGACTGAATAATAAGAAAGACCACAGGGCATAGTCAAGTGAACAACATTGTTGTCAGAAAAATAATGAAAGAAAGCTGGGAAGACTGAAGAAAAGATGAATCCAAGGCAAGAAAGCTAAGGAAATGGAAGAAGTAATCAGAGAAAAAAAGAGAAATAATCACACTGACACTGCAGATGTTCACTTTTTTCAAATTATATTTATATGCCACTGCAGGACAATATTGAAATAATAAAATATGTGTATTACTAATAATACTAGACTTGGTTAACACTGATCCTAGTGGAGGCTGAGCCAAGCCAGCAGTTTTGGCATAAGAAAAGGAAGTTAAAGCAGAAAATAGAAAATAATGGATAGGTGACTTTGTATTTCGAAGCTTCTCTTTACATGCCAGAGGTATGTTATATATATCTAATTATATATTGTGGTGGTATGGTCATGCCCCTCTAGTTAGGGTTCAACAGCCACTTCTATGCTAAACTTAAAATTTTGCACTTTAATAACTTCCCAACCATTCAACTGATGTGCATGAAATTTTGCACAAGCCATCAGGAAATAAAGCTGTCTTGCTGTACCAAGTGTTGTTCTGGTCAGATGCGTGGGTGCAGAGATACAGGTGTGAAAGTTTGAAAATGACCTTTCTTTTGTAATTTCTTTGTCATGCCGCAGCACAAAAATGGTTTGGAATTTTGTTCTGAAATTTTTAGGGTACAAAAGTCTCTGGTCACAGATGTGTCTTTTGAAGATTTGGTGAAAGAATATTAATCTGTTCCAAAGTTATTAAATTTCAAAATGTTCCATTATTTCATATGGGAATTTCACTCTCCAGTTAGATGTCCCACTCAAGAAAGGATTCTTTGCTGCAAATGGGCAATTCTTTTTTGCAAATGGGGAACCTTTTTCAATGTTGCCGTCATCTTGTTTTTTCTTACCGAAGCAAACAAAATTTAAAAACTGAATAAAATATTTTCTGAAGCAACCAACACATGTTCTGCCAGCCAAGACCTGTTCTAATTTGAACATGCTGAACTCCTTTCCACAAATTGTGAAAAAAAAGAAACATGAAACAGTATCCTGTTTTGCAATTTGCAAAAAAGGATTTTTCTTTGTCCACAAATTGTGAAACAAGAAATGTGAAACAGGATCCTGATTTCAATTTGCAAAAAATAATTTTATGCAGCTGTTCTATTGTCACTTCATAGTGAAGAAACAATTTGGAATTTTAGTTCAAATGTTTCGGGGTACAAAGGGCTTATTCCACAGATGTACCCTTTGCTGGTCTGGTGAAAGCAGATTACTTTGCTGTGGAGTTGTGGGGGGCTACATCGTCCTTCATTTCCCATAGGATAACATTGTAATGTGAGGTGTACCCAGTTGTTTCTTTGTCGCTCCACTGTGAAGACATGGTTTGCAATTGTGGTCTGAACTTTTCAGGGTACAAATAGCTTACCCCATGGTCTTGGATGTGCCTTGTGCTGGTTTGGTGAAAATATATTTATCTGATGTGGAGTTATACGGGTTTCAAATTTTGCTGTGTTTCCCATAGGATAACATTGCTATGTGAGGTGTGTCTTTGGCAATGTGCATCATGATATGTGAGACAATTACACTATCTTAAAAATTATACATTAATGGGAGCGCAGGGTCCAGAGGGCCCTGTGTTCCCACAGGGAAATAAGGATATTATTACAGTATCTCAAAAATTATGGATGAATGGGAGTGCAGGGTCAACATGCAAATATGGATACCACTATGGACTGATGGGAGCTCAGGGACCTGAGGGCCCTGCACTCCCACATGGAAATAAGGATACAATTACAATACCTCAAAAATTATGGATGGTGGCCTGATGGGAGTGCAGGGTCCAGAGGGCCCTGCGCTCCCAGAGGTAAATAAGAATACAATTATATTATCTCAAAAAGTAAGGAAATTCTTTGCAAAAAATGTTGTTAATGCACTAGTTCGGGTTCCAGTGAGAAAAGTAAGGAACTGTGCTGTTGGGGTTTCTAACCTGAACATCCCAACCCAACCCTGCAGGTAGCAACAGGTGTTTAGTGTGCCTTGGGTTCATCAAGCCTAATGGTCACCACATTCTTATATTCTATACCCATCTCAGCTTAGTTACACATGGAATGGCATGAGCATTAGGGCTGACAAACCCAAGGCATGACTGATGCTTGTTGCTGCCTGCAGGGTGAAGTTGGGGTGTTAGAGTTGGACACCCTAACAACACATTTCCCTACTGTTGTCACTGGAACCCTAGCTAGTGCCTTAATGATTTTTAATTTTTTGCAAAGAATATATTATAGGGGCACAGTCGTGTCCCTATAGTTAGAGTTGAGTAGCATGTTTAACGTTAAACGTCAAATTGTGCACTTTAATAACATTGCAATTGATCAATCAATTTGCACAAAATGTAGCATGCTCTATCCCGTGGTGTAGATCCCTTGATATGGCAAGTTTCTTTTTGGTTGGATGTGTGTACTCTGAGATTCGGATAGTAAAAAAATCTTAAAAGTCACTTTTTGTAGTTTTTTTCTCATCAACTTGTGCCCAGATGTTGTGGAATTTTTATGTGAAATTTTTAAGGTAGAAACAGCTTGGGTAACAGAACTGCCATAAGTTTGTTTGGTGAAAAAATATTAATCTGTTGCAAAGTTACTCAGCTTTTAAGTTCCCATTATTTTCAATGGGAAGATCACTCTCCAGGATAGAGGGATTAAGTTGGACGAAGGATTTGGCCTCATGAAAAATAAATCTTTTTCATGAGGGGCCAATCCTTTTTTGTCAGAAAAAAATTATTTTTCATGAGCCACCCTCTTGTTTTCTTTTTTTCTCACACAACAAATTGTCAAAACACTATCCAGGGATGTCTTTTGCAGACATCCAAACATGCATCTTGCTCATCGAGAGCTGACGTACTTCATTGTGTAATTTGTTACAGTTCCCATGCCCTGTGAACACTTTTTTTCAACTATTTAAATCCTTTTTCTCCACTCACTAAGTTCCTTTTTCACGAGTCCTTTTTCGTTCACACAAAAATAGAAATCAGCTGGTGAAAAAAGACTAACCTACTGTTCCTGATGTTTGCTTTTTTATTACCTGGTGATCCAGTGGTTCCTCCCTTCCCCCATTCTCTGATTGCTATGCCTAATCTATTTCTTCATTCCTTGGTGGTCCAGTTGTCCCCCCTCATTCATTCTCCAGTTGTCATCCCCAATGTCTTTCTTTATTCCCTGGTGGTTCAGTGCTCCCATCCCCTCTCCCATGTTCTGATCACTGTCCCTGATGTATTTCTTCATTCCCTGGTGGTCCACTGGTCCCTCCCCTCCACATTCTCCAGTCACTGTCCCTGATGTAGTTCTTCATTCCCTGCTGGTCCTGTCCTGTGGTCCCTCCCTCCCCTCTTTTCTGTTTGCCTCCCCAATGTATTTCTTCATTCCCTGGTGGTCAAGTGGTCCCTCCCTCCTCCCCGTTCTCCAATTACCGGGCTTATGTCCAAAATGTATTCCCAGGTGAAATAGCAGGTATAGAGATCACTCACCCCTGCTTATAGATACACAATAAAAGTGCACACTACACTTAGTATGCATTCAGCATTTTATTTTACTTCAGATAATGCAGCATAGTGTGAACAGATGCAGCCAAAACCAAAGGGGTGAGTGACCTCTACACCTGCTATTCAACTGGACTGCCTTTTGGAGAAGCACTGCCACCCCAGTGCTCATCTCTCCTGCTTTCTGTATTCCCTGGTTGTCCAGTAGTCCTTCCCCCTTCCCCATACTCTGATCACCATCCCAATGTTTTTTCTTTTTTTTAAGCCTGTACAAAAAAAGGGCCCCTTGACGATCAGACCCCCAACCTCCCACTCAGCACCCACCACCCCACACCCCTCCAGTACACCCCCACTCACCTGAACAGATCCCAGGTTCAAGCCTCACTCTCCCGATTGGAGACACATCTTGCTGCTGGAACCAGCAACTGCAATATGAGAAACTAAGGTAAATGCAGTTGAATGTGTGGGGGTTCAACTTTTATGTATAACCTAGCCATTTTTTTTTTAGATTCTGACCCCAAATTTTCAACATGGCCTTTTGGGGACACCACCTCATGAACAATATAACTATCAATAAGTAGGGAAATGGGCAGACTGGGGGTGGGCCAAGCAGTCCGTATCTGCTGTCAAAGTTTATGTTTCTATGTCATTATGCAACTCCCACCTGAAAGGTGATTTTACGGTCAGTTGGCAAAATTACATTTTGGGCAGTTTTTTCCTTGACCTTGTTTATGAGGTGTGGTCATAAGAAGGCTATGTTGAAAATTTGGGGTCAAAATATGAAAAAATGCTTTAGTTATGACCATTCATTGCAATTTCACTATGCCTACATGTAACCATAGACATTTTAAATATTTTGACCCCAGATTTTCAACATAGCCTTCTTATTACCCCTCCTCATGTACGTCACAGCTCTGTCATTTTTCAAATCCTTCCCAACATGTGTTTTCACACATGTGGTGCAGAATGGCATTGCATTTGTGCAGAATTACATTTTGACAGGGATTCAAAAATTTTCTGTACCAGGTACATGAGGTGGAGTAATAAGATAGCTATGCTGACAATTTGGTCACTGTTGTGCTATAAATGGAAGTGCAGGGCCCGGAGGGCCCTGTGCTTTCCCAGCTACATACATATACACATCTATGGAGGGATGGGAGTGCAGGGTCTGAAGGAACCTGGGCTTCCACAGTAAAATAAGGATGCTATTATACAACCTCTAAAAGTAAGGAAATAAGTTGCACAGAACTTTGTTAATGTCCCATTTGGGCCTTGGGCTTCTCAAGCCTGACAATCACCCCATTCTCATAAAGTCTACACATCTGACCTTATTTACAGATGGTATGGGGTTAGTGTTAGGCTTGAGAAGCCCAAGGCACACCCCACAGCTGCTGTTCTGCCTGGTTTGGGAGGGTGGGGTGTTATGGAAACCCTAATGCCTCATTTCCCAATTATTGTTGCTTTGACCCTAACTGGAGCATTAACAAAGTTTTTGTGGGGATAGATATATATTACAGAAACCTTCATAAACACTTAGACACTTATGGCTTCAGTATTTTTATAATTGGAGCAAGGAACTAACACATAGTACTTGTGTTTCACTGCTTATGTTTTGAAATCCATAGTGGGAAATAATGCTCTTGTGTCAAAAGTATAAAAGCGAACAACATCTTTTCTCTTTCCTTACACAGTTAACATCTTTTTATCCTCTGTAAAGAAGTACAATGAACCAAAAATAAACAAACATTTGTCAATGCCAAATGTTTGCTTGCAGTGTTGGGACAACTCTGAAAAACATAATGGCCCAGATATTCAAACTGCACTCAAAAGTAGCGCAACAGCAGGAGCAAGCACCAACCAGTTGCGCAAATGCGCAACAGGTGCGATATTCAAACATGGAGCAGAGCAAATAGCGCAAGCAACCAACGTCTGAATATCGCACATACTGCGCCATCGCGCAACCAGGAAGGAGAAGCTGAGCCAAAATGTTGCGCTTATGGCGCAACCATGGAAGCTCAGCTGAGCATTCCAGAGTCGCCATAGTGCAAGCACAGCCCCCCAGAGCAATGGAACTGCACATCCAGGGAGGCAGGCTGGGGCCCACCGCCAGCCATGCCACACATGGGCACAGGAACACACTGCAGAACCCACACCACACCGGCACACCCCAAGCACAGCATCACTGGGGGTGGGACGGATGATCCACGTGCCCATGGGGACAAGCCAACAAAGCATAGCAGAGCCCTGACACCCCAGCACAACCACTGGCAGGCAGAGAGTGCCACACACAGGGGGTTGACAACCACAGTGCACATCAGCCCCCCGTATGCACAGCGCACCCTGCACTGTGACCCCAAGACACCACCCATGTGCAGTGACTGGCACTTCAGGAAACCATGCAGTCCCCCAGCACTCATCAGCCCGTGCAACACAGAAGCCTACAAGCCAGACACACTCTGTGCACCCAGCAGTGGTGGCAGCAGGCAACAAGACCAACCGAAGGCACTGCCATGCTGGAGATACCTCCCATGCACACACATGCACACACACACACACACACACATACCAGGACCATACCAGCCCAGATGGCATGTACACCCTGCAACTGAGCACCCATAGCCAGCTGCAAATCAGAGACCAACACAGTATTCATATCAAAATAGAAATGTATATTTAAAGGACTAATCACAAAACCAAGTGAAACTATGTACAAGTGGGGGGGACAGGTAAAAGGCAGGGGTGTTCAAGGAGGAGGGAATAACAACTTGTAGAGGGAAGGCAGGGTGATAGGGATGGGAGAAGTGGGAAGGGAATGTGGGCTATGGCCCAGCTGGCTGCTGGTCCTCCCCCTGCTGGCGCCCCCTCCTGTGGCTCCTTCGCCGATCACCCTGGCGCTGTATGGCCTGCAGGACCTCCTGGTTCCGATCTGCAACCTGGCTGAGGTGCAAGATCCTGGAACATCCTCCTGAGTACCTCGAGGCCTTAGGAAAATGGGAACACAGTCAATGGCTGAGACTGACCACAACCCTGAACACCCACCCAACCTGCAAGCCATATAGCCCAATGTCCCGCACCTGTGATGGCATGCACCCACCCACAGTGAACATGCACATGGCTATCACAAACAGGCGGCACCAGCTACAGCACCACCACCCACACACACTGCCCACATCTAATCACAGTACAAACTAGGCTGGCAAGTGATGTGGCAATGTGGTGCGATGCCAGTTACACAGCTATGTGCCCAGTGCATGCCTGGACCACCAGTGATGCATACACAGACGTGCGCGTGATACTGCACTGTGATGCAGGTCACCTGTGTCATGCCTCATACATGGATACATAGACAGTGTCGGCAGATAAGGCCTATGGGACACCCAGTCTGTCCATTTGACCTTGTACGCTCACTCTGTTGTCCTATAAGTCCGCCCCTTACCCCTGACCTCCAGAATTCCGTTATGGCTAACCCATGCATTCACAAATCCTGTGACCAAGTCAGCCCCACCACTTCCTCTGGCAGGGTGTTCCACTTGTCCACCACCCATTCTGTGAAGAATACTTCCTCATGTTTCCTCTGAATCGTCCCCCTCCAACTTCATCCTATGCCCTCTAGTCCTGGAACATCCTTTACGCTTAAAAATATTGTTTTCCTGCACTCTGTTCCCCCCTGTAAGATACTTGTATGTCCCCATCATATCCTCCACACCCTCCTCCCCTTCAGGGAGTACATGTTCAGTTCCGTCAACCTGTCTACATAGGGACCTGTGATGCAATCCATGCACCATCCATGTCGCCTCCTCTGAACCCTCTCCACCCAGTCCATGTCCATACGAGGTATGGTCTCCAGAACTGTACACTGTACTCCAGGTGAGACTCACTAAGTGTTTTGTATAGTGGAATTATGACCTCCCTTTGGTTGTGTCCCATGGCTGGTAGTCTTGCCCCCAGCATGCAATAGCATCCATGAAGTAATGATACTCACACTCCTCCAGCAGCTGGGTCTGACACTGCTGCTGCTGCTGCTGCTGCTGCTGTTGGGGCTGTACCCCCGGCACCAGGGCCATGGCATGGCCCACGCACCCAGGTCCTGTGTCCTCAATCCGCCTGTGGGAGACATATGTTGAGACAAACATCAGTGTGACTCAAAAGCAGAGTGCCCCTGCCCCAGTGAGAGTGCCTGCCCACACAGCCATAACCAACCATCGCACAGCTGCACACTGACACACCTATGCACAGCCACCCAAGCACACACACCCCTACAGAGAATATGGTGCATAGATGGTACACTCACCTGGCCTAGGCACCACGCCCGCCTGGCACGGTGAACGCAGCCGCCAGGGAGTTCCGCTCCCTCGGCGGAGGTCAGTGTACCAGTGCCGGCACTGCTCAGCAGACCGCTCCGCCAGTGACCACCAGGTCAGTGGCCACTTGCTGCCACATCGTGGTCCTAGGCATGGTGAGGGGGCCTCACCACAGTGCCTCACAGTGGGGCTCCACCAGGGCCACCAGGTTGGCCACTTCAAGCTGGCTCAGGACGCCCTCCTCCTCAGCCATGGCACCAACTTTACAGCAGGCAATATGGCGCCCCGCTGCGCCGTAACCCCACGTGGAGTTGTTGCGCAATAGACCACCACAGGCTCCAATCGCGCTGTTCGAACAGCGCCGTCACTTTACATGGCGCTGTCACCGGACAGTGCAATAGGGACGTACACATGGCATGCCAACAGCGCCAGGGGTCAGAGGGCATACACAAGGTCACGGCAATGATGCAAGGCTACGCACAGCGCCATGGGACGTATAGGCATCCTGCGCGATCGTTGCCAGCTGAGCACCAGTGCCACAGTGGACTACGCAGTAGTGCCACCAGCCGCCTATAGTGCCCAGTGCTGTAGCGCCACTGGCACAATGGTGGCCATGGTTGAATCATCTATCGCTATCAGCAGGTCTGCAGCACGATAGACGCATGCGAAGCTGCCTGGCATGCGCGCAATGCGGTGTGGCACGCAGCCACAAACCTGCGCCATTGGCTCAGCGGACCTTCCGTATTGCGCAAAGTGCAAATACGCGATATTCAGCCGACATATGCAAATCATCCGATCAGCCATTCAAAGACGCAGTGGCACGATTAGCATGTCATTAAAGTTGAGCCACACCTCATTTGCAGTTGCGCTATAAAAATGCGACTGTGGGTTGTGCTGGCCAGATTTGGTTACTGCAGGTGAGAGGTGAGATACATGCTGTGTGATGCTTAGGACAATGCTCATGGGCGGAGGATGATAAAGGCTGAGGGGGCTGAGCATGAAAAGGGCACTTAGAAAGGGACAAAGGGCACCCTTTCTATCAGTATCTGCCATGCGGAGAGGAAACGGGGGGGCTTCTGCACCCCCCCGGGCCGGCAGCTATGCTCATGGGGAAATGCTGTTGACTGCACAGTGACAGGTGTCCACTTCCACCCATACAGATCACCATGACTGACCAGAGCCAAGCTGAGGGTGTGGGACGGCGGGCGTGAGGAGGCCGAACTTCACCGCTGGCAGAGACAGAGGCCCTCTTCCAGGCCTACCTGGAGGATGAGCCAACATTGAGTGGACTGAACGGGCACCCCTCAGAGCGCAGCAGCTGCATGGGAGGGGGTAGCTCGGGCCGTCAACCTGCACGGAAGCCACCAGCGCTCCGTGCAGGAATGCAGGAAGAAGATGGGGACTGACCGCAGGAGGCTGAAGGAGAAGGTGGCAGCCTTCAGGGTGGCATGTGCTGGCACGGGTGGGGGCCCACCAGTGGTGTTGCAGCTGACCCCTACAGAGGAGACATTGGTCGCGGCCATGCAGCCGAGTGCTATTGCGGGCGTACCAGGCAGAGGATTCCAGACAGGTGGAAGCCCATCACTGCACGGTATGACATGGTGATGTTGTTGGGGGAGGGCTGTTGTTCACATGCACTCACATGTACTCTCTTTCTGTTACAGATCCTGTTCGTCTGCAAGAGACGGTGGTGGTGGTGGGTCCAGACAGTGAGGCAGACCTGCTGGATGTGGAGGAGGGAGCATCCACCTCCGCCACCAGCCTGCAGGCACTGCAGCAGCATGCACGCTGGGCCAACAACCTGGTGTCAGTGATACGGGTAGGGGTGCACAGCCTGTGTCACAGCAGTCTGGCACGCAAGTATGCCAGCATGCTGTGCCTATGGCAGTGGCACGCACCTGCACCATTGATGATAGCAGGCCTGCAATGGGCAGTGATAGGTGTGTGTCCCATGACGGACACATGGCAGGCCAGCACGTGCCCCTGGGCCTTCCTGGTTCACACCTGTGTACCAGCATGCTGGCACAGTCCCAGGCTGTGCCTGTCAGCACCAGTGGGGCAGCACCAGTGGCTGTGCAGGTGTCTGGCACTGTTGTCAGCACGGAGGTGGAACAGGTGGACCTGGGGCTCAGCAGTTGGAGGTGGCAGCAGCAGTTTGCACACCAGGTCTGGGGGTACAGTGTCCAGCAGTGGCATGTCCACCACCCTCTGATCCGCCCATACCTGGTCCTGGCGAACAGCGCCCACCCTCAAGGGGTGCTGTGCACCAGGACCGTCCACACCCTGGGGGTCACGATGCCATTGGGGCACAGTACCCATTGGATGCGCACACCCACCTGCTGCAGGAGTCAGTACAGCTGCAGGGGTGGGTTGCAAGGTCTGTGGAGGCACTGTCTGTGTCCGTGGAGCGGCATAGCAGGGAGTGTGCTCGGGACCGAGCCGAGCTGGTCCTTATGCAGACGGATGTGACCGCTGCCATTGACAGGCTTACCCAGGCAGTGGTCTCTGTCGCGGACACATTGGCCACACTGTCAGGTGCCCCTGTACCACACAGCCCACACAGTGCGCTCTCCACTCCCCGTTCCCGGCATCATGCGACACCAGGCCTGTCGATGCTGGGTTCTGCTGTGGGCATCCCAAGCACCCCTGGTGCAAGTTTGTTTGGCAGGATGCAGACTCCTGTGCGGGCAAGGTCGCGTTCGCGCAGTGGGACCCCTGGTGGTGCACCAGCGCCACCCAATGTGGCCCCTGCTCAGCCTGCCAGTGCTGCTGGGCCACGGCGGGGCTGCCCACGCATCCGTGGTGGCCATGGGACAGTGCTCCCTGACTGAGCTGTCTCCCAATGCAGGCCCTGTCTGGTGCTGCCCTGTGTGCAATGTGTGTCATGGTGGGCAGTGCACTGCTGGGTGCTCTGCTCACCAAGCTGACACACGGACCACCTGCACACTCTCCCAACTGCTGTCCACAGGTGCGTGTGCATGATGATGCCTGCATTGCACTGTACACCAAGGTGCAGGGTGCCCAGGTCCTGACACACGATATGGACAGTCCAGGTGGTGGGGGTGGTTGGTGGTGCTGTGTGTTGGCAATGTCATTTCTGCAGTGCTGTGCTGCTGCCCCTGTATGCTGCCTGGTGTGTGTGTGTCCATATGAGTGCTCCCCCCTCTCTGATGGTGTGTTGGTATGTCTGAAACCTTCAACTCCCCTGACCTTCATGCAGTGTGTTCCCCTGTGTGCCTGTGGTTTCGCATGGACAGTGTTGCCTGCACATGCCCCTTGACTTACCTGTGTTGGGCGTAGTGCTCTTCTGCAATGGTGTCCCGGTGCAGCTGGGCCTGCCGGGTCAGTCGGGGGTCCCTCCATCCTAGGGGGGGCTGCTCATCACCCACATCACCGGCGTCACTGGCGTCCCCATCGCTGTCCCCCTCTTGGACCTGTACGGCTATCCCATGGTCCTTGGCCATGTTGTGCAGGATGCAACAGGCCAGGAATATCCCACAGGCCTTTTGGGGCTGTACTGTAGAGCTCCGCCGGGTGTCAGGCATCAGAAGTGTGCCTTGAGCATCCCAAACACCAGCTCTATGATGTTACGTGTTGCGGCATGTGCCTCATTGAAACCTAGCTGCGCTGGGGTGCGTGGGTGCCGGTATAGTGAGCAGCCAGGTGCGGAGTGGGTATCCGCGGTCACCTGTGTGGAGATAGTGGAGATCAGTGTCATGTCAGGTCCATATTGCCCATATCCTTGTGTGCCACTACCATGGCACCTGTGTCATTCCCACCCTTGCACAGAGTTTGCATTCCATACATGTGTACTCACCCACTAGATGACCCGTGGGGATGTTCCACTCTGAATCGATGGCACAGTGCAGACTGGTGCCATATGAAGGCATCATGTGCTCCACCAGGGTGTGTGGCACAGACATTGATAATGTGCCCAGTGGCATCACACACCACCTGGCAGTTGACACTGGAAAAGCCCTTTCGGTTCCGGTCGCCTGGCCGTCGGGGCCAGGTGGCATCGAGAATGGCCACATGGGTGCAGTCTATGGCCCCTAGCATGTCAGGCATATGTGCTACCCTGTGGAACTCCTGCATGTTTGTTGTATGCCTGGGTGCTGGGGAAATGGATGTACTCTGCAGCATGAGGCAGCAGTGCGCTGAGGAATTGGGTGAGGATGTGACATGGCCGACTGTGTAATGCCTGTGGTGTCTCTGTTGGCCTCTGGAAGGTGCCCGGGGTCGAGCAGGCACATGCAGGCTGTCACCTTGGTCTCCACGGACAGAGCATGACTCCGTCGTGAGGGTGCCTGCATCACATCACTGCACAGCTCGCAGAGCCGTCTCAGTATTGCCCTGTTCAGGCAGTACCGGGCCACAATCTCGACATCTGTGTACAGCTCGAAGCTGATGCAGGCACGAAACCGCCTGTCGGGGGCATACCGCCGACAGGCCCCTCCGCGGCCACGTCCCCCTGCAGCATGGTGTCTCACCCCCCTCATTACAGCTTCCATGTGGAAGCTGACACTGTCCATCTCCCTGGCTTCTGCCCCCCCGGCTGCTGTTCCTGTGTTACCCCCGCTGCCCCCACTGCTGCTTCCACTGCACCGGGCACCCCCCACTGGCCTCTCTGTCCTCCTGGACCCACTGTCCCTCTCTGCCCTTCCAGCTCCTCTCTCTCTCTCTCTCTGTCTCTCTCCCCAGTTTGCGGCCTGCTAGGTTCTTGCGCCCTTCCTTGACCTTTTTATTTTGGCTTCCAAATCCGGTGCCTCGCAACTTCGCTCGCCACTCTTGCGCATTGCGCGTGTTCGAGGATATCGCATTGCGCACTTTGTATGGACCCGCCTTCGTTGCGCATGCCTTCATTTCCATTAGCGCTGTTGCTCAGCATGTTTTCGGTGGCGAACTGGCCCCTTCTGAATATTGCAGAATGGCGCATTTTTGGAGTTGCTCACGCGCAACCCTGTTGCGCATGGCGCAACCCTTTTGAATATCTGGGCCAATATCTAAACACAATTTAGCCTATATGTCACCCTTCTTGTAACGGTTACCCTTATTCATGAGGTGCTAGACACCTCACCTCCTACACTACTGGTGGTCTGGGTTCAATAATGAATCAAGGTCACAGAGGAGCTGGCGGGAGGAAGGAGGATTTGGTATCCATCGACAGTTTTCCCCCCTTTGAGTTAGTTGGGGGACAGTTTATACTGCTGCTTGGCTGCTACCTAGTGGAGGGTAGGTGGCACAGCAGTAGTCACCAGAATTAAAAGGCAGAGGCTGGCATTAAAAGCGTATGGGAGCACTGGCACCATCTTCATGGTCTACCTGTGCACCATTATACACTGCTGGCTCTGACTCAAGGGGCATAATGGGTGGAAAAGAACTATCTGCAGGATGATGCTGTTACCCTGAAGACACCACACGATCACTATCTGTAGTAGCCACTAACACAAAGACTTAAGAAATAAATGGGGTAAATCTTACAGGTGGTGTGAAAGGGCTGGGTTCAACAGTAGAAGGGGGATGATAGGGAGGGACAAGAGGATAAAGTCCATATTGAAAAAAGGGATTGCAGAAATATATGAACTATAAACTGAATTGCACCTAACTCTCACATTTTTCAAAGTTATCTAACTGGTATCAGGGTTTCTTTGAAGGGAACATAATATATCATTTAAATCAAATGTTGCTGTTGTTTTCTGTTCATTATTGACATGCTGTTATGTATTTGAAGCTATTATGTTTGCATTCAGCATACTGTTCCCAACTCTGTTTAGTGATTTCAGGTATGTCACACACACACACACACACACACACACACACACACACACACAGAGTGAGGCTTCAAAGCCTGATGATGTCTGCTAGCTTAATAATGGGCAGGAAACCAATATGATTAGTGGGGCTCTTCTCCTTTGAAGTACAAGAAATTTACACTCATCAGCCAGATAAACACTGTCATTGTAAACCTTTTCAGCACTGGTTTATGGGAGGCAAGCCTCCTGCATTTCTACATCCATTGGCTTATACAGTACACACCCACACAACCCCTATACTACAGTAACAATATTTTTGCTTTGTGCATGTGCGCAAGCAAACATAAAAATGGAGCAGCCTTTTAACATACCGAGTCCAGTAGCTACAGTAGGTGGCAGTGAGGTGAGTATAGAGACACTTTTTGTTGTTGTTGTTGTTGTTTACTTTGGACAAGACAGCATTGTTTACTGCTATGCAATCAAAACATAGACACAGAAGTGAGAGTGCTACAAAACACTGTAGTAATTGGGAATGCTGTCAGAGCAGACATTGTACTGAAAACTATTTCCTGCAAGTATGCATCTTTATCTGTTTCATCCTGCTATCTCACAAGAATGGTCTTCAGAAAGGGAAACAGTACAGGAAAGCATAGGCCTCAACCCCTGGAGGTGCCTTGGTGGGGCTTTGAGCTTAACCATTGATTTTGTTTTAACTCATTGTCTTCTAGCTGACACCTGTAGTCATCAGTAAAATAAACTAGTGTGTCCTGAGGACGCCTGCAGAAGTTGGCTACTGACTCCCAGTGTGCCCTTGCAATGTCTGGAGAAGTCACTTATATATTTTAATATATAGTGTAACAGAATATAATATATATTTGACTGCATAGCACTGTTGGAAAGGTAATTTTATGCTGAACAACTTTGCCGCTGATATTTTGTGTATATCATGTATACTTTAGGAGTTATTTGCATTTGTTTAAGGTATGGTGTGTATGGCTTATGTTGCCTGTTTTAGTGAAAAAATATTTTTTTTTTGCTGTTTTAACCAGCATAGAAAAAAAATCTAAATTACATATTATTATTTGCATACCACCATTGGAAAGGTAATTTTGTTCTGAACAACTTTACCACTGATATTTTGTGTATATCATGTGTACTTTAGGAGTTATTGGCATTTGTTTATGGTATGGTGGCCCAGATATTCAAACTGCTCCCAAAATGTGCGCAACAGCAGGAGCAAGCACAATCAATTGCGCATATGCGCAACAGGTGCGATATTCAAACATGGAGCAGAGCAAATTGCTCAAGCAACCAACGTCTCAATATCGCACATACTGCGCCATCGCGCAACCAGGAAGGAGAAGCTGAGCCAAAATGCTGCGCTATGGCGCAACCATGGAAGCTCAGCTGAGCATTGCAGAGCTGCCATAGCGCAAGCACAGCCCCCCAGAGCAATGGAACTGCACATCCAGGGAGGCAGGCTGGGGCCCACCGCCAGCCATGCCACACATGGGCACAGGAACTCACTGCAGAACCCACACCACACCGGCACACCCCAAGCACAGCATCACTGGGGGTGGGACGGATGATCCACGTGCCCATGGGGACAAGCCAACTAAAGCATAGCAGAGCCATGACACCCCAGCACAACCACTGGCAGGCAGAGAGTGCCACACACAGGGGGTTGACAACCACAGTGCACATCAGTCCCCCTCGTACGCACAGCACACGTGCACCGTGCCCCAAGACACGCTCATGTGCAGTGACAGGCACTGCAGGAAACACCATGCACCCCCGTGCACGCGTCAACCCATGCTGCAGAGAAGCATACCAGCCAGACCCACCCCTGCACCCAGCAGTGGGTGGCAGCAGATGGCAAGAGCAACAGAAAGGCAATGCTATGCTGGTGATACCTCCCATGGACACACACACACACACACATATATACCCAGGACCATAGCAGCCCAGATGGCATGTACACCCCGCAACGGAGCACCCATAGCCAGTTGCAAAGCAGACACCAACACAGCAGTTGTATCAAAATAAAATGTATATTTCAAAAACAACAGATAAACAATAACAGGTGAAACTATGTAGCGTTGGGGGGACGGGTAAAAGGCAGGGTGTTCAAGGGGAGGGAATAAAAACTTGGAGAGGGAAGGCAGGGTGAAAGGGATGGGAGAAGTGGAACGAATGTGGGCTACGGCCCAGCTGGCTCCTGGTCCTCCCCTGCTGGCTGCCCCTCCTGTGCTGCCACCGCCGCTCACCCTGGGCGCCAGTCTGGCCTGTAGGAGCTCCAGTTTTCAAGACCGACCTGGTCAGGCCGCTGCAGATCCCAAGTATACGCGCCTCAGCACCCCGAGGCCTAGGAAAATGGGAACACAGTCAATGGCTGAGACTGACCACAACCCTGAACACCACCCAACCTGCAACCCATATAACCCAATGTCCTGCACCTGTGATGGCATGCACCCACCCACAGTGAACATGCATGGCCATCACAAACAGGCGGCACCAGCTATGCGCACCACCACCCACACACACCGCCCACGCCAATCACAGTACAAACTAGGCTGTCAAGTGATGTGGCAACGTGGTGCGATGCCAGTTACACAGCTATGTGCCCAGTGCATGCCTGACCACCTGTGATGCATACACAGACGGTCGTGATGCTGCACTGTGATGCAGGTCACCTGTGTCATGCCTACATACATGGATACATAGACAGTGTCAGCAGATAAGGGCCTATGGGACACCCAGTCTGGACATTT
Source organism: Neoceratodus forsteri (assembly GCA_016271365.2). Lineage (NCBI taxonomy): Eukaryota > Metazoa > Chordata > Ceratodontiformes > Ceratodontidae > Neoceratodus > Neoceratodus forsteri. Next base: position 137,258,460 of record JADMNL010000025.1, read on the forward strand.
GGCCTTGTACGTTCACTCTGTTGTCCTATAAGTCTGTTCCCCCTCACCCCTGACCTCCAGAATTCTTCATGCTAACCCATGCATACATAAATCCGTAACCAAGTCAGCCCCCACCACATCCTCTGGCAGGGTATTCCACTTGTCCACCACCCATTCTGTGAAGAATACTTTCTCATGTTTCCTCTTAAACGAGCCCCTCCAACTGCATCCCATGCCCTCTAGTCCTGGAACATCCTTTACGCTACAAATATTGTTTCCTGCACTCCTGTTCCCCTGTACAATACTTGCATGTCCCCATCATATCCCCACACCCTCCCTCTCCCGGAGTACATGTTCAGTCTGTCAACCTGTCTGCATAGGACTTGTGATGCAATCCATGCACCATCCATGTCGCCTCCCTGTGAACCCTCTCCACCCAGTCCATGTCCATACGCAGGTATGGTCTCCGAACTGAACACTGTACTCCAGTGTGGGGACTCACCAGTGTTTCGATAGTGGAACCATGACCTCCCCTTGGTTGTGTCCAGCATGGTTGGTGGTCTTGCCCCCAGCATGCAATAGCATCCATGACGAATGATACCACACCTCCAGCAGCTCGGTCTGACGCTGCTGATGCTGCTGCTGCTGCTGCTGCTGCTGCTGTGGCATGACATCCTGTGGCACCGGGGCCTGGCATGGCCCACATCCCGTGGGTCCGGTGTCCTGCCAATCCGCCTGTGGGAGACATATGGTGAGACAAACATCAGTGTGACTCAAAAGCAGAGTGCCCCTGACCCAGTGAGAGTGCCTGCCCACACAGCCATAACCATCCATCGCACAGCTGCACACACTAACACACCTATGCACAGCCACCCAAGCACACACACACCCTACAGAGAATATAGGTGCATAGATGGTACACTCACGTGGCTCAGGCACCAGGCCCCACCTGGCACGTGGAACGCAGCCGCCGCCAACAGGTCCGCCCTCCGGCGGAGGTCACTGTACCGTGCCGCACTGCTCAGCAGACCGGCCCCGCCAGTGACCCCACCAGGTCAGTGGCCACTTGCTGCCACACATGGTTCCTAGGCATGGTGAGGGGGCCTCACCATACAGTGCCTCACAGTGGGCTCCACTAGGCCACCAGGTTGGCCACTTCAAGCGGGCTCCAGGACACTGCGCCCTCCCAGCCATGGCACCAACTTTACAGCAGGCAATATGGCGCCCGCGCCTGTAACCCCACGTGGAGTTGTTGCGCAATAGACCAGCACAGGCTCCAATCACGCTGTTCGAACAGCGCCGTCACTTTACATAGCGCTGTCACCAGACAGCGCAATAGGGACGTACACATGGCTTGTCAACAGCGCCAGGGGTCAAAGGGCATACACAAGGTCACGGCAATGACACAAGGCTACGCACAGCGCCATAGGATGTATAGGCATCCTGCGCGACTGCTAAGCAGAGCACCAGTGCCACAGTGGACTATCGCGCAGAAGTGCCACAGCGCCATATAGTGCCCAGTGCTGTAGCACCACTGGCACAATGGTGGCCATGGCCTGAATTGCCTATCGCGCTCAGCAGGTCTGCAGCGTGATCGACGCATGCGTAACCTGTCTGGGCATGCGCAATGCAGTGTAGCACACAGCCACAAACATGCGCCATCGGCTCAGCCGGATCTTCCCTATTGCGCTAAGCGCAAATACGCGATATTCAGCCGACATATGCAAATCAGTCGATCAGCTCATTCAAAGGCGCAGTGGCGCGATTAGCATGTTTATTAAAGTTTGCCACACCTCATTTGCATGTGTTGCGCTATAAAATGCTACACTGGGGTTGTGGTGGCCAGATTTGGTTGTTGCGGTGGGAGGTGAGTTACATGCTGTGTGATGCTCAGGACAATGCTCATGGGCAGGGGTGCTGGAGGATGATATAGGTTGAGGGGGCTGAGCATGATGAGGGCACTTAGAAAGGGCAGAGGGCACCCTTTCCATCAGTATCTGCCATGCGGAGAGGAAAGGGGGGGCTTCTGCCCCCCCCGGGCAGCTATGCTCGGGGAAATGCTGTGACTGCACAGTGACAGGTGTCCACTTCCACCCATACAGATCACCATGACTGACGAGAACCAGGCTGAGGCTGTGGACGGCCGGGGCGAGAGGAGGCCAAACTTCACCACGGCAGAGACTGAGGCCCTCTTCCAGGCCTACCTGGAGGATGAGCCACTTTGAGTGGGCGGAGGGGCACTCAGCAGCTGCAGCTGCATGGGAGGGTAGCTCTGGCCATCAACCTGCATGGAAGCCACCAGCGCCCATGCAGGAATGCCGGAAAAGATGGGGACTGACCGTAGGAGGCTGAAGGAGAAGGTGGCAGCCTTCAGGGTGGTGATGCTGCCACTGGTGGGGACCACCAGTGGTGTTGCAGCTGACCCCGACTGAGGAGACACTGGTCGCGGCCATGCAGCCGAAAGTGCCATTGCGGGTGTTCCAGGCGGAGGATTCCAGACAGGTGGAAGCCCATCACTGCACGGTATGACATGGTGATGTTGTGGGGGCTGTTGTTCACATGCACTCACATGTACTCTCTTCTGTTACAGATCCTGTTCGGCCTGCAGGAGACGGTGGTGGTGGTGGGTGCTGACAGTGAGGCAGACCTGCTGGACCTGGAGGAGGGACCATCCACCTCCGCCTGCAGCCTGCAGGCACTGCAGCAGCATGCAGGCTGGCCCAACAACTCCGGCGGCAGTGATACGGGTGCAGGGGGTGCACAGCCTGTGTCACAGCAGTCTGGCATGCAGGTATGCCAGCATGCTGTGCCTATGGCAGTGGCATGCACCGGCACTATTGATGATAGCAGGCCTGCAATGGCCAGTGATAGTGTGTGTCCCACGACGGACACATGGCAGGCCAGCACGTGCCCCTGGGCCATCCTGCTCACACCTGTGTACCAGCATGCTGGCACAGTCACAGGCTGTGCCTGTCGGCACCGTGGGGCAGCATCAGTGGCTGAGCAGGTGTCTGGCACTGCTGACAGCACAGGGTGGAACAGGTGGACCTGGGGCCTCAGCAGTTGGAGGGGGCAGCAGCAGTTGCACACCAGGCCTGGGGGACAGCGTCAAGCAGTGGCACTTGTCCACCACCCTTAGATCCGCCATACCTGGTCCTGGCGAACAGCGGCCACCTCAAGGGGTGCTGTGCACCAGGACCATCCACACCCTGGGGGTCACAATGCCATTGGGGCACAGTACCCATTGGACGCGCACACCCGCCTGCTGCAGGAGTTGGTACAGCTGCAGGGGCGGGTTGCAAGGTCCGTGGAGGCACTGTCTGTGTCCGTGGAGTGGCATAGCAGGGAGTGTGCTCAGGACCGAGCCGAGACGGTCCTTATGCGGACGGATGTGACCGCTGCCATTGACAGGCTGACCCAGGCAGTGGTCTCTGTGGCGACCGCATTGACCACACTGTCTGGTGCCCCTGTACCACGCACCCCACACAGTGCGCACTCCACTCCCCGTTCCCGGCGTCGTGCGACACCAGGCCTGTCGATGCTGGGTTCTGCTGTGGGCATCCCGAGCACCCCTGGTGCAAGTTTGTTTGGCGGGATGCAGAACCCTGTGCGGGCAAGGTCGCAGTCGCGCACTGGGACCCCTGGTGGTGCACTAGCACCACCCGATGTGGCCCCTGCTCAGCCTGCCAGTGCTGCTAGGCCACGGCGGGGCCGCCCACGCATCCGTGGTGGCTGTGGGACAGTGCTCCCTGACTGAGCTGTCTCCCAATGCAGGCCCTGTCTGGTGCTGCCCTGTGTGCAATGTGTGTCATGGTGGACAGTGCACTGCTGGGTGCTCTGCTCACCAAGCTGACACACGGACCACCTGCACCTCTCCCAACTGCTGTCCACAGATGCGTGTGGATGATGATGCCTGCATTGCACTGTACACCAAGGTGCAAGGTTGCCCAGGTCCTGACACACGTACGTGGACAGTCCAGGTGGTGGGGGTGGTTGGTGGTGCTGTGTATTGGCGATGTCATTTCTGCAGTGCTGTGCTGCTGCCCCTGTATGCTGCCTGGTGTGTGTGTGTGTCCATATGAGTGCTCACCCCTCTCTGATGGTGTGTTGGTATGCCTGGACCCTTCAACTCCCCTGACCTTCATGCATGGTGTGTTCCCCTGTGTGCCTGTGGTTTGCGCATGGACAGTGTTGCCTGCACATGTCCCCTTGACTTACCTGTGTTGTGCGTAGTGCTCTTCTGCAATGGTGTCCCGGTGCAGCTGGGCCTGCCGTGTCAGTCAGGGTTCCCTCCGTCTAGGGGGCTGCTCATCACCCACATCACAGGCGCCACTGGCGTCCCCCGCCATGTCCCCTCTTGGACCTGTCGGCTATCCCATGGTCTTTGGCCATGTTGTGCAGGGTGCAACAGGCCAGGAATATCCCACAGGCCTTTTGGGGTTGTACTGTAGACTCACCGGAGGTGTCCAGGCATCGAAGCATGCCTTGAGTATCCCAAACACCCGCTCTATGATGTTCCGTGTTGCGGCATGTGCCTCATTGAAACCTAGCTGCACTGGGGTCGTGGGGCACTGGTATGGTGTGAGCAGCCAGGGACGGAGTGGGTATCCACAGTCACCTGTGTGGAGATAGTGGAGATCAGTGTCATGTCAGGTCCATATTGCCCATATCTTTGTGTGCCACTACCATGGCACCTGTGTCATTCCCACCCTTGCACAGAGTTTGCATTCCATACATGTGTACTCACCCACTAGATGACCCGTGGGGATGTTCCCACTCTCGAATCGATGGCACAGTGCAGATTGGTGCCATATGAAGGCATCATGTGCTCCGCCAGGGTGTGTGGCACAGACATTGATGATGCGCCCAGTGGCATCACGCACCACCTGGCAGTTGACACTGGAAAAGCCCTTTCGGTTCCAATATGCATGGCCGTCGGGGCAAGGTGGTGTGCAAATGGCCACATGGGTGCAGTCTGTGGCCCCTAGCACGCCAGGCATATGTGCTACCCTGTGGAACTCCTGCATGTTTGCTGTATGCTCTGCCGCGGTGCTGGGGAAATGGATGTACTCCGCAGCATGAGGCAGCAGTGCGCTGAGGAATTGGGTGAGGATGCGTGATGTGGCTGACTGTGTAATGCCTGTGGTGTCCCCTGTCGGCCTCTGGAAGGTGCCCGTGGCGAGCAGGCACATGCAGGCTGTCACCTTGGTCTCCACGGACAGAGCATGACTCCGTCGTGAGGGTGCCTGCATCACATCACTGCACAGCTCGCTGAGCCGCTCTCAGTATTGCCCTGTTCAGGCGGTACTGGGCCACAATCTCGACATCTGTGTACAGTCAAGAGCTGATGCGGCACGATACCGGCTTGTCGGGTATACCGGCCGGCCCCTCCGCTGCCACGCCCCCTGCAGCATGCTGTCTCACCTCATTACAGCTTCCATGTGGAAGCTGACACTGTCCATCTCCTGGCTTCTGCCCCCAGCTGCTGTTCCTGGTTACCCCCACTGCCCCACTGCTGCTTCCACTGCACTGGGCACCCCCACTGGCTCTCTGTCCTCCAGGACCCACTGTCCCTCTCTGCCCTTCCTGCTCCCTCTCTCTCTCTCTCTCTCTGTCTCTCTGTCTCTCTCCCCAGTTTGCGGCCTGCTAGGGTTCTTGCGCGCTCCTTGAGCACTTTATTTTTGGCTCACATCCGATTTTCGCCGCATCCTCGGCTGAGCCACTCTTTAGCATTCGCGCAAGTGTTCAGAATATCGCATTGCACACTTTATGCATAGGACCCGCCCCCTTGATTGCGCATGCCTTCATTCATTTGCGCTGTTGCTCAGCATGTTTGATTGGCGAACTGGCCCCTTCAATATCGCAGAATGACGCATTTTTGGAGTTGCGCACGTGCAACTCTGTTGCGCACGGCGGAACCCTTTTGAATATCCAGGCCGGTGTGTATGGCTTATGTTGCCCATTTTAGTGAAAAAATATTTTTTTTGCTGTTTCAACCAGCATAGAAAAAAACTAAACTATATTTTATTATTTGCATACCACCATTGGAAAGGTAATTTTATGCTGAATAACTTTGTCACTCATACTTTGTGTCTAACATTTACAGTTCTTGGGCTATTAGGATTTGTTTGTGGTATGCTGACTATACCTTGATTTTGCTTAGAAAGGCCCAGGATTTACTGTTAACAGCATACAAGAGACAAGTGGTGCAACTTTAGAGAGCTCCTGTGGAGGCAATGAGTTGGAAAGTCTCAGCCTCCCTGCAGCAATGCTGTGGGATTGTGAGGTCCAGATTTAGCAAAATGTAATGTAATATGGGTGGGCGTGGGGGGCCACAGGATTAACTATAAATTTATTATAAGTAAGTGAATTAAAAAATTATTATACTGCATTTCACTAAATCAGGACCACATATTCCCACCACATTGCTGCAGGAGAGGGGAGCTGAGTGTTCATAGCTTGCAGCATTGCAGGGTAACAGACAGTTTGCCTTTGATCAATAGGACTAAAGCCTCAGAAATAGTTGGGTATTACAACTCTAATGCCACTAACAGAATAGCTTTCTTCCAAATGGAATACGTGCTGTTATTTTATGGTTGAAATTTTAGGCCACAGTTTGTATGCCAGGGCATACCACTGTTGGTAAAATTCAGGCAACAGTTTGCACAATAAGACATACCGCGGTCAGTACCAGGGCCCCCGTGGGCCCATTTCTTGGTGGACCCTTTGCTACTCAGTCTGACCCTGTTGTCTGTCCTGGTCAGTTGCCTGATGCCCTGCCACTGGTGTAAGTATACCAGGGAGAAGAGAGCAGAGAGCTTATTTATAAAGTATATTGACTCCTTGTCCTTTTACTGGAGCTACAACACAGCATCTTTTTAATTTATTTTAAAAACTTTGTGGAGCAGAGTGCAGCACTGTCCCTGCTGTGCTGCCTGCTGCTTTTTGGGCAGGAAATCCACAGACAGCTAAATCTCAGGGATCCAGCCTTAGGGCTTCCTCATCTCCTGAATGGCTGCCCATAGTTGAGCGTGCACTGACTGAGCTGATGGATCAGGCATGAGGTCATATCGCCACAGACAATAATCGTGTGGCAATACATGCTGCAAGGAAAACAGCAGCAGTCACGTACAACATCAGGTACAACAGCAACCCGACTATGACAGTGCAACCATTGAAAATAATGGGACTTTTTGTTAGCCTGCCGCACCACCCACATGGGGGGCTTCACCCCCCCCACATCCCTCGGACTTAAAATAACCAACTTCGGGGGTTGTGGACTTTGTGGATGGTTAGAAAACCAGGAGGGGGGGAAATTACTTATTTAAAAGCAATTAAAAAGTTGCAGCAGGAGCAGAGCTAGCAGGAACCGAACCAGGTCCCAGGTCTCCTGCTCTGCCGTGTGCTGGCACACTAGCCACTCCACCATGGGAGCAGCTCAACCAGCACCCCAGCACACACTACTCGATTCCTCCACATGATGTCTGCAGAGCAACAGGGTTAGCGTTAACCCCATACCTCTATTCTAACCCTGTTGTTCTTAATCCTCTCTCACTTTATACAGCATGGTTCTTTTAGTGCTCTTCCTGGTGCACTGTTATGACCCAATACCAATAGATCAGAGGAAGGAAAGTTGTAAAGGTGTTACTGGTGGGATACCGTTGGCGGTGCCCTGTGACTGTGGCTCACAGTCTCTGTAGGAGAGGGCTGTGCCCCAAAGAACAACGGCCACTCTGTCCTGGGGAACAGCATGAGCTAAGATGAAGTGAAGGACAGCTCAGCAGTTTGGGGATACAGAAGCCAGATCCCAGAGGAGGGATGGGGAGAAAAGCGCCACGACTTCAAGATGAAGCTCAAGTTCTTGAAGGGGAGCCTTTCCTGACATTGAATGACAGCACTCGACTGGGTGGGCAGGTAGGGTCACTGGGCCTCATGTTCGGTACCAGTTGGTTGTGTAGTGAGTCCACCCTTACTGCTGTACCCAAGGAAATGTGAAAATAATGTCAGATATGCTGTGCAGTTGTGCTCGATGTAATTGGTTTACAGTTTTGCAATACATCGTTTCTGAGCTAGTTGACTGAATGTACAAATTTCAGTAACTGGGTTTGGGTCAGATTGTACAATCCAGGCTCAGTTATCAGCTGCTATTTACAGCCAAATGTTATCTAAGCTTGTTATTTTTAACAGTCAGTTAAGTACTACTGATCTACTGTTGCCATTTACTCTTGCTATAAAAGGGCAGGTACACCTAGGCAGCTGCATATCTTGTGTGTGTGGCTGTCCTTATTTTCCAGTGTTACTAAAACACTAACATTTTTACTTATTTAGGGTTGCTAAACATCTTTTTATTTCTACCATTGCCCAACCCTTGCAATGCAATTATAGCAGGGCGGCAGCATCCTGCAGTTCCCCTTAGGTAACATCATAGCTAGTGAGAAGCCATGCAGATTTAGTGTGCTAGTATATTTAGACTTGGAGAGATTTAAAAGCTCCATATTGCCAGTTCACTCTTGAGTCTAGGTATAGGTTTTGTGGCCTTGTTGTAGTGGAGAAGGAAATGGATCTGGGAGTCCTAATAGGCAAGGGGCTGAAGCATGATCAGCAGTGCACAGCCACTGTCAAGAGGGACAGCAAGATACTGGGATGCATAAAAAGGGATATGACCAGCAGGCGAAGTGGGGCAGTAATCCTGCCGCATTACGAGAAGGCCCTGGTCAGACCCCACCTTGACTGCAGTGCATGTTCTGGACTCTCCTGTACAAAAAGGACATTGACTCAGTCAGGATGGTGTAGGGCAGTTTGGCTTCCAGGTTCCCTCTGTCAGGATTATCCTACTGCACAACCTTCCCCCCCAAAATAGCACATCATCTTTCACCCTTTTTCCACTAACTCCTTCTTGAGACTGCTGGCACTCCTTACCGTGCCCTTCCCCCCTCAAACCTGCACAGTGGATACATGCAAGCAAGCATTTGGCATTGACAAATGCTTGTTAAAGAAGGGATAGTTTCCCACAGATTACACTGAAGAGTCAATCTAAACTGTAGAATTTGGGGACAGTTTCCAAACAGTCAGCTGACCATTAAAACATCAGATGGACCCTCCAAGTAGGTAACTAAGGTTTCTTAGGAAGTAAGTTGGTGCATTTATTTTTAAATTCACACCCTTGTTTCAGTGGAATTCACAGAAACTGGTATGGTTGCAGAAAAGTATTCTGCATGAAACAAAAATGCGGAACTGTACATTTGGAAGAAGGAATTTGGAATCTTAGTATATTCTGCTGTGGAATTCTATCATTCCACTTCTGACAGAATTTGGACAAATAAGTCATAATTTTCTGAATTTCCACAAAATTCTGTTCCATTTGAATTCCAAAAATCCAGAAAGCATTGGTGGATTCCCTTGCCTGGGTATGTGAAATTGTACTTTGGTGCACAGGCAAAGAATTGTGGGTCAGTATCTTCTGGGCTTGTAAACACCCTTGCTTAATTTTCAGTAACAACAGTGACAAAACATGCAAACCAGTACTCGTTTTTTGATTAACTTCATTCAATAAGCATTTGCTGCAGGAAGCTGTCCTGACTGATTTTTCAGATTTTGTTCCCCTTTTGCTCAAAGCCAAACGTATTCCTGTAATCTGTTCGGTGAGAAGAGGAGTACAGTATACATACGCCGTACCTTTTCATTGACATCCACACTCACATTGCAGTGAGAAACTCTGCCCTCCCCAATACTATTTAAGAGCAGAACATGATTAATTCTGTTACTGATTTGACATAATTTCAAGAGTAAAACTAATGAAGGGTGAAGCTGAAGACTTTCAAGCTGGTATCTTTGTACATATCTGCTGATAACATCTAATTAGCTAAAAATAATTAGACTAGGGGACTGGAGAACAGTCTACTAAGGACAAATACAAAAGTAATTATAACCTCTGTTAAATTAATTATATTCATTCTTTAGTATGCTTAGATGAAGGCACACTTTCCTTCAAAATTGCTGAAGTTTTTTTTCTTTGAAAGTAGGGAATTACCACATGATACGGTATGTTAGTTCCATTAGAAATATTTATCAGCTTTCATAATGCCAACTTTAGAGGCTAAACAAGAGCAGTTTAACTTTTGTGTAAGCCAGAAAACAGTACAAGGAGTTGTCACGTACAGGAATATGTGCACTGCATACTTCCTTGAGAGTGACAAGTAGCCATGAACTGTGGTTCTGCTAAACCAGTTTGTTAGTTTCTTTCCATGAGCAAAACCAGTTTTTTTTTAAATCTATTAACCTAGGATAACCTACATGAAAAATAACATTTCATTTTCACAGGAGTCCTGCTTTTACTCAGTTTTGCATCACAGAGGACTGAAGCAGAGGGACATCAACTGACTTGTTTCTGGTCATAGAGTGAGCCAGTGGCAGTTTTTTTTTTTTGGGGGGGGGGGGTTCTGTGATCTCTTGTTTTCAGAGTTCAGTGCTCAAACCACTGCCCCACAATGGCTTCTAGAAATCTTGCATCTGATTTGGCCTCTCTCTTCATCTTTTTCCACATCACTATCATCACTAGTGCTGTATTGCCGCTTGTTATGTGGCTCAAGCAGCAAAATATTGGATAGTTCAGTGGGAAATAGGCTTATAAGAGGTCAAAAAGCAAATCCGCTCTGAGAATGTACAGATGGTCTCTTAGTGAATTGCATGCATTGGATTGCCTTTGCTTTAACATGGCAGTTTGCACGAAAATAAGCAGATCAGCCCAGTGTGTCCATATGATCAAAAATCACAAATAAATATAATCTCTATACCACATCCATGCTCCCTACTTTCTGTAACCCCCCCCCCCCGAATTGCACCTGAAAAGGAATCTTTGCTTGGTGTGCTTCTCCTGATTACCAGTTTCTAAAGCATCAATACATATGCCATTTCATGATATTTAAAGCATTTTCCCTGGTCTCTGTTTGCAGTGAAATTCGAACACTGGATGTTAAATTATTAAACAATAATGCCCGACAGGGTGTGTGTCATGCTGGGATAACGTCACGCCTCAGGTAGTCGGGCACGAGGCCACAGGCCGAGTGCATCCAACAACTGAGGTGTGACGTTATCCCAAACGACAGACACCCTGGAAGGCATTATCACTATTATACAATGGCTCGTTGTCATACAGAATAAAAAAATAATTTTAAAGATGTTTTTGTGTGGAAAAATATTTTTGATTTTTAAGAGAAGATGAAACAATCAAGCAAATGATCAATGTGCTCAAGATCATCTACATTTGGTTCACAGTGAGGCTGAGACTAGAGCCGTGATGTTGTACTGGGATAACATCACGGGTCCAGCCCAAGACTGACCAGTCAGAATCCAGGATTTTTTTTGCCATTGTATAAGTGTTATTGTACTATCAATTTTGGCCTGGAAAGGCATAATAAGCCAAAGCTGATTTTCATGTGTCTCAAATAAGTACAAGAAGGTTAAGTGACTTACTCAGGGTCACACAGTATGCAAGTGGAGGTTGTGGGAATCAAACCTAGCCCTGCTAGATGTACCAAGCTAATACACAGCTTGATGCTCAGTGTACCAAATGCCCACTTCATGAAGTCTACCTAAATACATTGATAAATTGTACACCTCTTGCAGGTCATGCCTTAAGCTTTTCTAACACACTTTATTTATTTGTAATATGAAACAATTGCAACCCTAATTTTTGTTGTCCAAAAAAATACATATTTGCTATATCTGGAAGTGAATATACTGAAGTGATAGTGTGAAGTGTGAGCACCACCCGCTGTTTTGGACCACTCCAAGATGAAGGATCACAAGTGCTTTCAGATACTGGATATTTAAATAGGCTATAGGGTCCAAAGAAGATTTCTTAAGTTCATCATAGACATATATGATCTGTGCAGAAGATTGAAAGATGAGCTTGTAGGGATAGGTAGGGGTACATTTTGATACAAAGATTGATTGCAGTAGTTGCTGAGCTGATAAGGCATGGTATATATTTATGAATGTTTGGTGGGTTGGGGGTATAGCCAAGATGCGATGGAGGACATTAGGAACATATGATATATCAGCTGAATAAGGTCTTTAGGACTATCAAGTCTTCTCATATTGCAGGGTCCTCAGCGCCAGCTAATAACTCTGTCCCCCTTCTCATCCAGCCCCTCCCCTCTGTCTGCCCCCCTCATGGCCCATACTTCCTATTTAACTCTATCCCAGTCCTTCTTGAAGCCACCTACTGTTTTCAATGCTATCACTCCCTCGGGAAACCTATTCCACCATGTCACTGTCCTCTCTGTGAAGACGTGCTTACTGATCTCTCTCCCAAATCTCATCCCCTCCAACTTGAGACTATGCCCCCTTGTGCTCTTCTTCTCACTGAGACTGAAGAGACATTTCTAATTGTTTTGGGGGAAGGAGTAGCTAAGCTGGCAGCAGATATATTACAAAGTTTTACTTCGCAAGCAAAGTTTCTGCGAGGTCAGGAACTTCGCCCTTCACAAAGTCTTCATGAAGTTCTTGAGTGCTGCACCAATTTCACCCTCCACTTGAATAAGTTTCTCTGTTTCTATAAAAAAATACAAATCCACTTCCACCCTCTGTGTTATGTTTAACCACCACCAAGCACCAAGCAACATGTTTAATATATCAAATCCCCCCACCCTCCACCTGTGTCTCCCACTTCCCTCCTCCCCTTCATACCAGGTGAAATTAACAAGCAGCTTCAATTCCCTTCCCTCTGCTCACAAAGGCAAGTTCCTTGCCATCTCTTCCCTACCCTTCCTTCATTGCCATGACATAAGCACCCATCCTTTAGCCTCTTTTTTGCTAAAATATCCCCCTTCCCCCAAAGAACCAAAACCCCTGTTTCCCAACACAGTAATACAAGCACCTGTAAAAAAAAAAAGAAAAACATTCCCAATCTGAACAATTATGTTCTCACCCTTCAAAGTGTAAGTCCAAATGATAGTGAGTGATGTCCGTCCTAGTAGTAATACCTGATTGCTTGGTTATTAGTCACATTTCATTTACAGATTTCTAACTGGCATAATTGTACTTAATAACATACAGTATAGAAAGCAGTGGTAAATCAGAGATCTTCCTGGTTCGGTGGTGCTTAGTTCAATAAGACTGATATCACAGAGAATGCAGAACAGCACTCATCTCCCCTTCCTGAAGATGAAAAGGAACCACTACCTCATCACAGATTCATCAGTAAATGCTTCTTTATTAAAGTGCCTTGTGGTACAGAAAGTGCAAATGGCAAATGTAAAAGGCTGGAAGATTCAGCAGTCTGGCATTCAAAATGTAACAGACACCAAACTGGCATTCTCAGATATGACTGATCTTTCACACACTGCATCCTCATGCTGTCTCATTGGTCAGTCCATTTGTATAGCCGAAACTAGATGCTGTAAAGAAGTGTTGTAGGGATGTAAAGTCAACTGTGTATATAACATACTAACATATTTCAAAAAGTTTTCTGGAAGTTTAGTGTTTAAGTCTTGTAAACAAATATTTGTGTAGGACCTGATCAAATGCTTTAGCGTGATCAATAGACAATAAGTAGCCTTCCAATATTCCTTTCTGACCCCTCTTTCATAGTTCCCTAAGGAGTATTAAATGGTCTGTAATGTTTCTCTGTGAAATAACATGTTTGGGCCTCAACCAAGACAATTGCAGCTACAGTATCTGTGCCAGCCTTTTTGCTAAAATTGTGTTGACAATTTTTTAAGTCATTTTTCAATAAACACAAGGGGTGCTAATTTTTCAGCTCAGTTTTAACCCTCTTTTAAAGCAAAAATATCAAAGCAGCTGATTGCTTTGAAGAGGGCAGGTATCCAACATCTAAGATGGAGTTGCCAATCTATTGTAATAGAGGGACGACATCACCTAAAACCTCTTATAAAATTCTGATGGGAGCCCATCCAAACCAGGCGCAGTCTTATTCCTCAACCTTTTCACTGCCCATTCAGTTTCTGATAAGTGGATTAGATTTGTCAAATAGGACAACACTTGCTTTGGGATTTTAGGTATATCAGAGTGTCAAACAATGGATAGATCACATGTGATGTCAGCTAACATGCCAACATTTTCTAGTGAATGCATGCTAGCTATAGCCATGATGTCCTTCGATGATGTACAGATGTAACTATCTCCCTCTCTACATAATCCAGGAATGTGCCTATGTTGTATCCTGTCATGGCATCTCTAGATGCTGTGATTGACCCTGGGTACCAAATTTTAGCTTTCTTTCCAAGGAAGCTGCTCTTTCATGTTGCTATTTCTTCATTTCATCCTTAATACCAATTTGTTCCAATTACTTCAGATTTCAGAGATAAGCGATATAATTTAGACCTATGATTTTGGTAGTGTAGGTACAAGTAATTGTTGTTTTTCCTATTACGACTGTCTGCCTGAAGAAATGTGCTAAAATAATTTTTTGTATCCTCTCACCAGTCCAATAAGCTATCATATGCTGAAACAACAGAGCATCTTGCTTTAAATAATTCTAACTACGTGCTCTGTATCTTCTCCAGTTCCAGTAAGGAGATATTAATTCTCCAAGTCTTATAATTTGGAATCGATGTCAGAGTAACATAACATTGGCATATAGCTACTAGGTGGTCAGATGTTTCCACTGCAATTTTTTTAGCTCTGCTCACTCTTAAAGTTGATGACACAAATAAGAAATCTGTTCTGGTGGATAGGTCTCCTTTTGTGAGGATATTCTGGTGGTGCCAGTATTATTGAAAACTATCATGTAATCCAGCAGTATAAATTATATCTTTCAAATAAATGCAATCATTGTAGTTTGTCAACGTCTGTCTCCCTATCTTGTAAAACCTGGCCACAGTTAAAGTCACCTCCCAGCAGAAGCAGTTTACTCATGCTTACTCATATGGAGCTACACTCTTGCCTCCTTCAAGACAGAAACTCTTATAGCCTTTGTCTGTGGAGTACATATTAATAGGTTGACACCATTTACCCCCCCATAAGTACTGTACATCAAGTAATAAAGCTCTTCCTGGTTCATTCTCTACCAGCTTAAGCACCTTAATTGTTGTATTTCAAAACAAGATCCCTACCCCCATCACATTTTGTCACCCCTTGCGACCAGAAAGTGGTCCTCTTTGTCCACATTTTCTTAGTAGCTGAGACTTCAAATAAATAATTTGATATGAGTGTCTTGTACAGAGATGTTGTGAAGTTTTAATTCACCAGCCAAATTTCGATGAAATTGCAAAATTTGTCTTTCGAATAATTTCATGAATTGTCCACTTCGCCACTTTGCATAGAGTTTTCCTGGGGAAATGGCAACTTTTCAGGCAAAGTCAGGTGAAGTTAAGGTGAAGCTGTAACTTTGCTAGGGAATTCACATAACTTCTCCTGAAAAAAATACCATATCACCTGCCTGCTAAAAACTTTGTGAAGTTGGCACTTCACGAATGTGGCAATCTTTGCAAATTATTTTGGCAAAGTCTGCCAACTCTGCACATCTGTAGTTCTGTAGAAAGAGTACATTCCGAGGGAGGGTTTCTGAAAGGGCTATAGTGGTCATACATTTCCTATGAGTCTTGATACTATTAACATTCAAGGTCACAGGGGATGTTGTTGTGCCAACACAGATTATTCAGAAACATAGAAACATAGAATTTGATGGCAGACAAGGACAGCTTGGCTCCTCCAGTCTGCCCATTTCTCCCTACCTACACTATTACCTCAGTCCATGTCCAATCTACAGACCTATCTCCCTCCTCCCTTCCTTTCCACTAAGATTTACTTGTGCTTATCACATGCATTCTTGAACCTCACCACTGTTTTTGCCCCACCACTTCCACTGGAAGGCTGTTCCAGGAATCCAGCACTCTTTCTGTGAAGACATACTTCCTCACATCCCTCCTGAATCTACCCACCCTTCAGCTTTATAGCATGTCCCCTTTTTTTAAGTGCCTTTTCTTCTGAAAAATACTCCCCTCCTGTACCTTATTTACCCCTGTGAAGCATTTAGAGGTCTCTATTATATCTCCCTTCTCCCTCCTCTGTTCCAGGGTGTACATATTGAGGTCCTTTAGTCTCTCCTCATGGCACCTTTGATACAGACCCTGCACCATTTTAGTTGCCTTCTTCTAAACTACCTCCACTCTGTCCATTTCCTTCCAGAGATGTGGTCTCCAGAACTGGACACAGTACTCTTGGTGGAGTCTTACCAGAAATCTATACAGAGGCTATACCAACTCCCTTTTTCTGCTGGTGATACCCCTCCCTATGCACCCCAACATCCCACTCACCCTCCCAATTGCCTTGTCAAACTGCCTGGCCACCTTTTGGTCATCTGATATGATTACCTCCAGGTTTCTTTTATGCTTGGTGGTCACCAATATCACTCCACCCATTTTGTACTCCACCCCTGGGTTTTTGTGCCCTATGTGCATTATTTTGCTCTTTTTTGCATAAAACTCAGCTGCCATACCTTTAACCACTCCTCTGGTTTTCTCAGGTCTCTGGTCATCCTTTCCATCCCCCCTGGAGTATCCACCCTATTGCAAATTTTGGTGTCATCCGCAAAGAGTCAGACCTTCCCTTCCAGCTCCTCTGCAATGTCCACTCATAAACACATTAAAGAGGACCGATCCCAGCACTGATCCCTGAGGCACCCTGCTGGTTTATACTAAGGTAAGTGCAAGAGCGAGAAGGCAGATGCCCATAATGCTCTTATGCTAATCCAATATATAATAGGAAAGGTCATACCCACTGCTTATCAGCCCGTCTAATCTATTTTTAAAGATACTTTTAGTTTCACTAATAACAACTTTGAGTGGTAATCTATTCCAAGGACCAACAACTCTAAGAGGGAAAAAATATTTGCAACTAGATTTCAAGAATGGTTTTCTGACTAGTTGTAAAGGATGCCCTCTGGTGTTGTGGTTGCAATTTTTGAATTCTAACCCAAATTCACATAAGAGATAGGGGTCATGAATGATGTCATATAATAACATAAGATCACCTCGAAGACGATGTATGGATGAGGGCATAAGTTTTAGGATGTCTAGCCTTCCCTCATAAGAGACATTATATAGCCCAGAAACTTTTTTAGTAAATTTCCTCTGAACTGTTTCTAATAAAAGGCCTTCAGATTTTTTTATATACAGACACCAAAGCTGGGAGGCGTATTCCAAATGTGGTCTTGCATATGCTCGGTACAATGGTAGCAACACTTCATGCTCCCTTGATCTGATGTTACGTAGAATAGACGATACTACTCTATTGGTTTTATTAATAATGTTGTGTACATGTCTGTTATAGGATAAATTATCTGAGATTATAATCCCTAAATCTCTTTCATCCAATGTTGTGTCAAGTAGTATACCATCCAAAAAGTAAGGAGCGTGCAAATTTCTTGAACCTAAATGCATAACTTTACATTTTGAAATATTCAAAGTCATTCCCCAGTTCTTAACCCATGTAGTGATATGATCAAGATCTTTTTGGATGATGTTAGCCTGAAGGACAGAGGCACAAGGGCCACCTATTTTAACATCATCTGCATATTTAATGGTAAAGAAGAACAATCTAAGGTGAGATCAGCAATAAATGCCTGAAAAAGGCATGGGTCCAAGACTGAACCCTGTGGCACCCTGCTTGTCACTATGCCCTTAGCTGATTTACTCCCATTGATCGATACTTGCTGAGAGCGATTTTGAAGCCAGTTAATTATCCAATTCACTACAAAACTGTTTATTTTTAACTTATGAAGTTTAATAAGTAGGGTCCAATGTGGCCTGATGTCAAAAGCTTTACTAAAGTCAATATAAATAACATCACAAGGCAATTTGTTGTCAAGTAATGAACTAATATGTTCATAGAAGCATATTAAATTGGTTAAACAGCTTCTACCTTTTTTAAAACCATGTTGCTCTACGTCATGAGAGTCAAGGACAGGAGATATCATGTCTTTAATTAGACCTTCTAATAATTTGCAGATAGAAGAAGTTAAACTAATCGGTCAATAATTTTCCCAATTGTTTTTTGTGCCTTTTTTACGGTTAGGGATAACGTCTGTCTCTCTCCAATCCTGTGGGATGAAATTTGTGGCCAAAAAATAATCAAACATCAGTTTTAAGGGGAAAGTAATAACATCAACTAACAAAAATAGTAAGTGACCAGCTATGTTATCTGGACCAGGGTTGTATTTTCCTATAAGTGTTAATATTTTTTTCCTGATGATGTCTGTAGAAAATGTAACTGGTAGAACATCAGTAGTGTCTAACAGGGTCGTATCATAAGTTGGTATAACAATACCAGAAAAAAATTTATAAAAATTGTTATTAAACAAATCAGTCATTTTTTTGGGTCATGAATCAAAATATCATTGTGGTGTAATGGACCAACTTGACATGTAGGTTTCCTCAGTGAATTAATATAAGAGTAGAAATGCTTACTATTTGATTTGTTAGCAATTAATGCTAAATTATGTTTCCAGTTAGATTTAGCCCTTTTAATCATGATCTTACATTTTCTTTGTGTTTGTATATAAGAAGTCCAGTTAGAGAATGATTTAATTTTTTGATATCTAATGTACTTTTTGTGCTTTAATCTAATAATTATTTTGATAGACTGGTTCATCCATTTGGGAACTTTATTTTGATTAGCATTTTTAATTTTAGATGGAATATATAATTCCTTAAGTTGACAGATAATATACTTACAGCTTTCCCAATAAAGTTCCGGACTAGAACCTGTCAATAAAAACTCCCAATTGATATTCCCAATTATGTGTTTCATTGTACCCAAATCTGCTTTGTCATGCAAATATATTTTAGTGAGATTAGAATTATAAACATAAGTTTGTGTGATATTAAATGTGATAGTGTTATGGTAGCTATTCCCAATTGGGTCACTAACCAGAATATTATCTACTATTAGATCATCATCACAAAGTACTAGATCGAGAATATTATTTCCTCTAGTTGGAATATGTACATTCAACTGAGTACATGTATACAGTAGCTTATTCCCCTGACTGGTGTTAGCACTTAAATTCTGCCAATCTGTTTTTCCTAGATTAAAGTCTCCAGAGACTACAATTTTACCTATCGCTTTAGCCTGTTCAAATTCACATAGAATAGCGTCTAAAATATCAACTGGTGAGTTGGGAGGGTGATAGCAAGAACCCAAAATGAGGACATCTGATGTGGACAGACATAACTTGACCCAAATAGTCTCAGTTTGTTTGTCATGTTTTTGATATTCTTAGTAATATCGATTGAGTTAAGTTGTTTTTTTTATAAATAACGTCACTCCTCCTCACTTCCTATTATGCCTATTATATGTAAATGCAGTGAAACCTGGTATAATTGTTTCCCAAGATGATTTATCATCACCCCAGGTTTCACTAATTGAAATTATGTCAACATCATCTTGACTAATTCTGCATTTTAATTCATCCAGTTTATGGTTATGACATCTGGCATTAAAGCATAAGAAATGCAATTGTCGACATGGCTAACCTCCCTTCCTTGGAGTAAATTCCATTTACCTCCACCCTCTGTCACCGATCCCCTAATCAATTTCTTATCCAGTTTACCACATTTGGACCCACTCCTAAACTACCCAGCTTTCTTACTAGTCTCCTATGTGGAACGGTGTTGAATGCCTTACTGAAATTTAGGTAAGCCACATCTACTATTCTACACTGATCTAGTTCCTTGGTCTCTCAGTCAAAGAAAGCTATCAGATTCATTTTGCATGATCTCCCCCCAGTGAAACCATGCTGCCTTGGGTCTTGTAACCCACTGGATTCAACATATTCCACACTTCTTTCCTTCAGTAGAGATTCCATTAACTTTCCCACTACTGATGTCAGGCTGACTGGCCTATAATTGCTAGCCTCCTCCCTGCTACCACTTTTTTTGTAGTGGGACTATATCTACTGTCTTCCAGTCCTCTGGAATCACTCCTGTTTCCAGTGAGCTGTTAAGCAGAACAATCAGAGGTGCAGTCAGTATTTTCCAGAGCTCCCTCAGTACCCTTGGATGCACCCTATCTGGCCCCATTGCTTTGTCTGCCTTCAGATTAGCATTAGGTTACAGGGGGTGATCCAATTCAGCAACTCATACTTGAGACCATGTCTTCCTCTGACTCTTTCTGCTGCAGATGTATCAGAAACAGCATCATCTCATTCAGAGAAGTAGTCCCTTGCTGATGAGGCTATGGAGGATGCCTCCAAGTCCACTTCCTCCTCTTTAGTATCACCCAGTGTTTTTCTGGATGCAAAAGGAGCATATCTATTCACTACAGTAATAGGTGTTCATTTAGTAGACTTATTCTTGACCTTCTGACATCTGCCCCCTCCATGAGGAGACAACCTTCATATCAGTCTCAGCCAGAGGCTGATGTGGGAGCATTTCTGGCTGTGATGCTTCTGTTGGACAGACATACTGTGTGGGAGGATGGGGTCACAGGAGTGGAATCTACCACTGTTAAAAGTGTGAGGTCTGCAGTGGGCTGTTGACATGTGTCCATATTAGTGGTATGACCAGGTCTCAAGGCAACAGGATCTAATGGAACAGTTGATCCTGGAGCTTCTGAAGATCCACTAGGGTTGTTTGAGTCTGTGGGGACTTGGGAAGAAGCAGCATGATCATGAGAGGAGTCAGCTCTGGTTATATTTTCACTTTGAGACTGTCCTTTAACAATTAGTTCTTCTTGATTAAGGCCCCTGATCTGTCATGGGAGACCCAAGGGCATTATCTGTATGTATGTATGTATGCCCCTGTTCCTCACACAAGTTGCACTTACATGGATTCAGGCAGTGTAACTAACATGCCCATATTGTAAACCATTGTAACATCTGTCTTGATCACAAGCAGCACTTAAATGCAACCGAGACCCACATTTGTGAGAAGTTTGGGGTTGCCCTGGGTTGAAGCACATGACTCTATTATGGCCCAAAAAGAAACTCACAGGGAAGTGGCATATCCTAGTATTCCTCTGCCTCAATTTTACACAAAACGTACACACACACACACATGTCCAACTTCACTCAGTACCAATAATTAGGGTGCACAAATCATGAAATTCACACTGCTGTTTTAACTAGTATACAATGCCAGCAGTGCTGCCCCCTTCATTCTCAAACAATACTGTGATAGTTTTAATCGCAGGTTTGAACAGGGAGATAGCAAGAAATGGTGACCATAGTGCAGTGTCCTTCAATTGATCATATTTGACACAGAACCTTTCCAAAGACTTTAGAGTCTTGAAACTAAAGTCATATACAGTTTCTCCAAACACATGAGTTATAGCATATGATTTTGAAGAGAAAAAAACACAGAGTCTTTCAAAAGAGACCTGATAACAAATACCCTGTCAGCGGGGAGTTCTAATCCCCCTTTATATTTTAACTGAACAGTGTTCCTGCACTGTGTAGGTTCACCTCTAGATGCAAACAAGTCTGCTGTTCTAAACTGTCTGGGGAATGTGCAGGCTGTTGAGTAGATTCCACTTCAGTTGCCCCTGAATCTGTAGTTTCAGATTCAGCAACAGGGACCATGCTGTTTTGTCTTGTATTTTCATTATTTGTGTCAAACTGAGAAACAAAGAGGGGGACTGCCTCCAGCAAACTTGAAAAAAATGCTCCTGGTTAACCTTCGGAGCAGGGGAAAGAAATGTGTCATTCTGAGAAATCTTAACCTGCATGTGAGTGCTTGGCTGCCCTTCTATATCTGGTGCAGGTACAGTCTCATTTGTTGTATCAGAGTCTGGTGCAGTAGTGAGATTTAGTTCATGTGGACCAGGTGCAAAAACTATCAGAAATCCCTGTCTTGCAATTTTGTTTTAAATGGTACTTACAATTTTTGCAGTGTCCATGCAGGAATCTCTAACTCCAGGTGTTCCCAGTAACCCAGAGTTGTCATCCAGCCATCTAACCCACCATGCTATTTTGAGGACCAAGTCTATGGGCCATTCTTGTTGCACAATTGAAAGTGGTGGCAGTTGTACAGAATGCCTGCATCGTAGGTCAAGCCATTTGCTTGTGTGTACCTTTCTGGACACTTTGTGCAATTTGCTGGGTCCTGATGTAGTTTCTTTCAAACTGGTACTGTAACTGTGGGGTTTTACTACACTCAGGACTATCGAATTCACTTCAGTCATGATCACTTTCTCAGTAACCTGCCATTCTAAAGATGCTTCTGCTGAGGATGCTGTTTCCTGTTGATTTCTATGTGAAACAACTGTGTCTCCCATATTATCAGTATTCATGGCTACATCACTCAGGACAGCCAAGGTAAGAGCAGTATCTCATCCAAAGTCACTGAAAGGAAGGGGGGGTTCATGTAGTGTTTGACAGCTTGTCAGAACACTTGTCAAGTGGTGCCTTTGATATTCCCTCGCTAGCTGGAAACTCAGATGCAACATCAGCTGACATCAGGGAGCTGTCAGATACCAGTGTGGCTTCCTCTGGGATGGGGTGATTTTCTGAAACCAAGCAACTTCTTTCTTTCAATCAGGTATTTTGCCTCCTCCTCTGCTACTAACTGAAGCAGGCGCTGCTTCCTTGCCTCCATTACCTTCTTCAACTTCTTCCCCTCTTTCAACAAAAATGTCTGTTCAGTTGAGTCCACAGACTGAATCATTTCAGCTTCTACTGCAACAGTCTCCATACACTCCACCATCAAAACACCAGTATCATTGTGGGCTTCACACATACAGGTAGTAGGGAGAGGAGGCCCACTCCCCTACACGTACAGCATCCTCTCCTCCATCTACCTAGTTGGCCATCTTGGTAACTAGCCAGATGGCCAGAGGTTCCCCCCTACTGGAAAGAGTAGGGGAATTATTTATTCACACAAATTAAAGAATACAGGTAATAATAGGGGAATGAACAGATTCAAATGCAAAAAAAAAAGAGCAAACAAGCACAGATTATGAAAAAATAACATGATCATAAAATTGCCCATGTAAAGTGTTTCCACTGTCTAATCTACAGTTTTAGAGAATCTTGCATATTCCAAAGCTGTTTCAATACAGCAGTCTCAATCCTATGGAAAAGTACAGTGTGATCCCAAAAAAGTTGCTGTAAAACAAATTTACGTCTAACTTGCAAAATCAGAACTTGAATACAGGAATGCAACAAAAGTATCGCAGACAGATCATGTTGAGAAGGTGACATGTGTAAATCACCATAGCCAAGGGTATCATAGGAAAGAGATGACCAAAAAGGATCAGACCAGGAAGTACCCAAAACTGCTGTATAGAGGGACAAACAATATATAAATGATGAATAGTTTCAAACTGAGTTCCACAATCTGCTTGTGGGCAAAATCTGTCTGTAACACTTTTGTGCCTATTATTTTCTTTCACATTGAGTTTGCAGTGACAGCAGAGCCAGACTATGCCCCAAAATTGGGCAGGGATACCTCTGAGAGTTGAATAATTTAAGGCAATCCACTTAAGGCCTGGTGAGACACTGGACATTGTCTCAACATCAGTAACAACCAATGACTTGTACAAGGCTGTGTGATGCCAGGTACGAATGACATTCCATGAAAGTTTCCTCTTTTTTTATGAATTTAAACAAAGATTCCGAATAAGTTGGGAAAACAGCAGATTTCCAAAAAAGACTCTTAGGTTTTTGCCATTGCAACTGAAGAGGGTTCATCAAGACAACAGCCCATGCCTTTCAAACAAAGGGTTGCCCAGAAACCCAGGGAACAATATTGTAATGAAAAAAAAAATACTGAAAAGGAAAATGACAGGATTAACCATGTCCAGACCACCTTGAGTCAGAGGCAAATACAGAATATCCCTTTTAATTGGATTTAACCTGCTGCCCCAAACCATCTGAAAAAAAAATACTAAGTAAACGGGTCTCAGACTGCTGGAGCAAAGGAAATATTGCACTAACATAAAGAAAAGTGGGCACTGAGAATGTTTTATTCTACTAATATGTTTTTGTTTGGACAGTTGACAGGATTTCCACCTGGCAACCTGCAAAGTTCAAGCATAAAAAGCCTTCTCCCAATTAAACAAAGATAAAGTAGTCTGACCATAATATATACCCAGAATTTTATCTGGATCCATTGATGCCTTAATTCCAGTAATATTAACAGGAAAATCTGCATGAATCCCTATAGGTAACACCTGGCATTTGTTGAGATTAATCCATGAATTCATAAGGTCAGCAAGGCATTGTAATAGAGTCATAGCCACTTCCCTGGAATGTACATCCTGAATAAATAAACAAATATCATCAGTATATGTAGGTATTTTAACCGCAGTCAAAGATAAGTGATGTGTAATATCATGAACATGCAGTGAAGCATTAATTGCCCATAACAGAAGATCCAATGTTAATACATATAAAATAGAGCTAAGAGGGCACCCTTGTTGCACTCCCATAAGTAAGGGTATTCGAGATCCCAGCCACCCATTTACATTAGGAACAAGGAAAATATGAGACTAGAGGCATCTAATCCAAGCAATAAAGGTATGTGAAAACCCAAACTTTCGAAAGACAAGAAAAATATAGTCATGAGGAACCTTATCAAAAGCCTTTTCCTGATCCAAAAGAAACAAGAAATGTCATTTACTCTCCCTATTACAGTATTTAATAAGTTCCATCATAAGCAACAAGTCATCCTGAATTTTTCAGCCCAGAATCGAGCAGCTCTGTAAAGGAGAGATATAAGATGACAGAACAGCAGTTAAACGTGTACAGAAAAGTTTGCCACAAATCTTAGCATCAGTATTTAGGAGACAAATTGGTTGCCAGTTAATCAGCTCCACTGGATTACCCATCTTAAACAACAATAACTGAATCACATCAGTAACAGATCCCAAAATAGAGAGATGTGTCAGAAAATAATTAAACACTAAAGCCAAAATCAGAGCCAAATAAGTGGCAATGGTATGATAAAACTCAAACATTAAACCGTCACTTCCTGGAGAAATTTTTTTCTTCAGGGCAGAAATTGCAGTACTAATTTTTACAGCAGAAAAAGGTTGGGTGAGAAAGGCATTATGTGTGGCCAACACCTGTGACAGGCTTAAGGAACCTAAAAAATGAGGGATGGCATCATCCAGAAGAAACCGGCAACCCACAGAAGAGAATAAAAAGTCCTGAACAACATGCAACATGCCCTGTTTAGAAGTATGAATGGCCCAGTCCTGATCAACCAAGGAGTGTATTATCTTCTTCTTAATTCTTGATGAGCAACTTTTAAAAGCATCCACAGGCAGGTATTGATCTTGCATCCCGTGTTATTGCTCAAAATACAAAGATTTAACCAGATCATATTGCAAGGCTTTCATTTGGGATTTAAGAGTCTGTATCAAGAGTAGAAAGACATGACCGGTGTGATTAAGGAAATTAATTTATATAATTGGTATTGTAAACCTAAATATTGCATAGGCATGCTGAGATGTACAGTAGAAGAAGAAAGATGTTTTGTCAAAATACCAACATCCCACTTACCTGTAGTATCCTCCCACCAAAGAGACAAATCCTTATATAAACACAGAACCGAAGTGTGAGCCCAGAATAAGTTCTAAATAGCATTATGAAAGCATTGAATGGAAAGAATGGTATTATTCAGTTGCCAACAAGACTTTCCCATGATGTGCTCCAGTGCAACTGCAACAGAGCAACTCAACATTATATGATCTTTGGTCTCCAGAGGTAGTGTCTTGTTATCAGTAATAACGCAGGAATGGGAGACAAAAAAATAATCTATCCTAGTGGCAAAAGCTGCCTGAAAATACATGTGCTCCCCAGAAGGATGTGAGCAATAAGAATCCAATAACAGCACCTTTGTACAAATTTGTTGTAAACAGAGGGAGTCACAAAGCAATTTAAATGTTTTGGCACCTCTATCCTGGAGCTGCAAAGGACAGTTAAAGTCCTCCCCAAAAATAACTAGTTTAGAAGTGTATGAGAAAGGATGAATCAGTTTAAAAAGGGAAACCCTATCACATTTAGTCTGAGGGGCATAAATCACTATCAGACGATAGGCAACAGTGTCCAATATGTTTTGGGTGAATGTTATTAAACAAAATGGCCACCCCGGAACACGCATCAGTCCCAAGTGGAAAATATGATACCCATGCCATCCAGAGTCATTGAGCTGTAACAATATCAGATAAAGAACCAAGTCTGGTATCCTGTAGGAAAAAAATATCAGCAGGATATTGTCACAACAAGTGAAAAGTAACCTTTCTGTGAAGTAAATTCTTAACACTGTTAACATTTAAAGTAGCAGCTCGCATGGAGGCAGGGAGAGAGAGAAAGAAAACGTCTTTAAATCAAAAGGAAAAAGTCTCAAGGGGATTGTGTATGCTTTTTCTTGGACTTCACCTTGGCAGCAGTACCTGGTCCATCTTCTCATTTGCATAAATGGGTGAAAGGTTGGACATCATCTTCAGTATCAGAAGAAACCAGATTTTTGAGGACATCAAGGAGGAAGCCTCCGAGTCCAGGTCTTCATCAAGGTCACCCCAGTTCCTAGAGGAGGCAGGAGAATTCAATCTATTTGTAGTAGGTACAGAGCCATAGGAAGGGACCATAGAAGCAGTCTGAGGGAGCTTATGATGTAAGGAATGTCGGAGTGAAACTGTCGTGAAGGGATCAGGAAGTGGCATAGTAGTCTCAGAGGAAAGGCCAGTGCAGAAGTAGAAGGAGAAGCCAGCAAAGCCTAGGAAAGAGGTGTATCTAATATAGGGTCAACATTGGGAGCACTAGAAGGAGTGTCATCCTTAAAAGGGCCAGAGGGACAAGAAAAGCAACATTGGGGGCATTGGAAGGGGTATCATCCTTAAAAGGGCCAGAGGGAACAGGCAAAGCAAGTAGAACATCTGCAGGAGGTGCTGATGAAGGAGCCACATCTATAGGAGGATCTGGTAGTAAAGTAGCTAAAACTGCACTGGTTCCAGCTATACAGGCATCCACAAGAATATCCTCCTGACAAGGCCAGTAGTACAATTGTGGGTTGCCCATGGAGAGGTTCGAAAGGAATGCCCTACCATTTGGCAATGGTTACACTTCACCTTATTTTGACTTTGAATGCTAATATGTCCATATTCCAAGCACAGATTGTAATACCACTGATCACAGACGTTGCTAAAATGTGACAAGGAGTCACACTTATTACATGCTTTCAGTTGTCCAGGATAAAAACATATCCCTTGTCCCTACCAAGGAAAACACTGTTGGGTAAATGAGAAATTCCAGAGTCTGTCACCTGAACTTGAACCTTATTCTTCCAACCACCAGTCCATATATGATACTTTTCCAAAACAGGGTCAGGTTTCCCCAGAACCTCATATCTCTGCTTTAGCCAATAAGTGAGATTATGCACATCAATCCGCTCACTCTGAAACATAACTTTAACAGTACGAGTAGTGTGTAAGAGGGATAGCTTGGAAAGGCAGCCAAAGTTCTGAGTACTTCAAATTATTATATTTGGATCAGAATCTATCTAGAGTAGAAGGCAACCAAAAGCTGATGTCATACAGGTTGTCCCCATAGACATAAATCAATGCATAAATGTCCGAGAGTAAAAATCCCATTGAGGCCATAAGGAGTTTCTCCACAATGTGAGAGCAATCAGGGGAAGGGTCATTACCACCCTATATTTGATACAAAGAGTATTCCACTGTGGGGCAGGGGCAGGTTGTGCAGCAAAAAGATCCGACTATTTGAAACTAGTCCCATTACACTGGTCAGATTGGCGAGCATTGTCAAGAGTATACTGAGCTAAATTTTGAGGAAGGACAGGAGTAGGTGCAGAATTTATGTCCGTAGCAGTAGGAAGAGGTGCATAATGCACTAGACCAATATCTGTAACAGGGAGAACAACAGTAGGAATAGGCTGAGGGCACTAGTAGTGACAGCAGTGGCAGTATCACAGGAAGTCCCAGTATGAGCAAACAAGAAGAAACTGATGGTGTGGCAGTAGTACCCACTTGAGAGACATCAGACAAAGCAACAAGAGGGGAGTCAGTGAGTGGCTGCACACAGGTATGAACAGTAAAGGAAGGAATCGTTGCTGGATTGGGAATCCAGCTCTTGCTGTCAGAACCATCAATCAACCCTGCTCCCTCATGTGCCCATGCCATATTCCACACACCAACAGGGGCTGCATCAACAAAACTTTCAGACTGTGACACAGGCTTGGAAATGGACTCCATGCAGGTCTTGTCAGGCACCACTCCAATTGTGGTTGCATCTACAGCTGGTAGGAGCACGGTTACCTAGGAAGGAGGGCAACCGGATACTGGGGTTAGCAAATACGGCAACAGGAACTCACGGGTATACAGGTGTGCACCCACGGGGGGGAGAGATGTGGGGAGGGATGGGATGTAGGAGGACTTGCGGCAGGCAGCTGCCAAGCTGAATTGCTAGCATTGTGGGGAAGGTGGTTGGCTGGAAGGCATGGGCTACCGGTTTCCCGTCCGGCTTGGTGCGGCTTTTTTTTTTTTGCTGTGTGACAGCATGTACAGCCCCATGTTTTTGCCCCCTCCCCCAGAGTTGAGAATCCATAAGTAGGGGGGTGCAGGGGGTACAGCCCCCCAATTTAAAAAACGAGACCTATAGGTCTCTGGCACCATTTTTTAGTGTGCTGCAGTGCACATTGATAAATTATTTTTTGGCAGTGTGCACTCACCATAATAGTGATCGCTGTTCCTCAATCGCTATTATGACATGGAACCTTGGTGCTACAATCAGTGTTCAGAATGCAAAATATGCAAAGCAGCAAGAGACCCACCACATTCACTAAGCAAAACTCTCCAAGATGTACTGGAAACAATATCTTGATCAGTCACAGAGGCATCAGTGACAGCATCTTTCATGCAGTCTGTAACAGGGATTTCAGACACGGTATCCATGGGGGTTTCAGGTACAGTAATCTCAACATCCATGCTGACAGCAGCAGTCACAGTATCCCCACCTTCTCCTTCAACACCGAAGTTGGCCATCCTGTCAGATGGCCAGAGGTTCCTGCTACTGGCAAGAGTAGGGGCTTTCCCTTGGTGTCCTGGCTAACATTCCCCATCCCCACTGGATACTCCATAGTGCACTGCCCAAGGGTGGGGCTCGGGGTGGGGGAATGGCCAACTTTTTTAGATCCAGCTTGGGTTTCTCTGTGCATCCAGTTGGAACTACCAGTTCTTTCGAGTGTGTAGCCATGTGTGGGGGTCCAGGTGCAGGTTGCAGGATTCTCCTCATTTATCCCCCTCTGGGACCTCAAGGGGAATTCCTGCAGGAGGTTGAAGACTTTGTCATCAGTGAGGTGCTGGAGTCCCCCAGGTATTTAGCCCTGGGGGACTTCAATGCCTGGGTTGACGATGAATCCTCACAATTTGGTTACAACCTCCTCCAGTTAATGGCATCACTGGACCTATCACAGGTTGTTACTTCTGAGACCCACCTCCACCGCCACATGCTCAACCTGGTGTTTCATCTGGGTCTTGAGATTGACTGCCTCAAGATTGATCAGGTCAGTTGGTCTGATCACTGCACAGTGAAATTCAATTTTAGGGCCCCCCTTAAGAGATGGTCAGTTACCACCCTTTGAGGGGGCTGTCCCCAGAGAGACTGCTGGCAATGACCGATCTATCTACAGGGGATGCCATATGTGTGATTGGTGTCAGTGAGACAGTGGCTACCTACATAAGGGTGGTATCTGAAGCACTTCATGCCATAGCTCCAATCTGTATATGACCCAGATCTTATTATTTGAGATCTCCTTGGTTTGACAGAGATCTCAAGGGATGAAGATCAGGGGTCAGAAGCTGGAGGGTTGCTGGCAGAAGACCCAGTCAGAGGAGGACAAACTGGCCTTGCATGCTCATTACAATTAGTATCAGTGGGCAATTCCTCATAAGAAGGCAGAATTCCTGTCCAGGAAAATTGCTGCAGGGAAGAACAGACCAGCTCAGCTATTTTGGACTGTAGACCGGTTGCTTCATCCAGCCTGTCTGCAGCCAGAAAAGCTTTTTCATCTACTTTATGTGATGAGTACGCTATGTTCTTCTCTGACAGGGTGTTCTCTATCCATGCGAGGATTCTGCCAGTGAGGCAAGTTTTGCCTCGCAGTGGTGGGCTTGAGAGGAATAAAAATACTCCATCAGTTTGGGAGGAGTTTAAATCAGTGGAGGTGGCCGAGGTCACTAGGGTGGTCTTACAGCTAAAGCACACATATTGTGAACTGGACCCAGCCCCAACTCATTTCTGGATGAGATGTGTTGAGGCTGTTGCCCGGTGTTCACTAGAATTGCCTGATGTTCGATGTCAGAGGATGTTTTTCCAATGGCCTTGAAAGAGTCCGTGGTGAGAGCCCTCTTGAAGAAACCATCTCTCAGTCTCAACCCAGAGAACCTGGTAAATTACCGTCCGATCTCAAACCTGCCATTTTTGATTAAGGCTGTTAAGAAGCTTGTGGCTCAACAACTTGAGGATCACCTTGTGACTTTTGAAATCTATGAGCCATTCCAGTCAAGTTCTATGGCCAGACACAACATGGAAACAGCATTAGTTAGGGTGCACAATGACCTCCTTAGGGTGAGAGATAGAGGAGAATGGTCAGTTCTGGTACTCCTTGATCTCTCATCATCCTTTGATGCTCTTAATCACTTTGTACTTGTCAATCATCTCTGCAAGTACTGCGGCCTCACTTTTATTGTCATCAACTGGTTTGAGTCCTACCTCACTGACAGGGTGCAGCGGGTAGGGATGGGGAATTTCTCCTTCTCCCTAATGCACCTCTTGTGTGGAGTACTGCAGGGTTCAATCTTGTCACCAATGTTGTTCGCAGTGTACATGCTACCCCTGAGTGAGATCATTCGACAATACAGTATGAAGTTTCACTGTTATGCAGATGATACCCAGCTGTATCTGTCCTTTGCCCCCAGAACACCCAATGCTGTGGATGTGATTAACACCTGTCTGGAATAAATCAATGACTAGATGTCCTCCAGCTGGTTGCAGCTGAACTCAGACAAGACGGAGGTATTGGTGATTGAGCCAGGCCATGGATGTGATGGGAGTGCTCCCGGAACAAAAACTAGACTTGTTCTGGGGTCTACTCCATTGGTAGCCTCTCTGAAGGTGCATGATCTTGGCATGTTTCTGGATAGCAGACTGACACTTGAGGCTCAGGTGTTATCTGTGGTCAAGAGTGTTTTTACCACTTGAGGAACATCACCAGGATAAAGCCTCTCATTCCACCCGATGACCTGCTGACACTGGTGCATGCTTTTGTTTCCTCAAGACTTGACTACTGTAACTCTCTCTACTTCAGGGTCACTGGGGGGACCCTCCACTAATTACAACTGGTGCAGAACACAATGGCCAGTTTGCTGACAGGCCTGCCCAGGTCCAGTCAAGTGACCCCAGACATGAGAGCTCTGCACTGGCTGTCTATCAGGTGGAGGGTCCTCTTCAAGGTGTGCTTGCTCACCTATAAGGCTCTATATAGGCTGAGCCCTGGCTATCTAGCTGAACTCCTGAAACTGACCACCTCTGTCCACTCCCTCCGCTCCTCAGCCAGGGGCCTCTTGGAAGTTCCTAGGGTTCAGCTAAAGACCTCGGGTGAACGAGCATTCAGTGTCACTGGGCTGACCCTTTAGAACTCCTTATCATCTGCTGTCTGGAAAGTCCCGATGGTCAAACAGTTTAAGCAGGGCTTATGGCTCACCTATTCTGCCTGACCTTTCCCAATGAGACCATATGATCTGCCCCGGCCACTGGTTCTTGTACTTGGAACTGCTGACCTGTTTATATAGATTTTTATTTAGTTTTTAAGACTGTTTAAGAAATTTTACTGTATTTGTGAGTTTATATTTCTTTGAACTGTTGTTTTACTGTATGGCACCCAGAGCCTCTGGGATTGGGCAGCTTAGAAATAAGCCTTCCCATAAAACTGGTTCACACAATTGCCCAAGCCTGTGTGTGAGTGTTAATGTGTGAAGTGGCACATTGCTTGTAAAGTGCTTTGGGATATACATTCTTCTTCTTCTTCTTCTTCTTCCACTTCCTCTTCCTATTTTTCATCTTCTTCCCCTCTTTGTGCAGTGGATGAACTTCAGTCAGTGAATGTTCTATGAGCAGTGTACTTAGGACCATACCATACCAATTTATATAGTACTTTTAATGCACACAGCTCAAAGCAGTTTATGATCAGCACATAGCACCACACTGAACAGCCACATTTGGTGTGGAAGGCAGAGTCATTCTGCACCAGCACATTGCACAGCAGTTGAGCTTATTGAATGTGGAGTTCTGTGGGCAGAAGTTGTGCAGAATGAATATTCCAAAAACATTTCTATATAAACCATGGAATGATTTTTCATGGATTACATTAAATGGTAGAACACTATTTTGTGGATTGCAGAAAAGGAATCTGGGGTTTATGTAAACCTTGTCTTGCTAATCTGCAAAAAACATTCCACTTTAAAAATTTTCTGAATTTTGCTACTGACAAAATTCTTCAGAATTAGGCAGAATTTCTGAATTCTGTTCCATTGGAATTCGGCAGTTTCACAGAACAGCTCTCCCACATTCTGCACCCAGATGCAAAGAGACTGATACCAAACCAGGTTAATCTGTTGGGTCAGCGAATGGAGTAGATTAGGCCAGAACATTAGGTACTCTGTCAAATACTATAGGTAGAACACAATCATTAAACCCACCAAAAAAGGCAGACAAGAATTGATCTCATGTCTCATCAGAACTGAATGGCTCAAAAACTCAGTAATATGCAATTTTTGCAACTGACTTGCCTGTCCTGTTCTCATAAAGCCTCTGAAAATTCTTTGCATTACCACGGATGATAGGTGCTGCTTGAAAATAAGGATCCAAAAATCAAAGGGAGGTGGGAATGCCAATCAATCAACCCTGAGCAGCACAAATACTTGATGTAGTACTCAACACCTCTTTCTTTTCATCCATAAACTGGATTGTCTTCTGTTGAAAAGATTTAACCTATCTGAGAAAAAGTCATCACTTCAGTTTGTAACTGTGAAAAGTGTACATTTATGTTCATGCTCAGAACCGATAAAAGGCAAAAACATCATACTAGGACCAGCAGAAAGAAGTTTTAGCTGGCCTGCTGGTGCAGGGGTAGCGCTACCAATTGTGGTGTCAAAGATCTAGGTTTGGGAAAGATCCAGGGGCATTGGAGGGTTGGTCGGAGGTAGTGGTGGTCGAAGTGACCAAAATTCGGTCTGCGAAGTGATTTACGGAGTAACGCGGAATCCACAAAATACTCCACAACGCGAAGCAGAGTACTTCATGTCATAATGGAGAACGCGAAGTCCATTGGAAACAATGACTTTGTGTTATTCCACTTTCCCCAAATCACTTCTCCACCAGTTTTAAGGTGAAGTACATTGAAATCTATGTACTTTGCCTCACTTCGCCTTGTTTTTGAGCTCCAAAGGCAAATTTTGCAGTGCTTTATGGGATTGCACGTCACATGGGCTCTAGATTGTTCTGCACAGCCTCAGTTCTGGGTAGCGTGTGTGTGTAGTGGAATATGGAGACAGTTTCCTCTCAGAGCTCTGCGATTCAGATCCTCTAAAAGCTGATAAAAAAGTATTTTTTAGCTATTTTTTTGCTCACAATTTAGTACATTGATTATAGGAAACCCTCTTCTGCTCATATCATTGAGTGTTTACTGTTTGTGTGTAGATTTTGAATGTTAATTTAGAACAGTCAGTTTGTGTACTGTGAAGTGTGCTTTGGGGGGCATATCTGTGGTGTAGGTAGATTAACTGGGAGAAAAAGGCAGTTTTTCTGTTTTGGTTGTATTTTTCTTGTATGACTGTGTCAATGTACACACAGTAATATTTTCAGTAATTCTTGGTATTTTTTTGCTGATTGTTGTGATGCAGCAGTGTATAATTTCAGTTTGTTTAAAACATTTGGTTATATTGCTAAAGGTTTTCAATTTGCTACGCATTACTTGTAGTGTGTGAGTGTGTGTGCCATTAAATCAGACACCTTTTATTGTGCCACAGAGTAATTGCAGCAGTGTGAACCTGCTATCCACCGCACCTGCATGAATTTTTTATACTGCTTTGTGGTATCTTTACTGGTAGTGGACTGTTACTGCTCGCACACTTCCCATCCTACACCTCTCAAACGGGCAAAAGGTATTTTTCCAGATTTGGATTTGTGACTTATGAGCACTGGTTAGGTGTTGTTGTACCTTTGTGTCTGCATCTCTTGAGTGCGCAGTGCAATCTTAATCTGTCTGTGCGTTTGTAGTACACCATTAATTCTGGGAGACTTTGCATTTCTTGTTACACTCTCATTTCACTTCGTCAGCACTGGGGACTTTTCTGAACATAAGACAGTAGCACTGTGGGGATGTACATTAATTCTGGTGACTGTGTGTGTGACCACTGCGCCCATGACTGAGTGCGCCATTAATTCTGGGAGATTTCGCATATCTTGTTATGCTCTCATTTTACTTCGTCAGCACGGGGGAATTTTTTGGACACAAGATGGTAGCATTTTGGGGATGCACATTAATTTTGGTGGCTGTGTGTGACAACTGCGCACATGACTGAGTGTGCCATTAATTCTGGGAGACTTCACATTCCTTGTTATGCTCTCATTTCACTTCATCAGCACTGGGAAATGCTCTGGACACAAGACAGTAGCATTTTGGAGATGTACATTAATTCGGGTGACTGTGTGTGACTACTGCATGCATGACATCTGAGTGCGTTATTCATTTTGGGAGACTTTGCATTTCTTGTGCTCTCATTACACTTCATCAGCACTGAGGAGTTTTCTGGACACAAGACATGAGTATTTTGGGGATGCACATTCATTTTGGTGACTGTGTGTGTGAAGGGCTGCCAATATTATTGTCACTTCACCTTACTCGCCGTTAAGGCAGAATGAAAACACGAAGTAATAGTTACAAGGTGAAGTGAGCTTTTTGCATTGGCCACTTTACGTAGTGGAGTGACAACGTGAAGTGCCCACTTTGCAGGCACTTCGCTGGCAGAATTTAAATTTGCTGCATCTCTAGTCGGAGGGAGGAGGACTGAGCAACCACTGCACAGCTCTCCTCCTCCATGGTGGGATGGTGTGGTGCTCTGGCAACATTCTAACCCTTGCAATGGCTAAGGGTCAAGTTTGCCAATAAAAGCCCATCTGTAGCAGAATTGGTGGCATGGCAGATTCCAGGAGTGCTGTAGATGCTACCTTGGACTTCACTGTATTATGGGAAAGGACTGCGGCCTCATGTGCAGCCACTGATATTATCACAGTTGGTACATCTAGGCCATATGACACGCCGGCACTGTGTTTTCAAACACTGCCCAATTTTGCAGCACATGGATGTGATTTTAAAGCAATGTGTGTCAAAGCATAGGCGCAAGCAAGAAGCAACCTAGAAGATGTATGCAAGTGGCCCCACAGTTGATGAACAGCTGATCAAACAACTGGAATCTAGTGGAATGTCTCTGAGCCACAAACAAGGAACATCCCAATTATTTGGCATGTGTCAAATGCTTTGAAATTCCTGTCCAACATGTCAGAAAAGTTTTGCAAAGATTGCAAACTTAGATTAGCTTTTAATTTCATTACATAACCACTTGGTAGGTCAGAGGTTGTTTTTTTTTTTGTTTTGTTTGTTATTTTAATTGCATTACTAATGACATTTGGGATTCAAAAGTTAATCTGAATATTGGGAGATCATTTTGGCATTGCATTGTAAACACATTTCTATCCCTATATAAGACTTGCAAACCCACTCTGGAGAAACATACCAATAAATTTCAGAGGATTCTATCTCGTATTAGGCTGCATCCAAAACAGAGACCGCCTGATGTTTCTATGGCAGCTGTAGTAGCAATGCCTCTGAAAGTGATATCATAATCGGGAGATAAATTAGGCTGTTTAAACTATCTTCTTCTCCTTTGTTAAGGCATCAATTACTTGAATTTACTATACCTGAAACTAATTCTCTGCTGTTAAAATATAGCAGCAACCACTGCCTGAATGAGCAGTCAATGGTTTTTCTGTACCTGGTGATTAATTTTCTTGTGCAGTATTCACTGACCACAGAATTAACAATTGATCCCTTAAATCAATGTCTGTCATATGAACATAGCTTAGGATAATATATGTCTTGCTGACCATTATGGAATGAGCTTTAAGGCAATGCAGAGTGTGGTGAACATGTGTCCAAGTAGACAGATTTAATGGGTACTACAGTAATGCCGTAAATATGATGGAAAGGTATGCCAAGGGAATTGTGACATACTGTATGTCTTTCATCTTCATCTGTTGCATTTGCATGTAGAAAGGATCGATTTGTATGTAAAAAGGATCGAAGCCTACAAATCCCCATGTGGGTATTCATTTTGCCCCTAGCATATTTTAATTAGTCAGTGCTGCCTCAGGCCAGAGAACTGGCAACAAGGCCATATTTAGAATACTAGATTGCAGTTTTGTCTTGGTCCCCTCTGTACCAAATAGATATTGCTGAGGTAAAAAGGGGATGGCATAGGACTACAAAAGTGATTAGAGCATTAGGGGACTGAGCTATAAGAAAAGAGTAGAGCACTTAGGCGTTTGTTTGGTTGTTTATTTATTTATTTATTTGGCCTAGAGGTTAGAGTAATGAGCTGTGAATGAGCTTGGTACATCCAGAAGACCTGGGTTTGGTTCCCACAACCTCCACTTGTATACTGTGTGACTCTGAGCAAGTCACTTTACTCCAGTGCTCCCGGGTCACCTCTGAAAACAGGCACGAGTGCCTAGTGGGCCCATCTAGTTAAAAAAGAATAAAATAAAAGATACATTTATGTTTTTTTACTTGTTTTTTTACTGGGTAAGTACACAGGCCCATGGGACCTTCTTCAGGAATGGCCTAGGCTTAGGTAAGCAAAGAAAAGGGTAGTGATGAGGGATACATGGTTATAAACAGGCTGGAGCTACATTTTCAAGAGTTCCTGAAAGTACAGATAAAAACAAAGTAAAAAAAAATGTGCATACATGTTCAATAAAGTGGCACAAAAACACATGAAATTAACTGACAAGAGAAAAGAATCACCAAAGAGATCATTAAGGGGGGATATAACATTCTTCAGATAAATAAGTGAGAAGAAGAAAGCAGGGGTATGATGGTAAGGATTAGAAGGGCATGGGTGGGAGACTGGGCGGAACAAACTAAGAATAAGCAAACACACTGAACAAGTATTTCGGCTCAGTCTTCACAGTGGAGGGAAGAGGGGGCAATAGACCACAAGGGAATAGCAGGATAGTGGGGAGGTGGACACAAGTCCAATTTCAGAAGGAAAATATCCAGAAGAAATTTGCAACTCTGAAGGTGGACAAATATATGGAACTGGATGAGATACATCCAAGGGTTCTAAAGAAACTCAGGGAGGTGCTAGCTGCTCCACTTACAGCCTTGTTCAACAGCTAGCTGGAAGCAGCATAGTTCTGGAAGGTTGGAGAAGAGATGATGTGGTCTCTGTACATAGGAGCAGCTAGCAACTATACGTTTGTCACTCTTACTTTAGTGGTGGTGGTGAAATTAATGAAAACCCTGCTAAAAAAAAGACTGCCAAAGTATCTTGACCCCGATAAGTTGCAAGACCACAGGCAGCATGGATTCATGGGGGGAGGTCATGCCAAATTAATCTGATGGCTTTTTTTGACTGGATGACCAGGGAAATAGATCAAGGGAAGACAATGGATGTGGCCTATCTGGACTTCAGCTAGACTTTCAACAGTGTGCCACATAGGAGACTGATAAAGAAACTGAGCATCCTGGGGGTAGGATCGAAAATAGTGAATTGGGTTAGAAACTGGTTGACAGACAGAAGGCAGAGGGTGGGGACAAATGGCACTCACTTGAATGATGTGGGAATGACCATTGGGGTGCTGTAGGGCTCAAGTACCGAGACTGGTCCTCTTCAGTGTCTTATGAGTGACATTACTGAGGAACAGGAAGGAAAGGTATGGATTTTTGCAGATGGTACCAAAATCTGCAATAGGGTAGACACTCAAGAGCTGTTTGAGAGAATGAGCAGGGATCGGTGGAAACTTGAGCAGTGGTCTAAAGCTTGGCAGTTGGGGTACAGGCCAAAAAGTGCAAAATCATGCACCTAAGGCATAGGAACCCAGGTGCTGAGTATCAGATGGGGGAGGAAACAGGACAGAGAACTTGGGGTATCATATCTGATGACCTCAAGTCAGCAGGGCAGTGTCACAAAGCAGTGAGTAGAGCTGGTAGGATGCTGGGGTGCATATGGAGGTATATCCAGCAGTAGGAGGAGGAGGAAAGGATTGTTGCCACTGTATGACTCACTGGTGAAACCCCACCTGGAGTACTGTGTTCGATCTTGGAGGCCACATCACAGAAAAGACAGAGACAGGGTAGAAGCAGTCTAGAGGAGGACACCTAAAATGGTACTGGGGTGGCATGAAAAGCCCTATGATGAGAGACCGAGAGATCTCAGCATGTACACCCTGGAAGAGAGAAGAGCAAGAGGTGATATGATAGAGACCTAGAAGTACTTCACTGGGTTGAACAGGGTGCAGGAGGGAAGTCTCTTTCAAATGAGAAGAAGTACCAAAACCAGGGGGGCATGCCATGAAGCTGGGGGGAGGAAGCTTAAGAGTGAAGTGAAGAACTATTTCTTCACTGAAAGGGTGCTAAATGCCTGAAACAGACTGCCAGCAGAAGTGGTGAAGGCAAAAACTGTGTGGGGCTTCAAGCATGCATGCATGGGATAGACATAGGGGTATATTAGAAAACAGGCAGGGAGGAGGAGGGGTTGCTGGAGACCAGGTAGGGTCTGTGGAGATAGAGTAGGCAGGGAACATCTGGGCAGACTGAGTGAGACAAGTGGTCTTTTTCTGCTGACTAGTTCTATGTTTCTACTCTAAGTAATTTGTTTTGTAAGAATACAATACTGGTGTTATCATAACACAGAGAGTGCAAGCAGTGCTAACATAGCACATGTGAAGTAACAAGACAGTAGATAGTATCGTAGGTGGCACACTAGGGATGAGATGGGCATGCAGTAATACTGGTATTGAATATTTTAAAGCAGCAGTGAAATGAAATTGGGAAACTAATATGACCCTTCCTTTCTTCAGTATAAAAGATTACAGGCATCTTCCATTTTATTAGGTGGTAAAATTGTCTAGTTCCACAAATGTTTGAGTATTTTATAACTGTTTTAATGTAGTTTCTTTTCTCAAGAAAAAAAGATGGCCAACACATTCATCTTACAAACAACATTATAGAACTGGCAAGGCATAGAATCAAAGAAAATAAAAAAAATAAAAAAAGCATGATGCACTGCAAAGGAGGTACCTAGAAAAGTAGATTTGACAAATATGCTAACTATATTTTATGGAAAAAACATTTTTCGGTGAACTGCTGCTTTAAATGGAATTGACAGACTGCACCAGATGTTTTTTAGGGATAGCAGAACAAGGGGGCACAATCTAAGGTAGTGATGAGGTAGCATAAGGGGAAATATGAAGCATTATTTTCACTAAAAAAGAGGTGAACTTGTAGAACATGTTGCCCGAGAAAGCCGTAGCAACTAGGAGTATGACTCATTTTAAAGTCTAGGATTAAGATGTTTCAACTAAAGAAGAATATTCCAGGATATGCAGTAAGATTGCTAAAATCAAGGGAAGGGCACAATTCTCAGCTGAATGTTGAAGTAGTCTGGTTTAAGGGAGAGTGAATGTGAAAATTGACAGTTTCAATTCAGCTTCACTTTGGACCCCTGACTTCCATTTGTTTCAACACTTCAGCAAAAGATCCATTGACTCCTTGGTGTGGGGGCTTAGCAGGTTAAAAACAGGAGAGGAAGGTACCCCTCTTCCACCCTTCACCAACTCCAGTCAATTACAACCTCTTCCATCCACCGCTAGTCCTCAACTCAGAATTTTTTTTTTTAATGTTGTCAACACCTGGCAGTACTAGGAACCAGAACTTTAAAAAAATGTCTGGGGACAAGGAAGGAATGTAGAAAGTCCCTGGGGTGGTGAAATGGGTGCCTATAGGAGTCAGACTAGACCTGGCCACCTAAGAAGGGCTAGAATGTGTTTTTTTTCAATTGGATATGACCAAATCTCAACGTGATTCTGAAGAGGCCCAAAAGTTCAACTGGGCTGAAAGGAAGACAAAAGTGTCAAATTTCAACACATTCATCAAACACAAATTTAACATTGGCTCATCTCAGGGGATGATACATAATTATTACCACTGAGGGGTGGAAGGTAGTGTTGATGGGTCTTATGGCCTGCTACTACTACTACCTATAGACCCACGGAATCTTTAGTCTGGCTGGCAATGCCATTTGATGAATACTGATCCGATTTATGTTTGGACACACTTTTCACCAACAAAATAGTCTAACTTACCAGTTGCATAGCAACAGAACATAATCATGTTTTCAGATGCAAGTCCTGCATAGAACTTTTAACATTACAGTATCCAGCAAACCCAGAACACACTACCAGGTGAACTACAATAATTTATTATATGAGCTCTGTTTACATTTCAGGCTTCCTAAGCTGTGTATCTGCATGGTACAGTATATGATGTTTTTAAAGGAACAGTGGTACTAGAAAGAGCATGTCCTTTACAGTACTAAGGACATGACTAGAGGTTAGAATATTATTTCTAATTATTTCTAACTGGCAGCTATTTGTTACTCTCCTATTTTCAGAAATAATATTTATGCCTACTAATGATCCATGTATAATTGTGCATAACTAAAACATTAGCGAAAAATAGTATTCTGTGTTGTTCCGTTTCTTCTCTGACCAACATTCTGTATATGTAGGTCACTTCATGGAACCAGTATTTTGGAATTTTGACTATGTCGTGATTCATGTACAGAAAACTCTGAGCACCATTCTGATAGGTCAACAGCTCATGCTTAATTTCCTGAAAGGAATTAACAAGGTGAACTCTGGGGAGCTATTTAGCAGGAAAAGAGAAGCTAGAACATGGGGTCACGAATGGAGGTTGATTGGCGAAAGGTTTAAAAAGAATGCAGGGAAGTATTATTTTACAGAAAGAGTGGTTGAGTCATGGAATGATCTGCCAGCAGAGGTGGTTGGTGCCAAAACCATGGCTGGGATAGAGTCAACTTTGTATAATAGCTACTCAGCAGTAAGAGGGAGGCTGAAACATGGAGAACACAAGGGGGGATAGTATAAGTGAAGACCCCACAGAGATAATAGGTCACAGGGCATGATAGGGTAATATAATCAGACTGGATGGACCATCGGTCTTTTTCTGCCGTCATCATCTATGTTTCTATGCTTAACATTCCGTACACTAACCATGGCATAGAGAACACTCTGTATAACTAGTTTTATAAAGAGAACGGTATAAAATGCTTTCCATAAAATGATAACAATACAAACATGCAGCTGTCAATCATTGTTTAATCAGGTACAGTTAAATATGGATTACTAGGAAGTATGAATTTAATTTCGGTAAACAAGAACATTACAATCAGCTACCAATTAGCACACATTTCCTGCCCCCATTAAAAGCCATTAGTAAATCCTGCTTCTTGTATTTCATTCTTTAGCTATGTTTATAGTTTACTGTTCTTGACAAGGTCAGGAAATATGAATTCAGATTTATTCAAACAACAAGTGTGTCTGTCGCATATTTATTCCCTGCAGGGAGTGGGAGGAGGGGGAAGTTTAAAGGGTATGCATTTAAAGAGTTAGTTATTTGTTATAAAATGGGTAGGGAACATCCTGTATCCTTATTGGTTGGCACCTACAGTATGTCTTAGATTTGTCTAATGCAAGAATTAAACAGTGTTGAAAATCAGGCACAGCACAATAGCAATAATTCCTAGTTGCCATTACAAATACAGCAGCTACCTTTACTCACAAAACAATCATACAGTTCCTAAAAATGAAACTCCCTCAAAACAGAAATAACAAATTGATTAACTGTTCTTTTATAAATTACCACCGTCTTACACATTTTTTTTTAAATGAGATAATACTCATAGTTTTTTTTTTGGTAGCTTCCTTTGTGACCATAGAAGCCCCCCTCATCCTTGCTTGCCAACCATTGAAATCTTTGCTGCTTGTCCTACCTCAAATAAAAACAGAATTCCTTGATTTCCTGAGGCCTT
This sequence comes from Neoceratodus forsteri, assembly GCA_016271365.2. NCBI lineage: Eukaryota > Metazoa > Chordata > Ceratodontiformes > Ceratodontidae > Neoceratodus > Neoceratodus forsteri. The sequence goes on from JADMNL010000025.1 coordinate 137,300,595, forward strand.
CTGTTGTGTGTGTTTTGTGGGGAGAAGTGAATATTCAGCCAGTAGAAGTCTGCAGAAGTTTGAATTCCTGCATTATATAATAAATATTCCATCTGTTGAATGTGTGGATAGACAGATGCTTGACAACTGGAGAGGGACTATGTTTTGCTATTAACAAAAGAAAATGGTTGCTTTTATTATAAAAAGTTGCATTTTTAAATGTTTTCAGTTTACCCGTTTTATAAATGTAATAAGACACTTCATGGATGTACATTATGCTGATCTAACGCCACTCCTAGGGCTGAAGATACTCTTCCTGCAGCATCATGCCTCACTATGCTACTGGTTGGGGGGTTAGATGAGCATAATGCATGCTCAAATGTATCTTATTGCTTACATAACTGCAGTACATGCATTTAGGATGGAAGAATGTAAGTACTTGTAATAGTTCTTAAAAACTAGATGTGAATGTCTATACTGAGTTTGGTGACAATAATTGGTGGCAAAAAGTTGAGTTTTACATACCACCACATGTTTTATTTTATAGAATTGCAGAGGTGCATTTTTTCACTACAACAATTATATAAAATAGGAACACATTGCTGTGCAGCCACAGTTAAGCTCAAGCAGCTGTGGTAATGTTTTCTTCCTTTTTTCGACTGCATGGGTGGAGCTCCGCAGACATTATGCCATCACTGTAGTATAGTAGAGCACTGTGGAAGCATGTGACCTGACTGCTGTCCAGTGTGCTTCCACAATGCTGAGGTGAATGTCCACGGGTGCTGTTTATGTGGCCCTTCCCCTCCATGGACCATATAAACACACTCTTTTTGCTGGGGCTCTACTTTTTCTTCCATAACTGTTGAAGAGACAGGTACCATTTGTAAAGCCTTTCCTCTTCTAAGAGCTTAGTTTTTAAAAATATTTACTTACAGTGGAATTGAGTGTGAGAGGTGAAGTGTCCAGTGCTGAGGAAGGGAAGAGCAGTGGCTGGCACATGCATGGAATGAGGGCAACCTGGCACAGGTTCACTGTTATATCCAGGTGGCTATAATGGTGAATTATAACTGGGTTTCCCTATGGAAAAAACACTCACCAGTTATTACTATGGTATAATAACTGGGGAGCATTTTTTCCCATAAGAAAACCTGGTTATAATTCACCGTCATAACCTGCAGGTTGTAACAGCAAACAGGGGCCAGGTTTCCCTTGCTCCACTCATGCGCCGGCCACAGTCTTCCTGTCGTCGAGTAACCTGAGGACCGTTGCTACACTTCCCCACTTCTGGTACTTGGACTCCACAGTCAGTAAACCAGCCCAGGACAACTAATTGTTTAAAATCTTGTTTCACTGTATTTTGTTTTTACTTCTACAAGTCACACACAAAAAAAGTAACTGTTTAAAATCAGTGCTTGAGCCCGACCATGGACCGGGGAATGGGCCGTGCTTCAAGTCAACCATGGATGAACAGTGATTTACTTTTATTTTATATAATTGCTGTAATGAAAAAATGCTCCCCAGCAAATATATAAAATAAAGCATGGGGTGGTGTGTACAACTCAAATTTTACACACAACCTCGGTGTTGGATGCTTAAATAAACCCCTTAAGCTTCACTCACAGGGTATATGTAGCATCTAACACCTCAGGTGTGTGTAAAATTCTCGTTAAACACACCACCCATGCATTATTCTATATATTATACATAGGCTACTAATACGCAAAAGAGATATCAATGTAAAAAGGTGAACGCACCCATCACAGCTATTTGGGGCTGCATTTTTCCAGAGTGCTATGTGGTACAGCAATATTGAACAGGGTAAATTAAACAGAAAAGCACTTGTAAAGTACATCTCTGGAGAGTACCCCATTTCAAGGAGAACTGCACTGAATGTGCAAGTAATTTTCTATGGTAGAAGTCACTTTTTAAATACTGGTTCCAGTTCTGTTACTGTTCCATCTTTACAACCTTTCTGATTATCCTAATGGGTGTCTCTGATTTATGCATAAGTAGAAAGTACAATTTTATAACCGTATGATGTAGTTTACATCCTTGCTCAGCTCTTCCACTGTTGGCACAATGTATTCATGTTCTACTATAGAACTCTGTGGTTGAGAGCTATATGAACTACTTCACATAGTTCTAAAATGGCACTTAACACCAGAGCATAAACCAGAAAAATTTACTGAGGTTACTGATAGGCCCACATAGATGGAACAATAACAGAATGGGAACAGTATTTAAAAGACAATTTCTACTGGGAAAATGACTTTCAGGCTCAGTGTAGTTCTCCTCTAAGCAAATATACATAGGGCAGCCTCATCAAGGGTGCATAGAACCAAATAAAGTGCAACAGTTCTGTATCACTGGGGCTTGATGGTTAATGGAGAAAATTAAATTTTGAAACTGTCAAGAAGTCATCTAAGAAATACTTTCCCAGTGTATCTCAGTATAGTATAGTCCAGTTGCCCAACTGAGGGCAGACACAGGTTCTCCCCATTAAGTGCTCTGACAGATATTAGAATGGTTGGTTACTGAGTATGAACTCATTCTACAAATAAATCTACCAGACATCATACTGTTGACAAGAGACATGTTCCTCTGAATAATTCAGGGTATGGGGCCATTCAAATGGATAAAGTATGACCTATAAAAAATGGACTTTACAGATGAGCTCCTCCAATTATTTGTTTGCAAACAATAAAACATTAGTAGGTCTAGTCTTGAGCAAAAATGCATTTGAATCCTGTTTGAAACCACAGTCTCGAAGTAGCCTATACATTATTAAAGCTCCTGCTTATCTCCTCTGCAGTTGTTGTAGGAAGGTTGTTTGTAACCCATAAATCCAGCAGTCTGTGCATATGTGGAATGTAGGAGGTTGACAATCTTCCCATTATCTTTTTAAATGCCCACTGTATAATGGCATCTGGGAAAAAGAGGTCATGCTAGCTTTTAGCCAATACATTTTTATATAGTATATTATTTTCAGACACTTCCCCCTTTTGATTGCTACTCACACATTCATTTTCTGTTTCTGTATGAGTTTGAAAAACCTACCCTACATGCAGCTTATGATTACTCACACATCTGCCACACTTGAATACAGGACACATGTAAAAAAGAAAAAAAAGTTTTATTGTATTTGTAAATTACATCTAAGATTGATTATGATCTTGTTGTTTCCTGGTTTTCTCAACATGGCTGGTCAGTTTGAAGTCTGGCAGCACACACAGAAGTGAAAAACAAAAAGTAGCAAGGACAGGACAGGATAGGACAGGATGGGATAAGCACTGAAAAGGAGCAGGGAAATCCTAGCACCCCCAAAAAAATCAGTGTAGTAAGTAAGGTAAACACCAAGACAGAGATGTCAATAGGGAGAAGGGCAGGGGTAAATGGAGAAAGTGACAAAGGCAATAAGGACAGGGATGGGGCAAAAAGGGGTAAAGCCATCAGGAAATGGAGGGTAATGAGTACCAATGCCCGTAGTCTGGGCAACAAGCTCCCTGAACTGGTGGCCTTGATGGAAGAGGGATGCCTGGATATTGTAGCAGTCACAGAAACTTGGTACACAGAGAACCATGACGGGGATGTTAACATACCAGGGTACACAACCTACAGGAGAGACAAGGAGGAGAGAAGAGGGGGAGGAGCAACTCTTTATGTAAGGGAAGGGATAAAAACAACTGAACAAAAGAGTAATCAGGGAGGAGAGGAAGCACTGTGGGTCACCCTAGAGACTGGAAATGGTACCACAATCTGCACAGGGGTTGTATACAGACCCCCATGTCAAGGGGAGAGAATGGATAAGGATATGATAGAAGACATTCTTAGGATGGCAGAGAAAGGGGAAATACTGTTGATGAGAGACCTGAATATGCCAGATGTTAACTGGAGCACATTTGTTGCAGCCACATCCAAGAGCAGGGCCATTCTTGATGCCCTACAGGTGGCATGCGTCAGACAGCTAGTTTTGGAACCCACTCATGAGGAAGCAATCTTAGACCTCGTACTCTCAAATGGGAACAGTGAGAGGATTTCAGATCTAGAAGTGGGTAGCCATCTGGGAGTAAGTGACCACCAGTATGGTTCACAATAAACTCAGCTACAAAGTCAAGTCATACAAAAGAGAGGGTACTGGACTTCAGGAGGGCTGACTTTGGCAAGATGGGAGAGTGCCTTAGAAAAGTACTAGCAAACAGGCTAGAAGGAGGGGTGGAGCAACAATGGGGAAACATCAAAACTGCCATCAACAAGCCTTTGTGTGAAGCAAATAAACAAATCAAAATGAAACGAAAGGAAAAGCCACTACGATTCTCAAAAGATGTGGTGGGGAAGGTCAGGGAGAAAAAGATAGCATTCAGGAAGTATAAGGAAACACAGAAGGAGCAGGACAGAGAGCTATTCCAGTTAAGGCAGAAGGAAGCAGGGAGGGAAGTCAAAATAGCAAAGGCCAAAACTGAGGAAAAGATAGCCAACTCGGTTATGAAGGGGGATAAAACCTTTTGTAGGTACATCAGGGAGCGTAGAAAGACAAAGGGAGGGATAGTGAGGCTGAATAGAATGGACAGTGGGTGGGCAGAGAGGGACAGGGAAAAAGCAGGGATACTGAATGAATATTTCTGCTCAGTATACACAAAAGAGGAGGAAGAGGAAGTGCCTAATCCAATTAACATAAGCACTGTGGTGGCGGGGGGGGGGTTGATCCTAGTCCTTTCACAGAAGAAAGGGTTCTGAAAGAACTCCTAAAACTGAAGGTGGACAAAACAATGGGGCCTGACAGAATTCACCCCAGAATTCTGAAAGAATTAAGGGGAGAACTAGTGAAACCACTGACTACCCTTTTTAACAAATCATGGGAGGACGGTGTGGTACCTGAGGACTGGAGAAAGGTGGATGTGATGCCCCTTCACAAAAGTGGGACCAAGACAGAGGCAGGAAACTACAGACCTGTCAGTTTGACCTCTGTGGTAGAGAAAGTGATGGAATCACTTCTGAAGGAAAGAATTGTTAAGTACGGAGAGGCCAGTGGGGCAGAGGACCCAAGGCAGCATGGGTTCACAGCTGAAAGGTCATGTCAGGCGAATCTAATTGATTTCTTTGACTGGGTGGCCAAAGTAGTAGACCAGGGAGGAGCTGTGGACATGGCCTACCTAGACTTTAGCAAGGCATTTGTCACAGTCCCACACAAAAGATTAATAGTCAAATTAACCAGCCTGGGATTGGGTCCCAGGGTGATAGCCTGGGTAAAACATTGGCTGGACAACAGGACACAGAAGGTAATTGTAAATGGAATTCACTCTGAAGAAAGAGGGGTTACTAGTGGGGTACTGCAGGGTTCAGTATTGGGTCCAGTCCTTTTTAATGTCTTTATAAGTGACACTGCAGAGGGACTGGAAGGAAAAGTATGCCTCTTTGCAGATGACACAAAGATCTGCAACAGGGTTGATACACAAGGAGGCATGGAAAGCATGAGAAGGGACTTGGCAAGGCTGGAGGAATGGTCAGAAGTATGGCAGCTTGGATTCAATGCAAAGAAGTGCAAAATAATGCACCTGGGAAACAAAAACCCAGAAGATTACACAATGGGGGGGAAGTAGTAACAACAACAAAAATGGAAAGGTACCTGGGGGTAATCATATCAGATGATGTTAAGATTAGCAAGCAATATGAGAAGGCAGTAGGGAGGGCTGGGGGGATACTGGGATGTATAGGGAGAGGCATCACCAGCAGAAAACAGGAAGTTGTTATCCCTCTGTACTGACAGTTGGTGAGACCCCATCTGGAGTACTGCGTTCAGTTCTGGAGACCCCATCTCCACAAGGACATAGACAGGATAGAGGCAGTCCAGAGGAGGGCAACTAAAATGGTGGAGGGTCTGCAAGACCATACGAGGAGAGACTAAAGGAGCTTAATAAGTATATCCATGAGGAAAGGAGGGAGAGGGGGGACATGATAGAAACTTTTAAGTACTTCAGTAGAATCAACAAAGTCAAAGAGGGTAGCATCTTTCAAAAAAAAAGATCAGCAAGAACAAGGGGACACAATTTGAAGATAGAGGAGGTGCGGTTCAGGGGAAATATGAGGAAGAATTTTTTCACAGAGAGGGTGGTGGATTCATGGAACAGCCTTTCTGAGGAGGTTGTGGGGTCTAAAACTGTGGGAGGATTCAAGAATGCATGTGACAGACATAAGACAATTTTTGTGGGGGGTAGGAAGAGATAGGCTGTTGGTTAACTAGGATCTGCAGCTTATCCTATAGGTAAGGAAATGGGCAGACTAAGTGGGCCAAGCGGTCTTTATCTGCCATCAAAGTCTATGTTCTATGTTTCTATGTTTCTATGAGGTTGTGGAATGATAGGATCAAGTTGGATTGGATGGTACGGTATGGGATCCCTTTCCGGCCATCTGTGTGCTGGTCTGAGTGCGCCCGTCAATAGGGTGCCAAAATTTGAAATTCACTGCCCCTTTCCTGAGGTCCACCCCCTAGAGTTAGAATATTTAGTTGGAGGTGCAGGGGATGTAGCCCTCCCACATAAACACCCGGCGGTGAAATTAAAATCCTGGCACCCCAATGACAGGCGCACTCGGACAGGCACTTTCTGATGGTGGGACCATATGGAACAGGATAGGATAGGATAGGATATAATAGGATAGGATAGGGTGAGGTTGTGGAAGCTGGCACTGGTCAAGCATCTGAAGCTGGTCTAGAAAGATTACTGAGGGATAATGGTATTGAGGGTTATACCTAGGACTAGAGTTAGTATTCCAGTTGGTAGGCTTGGAAATGTATCCATATGGTACTTCAGCTGGGCAAGGTGATTGCTGTGCAGCAGGAGCAGTGGGCAAGATGGAGCTTAAGTCATTTCCCTCATCATAGTACTATGTTACTATCATAAGGTATTTGTCTTGCCAAAGCAAGAGCTCAGTGCAAACAGTGAATGGTTAAATATTTGTGTATTTGTCTCCTTTTAGCATGCATGTAAGTTAAACATTTTTTAGGGCTGTGGACAGAGCCTACAGCCATTTTGGGATCAGATTGTACCTTATAAAAATGGCTGATCGTGGAACCTTCCATTGGACTTTTGGAAGTATCCTTCCGAAAGTCCAACGGAGCTTGAAACCCTCCACCATGATCGGCCGCTACACAATAACAGCTGCACTATTTCAGCTGTTACTTCCTCATTCCGAGCAAGAACTGTGCATGCATGACTCACGCGCATGTGCAGTTCCACTGGTGCTGTCATGTTGTGAATGGCAAACTGCCATTCACTGCAACTGTTTTGCCCTTTTTTTCCCTTCCCTTCCCTGCATCCTCCTGCTGACACCGCAGCTCACCCATGAGTCCATAGTGCCTTGTGTCAGCATTATATTGCCCCCCTTAACTCATGTGGCACACTGGGAGCCCATTCCAGTGTGCCCAAAGCCTATTAATTTCCCCCACACCAACATCGGGGTGCCCAATCCCCGTGTCAGCATTATGTGCTCCCCAACTCATGTGGCACACTGGGAGCCCACCCCAGTGTGCCCAAATGTATTTTTTTCTTCCCCCCTGCCAACATCAGGGTGCCCAATCCCGATGTCCACATCATGTACCTACCCCCAACTCTTGTGGCACACTGGGAGCCCACCCCAGTGTGCCTAAAGTATGTTTCTTGTTTTCTTGCAAATAAAGAAAACCATCCCCCGATGTATTTTTTTAACCTGTGAAAAAGAAAATGGTCCCTCATCACTGCCCCAGTCCCACCTCCCCATCCCCACCCTCCCACTGAGCACCACCCTGCACCTCCCCCTCACCCCATACTTACCTCCAGAAGCTGGCGCTGTCATCTTCTCTGGATCTGGACATGTTTGCACTCTTCAAAGCCAAACCACAAACTGAAGAATCAAAGGTAAGCGTGCTATAACGGCATTCAGTGGGTTGTTCAACTTACGTTGATAAATCAGCCATTTTTTTGAATTTTGGCCCCACATTTTGAACATGGGGTTCTTGGGACCCCACCTCATGAACACGGTCACTGTCATTTCATTACTAGGTCCTGAAGGGTGATTTCGCAGTCCCTGTGCAGAATCACCTTTTGGGACTGATTAACGAAATGACAGGGCCACTGTTCATGAGGTGTGGTCCCAAAAACTCCATGTTGCAAATTTAGTGAAAACATTCCAAAAAATGTCTGCGTTATGAGCGCGCATTGCACAGTTTCTACGCACACTCCTTACTTCACCAGTTTTTAATATTTTCACTCCACATTTTCAACATTGCCATTTTTGCACACTTCCTTTTTAACGGTACAGCTGTCATTTTACACATCCTGCCTGAAACATGTTTTTGCACTGTGGCACAGAATGGCACAGTCACGTTGCAAAATCACTTTTCAGGACAAGTGAACAAAATGACAATGACACTCTTCATGAGGAGGGGTCCCAAAAAGGCCATGTTGAAAATCTGGTGCAACACCTCCAAAAAAGGGCCAAGTTACACCCAGGCGTTCAATAACTTCTACGCACACGTGTAATGTTAGTCATTTGGCAGCTCTTCACAGACCTATTGTCTCTGGCTAGAGCTTGCCTTTTACTTGCTGCCTATGTTTCGAAGTCAACACTCATAGAAACATAGAAGTTGATGGCAGATAAGGACTGCAAGGCCCATCCAGTCTGCCGATTTTTTCTACCTTATGAATGTGCCATAGGCCTGTACTCTGTCAATGGCCTGTCTATTCATACTCATCTTTATTGCTCCTTTGTATCCGGCCCATGCCTGTTTGAAGCCCTGCACTGTATTCATATCCACCACTTCCTGAGGTAGGCCATTTCATGCATCCACCACCCTTTTCTGTAAAAAAGAACTTCCTCACATTCCCTCTTAATCGGCCTCCCCTTTTAATCTCATGCTGTGTCCTCTTGTCCTGCTATTTTTCTTATATTGAAACATGTTAGACTCTTTCACCTTGTTAATGCCCTTAAGATGTTTGAATGTTTCGATCATATCACTTCTCTCCCTCCTTTGCTCCAGGGTATACATATTGAGCTCTGTTAATCTGTCCTCATATGTTTTCTGATGCAGTCCCTGCACCATTTTGGTTGCCGTTCTCTGGACTATCTCCATTTTGTTAATGTCCTTGTGCAGATGCGGCCTCCAGTACTGCACACAGTACTCCACATGGGGCCTAACCAGTGTCTTGTAAAGAAGGATTATTACCGCCCTCTTATGACTTGTGATACCCTTACTAATATACCCCAACATCCCTCTAGCCTTACCTACTGCTTTAGTGGTCTGCTTGGATGAGTTCAGGTCATCTGTGATGATGATGCCTAAGTCTCTTTCTTCCCTTGTGATTACCAGCAACTCCCCTCCCAATCTATAGATGGCTTCAGGGTTTCTCTTCCCTATGTGCATGACCATGCACTTTTTTGCGTTAAACCCCAGTTGCCACTCTTCCAATCATTTTGCCAGTTTATCCAGATTTATTCTCATTCTACCCACCCCCATCTGGATCACCTACTCTGTTGCAGATCTTGGTGTCATCTGCAAACAGACAAACCTTACCCTCCAGTCCATCTGCAATGTCACTGATGAAGATATTGAAGATATTGAAGAGGATGGGCTCCAGGACTAATCCCTGAGGTACCCCACTTGTGACTTGTATCTCTTCTGACTGTACACCATTTACCACCACTCTCTGTTTTCTGCCTGCCAACCAGTTTGCCACCCATTTGACCAACTTCTGACCCAGCCAGCCTACCCAGCTTATTAATCAATCTTCTATGTGGAACAGTATCGAAAGCTTTGCTGAAGTCAATGTAGGCAACATCAACTGCTCCCCCTTGGTCCACCATTCTGGTTGCCCAGTCAAAGAAATCTATGAGATTAGTTTGACAGGACCTTCCTGTTGCAAACCTATGCTGTCTTGGATCCTGTGCTCCTACGGATTCCAGGTGTTGCACTATCCTTTCCTTAAGGAGTGCCTCCATAATCTTGCCCACTACTGAGGTAAGACTGACTGGTATGTAGTTCCCTGCCTCCTCCCTGCTACCACTCTTGTGGAGCAAGATCACATGAGCCCTTCTCCAGTCTTCTGGGACCTCTCCTGTGCTCAGAGACTCACTAAACAGTTCTGATAATGGCTCTGCTAGTTCCACCCTTAGCTCCTTTAGTACCCTGGGACGTATGCCATCAGGTCCCTGCCTTTTCCACCCTGAGCTTAGCGAGCTCTTGCAGGACCCTTTCTTTTGTGAAGGGACTAGTGCACACATCCCTCCCCCCCTGTGTCCATGGTGCTGAGGTGTGGACCCTGCTCTACCTTTTCCTCAGTCAATACTGAGCAGAAGTATCTATTTAGGATAGATGCTTTTCCTTGGTCCTCCTCCTCACACTCTCCTTATCCCCTTTGATCTTAGGAATAATCCCTCTGGACTTTCTCCTTTCACTAATGTATCTATAGAAAGTCTTGTCACCTTCTTTTACTGTTCATGCTAGTGTTTCCTCGGTTTGAGCCTTTGCCTGCCTTACTGCCTTCCCTGCTTCCCTTAGGGAAGTTTGGTATGCCTCCCTATCTTTGTCTCGCTGCATTTCCTTATAATTCCTGAAGGTCAGCCGTTTGACTCTGACCTTTTCTGCTACTGTTCTTGAGAACCAAAGTGATTTTCTTCTTCTTTTGCTCTTGCTTTTCTCTCTAATACAATGGGATGTTGCTTCAAGTATTGCATCCTTAATGCTTGCCCATTTTGCCTGTACCCCCTCACATGTATTTCTTCTTGCCAGGCTAACTTAACTCTGTTGGCCAACTTATCAAAGTCAGCTTCTGTGAAGTCCCATATTTCTGCCTTGGAATGGGATGATTTAGTTCTAGTGGGTAAACTGAACCGTACCATGTGATGGTCACTGGCCCCCAGGTGACCTTCTACCTGGAGATCTGTGATACTTTCCCCGTTAGTCAGTACTAGATCTAGGATAGCCCTGTCTCTTGTGGGTTGTTCTACCAGTCGTTTGAGGGTCTCCCCCTGCAGGGAATCCACTATGTGTCTATTTCTGGCAGATGTTCCTGCTAGTATTGACCAATCTGTATCTGGCATGTTGATCTCTCCCATTATCAGCACCTCCCTTTTAACAGTCTTGTTTTTTATATGTTCTAATAGTAATGTGTCTACTGTATATCCTCCCCTGGTCTGGAATCCTATAGACAACCCCAGTTCGTATCTCAGTCCCATTTCCAGTTTCCAGGATGACCCACAGTTCTTCTGGCTCCTTATGTGTATTCTGAATTTCTTTAACTTTGATATTTTCATTTTCACAAAGAACCACTCCACCCCCCCCTTTTTTTGAACCTCAGTCTCTTCTGAACAGTACATAGCCAAGTACTGAAGCCTCCCAAGTGTGGTTACTGGTGAACCATGTCTCGCTAATAGCTACTATGTCCAGTTTAGCCTCTACCATTGTTGCCTGCAGGTCTGGGATCCTTGTTTCCTAGGCTGCGAGCATTTGTGTACATGATTTTCCATTGGCCGGCATTTCCCCTGTGCGTCTTATGGGGAGCCGGACCTTTCTTATTCATACTGTATAGCTTTTAAAGTATTAGTTTTTCTGGACTACTTTTTAAATAGATGAATATAGACCATCAAGTACAAAATAATACTTCAAGATTCAAAGGACTCAGAAAAGGAAATGGGAAGACATATCAGAAAACAGAGATGGGACCGTCCCACCGGATCAGTGGCAAGGCGTCCACTTGAGATGCTGACATCCCTGATTTAAGAATGGATCCGGGAATTGGAGGGCCGGGCAGAGAGGGAGTGGCAGCTCTCCTTCTCCAAGGGGGAAGGGGGGTGAGTGCCTGGTACATCAGCGGCCCCTGGCAGAGGCTGGGGGATCCATGGAGACTGGTGCCACACGAGATAGGAGGCAGAACAGACATCGGGCACATCCCACCCCATGAGAAAGCAGCATAAAAAAATCTGGCCCCACAGATGATGTCCCTGCCTCTGTCACTGCTCCTTCTGAAGACTCATGTCTGCTGGGGGAGGTCCTGCTCCTGTGGCCCCGCCCTAGGGACAAGCCAGGAGTAATGACCATGTTCCTTGGGAAGGGGGTGCCCACCCGGTGGTCTCACCCAGGGTAATAAGCCTGGGTATGGGGGGCGGTATGTGGGGTGGGAGGCCAAAGCCTCTGCCCAGTGGGGTACCAGGCAAAAATAAAAAACAGATGGAGACAGTAGATATCATGACTGTATTGCTTGACAAATGCCCCAGCCTTGCCATTTTTCCTGGGCAGAAACATTTTTCATCAAATTTAGATTTTCTTTAGGTACTAACAATTTTTGAAAATGAAAAACATCGAAAGCATAATTTTAAAAACAGATATTTGCAATTGCAAGTAAAGGTCATATCATAGAATTAGCACTAGTATTACAGCCTAAATTTGAAATTTGTTAGCATACCTAAAGAGCCGCCGATGCCCCCTGAAAAACTTTGCAAAAGATAATGATCCCTATGCACAATAAAATATAATTCCTCTGCATCCCTATGTCAAAGAGTCACACATTGGGGGTCCTGTGGACCCCCACAAAATGCACTAAAGGGGCACATGCTCATTCTGCATTTTTTTCCAATTAATATACTTTATTGATAGTCAACCATAAACAATCCAAAAAAGAGCAGTGAAAAAGCTACTGAGATAAAGAACAACTGCCAATAAATACAAGCCATAAATCTGCACAATGAACCAGAGAAATACGAGAAACAAACCTACATAAACGAGGACAAAACAACAACCCTATCCAATGCCCCCCCCCCACAATCCCCCCAATCCACACCCCGCTCACACCCCAGCCCGACAACCCTGAGCACTACTGGTCCTCAAAGGGGTAGCTCCAACATAGGGAGGTGGCAAACAAGAGGGGAAAGAAGAAATAAGAAAACTGGAAGGCAGGGGGCCCAGAAAAAGAAAGCATAGGGCACAACCTCAAGGGGTATAGATGTCGAGGGGCAAAAATTATATCCCAGGATGAACAATGGGCTCCAAAATAAGAGCCTCCAAATGTCTCCAAAAGTTCTGATTTCAGTCAAGTGTCCCCTGCCATGTAGTGATGTGTTTTTCCACTGGTAGAGCCTGCATAAGTTCCTGTCACTATTCGACGAGTAATGGAATACAGTTGTCTGTCCAGTGGCGAAGAGTGACCAGTTTAACCATTATGCTAATTAGGGAAAGATAAGCCTTACAGGGTCCATAAAGCTCAACTGGGAAATGGCCAAATACATGCAAACATACAAACATACAGCAGAAACAGACCACATGGTCTTTCAAGTCTGCCCAAATGTGCAACTAGCACTTTATCTTGCAGCTGCTCCTCCCACCCCCCCATCACTGTATCCCTTCCCCTTACTGTGCCCCAACCCTTTTGAAACTGCCCACTGTCTTACAGGACATCAGATCCTCTGTTAGGGTATTCCACTTGTCCACTACCCTTTCTGTGAAAAAGTGCCTCCTTACCTCCCTCCTAAACCTTCCCCCCTCTAATCTCAGTCCATGCCCTCTTGTGTCCCGCCCTCTCCTCAGCTGAAAGATCCCTTCTGTGTTATTCATGTTAATCCCTTTCAGATACTTATAGGACTGTATCATGTCCCCCCCTGTCCCTCCTCTCTTTCAGTGAGTACATTTTCAACTCTCTCAATCTGTCCTCATAAGGCCTGTCCCTCAAATCCTGTATCATCTTCATGGCCCTGGGTTGCACCCTCTCCAATAACCTTATGTCCCTTTTCAGGAACAGGTGCCAGAATTGCATGCAACTGTCCAGGTAGGGCCTGACCAATGATCTGTACAAGGGCAGTATAACCGTACTCCTTCTGGAAGAGATCCCCCTTGCTATACACACCAGCATTTTGTTGGCCTGTGCTGCTACCTTCCTGCACTGGCTGAGTTGTTCATGCTCCCTGTTGTGATTACTCCTAGGTCCTTTTCCTCTGCGGTACTTCCCAATTGCACTCCATTCAAGTGATAGTCCCTCAACTGGTTCTTTGCTCCAAAGTGTAACACCTTGCACTTCTTGGCATTGAAACCCAGCTGCCATGTTTCCGCCCACTCCTGTAGTTTAGTCAGGTCCTTCTGCAGCCTCTTCCACCCCTCACTGTCATCAACTACGGCCCCCATTTTGGTATCATCAGCGAATAGGCTGATCTTGCTCCTGATCCTGTGAGAAATATCGGCTATATATAAGCCAAACAGCACCGGTCCTAGTACAGATCGCTGTGGCATCCCGCTCATCACTGCTCTTGGTGATGAGAATCCCTCCCCCCATACCCCCCTTTGCTGCCTCACCCCCAGCCAGTTTGTGATCCAGTTCGCTAATTTTGGCCCCACCCCCACATTACTCCAGCTTCTACCCCCAGCCTCCTATGCAGTACTGAATCAAAGGCCTTGCTGAAGTCCAAATACAGGACATCCACTGCATGGCCTTTATCCAGTTCCTGTGTCACCCAGTCGTAGTATTCTAAGAGGTGGTTTGGCATGATCTTCCTGCTACAAACCTATGGTGCTTCTGTCCACGGAGACCATTGTCCTCCATAAAGCACACCAGTCTCTCCTTGAGGATGGTCTCCATGAGCTTCCCCGTGATTGACGTGACGCTCACTGGCCGATAATTCACTGGTTCATCCTTTGGGCCACTTTTGTGGATGGGTACCACATGCGCCACCCTCCAATCCTGCGGTACACATCCCGTGTCCAGAGAGGTGTTGAACAGGTCAGCCTCGGGCAGGCTTTGGGAGAAAAGAAGGGTTCTAAGGAAAGTAATGGATCAAGGGTGCTACAATGTTGGCCCAGCAAGGGACCACTTTAGAATAGTCCCACAATATGTGTTTGCGGCATCCCACACCAAGTCCACAATGGGAGCAGTTTGGCATGGGCACTTACCCCATATGATGTAGTTTTAATGGGGTATAATACATATTATGAATAATGCAGAATTGAGTATAATTATATCTATCCTGCTTAATGTACTGGTATAGAGGTTTCCAGATTAGTTGCCAATCCAGAGGCCCTAGCCACAGGTTTAAAGCATGGTGCCGCTAAAAGCCAGTTCCCAAAAGGATCCGTGGATCATTGGCCTGAAAGTAAGCATAGAAGTGGGAGACGGAATGTGGGTTTTGGGCAACCAACCATATCTCCGGGAGGGATGAAGGGGACGAAAATGCCTCCGGTTGCAGACCCAGTAACATAGCCATCATCCCAGACAGCTGCAAATATTGAAAGGGATGAAAGACCAGGAGTACAAACCTTTGCTGAACTGTAGCCACAGAGGCAAGCTTACCATCTTGAAGGAGGGCCTCCACTGAGGAGTCCCATAAAGGAAGACAAAAACCATGAGAGATAGGCTGGTGAGAAATTCTGATATTGAAATTCCCCAGATTGGGTTGAGAGAAATCACAAGACCAGTCCTGCCTGAGATATCATCAGAGTTGTACCAAGACTTGCATAGACCACTGTAGGGGTGTATTATGCAGACGAGTGGAGAGAGCGGTGGATTTAGAATACAAAAGACTAGCTAACTGGATACCATGTTGAATATACAGCTGGGACTCTAGCCGAAGCCAGAGCGGGCAGTACAAACCCACAGATTCCCCATCTAAGGCTTGGCCCCACCTAAACAGTTTATTACTATGGAGAGCGCAGTAGTAAAGGAAAAAATCAGGCAGGCATAGTCCACCCTTGACCTTTGATTGTGTGAGCTTAAAGTAGGCCTGTCTCGCTGCCTTGTTCTGCACATAAAAATTCAGAAAGGAGGCCATGAAGGCTGGAGAACCAAACCTTAGGGAGATGCAGCCCAATCATACCCAGGGGATAGAGAACTATAGGCAGGATATTCATTTTTTTTTTAAATCAAAGTTTATTGGTTTTTTAAGACTAATGAGAACAGATCCAGAAAAAAACAATCTGAGTTATACATAAAACCAGAAAAGACAATGTACTCTGGAACTGTCCCCCCCACTTCCCCCTCCTAGCCCTCTTCCCCCCATAAACATAGAAACCCCCCACCCCCATTTAGCACAGCTATTTCTCGCAAACATATTCATCAAGCTAATAGCCAAGTACAATATGAGATAAATGAAATAGAGAACAGCGTCTGAAGAGGCTCCCATATCTTTCTGTATCTGTCCAGCCTATTATTGAGGCTTGCTACCATTTTTTCCATTCTGAGACTAGCAAGTAATTCTTTTAGCCATTCAGGATAAGAAATGTCAGTATTGTCCTTCCAATGATGGAGAATGATCTTTTTGACTGATAGGGCCATCTGGGCTATGTGATATGGTTACTGAAATTGGATATTCATTTTAATAATATGAACTCTTCTCCACAGTGAAATAGGGAGTGTAGCCCACCTCAAGAGATAATGCTTTATGCGTTCAAGAAGGGGTGTAAGATTGAGTTTGACAAGATCAGAAAGGTCACGGGAAATATGGATTCCAAGACATGTAATGGCCTCGGGCGCCCACCCTAGACCCATCTCTACTGTCTGTGGCTTCAATACCAGACCATTTAAGGGTAGCATCTGAGATTTGTCTAGATTGAGCCAGTAGCCCAAGACCCCAGAAAACTCCCCTATTTCCTGCAAAACTGTCGGGAGAGGAGGCAGGGGATTCCAGATGCAACAGGAGATCATCAGCTTAAGCCGAGAATTTATAACTAGATCCCTCCGAACTTCCAAGTTGCTCTGTATCCACTGGAGGAGAGGCTTCAAGTATAAATTGAAAAGGAATGTGGATAGGGGACAACCCTGCCTGGTACCCTGCTGGAGATGCACCGGTGCCAACAGGACACTGTTACACCGAATCCTAGCTGTTGGAGAATGATACAGAACTTTAACTCATGAACACAATGTGTCTGGAAAGCCAAACCTGGCCAATACCTGGAACAGAAAGGGCCAAGATACCCTATCGGAAGCCTTCTCTGCATCCAGGGAGACCATGACTGCTGGGATCCTGCTTCCCCCAGACACAGATCAAATGTAACGGTTTACGGGGATGGTCACTGGAATGGCATCCTGCCATAAAGCCCACTTGCTCTGGTGAGACCAGGCCCATCCAAACCTGAAGCAGTCTACTGGCCAGTATCTTCACTAAGATTTTAAAATCAGTGTTTAACAGGGAAATTGAATAGTAGCTGTCTGGGAGAAGAGGATCTTTCCCTGGCTTTAGTATGAGAGATATCCAAGTCTGGTTAAGAGAGGTGTCTATAAGACCAGAAGAGGGAAAATGATTAAACAGATGCATAAGAAAAGGGGCTAAGATGTCAATATAAGTGACATAAAAGAAATTAAGAAAAATGTCTGGACCAGGCGCCTTCCCCTTCAGGAGGGTCTTGATAACATGTCTCACTTCCGGCTCCATTATCAGAGCTTTTAAAAGATCCTGCTGATGAGGGGTAACAGTAGGCAAGGGGATAGAGATCAAATACGCCTCATTAGACTGCATAAGAGATGGGGAGGTATCCTCCTGGGTATATAGTGAGCTATTGAAATGGTGGAAAACATGGGTGATATCCCTAGGTTGCGTAAAATACGAATCCTGGGCCGAGGGCCACACATTTTGCACTTGATCCCCCACTGTTCACGCAGCTATACTCTCAGACAGTCTGGGGGAATATCCAGTGGGGGTGTGCCCACACTCTGCACCATTCACTATGAGTTCTGGGTGAGAGCAGTGCAGGCTACATGAGCAGGGGGCTAGTAGTCACCAGTGACATGTCTCTCAGGAGCTTGTATTCTACTGCAAATATGCATTTATTTTTGAATTAATTCAAGTTTCTGGCAGCAATTGTCTTTTTGAATCTGGCATTCTTGAATCATGTATGTGAGCAGGTACCTTGCCATAGCTGCTGCATGCCCCCCAAAGATATCAACCTCCTGCCACAGTGGGACAGTATACCCCCCTGCACTTCTGCCCCAGCCCTCCAGTTCAGCAAGAAGGGCTTGGGACAGCCACTGGGGTGATCACCCATTACAATCAAAATAGCAGGAAATGCAATGTCCCAGAGTCCTTTGATCTGTGTAGAGCATGGAATCCACTGACAGACAGGATGGGCATCCAGTTGGATGCCCACCTGTGTCCACCAGTCTGCCCCCCATGCAACAGCAGCATGCCAGGAGAATGGGGCAGTGGACAGACACTCTGCAGTGGAGAGCTGTTGCGAATGCCATGTCCTGTATGCCTGTCCATGGGTGTGGAGCTGCACTGGCCGGGTACGTGCTTCTCATATGTACCTGGCCCCCTGTAGTGCATAGCCCCCACCCCCATATTTGGAGAAGACACTTCAACTTATATTTCACATTATCTCTGCCTTTTGTTTCTCCACATCACTTATTAATGTGGTCATATGCATGAAAACAGGATCTTTGTTCCTTGAGATTTCATCACATCCTATTGCCTACTCTCCTCCAGATGTCAGAACACTCTGCTTGTGCCATCACATTTACTTCCATGGCACCAGACTGTGACATCAGAACAGGGGATTATGACTTCAAGTGGAGACAATGCTTTAGGGTAGATGAACTTTAAGGGATAAAGTTTTCATGTAAATTACTTCAGTAATAAATAAACAGGAGGAGAAATCTACAGAAGATGTATGACATGCAGTCTATTTTGTCTCAGAATAGTATGTTTTTCAAAGTGAGATGTCAGTAACTTTTAAAGGTCTTGATTACATGATCAGTAAATGAAAATACATCCTGACAACTGCTTTACTGTCACTATGACAAGTGAAATATGCAATATTCCTTCTACACTGAAACACTCTCTTACTTACTGTTTAACTCTGCAATGCTGACTTAGGGTGATTGCATTCTACCAGTTCATATCTGCATGTCAAGAATACAGACTGACATTTCTGAGAGCTCTAATAACTCTTGATATTTACTTCTATTGTATCTTTTGTCCATACCTCTCAACTTCTCCACATTATGCGGGACATCTTTAATTTTGATCCTCATCATTGCTCTGCCCAAGAACTGCCCCACATGGAAATTGTGGAGCCCACACAGAGAAGCTGTCGCCTCAAATTGTAATGTCAAACTTTAAAGCAGACCCTCCTAATAATAAATCAAAATGAAACATTGCACAAATTTAGATAGACGTCTGATCTTCTCCCCATGCTTGATGATATATCTAGCATTATGGGGGCCAGCACCCTATGTTCTCCAAAACGGTTGGCATCAGTGCCCCACATATCATTCACAAAGGTTGAGAGGTATGCTTCAGTCACATTTTCTATTCTGTCCCTCCTGGTCACTGTTCCTATTGGAATCCATTACAATCCTTTTTCTGCCTCCATACTTGATCATTTTACTCACATACCTTTAACACATGGTAGCATTGTGAAAAAAATGTTTCTATATGTCCACCAGGAAGAAGAGTCAGACAGACTCAAAACATTGAGGCCTTAGTGTGTCTCTTTTGGGCTGTGGTACCTGCAATAAATGGACACTGTGTCTGATTCGTGTGGTAGGTGTGCCTGAATTATTCAACATTAATGAGACTACGTGCAGCATATCTCATGCTTCCTTGATGTTCATATGTTACTGAAGCGAACCAGAGAAAGTGCATTCACAGCCTTCAGGCCCTGTTCATTCTGTTCATCTTGTTTCAAAGAACTAGACATCTTAAAGAAATACTACACAACAGAAATGTATCCATAGTCTGTGAATGTTTTTGTTTAATATAATATAAAACTGAAATGTATCTACATTCTATGAATGTTTTTGTTTAATATAATAGTCCCTTACAATAAGTGTTTAATGAAATCATTCATTCTATCACTGTCAAGCAATGTTGCTCTGATAACTAATGTTGCATACTAACACAATTAGGTCAAAATCTTTATTAGAACTGCTGAGCATAGCTTCTTCCCACGTTATTAGATAAAAATGTATTGTGTGGCCAATTAATTGATTTTACTGGAGCCTGTAAACCAGCTGAATAGAATCTGCATGAATAAAAAATGTGATCTATGCAATTAACCAAAAAAAAATCCCATGGCAAGTATTTGATTAAATAGGAATATGACACCATCAGGATAATTGCCTATATCCTGGCTAAACTAAACTGTATTCACTTATTTAACAAATAAATTCCCCTTATTATATTCATTTCAGTTTCTCTGGAGTCCTTCTAGCAGAGAGGTGGTCAACAGCATATTACAAGAGTACAAATACAACAAAGTATACAAGAAGCAGTCGACCCACTGACACAGCCATATGACCAGTGACCCGAGTTCTGTAATAAGCCTGGGCAACTGGAGTGTGACAGATGAAGGAGGTTTATCTCCTGGGATGCTCTTCTCTTTGGGGGAGTGTGGGGTTTATGCCCTGCTGCACTTCTGCTATATGAGCGGGCACAGGTGGCAGGGCAACTGTGGGTGCTATGAGGGAGTAATAGATTCTGGCATGCTTTGAATGTCAGCCCACCCTGTGCACACATAGAGCTGCAATGGGCAGCATTCAACAGGAGCACAGAGAAACACATTAAAATGACTAAAGCAGGCTGGCCTACAGCATGACATCCTCAGTACTCTCGGGCTAACAAGGTCATAAACCAGGAGCCCAAAATGAAAGTGGATTTATAAATTCATTTGCCCCACAAGATGGCATAATCATTTTAAGAACACAGAATCTTTTTTGCATTTGTTTTATATAATGCATTTGGCTTGTCAAAAACCACTGCATCTTTTTCTTAGAGATGTGAAAACTTGCCCAGCAATGGAAAAAAGCTTGGTGTTAATTGTTCCAGCTGACTATGAAGGAGCTGGCCTCAGCTAGTCATCTACCTTGCAGATTATGTGATTCTGAGCCAGAGAAATATGGCTACCAGTACCATCAGCTTCTGTGCAGTTTGAATGAGTGCTTCATTTCACAGCAATGAGCTTCTCTCTCTGTTTGAAAACCTCAACAGTTGTAGGGTATATTCATGTTGTTTGTTTGCTATATTAAAATAATGTTTTGAAAGCTGCATTCAATTTTTTTTAGAATGTTACTTACAATATGTGCTAGTTTTGAAATGGACCCAAACTGTTGGCAGAGTCATTTTTAGGAAAATGTGTTGCGTGTAATATGTTCTTGTTAAGTGAACCCAAATTAATTGCAAAGCTGGTTTTAGAAAAGTCGATTGCTTGTAAATTGTGCTTGGTTTTAAGTGAGCACAAACTGTTTCCAAACCATTTTTTTGAAATGCTTTGAAAATGTCCTTGTCGTGTGGCCCAGGCTGTCTGTCTGTCTATCTGTCTGTCTGTCTGTCTGTCTGCCTATCTGTCTGTCTGCCTGTCTGTCTGTCTGTCTGTTTATCTATCTATCTATCTATCTATCTATCTATCTATCTATCTATCTATCTATCTATCTCTTTGTTCAGGGCCATTACCCACAGGTCTGCTGCTTCAAGTTGCAGGTCTCAGGCCAATCATTATATATGAGCTCCTATTTCTTATAACTGTCTACAAGAATGCATGTGCACAGTGTGGAATGCCATAGCACTCACCTCAACAACTACAGACATAGTGGTGCACTGCAGGGGAAAGGGTAATGACTGAGTCAGCCTAGAAAAAAGTAAAGGATTAATGAGCTTACTGCTACGTATCGACCCTTCATAATCAACTGCTGGCAATGAAGATGTGCAAAGGTGCTTCAGGGTTTTTGCTCAAAAAGGTACAGGCAGGTGGGAGAGGCTAGGAAGATCAAAGGGGAACAATCATCACAAAGGGCCCCACACCAAAATGTGGACCTAGTCCCAATGTGCACATTGTGTGTAAAAACATTTTTTTTACTTACATTTTCCTGCAGTACGGTAGATTGTAACAGACAAGTTGTGTTTACTTCTAGACTGACATCTTCTGTAACTACAAATACCAGAATCCCCTGTAGCTGACATCAGAGTAGGACCACAGCAGAGAGAGAGTTTCAATAGCCTGCAATGCATGTTAAAGTCTTTATAATCTCTGATCTTTTGTTTGTTGGTCCTGCAGTCCTCCCAGTACTAAGTTAGTTTAGTTTAAAAGGGTGGCCCCCTTTTGCTTGACACCCCGACAGCGAAACACAGAAAAAGACCACTACAGTGACAGTCGCTGTAATGGTCCATTTCCATGTCCATGTCCTGCCCCCTCCCCAGACCAACTCCGACCTGGAGTTGAGAATCGTAAAGTCCAGGGGGGCATGGGGGGCACAGCCCCCCACAGAAAGCACTGGGGGAGTGTGTGGCATAATAACTACATCAGTATTGTGCCATCACTGTGCAGGAGGTTGGCATTTTTACTGTCGACCTCACTTGGTGCTTCCAGTTTAAAATAATCTATGATTATTTTCTGGCTATGAAGTGCCTGCTCCTTTTGCATGTACAATTTGTTATGTCAAGGACACAGTAACCAAGTTTCTGTAATTCCTCTGAGGAGGTTTTGCTCTAGGTAGGAGCAGAGAATCCATTTTTTAGTTCATAGCCAAACAATGATTTTTAAGGAAAACTCCATCAAGCCTACAAAGTGCATCAGCCACTGCACAAACACCCAGTTTGGGCTTTTAGCATTAAAACAATGTTTTATTTACCTGCTGGGCTGTGAGGTTTACTTCTTAAGATCTCCACCATCCATAATCTCTCCAGAACTGCCCATGGCTATCTCACACAGCTGGGCAGCTTCCACAGCATGGGTTATGCTAATGAGGGCTCCCAACTCTGCCATTGGTCGATAGCCCTCATTAGCATAACCCCTCCTCCAGCCCAGAGCCTCCTGTCTGAAGCACAAGATACAACTCAAAGCCAGTGTCTCATAGTGATACACTCTTCAAAGGTAGAGAAGTACATGTGTTGTCTGGTGTTGTCCTTTTGCTGCTTGTGGGGATGGGAAGTTAGGATTGAAAAGTCTAACACATTTTTCTAGTTCTGAGGCATGAAGTTGAACCCTAACTAGGGCCTTAATGCAGTCTTTTGCACAATATATATATATATATATATGCGACCACAACTCTGGTTTGAATTATCGCTAAGGGAGGTCAAATCTCAGTCCAGGGCAGAAGACCTTAATTTCAGAGGGGCTAATTTAGACAAAATGAGAGATCTAGCCAGAGAAAAACTAACTAAGATATATGAACAGTTAGAAGTAGAAGACATTTGGGGATCAATTAAACAAACTATCTTAGAGGTCACAAAGATATACGTAGAGTCACAAACGCCCCATATGGTTCATTTGTCAAGTTAAAACAGCCATTAAGTAGTTAAGATACCAGCGCCCTCCCCCCACTCCATTTTGCTCCTTTAAAGCCTTCAATTTTTATAAATGACTCCAATATTCTAACTTGTTGTGAATCTTTGGAGGGGTTCTTAGTCTCATCATACAGCTGTATCATGATCAAGCCTGATCACCACAACAAGGTAACCACCTCCATCGGTCAGGAAAAAACATCACAAGGGGAGGGGTAGTTAGACTTAAAGATGGGGACAGGATTGTGGAAGAAGACAAGTAGAAGGCCACCATTCTGAACAAATATTTCTGTTCAGTGTTCACCTAGGATCACAGTGGCCCAACACCCAACAGTGGCATTACAGCACATGGCGGGGTGCCCCATGAATGGAAATGCCATTTATTACCACAGGCAGGGTTAGGGAGGTGTTCGACTATTTAAAACAAAACAAATCCCCTGGACTGGATGGCATACATCCAAGGATACTAAACAGTTGGCAAGTGAGTTAGTGAACCCCTTGGCACATCTGTTTAACCATTCACTTCAGACAGTAGTCTTGCCAAGGGACTGGAAGAGGGCTGATGTGGTGCCTCTACATAAGGGTGGAAGCAGGGAGGAAGACAATAACTACAAACCGCTTGGCTTCACATCAGTGTTAGGAAAACAAATGGAGGTCCTGATAAAACAAGATCTAGTGGAATACTTGAGTAAGAATGGCCTTCAGGATGACAAACAACATGGTTTTGTGATAGGCAGGTAATGCCAAATGAACCTGATAACATTTTTTGATTGGTAACTAGGGAAGTGGATAGGAGCCATCCAGTGGACCTCCTCTATTCGACTTCAGCAAGGCCTTTGATTCTTTGTCATATAACCACCTGCTGAAGAAGCTAGAGGATTTGGGCCTAGCAAATTGCATTGTTAAGTGGGTGGGCAACTGGCTGGGGGCAGGAAGCAGAGAGTAGTTTTCAATGGGGAGAAGTCAGAGGAGGGAGAGGTGATGAGTGGGGTCCTTCAGGGCTCAGTCTTAGGACCAGTCCTGTTTAATGTGTTCATCAGTGACATGGGAGTAGGTATCCAGGGCAAATTGCACTGTTTGCAGATGACACTAAGCTTGGTGGTAGGGTGGACAGCAAGAAAGCAGTTGGGAACCTACAGAAAGATCTGAAAAAACTGGAAAAATGGTCTAGTATCTGGCAGCTAAAGTTCAACACCAAGAAGTGTAAAGTGACACATCTAGGTAAGAATAACCCAAGGACAGCCTATTAGTTCAACGGGGTCAAGCTCAGTGCCTCACAAAAGGAAAGGGATCTACGAGTTATCATATGTGACACCCTTAAACAATCCAGCCAATGCAACGCAGCATATAGTAGGGCCAACAAAATGATGGGGTGTATAGGGAGAGGATTTGACAGCAGGCAGCAGAGGTGATACTGTCACTGTACAGATCCTTAGTGAGACCCCACCTGTAATACTGTGTCCAGTTTTGGAGCCCACACTTTAAAAAGGACAGGGACAGACTAGACACCATACAGAGAATGATACAGGGGCTCCAGGGGTTACCGTATGAAGGGCATCCTTAGGCATTAAACATGTACTCACTGCCAGCCCACCAGTGCAGTGGCTGGATTTCCACCTGTGTCACCGACAGTCTAGGTTCAGAAATGGATTTGGATGTCAGAGGGCCAGTCAGGGGGAGATGTCTCAAGCATCTGACGACTGCTCACTTTCTCCTGGGAGGAAGGGGGTTTCATGGTTTGGTGGTTGCTGGCCCCAGGCAGAGGCTGGAAGCATGACAACACATTGGGTCACACTGTGGGTGGGAGCATGGCAGACACCAGCATATGCCTTGATGTCATGTGGCACATCACGTTCCCCAAGAAAAACCAGAAAATGCCCCTGGTCTGATTGGATGATGGCCACTGGTCCCCAGCATGCCATGTTAGCTGGGATAGCCCCGTGCTGACCCCCCACCACCACCACCAATCCCAAGGGCTAATTGGTTGTGCCTGTGGGTACTTCTCCCCTGGAGAGGGGAGACTCACCCAATGAAAAGTTATGTCAGGTCACCCAGGGGATCCATTGACAGATGTGGAAGGCAGTGGATGGCGACCAGAGCAGACGGATGGACGTTGGGTTCTAGGTGGCCCAAAGGTGTGGTCAGGACAGGGGTTGGGGAGGAGCAAATAAAACATGTACTCACTGTAGACAAGGAGGGGAAGTGGGGATATGATATAAACCTTCAAGTACGTGAGGGGAATTGTGACAGGGAGATCCTGCCACTCTTGAGGACCGACCTTTCCTTAAATCTGTTGCAACAGTTCTTCTATTTCTTAGCCTAATCTACCCTTTACAATTTCTAGTCCATAAGGTTGGCCACCTATAGTCATTCCCTCCCCTTTCTTGACTATGCTATAGTGTCCTCTTTAATTTTCCTTTTCCCTCTCAGGTCCTCATACAGGAATGTTATTGTGGTGACATCCGAGCTGATGTAAAACAACAGGCTGTGTTCCTCGTTGTTGGATTTAGTTTGCAATAGCACAATGTCATAAAATACCTTGATGTATATGCCTTATGTGTATGAAACCTGTAAATGTTGAAAATATCAAAGCACTAGGTGTTTTTGATAAAGGTAAAAAGTTACTAGGGGACTGTATTATAAAAATTAAGTTACTGTGGTAGAGATATCAGAAACCCCCGTTGTGTTATTTAAAATGCATGTAAATTACAGATTGCTTGAGAGACCCTCTGGCACCATGCATTCCTGCTTTAAGCTGAAGTGCATGGGCCTCTTACACATTAATGCACATAGCCTGCTGAAGCATTTTGACGCTATACAATCGTGGATCTGTCACGCACAACCAGATATCCTGGTGATTACAGAATCATGGCTGAAACCTACGAACCAGGATCATGTGTTCAATATTCCTTCCTAGAACGTATTCAGGGTGGATAGACAAATTAAGGAGGGGGGCATAGTTATCTATGTTGCTGATAAATATACATCTTCTCTAGTCAAGTCCACCTCACTTTCTAAAGAATATGAGTATGTTATTGTAAACGTTCAACTATACCAGTAAACCCCCATTCACATCCTTGGATGCTCCAGGCCTCCTTAAGCAGGGGACCAAAATCCTGAACTTCTTGAGTGAGACTCTACCTACAATAGCCTCTGAATCAATCATCATGGGTGACTTCAACATGGACTGGCTATCTGCTACCTCCAAGCCTCTGAAGGATGTCTGTGATATGTTTGGGCTCACCCAGCTTATTCTGGAACCTACCAGGCCAAACCGGAAAAATCCTCAGAACAGTACACTCTTGGATCTAATCTTAGTGAACAAACCTCACATTATTTCTCATTCTGTCACACGTTTTAATGACCTTAGCGATCACTGCGCCGTTGTTTTTGTGAGATCTGACCGGAAAGTGATCTCTATGTTTAGGTTCATCTTTACAAGAAGTCGACGGAACTTTGATCCTTATGCCTTCCTTTCTGAACTCCAACACTCTAACTGGCAACATTTCTATCTGGCTAGCACAGTATCCGAAGCATATGAGTATTTCCAATCCATAGTCATTGATGCAATAAACAGACATGCCCCTCTGTATCAAGTACACACCAAAAAAAAGTCCTGTCCATGGTTCACGGCTAACCTAAAAACTGCATTGCTAAACAGGGATTACTTATGGAAAAGGGCAAGACAATCTAAGCAACTAGTGGACTATGCAGCATTTAGAGCTGCAAGAAGCGTGCACTATGCTAATCAGGACTGAGAAAGCTAATTATTTCCATGATGAACTTGAATCCGCATCTAATTGCTCAACCAAATTTTGAAAAACACTCAAGGACATTGAAGGATTTCACCCAGCCAGTTCGTTACCCCAGAAAATCACATCTGGCAGTATTTCCACCACGGACAAAAATGAGATCCTTGAGCTTATCAATAACCACTTTATGACAGCTAGCCTGGTGTTTGACACCTCTACAGCACCTAAACTTCGCTCGCAGCTGAACAGCCATGACCTGGCATGCCATGCCTCAGCTATCCCCACCCATGAAGGAGTATTCTCCTTCACTCCAGTTACTATACCTTAAAACAAGTAGAGGATCTATCATTAAGCCTTGACACCAGAAAGTCAGCAGATGCTGACAATATTGAACCTTATTACCTAAAGCTGGGATATTATATTCTGTCACCCCCTATTGCTCACCACTTTAATATGTCCCTTGCACAGGGAGCACTCCCCCCAGTCTGGAAGATAGCTCATGTAGTTCACCTGTTTAAATCCGGGGACCCCAGTGGCCTAAATAACCATCGACCAATATCACTGTTGCCCATCCTATCCAAATTATTAGAAAAGGCGGTCAATGAGCAACTTAGGTCCTATCTGGAGACCTACAACCTGTTGAATCCAGTTCAGTCAGGCTTTAGGCCTCACCACAGCACTGTATCTGCATTGGCTAAGGTCACTAATGATTAGCAGACTGCCTTGGACACAAAAAATTATGTGTGTGCTTTGTTTCTTGACCTGAGCAAAGCTTTTAGTACAGCAGACCATGACTTACTCCTGTGTGTTCTAAGTAATATTGGAGCAGATCAACCAGCCTTGAACTGGTTTACTAACTACCTTACTGAGCATCAACAGCTGGTTAAGGTTGTGGGGGGCCTCTCTCCTCAAAAAACCCTGTTAAGGGGTGTCCCTCAAGGGTTCATTTTAGGCCCGCTACTATTTGCTGTCTATATTAACTGGATTGATACTGGTATCTCCACAGCAAACATCCACCTGTTTGTGGATGATACTGTCTTGTACATTGCCAGACCTACTCTGGATCTTGCCTGCAGTGATCTCCAATGAGACTTTGATCATTTACAGAAAAATCTACTTCAATTAAAGCTCCTGCTAAATGCAAAAAAGACCAAGGCTATGATACTTGCTCCCTCTACCTTTGCAACTAAACACTGTCTTCCTGGTTCTGCTCCCTTTGTATACACATTACTGGGTGAACCACTGGAGTTTGTTGAGAAATTTAAGTATCTTGGGTTTTGGATAGACCAAAAATTGTCCTTTGTCCATCATATCGATGAACTCTCAAAAAAATTGAAACAGAGACTTGGTCTTGTCTTCTGTATTAGAAATCTACTTATGCCAGAAGCTAAAACTAGGTTGGTCCGGACTACATTCTTGCCTCTTTTAGATTATGCCAATTTCCTGTATGGCCAAGGCCCAAAGCTCTCCCTCTGTAACCTGGATATACTCTACCATTGAGCTATTTAAATCATAACTGGTCTCCCTGATGCCACATACCACTGTGAGCTCTATGCCAAGGTAGGGTGGAGCTCACTAACATTCAGATGACAAAAGAACATAGTGCTCTGGACCTACAGAGCAATCACTAATATGCTCCCACATTATATTGTGAGTTGCCTGCCCACCTGTAGGGTTGGAAACTACACCTTGAGAAGCCTCTCTTACATCTCACTATTCATTCCTAAGGTAAGAACCAGATATGGCAAATCTGCAATAAGTCATGATCTTCCCACACAATACAGAAAACTCTAAAGTTGTCAATCCCTGTGAAACTGAGCTTCTTCAAATCCCTTTACCAACGTTTTTTTTTCAGAAACCTGTACTTGCTTCCGTTAATGGCACTCTTATCGCACCTATCCTACTCTCTACTCTAAGCTCCCTTCCCCCATTTCTTTTCCGTGCCCTGCCCCTTTTCACATCGTAGCTTTACCATGACCTAGTCCCTAAACTATCTAATGCCCTCTCCAAATGTATCACTCATCTGCCCCCCTTTGGCTTTGCCCCCTTCCTTTTTCTACTCCCCCTTCTCCATACCCTTTCTTGCTGCATAGGTTCCTGTTGCAGCTAATGTACACAGGTTTTTGTACCATAATATGTATGCTACTTTCATCTAAGATATGTGCACTTTCTTCTTGTTTACGCTAGCATTACTGCATGGTATGAACACTAATTTGTTGTAACGCTGTATATATCCCTGCCCTGTACCAATCGTTTATTTACTTTCTTTTTGTTCTTTTCTTTTTTGAATTACTGTGTTGTTGGACTCCCAGTTGTTGCAACATTGTATATACTGTTGCCTGTACTTATATATGTGAATGCCCAGTCTCATCTTGTAAATGAGTTCTTCTCAATGATGCTCACCTGGCTAAATAAAGGTTGATTGATTGAACCAGCCTAAAATTTCACGGTGATTTGCTTATACATCCCACGATGCTTTCTGTTATGGGGTATGTGTGATGTTATGTTTCTTTGAAACTTGGTTTTATTGCCAATGCCCTTTGCAGTAACCCTTGTGTGACAACCCACCTCTTCCTCTGGGCTAAAACAGCTTTTAGAGTGGTGTCTGTCCTCGGGTATTCGCTGCCACCAGCTGGATTCGTCCAGCGCCAACCTTCAAGTTCACAAACTTGAATAATCAAACATGCAGTTGCACAAGTTAAAGTCTGGTAGTGTGTCTCCCTTGGTGGTGGATGCCACACAGAGTTTACCTCAGCCAGTGGAAACCAAATATTACCTTAGAAAAATGACATCACAGTCACAACTGTTGAGCAAATAAATAGCTTTTTACTTAACAGAAAGTGCACTGAGCATTTACAGGATATATATTTACAAAACAAGAGAATAACACTCATACAGGAAAAGTAAACAAAGGTTTTTAAATAACAGATGGCAAAAGAAGGCTATTACTGAAATATGCTAGCACTAAACTTACCCTTCCCTGTCCTTACAAGAGACACTGGACCCTGTTCTAACTGCCAGCTCCCACGGATATAGCTACAAGATAGGCTCCAAACTTATGTTTCCCCTTCCAGCTTCCCAAAGCAAGAGAGAGAGCCTTCTATGTCTTTCAGAAGGTTATATACTCTGTGGAGAATAGGTCATTCCTAGTCTCCCTTTGAATGCACCAACCAACATGTATGTATTTAATTGTCCCAATTAGAGTGAACACCTATCAGTGACCAATTATATTCCCTTTTCACCTTAAGTTTATATTTGAATGATCCAATCCATTCAAACTGCCCTGTGTACATGTCTGCAGGGCTGTGTGTATGGAGATGTCCACTTGAGATTTATGACTCAACTCTTATCTAGCAGCTAGGAATTCCACAAGCTGGATGCTGCTGGACATAGGATTTTAGCCTGAGTGTATTTTTTTCAAACTGCTGAAAAAATAAGGCACCTACAGAATCCAAACCATTAACTCTGTCCTTCCCATTTCTGTCACATCTCCCCCCCCCCCAGATAATGAAGGTGTGTCCCTTGGGACACCCCAAGTGACACAGCCATTCATGCAATTATTGGGAAGTGCCCAAAGGTATCCAGCCAGGCCATTAGTCCTGTCTAGATAGCCCATTCGCATTTGCATTTTGTTTGCCACTGTGATGCAGGATGGTCATGTTGTATGCCTGCAGTACCAAACTCCAATGTAGTAGTTTTCCATTTTGCCCACCTGACTTATGAAGGCAAATCAGGGGATTATGATCTGTGACCACAGTAAATTTTCTTCCATATAGGTAAGGCTGTAGCTTCTGAAAGGCCCACACTATTCCCAAGCATTCCTTCTCGATTGTGGTGTATGCCTCCTCTCTGGGCAAAAGCCTCCGGCTGAGGTACACAACCAGGTGCTCCTCCCCCTGCTGGGTAACATGGCTCAGCACAGCCCCCAGCCCATGATCTGAGGCATCCACATGGATCATAAGCTTTAAACTATAACTGGGGCTACCCAATACAGCTGGGCCACTTAAGGCCTTTTTTAGCTCCTGAAAAGCGACCTCACAGCCTTCTGATCACTTCACTGTATCTGGCTTTCCCTTCTTGGTGAAGTCTATCAGGGGCTTAACCAGATCGCTATATTGGGGAACAAACCTTCAGTAGTACCCTGCTGTCCCTAGAAATGCACTGACCTGTTTCTTTGTGGTAGGAGTAGGCCAGGCCAGGATGGCATCAACCTTGGCAGGGTCCGGGCAGATGTTTTATTTATTTGTTTAGTTAGTTTTGGTCGACCGGGTAAGTGCACTAGACAAATCCTGCCAATTTTCAGGCATGACCCGGGAGAGGGGGATACAGATGAATGCCAACTGACCTTGAACCAGATTAAGCTGTTGGTGGTATTTTTCATGAATTGAGGGAATTTGGCCATAGCACTGGGGAAATTCCCCCTGCTCTTTTTGAGAAGTGCCATGGGATCTTTAATATCTACCTGAACTACCACCAGAACAGGCAGATGGGACCTCAGTTTAACGTCTCATCTGAAAGACAGCACCTCAGAAGTGCAGCACCCCCTTCATGCTGCACTACAGTGTCAGTATTGGGATATTAATCCAAGTGCCTGGTGTGGGGATAGAACCTACAGCCTACTGATCTCCCTGCCTCAGAGGTGAGTGTGCTACCTGCTGAGCCACTGACACTGCATCGGATGTGTCTGCTACCCACCTGGTGCCCAAGGTAGGACACTTCTGCCATACCTATCTGGCACTTTTCTGCCTTGACTGTCAGACCTACCTTCTTTAACCTGTAGAACACATCCCGCGCACATTCTTGATGTGCTCATCCCAGGTCTGGCTGTATATGGCTATATCATCCATATAAGCCAATGCAAACTCACCTACCCCAGACAGAATGTGATCCACAAGCCGTTGAAAGGTTGCTGGTGCATTCTTCATTCCAAATGGCATTACTTTAAATTTGTATAAACCAAATGGAGTAACAAAAGCTGATCTCTCCCTGGCTGCAGGGGTTAGAGGTACCTGCCAATAGCCCTTTTTTAGGTCTATTGTGGTCAAATACTTGACTCACCCCAGTCACTCCAGGGTCTCGTCTGCTCTGAGCATGGGATTGGTGTCAGACTCCGTGCAGCTATTAAGCCTCTGGTAATCAATGCAGAATCGTGTGGTGCCATCCCTTTTGGGGATCAGTACCACGGGTGATGCCCAGGGGCTACTAGATTCTTGGATTACTCCAAGTTCCAGTATCTCCTTGAGCTCCTCTTTCACAGTCTGCTTAATGTGCTCAGGTACCCTGTAGAGGGGGACTGTTTCAGGGGAACCTGGGTCCCCGTATCCACATGGTGCTCTGCCATCGTGGTGTACCCCAGTTTCCCTGTGAACATGTCCTAAAATTCTCTCAGCACACCCCTAATTTCTTGCACCTGGCATGGTGTCAGCTGTTCCGAGAGGGTAAGTTTGTCCATAGAGGATGCAACTTGGGCCTCCCCTAGCAAGTCCACCAGTGGATCCATCTCAGTTTCCTCCTCTGGGCCACTGCATACAGTGAGGACCATTTCCTCCCTGTCATGATAGGGCTTCAGCATGTTAACGTGATACACCTTTCGCCTGCATCTCCTGTCCATTAGCTCTATCATGTAATTGACATCACTAACCTTTTGGACAATGGAGAATGGCCCCCTCCCATGCTGCCTGTAATTTGTTCTGTCAGACAGGGATGAGTGCCATCACCCACTGTCCCACCTCATATTCTCTGGCTCAGGCCCCACGATCATACCACACTTTATGCCGCTGTTGTGCAGTGGCCAGGTGCTCCTGAGCAAACCCCATGAGCTCCCTAAGGCAGGTCCTGAAGTTCAGGACATACTCCACAACAGACTCCCCTTGGGAGGCACGGTCACCCTCCCATTCATCCTGAATCAAATCTAGGGGCCCCCGCACCCTATGACCAAACAGGAGCTCGAAAAGGCGAGAACCCTGTGGACTCCTGTGGGACTTCCCTGTATGCAAATAGGAGATGAGACAAATATTTGTCCAAGTCCCTCTTATGCTGGTCAGCAAAAGTCCTTAGCATGGTCTTAAGGGTTGAATTAAATCGCTCCACTAGACCATTAGCTTGTGGATGGTATGGGGATGTTTTGAGCTGCTTCACCTCACACTTCTCCCACAAACTACTCATTAACCCTGACATAAAATTGGCACCTCAGTCTGACAGTATCCTCTGGGGAAAGCCCACCTGGCTAAATATTCCCAACAGTGCATCTACCACTGGTTCTGCCTCAGAAGATGTTAGGGCCACTGCCTCTGGGTATCTGGTGGCATAGTCTACAACTACCAGGATATACTGCTTGCCAGTCTGACTTGGGGTGCTCAATGGCCCCACTATGTCCACAGCTACCCTCTTGAAGGGTTCATCAATAATGGGCAGGGGCACAAAAGCTGCCTTGACCTTGTCCCCCATTTTCCCCACCCACTGGCACTGTGGACAAGTCCTGCAATAATTTGCCACATCCTTGCCAATACCAGGCCAGAAGAAATTTCTGGTTAGATGCTTTTTCATGTGCCTCACCCCCAAGTGCCCTGAAAAAGGGATATCATGGGTGAGGGCCAAAAGCTGCTGACGGTGAACCTTAGGGACTACCAGCTGTTGGAGTACCTTACTGTCTAGCCCTTCCTCTGTTGTACATTCTCTGTACAAAAGCCCATTGTCCCAGTAAATGGACTCTTTATCCCCCTGAGGACCCTCAGCCCTATGAGCTATTTCCCTCAGTTTTTGCAAGGTAGGGTCAGTTCGCTGTGCAGCACTCAGCTATCCTCGTCTGACCCTTCCCAGTGCCCCTTCAGAAGGAAGTCCTGTGAGCTCCTCTATTTGCGACTGGGGTTCTGGAATGCTGCTTCGAGCCAGCCCCTCCTCTGTGCTAGACACTTCCTCAGCTGCTGAGGGTGTGGCTGCACCACCCAGAATCACCCCCTCTTCACCCTCAGAAGCTTGCCCTTGTGCCTGACTATGAGTTACAACACATACCAATTTTTTCCTGGGGTCCAAATCCTTCCCCACAATCATATTTACAGGTAGGTCCTCTGCAACTCCCACCTCCTTTTCTCCATGGCCCCTTTCCCAGCTCAGGAAGACTCTAGCCATTGGTAATTGGACTGATGGCCCTGTGATTACCCAGACCTTGGAGTATTTCCCAGGCACCATCTGCTCTGCCCGAATATGATCCTGCCTTACCAGGGAGATGTCAGCACCTGTGTCCCACAGTCCCTGTGTTACTATTCCACTAACTGTAATGGGATGCAGATTCTCATCAGAGGAGAGTGGTTCTTCAGACTGGACACACCCTACAAACACACCAGTGCTCTTTTGATCACCCACTCCCCCATACCTCTGCCCCTTAACCAGTTTCTGAGGGCAGTTATATACTGTATCTCAAGTGTCCCACTTGATTGCAAATATGACATTTCTTGGGTCCTGTCTCGTGAGTCCCCTTAGAACCAGAGGGTTCTACTTTGGGCTCAGGTGCAGGCTGGTTTCCTTTGGGTTGCCCCCCCATGGGATCCCTTATAACCATGTGCTGCCCCCCCACCATAAGACTTACACTGTGTGTATGGCCGGCTAGACAGATATGCATCAGCGCTTCTTGCCACCTCTGTGGAAGAGGAACATGCCCTGTCTATGAGCCATATACGCATGTCCTCAGGTACAATTTTAAGGAATTGTTCTCTCACCAATACATCTTTAAGCAGTTCCACAGTGGTTGCTTTAGCCCCCTCCATCCACCTATCAAGGTAAGTACGCAGTTGAACCTGCAGTTCTGCATAACTGTCTTCTGGGCTTTTCTTTAACTTCCTAAATTTCCTTCTATAAGCCTCAGGAGTTAATTCAAAATGTTTCAACAACACTGTTTTCACTTTATCATAATCAGCATAGTCTTCATTACTCATTTTAGCAAATACATGCAAAGCTCTCCCTGTAAGTAAGGGTGTGAGATAAGTTGACCAGAAAGCCTTAGCCAATTTTAATTGGTCGCATACTCTCTCAAATGACCTTAAAAATAAGTCAAGGTCATCTTCTTCTCTAAGCTGAGGGAACAATTTAGAATTAATTTTGACTTCATGAGGCAAACTCACTTCACCATTACTCACGGTTTGCTGGCTGCACAGGGTAATCATCTCCTTTTCATGCTGTTGTTCTTCTTCTCTTTCTTTACGTTTTTTCTCTCTGTCTGCCAGTCTCTTTTCTTCAAGTTCTTTCACTGCTTCCCATCTTTTGGTCTCTGCTTCCCATCATTTTGTTTCTGCATCCAACCTTCTTGCTTCTGCTTCAGCATCCAGTCTTTTCGTCTCAGCATTCAGTCTTTTTACCTCCAACACCCTTTCTTGCAGCAGCAGCTGCAGTCACAGTGCCTCAAGCTGGTTTGGGGGGTCTGCTGCCTCAGTTCCTGACTCACCCCCAGAGACGGTCTGCTTCAGATCATGTGCCAAGAGGGTAGCTACGAGGTCTGCCTTTTTCTTATGTTTTAGACCTTCAGGCTGAATCCCCTTTTCCTGGCACCTTTCAAAAAGCTGTGGCACTGTAAGTGAGTCATACTCCATGGAGCTCATTTCCTACTGCTACACTGTACTGTGCTAACTAGAAACAAATAAAACTGTTGTACAAATGTATTCCCTTATATATCCTGTTTTGCAATGCTAAGGTAACTGTTCCACTGGCAAACTCTGTATCTCAGTGTGCTACGCAGTCCGCTATCATCACCCCACCACTGCCAACCAATTGTAACAACCCACCTCTCCCTCTGGCTGAAACAGCTTTTAAAGAGGTGTCTGTCCTCAGGTATTCACTGCCACCAGCTGGATTCATCCAGCGCCAACCTTCAAGTTCACAAACTTGAATAATCAAACGTGCAATTGCACAAGTTAAAGTCTGGTAGTGTGTCTCTCTCAGGTCGTAGATGCTACACAGAGTTTACCTCAGCCAGTGAAAACCAAATATTACCTTAGAAAAATGACATCACAGTCACAACTGTTGAGCAAATAAATAGCTTTTTACTTAACAGAAAGTGCACTGAGCATTTACAGGATATATATTTACAACACAAGAGAATAACACTCATACAGGAAAAGTAAACAAAGGTTTTTAAATAAGAGATGGCAAAAGAAGAAAGCTATTACTGAAATATGCTAGCACTAAACTTACCCTTTCCTGTCCTTAGAAGAGACACTGGACCCCTATTCTAATTGCCAGCTCCCACGGATATAGCTACAAGGTAGGCTTCACACTTACGTTTCCCCTTCCAGTTTCCCAAAGCAAGAGAGAGCCTTCTCTGTCTTTCAGAGGGTTATATACTCTGTGGAGAATAGGTCATTCCTATTCTCCCTTTGAATGCACCAACCAACTAACATGTATGTATTTAATTGTCCCAATCAGAGTGAACACCTATCAGTGACCAATTATATTCCCTTGTCACCTTAAGTTTATATTTGAATGATCCAATCCATTCAAACTGCCCTGTGTACATGTCTACAGGTCTGTGTGTGTATGGAGATGTCTACTCGAGATTTATGACCCAGCTCTTATCTAGCAGCTAGGAATTCCACAAGCTGGATACTGCTGAATAGAGGATTTTAGCCTGAGTATATTTTTTCCAAACTGCTAAAAAAATAAGGCACCTACAGAATCCAAACCATTAACTCTTTTCTTCCCATTTCTGTCACACCTTGCTTCAGTGCTTCTGCACCGAGGTTCTGTGCCTTTAGCTTGTTTTTGGGTTTTTCTTTTTTGAGCTCCCCATCACCCAAACACACAAGACCAACATAGGGAATTAATTAATTTTCACTAAAGAGATAGATCAGTAGATGCTGACTAAGTGCAGAGGAAGGACATCCATCATCTGTTGCTGCAAACTGATGTATTGAAGAAGGGATATGCCATTGATTAAGGTTATCCCCTGTGTTTTAAATAAACATCACACAGAGATGGTGTGTTAAACCTGAAGTTCTGTGTCTAGTCCATCTGCTATCCCACAACCCCTCCACAGACTTGGTGTAAGAAGTGGGATAATGTGCTGG
The DNA here is from genome assembly GCA_016271365.2 of Neoceratodus forsteri. Lineage (NCBI taxonomy): Eukaryota > Metazoa > Chordata > Ceratodontiformes > Ceratodontidae > Neoceratodus > Neoceratodus forsteri. The sequence goes on from JADMNL010000025.1 coordinate 137,337,601, forward strand.
AATGTCTGGACTGGGCTAGGAGGAAGTTTTCTGGTGGATATCACCCAGATATCCCCGGTGGATCGATGCACCAGGAGTCGCCAGAGGAGATCCCAGAGAAGAAAATCCATGGAGTTCTGACCAGAACCATGGCCAACAGACTGGGAGAGAAGCTACTGCCTGGACTGGACCTGGGAGCTCAGAGTAAGAACAAGTCTGAAGACAATAAAGAGATGCAAGAGGATGAGGCAGAATCGAGGGAACTGCCTCCTCTTGAAGACACTCCACCTGAAAACATAGGGGAGTTGTTGAAATGGCTCTGCATAAAACAGGTGCAGATGGTGAGCAATAGAGACATTGAGCAGAGAAGGCAACATGCCAAATGGGCAGATATCATGAGGGTCTTGCATGCCATTGATGCAGGTCAAACTCAAAGAACCAGTAGCCCAAAAGACATTAAATTGTCCAAAGTATCAGACAGTGATAATTTATTTATTTATTGAACTTTGATGACCGGGTAGGCCCACTTTTTCATGGGCGACTCGGGAGTTACAGGACTAGTAGGATACACAATTAGTTCAGATGTAGATTGTAGCATGTAACAGATGAACATATATGTGATATATATATATATATATATATATATATATATATGTATACCAATGACATATTACATAGCAGGTTACAGTGATTAGCAAAAGTGAAACAATGGAGGAGAGCCAGAGCAACACCTGTGTCGCAATTACCAAAGTAAAGTATTTTAGGAGGAGAGACAGTAGAGAAGAATTAGGGCTCCCAGCTTAGTTAGGAGTGAGGTAAGTGCTCAGGCAGGAGGGTAGTGTGGAAGTGTCAGATAACATAGCACTGGCATTGACTCGTGGCAAGCATGTGTGCCTTGAGTCTTGTTCGGAAGCTTGCAGGTAATGGAGCTTCCTGAACCTCAGGAGGAAGGTTGTTCCATAGGGAAGGGGCAGTGTGGGAAAAGGACATGCCCCCTGTCTTGGTCCTTACCCTTGGGACTTTGAGAAGAGTTTGGCCTGAGGTCTGTAGGTTGCGAGGATTTTGCTTGGCAGTTATGAGTCCTGCGAGGCTTGGGGGAGGTGCTGAGCTAATTAGTTTATGTGCTAGGCAGAGTACTGGGTACCAGAGACGGGCTTCGAATGAAGGCCAGCTGAAAAGTGTTAGAGAATCACAGTGGTGGCTCCTAGAGTAGGACTAAGTGGTGAAGTGGACCACCTGGTTGTACAAGACCTGTAACTTATTGATCTCAAGCTTAGCCATTCCCTGAAGTATCGGCGCAGCGTAGGTGAGTGTTGTGAGGAGGACACACGAGGCAATGGCAGTCCTGGCTTCTGGGATCAGCTGATCCTTGAGACGATAAAGTGTACCAAGCTTACCGTGAATGACTTTGGTGACTTGGTCAACATGTTGTTTTAGAGTGAAACTTTGGTCCAAAGTAAGGCCATGGTATTTATGGAGGCAACCACTTCTAGTTTGTTACCCGCCCTGGAAGTGAGTTGTAGGTGTTGTGTTCTGTTTAGGCCAAGGGATCTAGGTCTGAACAACATGGCCTTGGTTTTGGTGGTGTTAAGGACCATTTTATTCTTAGTAAGTCAGTCCTCCATAGTGAGTAGGTCCTCTTGGAGGGATGGACCTAGGTCACCCAGGTTGTCAGAGGATCTGTAAATCATGGCGTCATCAGTGTACTGGATGACAGTACTGCTCCCCCAGTGGTTGTGCAGATCATTTATAAATAAGGAGAACAGGAGGGGACCAAGTATGGACCCTTGTGGTACCCCCTCCTTTAGGGGCAGTGGATCAGAGATCTTGTCCTTCCACTTGACCCTCTGAGAACGACCAGTAGGGTAGCTTTTAAACCACCTGAGAGCATGAGTGTCCAAGCCTATGTTACACAATTTGTGATGTAGGAGTCAGTGGTCGACCAAGTCGAAAGCCTTGGAAAGGTCGATAAAAATTGCACCTGTGTTGGACCCTGAGTCAAGTTCCCTAAGCACATCTGCTGAGAACTTAGTTACAGTGGTGTCTGTCCCATGCTTAGCTCTGAACCCATGCTGAGCCAGGGAAAGAAGTCGGTGTGCCTCTAAGTAGTCACGGAGTTGAGTGTACACCAGTTTTTCCTGGATTTTTACTAGGGTCCAAAGCAGGGAGATTGGCCTGTAGTTGCCAATGGGTTCTGCTGGTCCACCCTTGTGAATGGGGACCACATGAGCGTGTTTCCACAGTTCTGGGACAGTCCCTTCTAGAAGGGACCAGTTTATGAGCCAGGAAAGAGGCCTTGAGAGTGCTGGAGCACCGTCCTTCAGTAGTCTGGCTTGGATACCATCAGGCCCACCTGATCCTCTGGTTTTCAAGGACTTTAGGAGGGTGAGGGCTTCTTTAACCTTAGCTAACCTCAGATGAAAAGATGGGTGGTCAAGGTTAGGAGGTTCCAGTATGTGGGACTCGTTGTTAGTCACTGGGAGCCCAGCCTTGTAATTGTCAAGGTTCGTGAAGTGGCGATTGAGAGCCTCAGCGATGAGGGTCCCATCATTCAGTAACTGCCCATTGGCCTTGATAGGGCCTGAGGCTACCTTGCTTTTTCCCTTTATCTTTATTGAAGCCTACTTCACAATGTTTGAGAGGATCGCTCAAACATGCACATGGCCAAGGGAACAGTGGGTTGTTGAACTGGCACCGCACCTGACAGGCAGTGTCCAGTTGGTTTACAGCCACATGGTCTCCTGAGAGGCCAAGGGCTATGACCACGTGAAGCAGGAAATCCTCAGGTACTATGACATAAACACTGAAACCTATCACCAGAGGTTTAGGTTTCTTAAAATGCAGTCACTGGCTCCCCCATCCCCCCAAGAGATTTATGCCCTTCTCAGGGAGCTCTGCTACAAATGGTTGCAGCCAGATAATAAGAGCAAGGATCAAACTCTGGAGGTGGTAATTACTGAACAGTTTATTAAAGTTTTACCCCAGGATGTACAACTTTGCATTCGAGAGCATAAGCCTGATTCCACTGATAAAATTATCATGTTGGCAGAAGACCTCCTGGCAGCCCGACCATCCAGACCCAGAGGGTTCCAAGGGACACCAGCAGCCACAACCACCATCAATCCGGTAAGGAACCCTTTTACTTATAAACTGTCAAATCCAGCACCAGTGAAATAAGACTGGAGAGCAGAGAGAGGTGGGAAAATTCCTGTAGCAGAGATTGTACTGCATATCATGGGTGCCAAAAGAAGGGACATTATGTAAGAAACTGCCCTACTATAAAGAAAGAGACAGCTCACCTAGTCTTAGTGAACTGGGGTCACATAATAGCTACTGTGCAGATTGGATCACAGCAGATGATGGGACTGATTGATTCAGGGAGCTACAAGACTCTTGTGTCAGCAGATCTGGTGACTGGGAATAATAAAAGGCTGGATACAGCAGTCCTCCTTGTGCATGGTGATAACCATTGCTACCCTACAGCCACCATACAAATGACTGTTCAAGAAAAGACATGTGAGGTAGAAGTGGGGTTGGTACCTCGCCAACCCATGCCAGTTGTTATTGGGCATGACCACCCAGCCTTTGCTTCACTTATACATTGTCTTGCCACCCAGGACTCTGCTGTAGTTGCCATAGCCACCAGAGCTAAAGTGAAGCATGGAAATTTACCATCTGTGTTCCCATTTGATGATGATGATGTTTTTGAGGATCCTGGCAAGGACTATAAAACAAAGGCGGAGAACAGGAAGCTAAAGAAGGACTGGATTGATACTCATGATGGTGTACAGCCAGACTTGGGACACACTTTTAAATGTGATGTGCAACATGAGTAAAAAGCAGACCTTTCACTTAACCCTTTTTTTTCACAGATGGGAAAGGGAGTGGAAAAAGGTGCCCCTCAGTTTGTTGTAAAACAGGGACTACTGTGCGGAGAATACTCTAACCCCCAAACTGGGGAGGTAGTAGACAAACTAATGGTTCCAGAAAAAGTCTGCTCCCAAATCATGTATCAGGTGCATGACATCTTTTAGCAGGCCACGCAGGCAGAGATAATACCCTGAATAGGATATTACCCAGGTTTTATTGGCCCGCACAGAAACACAGAAACATAGAAGCTGATGGCAGATAAGGACCGCAAGGCCCATCCAGTCTGCCTGTTTCTTTTTCTACCTTATAAATGTACCATCGGACTTTGCTCTGTCAATGGCCTATCTATTCATACTCATCTGTATTGCTCCCTTAAGCATATCCCATGCCTGTTTGAAGCCCTGCACTGTATTCATATCCACCACTTCTTGAGGTAGGTCGTTCCATGCATCCACCACCCTTTCTATGAAAAAGAACTTCCTCACATTACCCCTTAATCAGCCTCCCTCTAATCTCATGCTGTGTCCTCTTGTCCTGCTATTTTTCTTATTTTGAAACATGTTAGACTCTTTCACCTTGTTAATGCCCTTAAGGTGTTTGAATGTTTCGATCATATCACCTCTCTCCCTCCTTTGCTCTAGGCTAGGGTATACATATTGAGTACCGTTAATCTGTCCCCATATGTTTTCTGATGCAGTCCCTGCACTATTTTGGTTGCCCTTCTCTGAACTGCCTCAATTTGGTTAATGTCCTTGTGAAAGAGTGGCCTCCAGTACTGCACGCAGTACTCCAGATGGGGCCTAACCAGTGTCTTGTAAAGAAGGATTATTACCTCCCTGTTCTGACTTGTGATACCCCTACTAATACACCCCACTATCCCCCTAGCTTTACCTACTGCTTTAGTGGTCTGCTTGGATGATTTCAGGTCATCAGTGATGATGATGCCCAAGTCTCTCTCTTCCCTTGTGACTGCCAGCAACTCCCCTCCCAGCCTATAGGTGGCTTCAGGGCTTCTCTTCCCTATGTGCCTGATCTTGCACTTCTTTGTATTAAACCCCAGCTGCCACTCTTCCCACCATTTTGCTAGTTTATCCAGATCTCTTCTCATTCTGCCCACCTCAACTGGATCATCTACTCTGTTGTAGATCTTGGTGTCATCTGCAAACAGACAAACCTTACCCTCCAGTCCATCTGCAATGTCACTGATGAAGATATTGAAGAGGACTGGCCCCAGAACTGATCCTTGAGGTACCCCACTTGTGACTTGCATCTCTTCTGACTGTACACCGTTTACCACTACTCTCTGTTTTCTGCCCGCCAACCAGTTTGCCACCCAGTTGACTAACTTCTGACCCACCCCGAGCCTACCCAACTTATTAATCAATCTTCTATGTGAAACAGTATCGAAAGCTTTGCTGAAGTTAAGGTAGGCAACATCAACTGCTCCACTACTCTGATTACCCAGTCAAAGAAATCTATGAGATTAGTTTGACAGGACCTTCCTTTTGTAAACCAATGCTGTCTTGGATCCTGTGCTCCTATGGATTCCAGGTGTTGCACTATCCTTTCCTTAAGGAGTGCCTTCATAATCTTGCCCACTACTGAGGCAAGACTGACTGGTCTGTAGTTCCCTGCCTCCTCCCTGCTACCACTCTTGTGAAGCAGGATCACATGAGCCCTTATCCAGTCTTCTGGGACCTCTCATGTGCTCAGAGATTCACTAAACAGTTCTGATAATGGCTCTACTAGTTCCACCCTTAGCTCCTTTAGTACCCTGGGATATATGCCATCAGGTCCCATTGCCTTGTCCACCCTGAGCTTATCGAGCTCTTGTAGGACCCTTTCTTTTGTGAAGGGACTAGTGCTCACCTCTCTCCCCCCTGTGTCCATGGTGCTGAGCTGTGGGCTCTGCCCTACCTTCTCTTCAGTAAATACTGAGCAGAAGTATCTATTTAGGATAGATGCTTTTACATGGTCCTCCTCCTCACATGCTCCCTTGTCTCCTTTGATCTTAACAATACCCCCTCTGGACTTTCTCCTTTCTCTAATGTATCTGTAGAAAGTCTTGTCACCTTCTTTTACTGTTTGTGCTAGTGTTTCTTCAGTTTGGGCATTTGTCTGCCTTATTGCCTTCCATGCTTCCCGTAGGTAAGTTTGGTATGCCTCCCTATCTTCATCCCGCTGTGTTCCCTTATATTTCCTGAAGTCCAACCTTTTGGTTCTGACTTTTTCTGCTACTGTTTTTGAGAACCAAAGTGGTTTCCTTCTTCTTTTGCACTTCCTTTTCTCAATAACACAATGGGATGTTGCATCAAGTACTGCATCCTTAATGCTTGCCCACTTTGCCTGTACCCCCTCACCTGTATTTCTTTTTGCCAGGGCTAGCTTAACTCTGTTGGCCATCTTATCAAAGTCAGCTCCTCTGAAGTCCCATATTTTTGCCTTGGAATGGGATCATTTAGTTGTAGTGGCCAAATTGAACCGTACCATGTAATGGTCACTGGCCCCCAGGTGACCTTCTACCTGGAGAACTGTGATCCTTTCCCTGATAGTCAGTGCTAGATCTAGGATAGCCCCGTCTCTTGTGGGTTGTTGTACTAGTTGTTTGAGGCCCTCCCCCTGCAGGGAATCCACCATGTGTCTAGTTCTGTCAGATGTTCCTGCTGGTATTGACCAATTTGTATCTGGCATGTTGAAGACTCCCATTATTAGAACCTCCCCTTTAGCTGTCATGTTTTGTTGATCTTCTAACAGTAATGTGTCTATGTCCTCCCACTGGTCTGGGGGCCTGTAGACAACCCCAGTTTTTATGGCTGTCCCATTTTCTGTTTCCAGGGTGAACCAGAGTTCTTCTGGCTCCTTATGTGTATTCTGAATTTCTGTAGCTTTGATATTTTCATTGACATACAGGGCCACTCCACCACCCCCATTGCACCTCAGTCTCTTCTGAAAAGTACATAGCCAGGTACTGAAGTCTTCCGAGTGTGGTTACTGATAAACCACATCTTGTTAATTGCTACTATGTCCAGTTTAGCCTCTGTCATTATTGCCTGCAGGTCTGGGATCTTGTTTCCCAGACTGTGAGCATTTGGGTACATGATTTTCCATTGGCCAGATTTTGGTGTGTGAGTTGTTGGGTGAGGTCTGGCATTTTCCCTGTATGTCGTATGGGGAGCTGGACCTTTTTCCTTACCTGGTGATGCAAATGAACTGCAAATATGCTGAACTCCTGTTTTACCACTAGCTGAGGGGGTGAGGGGGTGTTCTTCCTATTCGACATATGGGATGCTGTGCTCCTCTTCCCATTTGCTAGTTTAAATATTCTGCAAAGACATCAAACTTCTGCCCCAATGCACTGACTCCCTCCTTAGTTAGATGCAGTCCACCAAATTTAAAGAACTTTCATTCCCAAAACTGTTGCCAGTTCCCTACAAATGTGTGTCCTTTTTCCTGGCACCAGTCCTTGAGCCACATGTTTAGCTCCCCTATCTCCCCTTCTCTGACCTTTTGTCCATCTGCCACCCTCTCCCAGACTGGCAGAATCTCAGAGAAGGAGACTCCGGATGAAATGGATGATAGTTTGTCACCCAGTCTGGTCAGGTGTTCCTTGGTCTCCACAACTGACTGGCTGGTGAGATCATTAGTCCCTATGTGTACCAGGACATCAATGTTTTCTCCTTCTTCCTGAACAATTTTAGCAATGCGGTCAGCGTCTCTCCACGCTGATGTACCTGGGAGACATCTGACCATTACCCCTGGCTGGAGATAGGTAACAACTTCCCAAATCATGGAATCTCCTATGATCAGAAGTTTTTGGATTTCCTTTTTGCTTTTTTTATGTTTTGGTTCTTGTTTTGGGTGAGTTTTGTTGTACTAGCTCCTGTGCTGCAGTGTTCTTCTCTGCAGTGTCCTCTGCCCCTTTGTTTAATTTCGGAGATAGAGGCAGATGCCTGTTTGTAGTTTTTATATGGTTTGTGGAGGTAATATGTTGGAGAGTACCAAGTGATGGGGCACCTGATTTGCCCCTTCTAACCACCTGCCAACCTCCCAGACCAACTACCCTCTGTGGTCGAGGTGCTTCTGTTGGATATTGGGGAAATGGCGGGTGGTTCTTATAATATATTTCCTCTTGAATATGAAATTTGAGGCACGAAATCTCTGCCCATGCTGCCTGGAGCTGAGCCCTAAGATCTCCAATGGCCCAACATGTATGACAGTGTCCAAAATCCTGTAAAACTGCCCTTCTGAAAAGTGTTCCGCAGTACCTGCAGTTAATGATATCCATTCCAGATAAGTTGCTGGTTTTAAAACCTGGTCAGAGTAATTAGAAGGAAGAAACTGAAAGCAAAAGTTTGATTTTGTGTTTAGTTTGTTTTTGTATAACTTGTTATAACAAGTTAAATTACTAGTGCCTCTGTAAATGAGGTCACCGTGTGGATACCCACTGATCTTCCCCTTCCTGCTTTGCCAAAGGAAATGTCACGACTGTGCTACCATATAAAAGGAGTGTAGTGTGGGGTGGTTGGGGATAGGGTTGGGTGGCTGGGCCCTTCCCCTGCCAAAAAAGAACCATGGATGAAAGAAACAAGAAGGTAAGAGCAGAACCAATCAGTCAGCAACAAATGCAGTAACCCTGAAAGCTTATCCTAATGATAGATAAACTGTAAAACCTGTAAAGCACCACCTGTAATAATTTCACAGAAGATATACCATGTAAGAAACACTTTGCTACAGAGAAAAATAAAGCAGTAACAGAATATATACCTTGCAAAAGACAATTTGAATCAGAAGATTACAGCAGTAATCTGTTAGCACACACCTGTAGGCACACCTTGTAATAATGCAGCAGAAGGTATATCCAGCAACAATAATTTGAATCAGAGAACACAGCTGAGTATTGTAAAGCATGTGTTGAGTGTCAGAAGGTAGCTCAGGCAGGAAAAAGGGATACAGTACCACTACAACCCATCTCCATTGTGACTAACCCCTTTGACAGGATAGCCATGGATGTAGTGGGCCCCTGGAAAAGAGCTCCAAGAGTAACAGATTTGTACTGGTCATATGTGATTACACTACCCACTACCCAGAAGTTATCCCCATGAGAACTGTCACCACCCCGAGGATAGCAAAGGAGTTAGCAAAGGTATTAAGTTGCATGGGAATCTCCCAGGAAATACTTACCTCTCTGGAGAGTAAATTTAATGCACACCTGCTAACAGAATTGTACCATCTTCTGGGCATGGTAGCAGTGCATATTTCCCCATACCACCCACAGACTGATGGCCTCATAGAGAGGTTTAAACAGACATTAAAGAGAATGTTGAGGAAGTATGTAAAAGAAGAGGGTAGAGATTGGGATAGGTACCTCCCCTATTTACTCTTCGCTTACAGAGAAATCCCTCAAGCATCCACTGGTTTCTCTCCTTTCTCATTACTTTATGGGAGAAACCCAAGGGGGCCACTGGATGTGGTTAAAGAACATTGGGAAGAATGGAAAGAGGTACAACATCTTAATGTCATAGAGTACGCAAATGCCTGGTGAGGTATATCAACTTGGCACACCAGAGCTTAGAACAGAAGCAAGACTTGCAGAAAAAGAGATATGACCAGGGTTTGTAGACTAAAACATTTCAGTCAGGTGACAAAGTGTTGCTACTTTTTCCTTCCACAGAGAACAAACTACTCATGAAATGCCAGTGCCCCTTCACCATTTTGAGGCAAACAGGAGCAGTGAATTATGAGCTTAGTATGCCAGGAAAGAGCCCCCCCAAGAAAATTTACCACGTGAACCTCCTTAGGAAATGGCATGAGAAGCCTAACCCCTCCCTTTACATCCATCCTGAAGTTAGGGAGTCAGAGCTGGAGGTTGCCTATAAAATGCAGTTCACTTTGTATTAAACTAGGAGGCAGAATCAGGACAGTTGGGGGAAGATCCAGATAAACCCTAAATTGGAGCCTCAGCAATAGAAAGATTTGTGGGGGTATTACAAGAATTTGAGCCCATATTCACAAACATCCCAGGAAGGGCCAAAGGAATTGTGCACACCGTAACTGCCACACAAGACAAGCCCATACACCAAAAACCTTACAGATTGCCCATGAAGATGAGGGATGAGGTGATTCAGGAAGTCAAAAAAATGGAGCAGTTAGGCATAATTGTGCCCTCAAAAAGTGCATGGTCTTTACTCATGTTCATAGTGGACAAGAAAGATGGTGGGATACGTCTATGCCTATATTTTAGAAAGCTTTACAATGCATCACTATTCAATGGCTATCCAATACCCTGAATAGATGACATTATTGACAGGCTAGGAAATGCACAGTATATCTCCACCCTTGACCTTACTAAGGGATACTGGCAAATCCCCTTGTCACCTGATTCACAAGATAAAACCACATTTAGCACCTCAGTCGGTTTATACCAGTTTGTCACAATGCCATTTGGACTACATGAGGCCCCAGCCACTTTTCAGCATTCTATGAATCACATACTAAGACCACACACTGACTACCATGTGGCTTATTTGGATAATGTGATCATTTTCAGCCCTGACTGGGAAACCTATGTTAGACACTTGTCCCAGGTATTGCAAGCAATAAAGGAGACAGGAGTGATCATTAACCCTGCTAAGTGTGCCCTAGCAAAGACTGACACAAGATACCTAGAGTTCATTTTAGGCAACGGATAGGTGACACCCAAGGAGGAAAAGGTGACATCAGTAGCAAACAGTCCCATACCTACCACAAAACAGCATGTGAGATCTTTTCTAGGCCTGGCTGGTTATTACAGGAGATTTATTCCAAATGTCTTGCCCATTGCCAGTCCTTTGTCTGATCTCACTAAAAAGAAGTGCCCTAATAAGGTTCAGTGCACCCCTACTTGTGATGAGGCTTTTAGGAATATCAAGGGCATTCTATGTACAGCTCCTGTATTGAAAAGCCTCGACTTCAACCAAGTGTTTGAGGCTTGAATCAGAGAATTTTACTGGGGCAGTCTTATCTCAGAAAATAGATGGGGAAGAACATCTGATCATGTATATCAGCAGAAAGCTACATGAGAGGGAGATAACATATGCTACCATAGAGAAAGAATACTTAGCTCTGAAGTGGGCTATTGAGACTCTGAAATATTACTTGTGCGGTGCTGAATTTAAGGTTGTAATTGATCATAACCCCCTTTGCAGGTTGCACCAAATGAGAGAAAAAAATCCCCGTATAATGCGGTGTTACTTAGCTGTTCAGCCCTTTCAATTTACTGTGTCCCACAGGGCAGGGACAAAATGTTTAAATGCTGATTTCATGTATAGATATGGTGTAGGAATTGAAGTCAATGGAACATGACAGATTTTTCCTGAAAGGAGATAGTGCAGGGAAGGTACCATTAGACTCTGTTGAGAAATGTGTTAACACCTCTGGATAAAGAATGATGATAACCACTATGTTTGTGGTGTAAAACGATATGTATAATGTTAATAGGGACGCAGAGGTGGAGCTTCTGAAGATGGGTGGGTGGAAGCTCCATCCCTTCCTGGGACAGGAATGTGGTAAGCAGTCTGAGATAACTGCTTCCCTCTTAAGGTAGGAGATCCTGCCACTCTTGAGGACTGACCTTTTCTTAAATCTGTTGCAACAGTTATTCTATTTCTTAGCCTAATCTATCCTTTACAATTTCTAGTCTGTAAGGTTGGCCACCTATGGGCACCCCATCCCCTTTCTTGACTATGCTATAATGTCCTCTTTAACTTTCCTTTTCTCTCTCAGGTCCTCATACAGGGGAGGTTATTGTGGTGACGTCTGAGCTGATGTAAAACAACAGGCTGTGTTCCTCGTTGCTGAATTTAGTATGCAATAGCACTATGTCATAAAATACCTTGATGTATATGCCTTATGTGTATGAAACCTATAAATGTTGAAAATACCACTACACTAGGTGTTTTTGATAAAGGCAAAAAGTTAGTAAGGGACTGTATTATAAAAATGAAGTTACCATGGTAGAAATTTCAGAAAATCCCTGTTGTGTTATTTAAAATGCATGTAAATTACAAATTGCTTGAGAGGCCCTTTGGCACCATGAATTCCTGCTTTAAGCTGAACTAGCGTAAAATGTCATGCTGATTTGCATATACATCCCATGATGCTTTGCATTATGCGGGTACATGTGATGTTGTGTTTCTTTGAAACTTAGCTTTATTGCTAATGCCTTTTTGGGGTAACCCTTGCTTCAGTGCTTCTGTACTGAGGTTCTTTGTCTTTAGCTTAGCTTGTTTTGGGGTTTTTCTATTTTGAGCTCCCCATCACCCAAACACACAAGACCAACATAGGGAATTAAATAATTTTCACTAAAGAGATAGATCAGAAGATGTTGACTAAGTACAGAGAAAGGACATGCATAGTCTGTTGCTGCAAACTGATATGTTGAACACGGGGTATGCCATTGCTTAAGGTTATCCTCTGTGTTTTAAATAAACATCACACAGAGATTGTGTGTTGAACCTGAAGTTCTGTGTCTGGTCCATCTGTTATCCCACAACCCCTCCACAGGAATTAATGCAGTGCCCTACCCTTAACTGTTCACCAGGGCATCCAGCTCAAATACAAGGGGGCATGGACGAAAGCTGAAGAATGGGAAATTAAAAAGGGATTTTTGGAAACACTATTTCACAGAAAGGATAGTAGAGCCATTGAATCAGCTGCCAGAGGATGTGATGTGAGCTAAGACCATATCAGCATTCAAATGGGGTTGGGATAAAGAGTATGTTTGAATTAGATCCATGGGTAAAGGTATGAGCTAGGTCCCAGGATCTCCTTGGGTCTTGGGAACTCATGGGCAGACTTGATGAACCTTTGGTCTCCTTCTGACATCACCTTTCTGTGTTTCTATTGCAGTATGGTAGTGCCCATATGGTTAGGGTTGAGTAAGGTGTTTAATGTTAAATGCCTAACTTTTCATCTTATTAGATTTGCCCCTGTTCAACAGAAGTGCATGACATTTTGTAAGCACAGTCTGGGGGCAAGGTCTCTTGATTTGGCAAGTTTTGTGATAGTCATGTCCAGATTCTGAGATCTGGATAGGGTAAAAAGTTGAAAAAAATCAGTTTTTATTTTGCTGTTTTTCTATTTTGTTTGTTTGCTCTCACCTACAGCCCAGACAGTTTGAAATGTTGTCCTGAAATTGGCAGGGTAGAAGGGGTTTCCCCTAGAATGGCACCTTTTGTTGGTTTGGTAAAAAAATATTGATCTATTCCCGAGTAACAAGGATTTGAAATTTCAGTGCCACTGAACAATAGTTCAGCACAGGGGTGTCCAATCTCCAGTGTCAGAAAGTCTCCTGCAATAATGAAAACTATCACTCATTGATTTTTTAACCTGTAAAAAAGAAAATGGTCCCTCATCAATCTGACATCCCACAAACTCCACCACCCCAACCTCCCTCTCAACCCCCCACACACATACGCACACCCTCAATCTCATGAACATGTCCCAAGAAGCAATGTGCTCACCTGTGTTCTCAGTATGAGAAGAGTGGAACTTTCCTGAATTATGGAAGGTTTTTTTTCTAGAATAAGAATCAGCTTTGAAACTTGCAGTTTGACCTAAAATTGAATGTTAAAAAGCTTGCATACTGGCTTGATGGTAAGCAGAGGAAACAAATAAAAGATGGAAATTCTGTTTAAACGGTGAGGAACAAACAGAAGTTGGAATTGTTAGAGATCAGCTGTTTTTTGAAGCTGCAAGTATTTGACAGCACAGTCTCAAAAGTGGTTTAAACCTAAAAAAAAATCTGACTGTAAATCACTTTTATAGTTGAGTCAATCAAAATGTCACAGGTACTGCATAAGAACTGACAAGTACAGACCTAGTTGCTGCACATTCTAGAGGCTGTCACGAGCTAACATGTAAGACATCACTCCTTCATTTATTTTATTTTTATTTAGTTTTTGTTGACCAGGTAAGAGCACTAGACAAATCCTGCCTATTTTCAGGCACGACCCAGGGAAGGGGGGGATACAGATAAATGCCAACTGACCTTGAACCAGATTAAGCTGTTGGTGGTATTTTTAGTGAATGAGGGAAATTTGGCCAGGACACCAGGGAAATTCCACTACTCTTTTTGATAAGTGCCATGGGATCTTTAACATCCACATGCACTACCACCAATCCAGGCAGATGGGACTTCGGTTTAACGTTTCATCCGAAAGACGGCACCTCAGAAGTGCAGCATCCCTCTCATGTTGCACTACAGTGTCAGTACTGGGATATTAACCCAAGTGCCAGATGTGGGAACTGAACCCACAGCCCTCTGATCTCCTGGCCTCAGAGGCGAGTGTGCTAACTACTGAGCCACTGACACTGCTACTGTTTATTTATGTTAGATGCTGTCACAAACAGAAGGAACTCTAGGAAGAGAGCCACTTACTAAATCACAGAGTTGTGATTTAACAATAACAACAGTAGCTATGTAATATGTAGATATGTAAATTCTTGTTTGAATAACAGGTTTTATTACACTGCTATTGATAAAACTTATGGAGGGAAGAATTTCATTACTGTATTTGCCATTGATCTTTAATTAGTCACTGACGCCTCCAAGAGAATTCTGAAAAACATGACATTCTTATTAGCTCTGCATTTATTCTCCCTATTATTTTTTACTGAGGTTATATGGACTGGCAGCATAGCCTAGAGGTTAGAATAACAAGCTGTGAAGGATCTTGGTACATCCAAAAGACCTGGGTTTGATTCCCACAATCTCCACTTGCATATTGTGTGACTCTGAACAAGTCACTTAACCTCCTCAGTGATCCCAGGTGGTTTACCTATAGTGCTGCAACATCTAACTTCCTACGTCCCCAACAGCAACAGACACAATGCTAAGTGTCAGTATTGTACTGTTGGGGATGTTGGTGTGTTTTCTGCAGCCCCTGAACCCCCCCATGTGGGGGGCTTCACACCCCACGGTCTCTAATTATACAACTCAAAGTCGCAGTTGTCTCGGGGAGAGGGCAAAACACCTGGAGATGCACCACCGGTGTTTGCAGGGACCATCACAGCGACCCAATGCTTTTCATCAAATTCTGTCACTGTGATGGTCTTCACTCTGACGGTGTCAGTACACCCTCCAAGGTCACCCCTGAAAACAGGCACTTGTACGGCAATGTATGTGGCTACTACTGCACCTAGTGGGCCTTACCTGGTTACCAAAGGCTAAAAAAAAAAAAAAAAAGTAATTAAAAATAAATAAATATGTATGACAACATGATCTTTATTTATCAAGAGTTGATTAGCTCCTATTGCATATTCTCTACCTGGTGGCATAATACGCTGCTTGTGGCATCATAGTGATTCCCATGGCAACAGACTGCCATGTCACAACAGAAGATTGTGACTTCAAGTTGTGAATAAGCTGTATGTGAAGACAAACTCTAAGAGATGACAGTCCTATTTTTGTGCAGATTTCCTCTGTAATAAACAATGGGGAGGTGAAATCTATGAATGATGTATGAAATACAAGCTGAATTGTGTCTAAATATTAGATTTTCAACACTATTCCCAGGGATGTCAGTGGCTCTTTAAGTTACTGTTGAATAAGCAGACCGAGGTGCCTATCCAGTACCGGTTCACTTTACCCCCCTCCTCTCCAAGTCACCCACCCCCTTCCCATTATATACATGGTGGCATGAGGGCATGAGGACCCCCCCCCCCCGAGTGCCACTACACAGTAGCCTGACACTGGGGTTTCCAATCCCCAGTGTTGGAAAGTTCTTTGAAATAAAGAAAACCATCCTTCATTGATTTATTTGTAAAACCTGTAAAAAAGAAAATGGTCCCTTGCCAATCTGACCCTCCCACACACACCCTACTCACCCCACCCACACTGCAACCACGCTGATTCACTTGAACATGTCCCACAACATAGATCCACTCTCTGATTAATGTCATGTCTAGCAGCTGGAACTGCTGACTGCGATATGAGAAATAAAGGTAAGGTAAGTCTGGTTTAATCATATACTGTTGCAACAGCAAAGTATTTATGTCGCAGCATTTATGGCGACTCACTAATGCCGACACTGATAGGGGTGACCATGATTTCTGGTCGCCCGCTGTCAGGTTGACTTTTGATCCCCAATGGTTTTTTCCTCTTTCCCCAACATGCACTGCCCTGCAGTTAGTTATATAAAGTCCGGAGTGTGTGGCAGTGAAGATCTTGGCAGTTATCCAGGCATTGTGGTTGGCTTGGTAGGTCACCCATTACCACTACAGATTCACGCCATTAAAACATCTAGGGTTCTTGCTTTTGCCAATTATCAACAGTTTTGTTTTGTGGGGAGTCATTCATGTTAGCACATGTTAGTGCTGTGAGGCAATCTTTTGCCTTCTTGCAACCGGAGACATTATCGGGCATAATGGTTAGTGTGCCATTAGGGGTGTCCCAATAATAAATTCTGGTTTCATCTGCATTATAAACATGGTATGGGGGGGTAATTAGACAGCAGGGTGGGCAAGACTGAATGCACCCAGTGTTCAGCAGAGGTTATGTTCACATCTTTCTTCTCCCCGTCCAATCATTGAAAAACAATGTTGTGCCTTACGTTGAAACAGCACAGCCAACAATTGCTAAGTTCTAACTCCAGCTAACCCATGGCATCAGCTAGTTTCCTAGCCTTTTACTGCAACAGTGACCCAGAAACAGGCATGTCAGAGGCATGGGCATGCTCAAACCAATGAAAGAGAGTGTCTTCAACTCCTGTGTCCTTGCCCTCCCGCTTGTGTTTCCTTTCAAGGTTTCCATTCATTTGAAATTCTTGCAGAACCTATGACTTATTTTTTGAGCGCTTACAAATCTGTCTCTGTGCTACATCGAGCTGCTGCGCTACCTCCGTTTGGGAGGTGCCAGGACTTGACAGCAAATTTAAAGCCTTGACTTTATCAGCTAGAGAAAGCTCTTTTCTTTTCTTTGGTGTCTCAGCCATCATGCCACATACAGACAAAAAGATCTGAATGCATAGCAATGACAGCAGTTTTATAGACCGCTAATTAAACAGCAATTGACAGCTGCTTAGTCGGTACTTGGAGCACTTAGCATAGTACTTGCTGCTAATGACTACACAATGACAGCTGGAGGGCAGAATGTGAATGGCCATTATGTGTTAAAGTCACTGAAAAAATATGCATTTATATGGGATGCTTGCATGCATTTAAGTGAGCCACTTATAATGGCTCACATGGGAAAAGAATCGGGGATCGATAAAATTATTAATTTAAGCAGTATTTGCGATTATGGGATATGCAATTAAGTGACACCCTGCCAGTCATGATCCCAGCAGGTGTGCTTTGTGATCCTTTGCTGGTGACCTGAGCTCGGGGGAGGGGGATCAGTGTCCTAGCTGTACAGGGTGAGGGGGTGTTGGCAGTGTTATGCGGCACTCCCCCCCCAGCCAGGGAATGAAAAAGTGTAAGGTTGCCCACACAGGCCTAGAGGTCTAGGTACTATATAATGAAGACAACTCTTCTCTTGGCATAGGGCCCTGCACCTCTGCACCCGTGGGTGGCAGAGGGACCTGTGCATTGACTGACAGATGGATTCTTGCTCTGTGCATCTCTATCTGCAGCCACATAGAAGTGCTGGATCAGAGGGCTCTGCACTTCCACAGCCCATCAGACAGCTCCTTGAACTCCTGACATCCATCGCTGAACTTCCATAAGTGAAAGGAGTCTTCCCTTTGCACAGTGCCCTGAGGGCCTTGCACATCTATATGTGTCCACTCACTATGTTCAGGGGGATATGATTCCTCTGTCTCATAAAGAAAGGAAATTCTTTGCAAAATAACTGTGTCAATGTACCAGTTAGGATTCAAGTTAATGCCACAAAAGTAGGAAATGTGGCATTAGTGTTTCCAGCCCTATAGTTAGGGTTAAGTAGCCTGTTTAATGTTAAATCACAAATGTTGCATTTTAATAACTGCAACTGATCAATGGGTTTGCACAATATTTGGTATGCACTGTCCTGCAGGGTAGAGCTCTTGATGTGGCAAGTTTTGTTCCAGTCGGATGTGCAGATTCTGAGATCTGGATAGTGAAAAAAATTAAAAAGTCACAGTTTTTTGCAGTTTTTTCCTCATTATCTTGTGCCTAGATGGTGTGGTATTTTTTTTTTACTTATTTATTTTATTTATTTAGTTTTTTATGGTAGAAAGAACTTGGGTACTAGAAATGCCACTGTTAGTTTGGTGCAAAAATATTAAGCTGTTGCAAAGTTATTATGTTTTTCAGTTCCCATTATATCCAGTGGGAAGTTAATTTTCCAGGATAGATGTATAAAGTTCGACAAAGTATTTGATCTCATGAAAAGGATTCAGTCTTGTGAGAGTGTCTTCTTTTTCGTGAGGAAAAATCCTTTTTCACCAGCCACTATCTTGTTTTTTTTTGTGCACCATCTACAGAGCATGAAAAATACATAAAAATGTTGTCATTTTACAAAACTAACACCAGAATCTAGCTAAACGGGCCCTGTTTAGCTAGATTCAGGTGCTTGTTTTTCACAATTGACTCCAAAAATACTTTTTCTAGGCACCCAAAATCCCGGGTACCCAGCTTAGCAAGAGGAGCCTTCTGCTGCATTCTCTGTAAGAGAACAACAGGAATTTCTTGAGGCAACATCTGTAAGGTTCAAAAACACATTTTGGTTAGGATTTGGAAACTGACAGCTGTGACATACATGAGGTTGGGTACTAATATGGCTATGTTGAAAATCTGGGGTCAAAATATTGAACATTTTCAAAGTTATGAGTGTGCTAGCAAAATTGCAACTAATGGTCATAACTTTGGCATTTTTTCAAATTTTTACCCCAAATTTTTAAAATTAGTCTTCTTATGACCTCACCTCATAAACACCATAGCTGAACATTTTCAAATCCATTGCAAAATGCCATTCCATGCCACAGGTGCGAAAACATGTTTCAGACAGGATGTGAAAAATGACAGCTGTACTGGTCATGGGATGGTGTGAAAAAGTGGCTATGTTGAAAATTTGGAGTCAAAATATTGAAAATTAACAAAGTTATGCAAGTGTATAGAAAATAGAAAAATTTCAATGAATGCTCATAACTCTACTACTGTTTGGACTTTTTTCACCAAATTTTCAACATGGCTTTTTTGGGACTCTACCTCATGAACACTGGTGATGAAATTTCAGTATTCAGTCCTGAAAGGTGATTTCACATAGTGACTGCGAGATCACCTTCCGGGCCTGATTTACGAAATGACAGTGACAGTGTTCATGAAGTGGGGGTCCCAAAAACGCTATGTTGAAAGTTTGGTGAAAAAGACCTAAAAATGGCAAAGTTATGAACATAAATTCAAAATGCCACTGAAATACATTATACAGCACTTTCCTTGATTCCTCAGTTCATGGTTTGGCTTTAAAAAGAGCAGATGTGTCCTGGCCCACAGAGGATGACAGCCTACGACCTCTGGTGGTAAATGTAGGCTAAGGGTGTGTGTGGGCTGGTGGGTGCTCAGTGGGAGGGTCAGGATTGGGGAGGGGGATGGCAGGGATGACAAGGGACTGTTTTCTTTTTTCAGGTTAAAAAAAGACATCAGAGGACAGTTTTTCTTTTACAGAGACAACAATATTGATATGTGGGGACACTGAGTGTGGGCTACCCAGTGTCCCATACTGCTGGGGAGGGAGGGAGGAGGGGCTTGTAATGCCAACACAAGGATTGGGCCCCCTGATGTCAGCAAATATGAACAGAACAGACTGTGGGGGGGCACTTGACACTGGGTGAGGGCATCCTGGTTTCAAAATTAAATAAATATTTAGGGACACTGGGGGTCGGCTCCCCAGTGTCACACACTGCTGAGGAGGGCTTGTAATGCTGACATTGAGACTAGGTGTTGGCACTGTAAATGAAACACCAGACGATGGGGGAGGGGCTATTAAATAAAATTTTGGGGATGACAATCAGAGGGTAGTAGGTGCCACTAGACACCAGGGAGAGAGAGGGATTGGAGGTTGAGGGTGCCACTATACACCTGTGACAGTGATCGGAGGGGGGTTGCCACTAGACACCAGGTAAAAGGGCAGCTAACACTGCAGCTGGCAGCATGACATCAGCTGCAGCTGCAGCTGCAGAAGTCAAGAAATTCCCAGTGTTCTCATACAGAGAATGCCAGGGAAGTGCTCCACTCGCTAAGTTGGGCACCCGGGATTTTGGGTGCTGAGAAAAGGCATTTGTGAGCATAATTTTGAAAAACAAACATCAGAATATAGCTAAACAGGTCTCGTTTAGCTAGGTTCTGATGTTGTTTGTCATCAAACATCTTGCTATGCCAGTTGGATTTTGAGAGGTGTAACACTGTCTATCCAATGCAAAGCAGTGTTTTAGGGACAAGTCAGTGCAACTCCAATCATCATTTATGCTAATAATGATAGAGTTTTGATTGGGTAGGGCAAGGCAGCGTGAACTTAAAGAGAAACAGCCAATCCAATCCTGTGACAGCTCTTTCCTTTGATATAGCAGTAGAGCTGCCTGTGTAATAAGCCTGGAATTTCAAGCATGCAGGGGCTCAGATAGACTGTAATAGAAACAAAAAACTCTCTCTCTCTCTCTCTCTCTCTCTCTCTCTTCTCTCTAGCTGTCTCTCTCTTTCTCTATGCCCACTATGCTAGCTGTACTTAAACATATTCAAATGCCAATAACTTTAAAATGATAAATGACAGCTGTTACTGTAAGTAAGAAAGTTGTTCAGCACACTAATATCTACAAAATGAGTGGTGTTTCATTTACAGATACCTTTTAGTTTTTTTTAATTAACAAAAAAGAGCAGAAAATTTAAATTTTTCACTGTTTCAACAAACAAATGCGAATAACTTTAAAACAAATAATGACAGAGTGCTACTCTGATAACATTTGTTCAGCACAAAACTACAGTATCTACAAAATGAGTGGTGTTTCCTTTATTTATACATTTTAACTTTTTTATAATTAGCAAAAGACAGCAGGAAATTATTTTTTTTTCACTTGTTTCAACAACAATAGCAAATAGTTTTAAAATGAAAAAATATAGAATGGTACTTTGAGCACAAAAGTTATTCAGCACAAAAATACCTACCAAATGAGTGGTGTTTCATTTGTAGATACCATTTAGATTTTTTATTATCAGCAAAAAATGGCAGGAAATTAAATGTTGTTTTTTTTTCACTTTCTTGGAGGTATGGGCATAAATGGAATATGCTACCCCCAGTGGGTATATTGTGGTTATTTTTTGTTCTACTCTTGATTGACCTGATGACATCAATGATATCACAAGTGGTGAGCACCTCTAATTACCAGTAGTTGCAACAATGATCATGAAATTGCACAGAGTAGGTTTGGTCTGGTCTCTAGACAGTCATGGGACCTCCACTGGACACATTTGGACCACTCTTGCCATGGTGTGACACTATTTGTGAATTATTAGTGAGCACCTCTACTTACCACAACTTGCAACAATGGTCACAAAATTGCTCTGGATAGGCCCGGTCTAGTTTCTGACCAGGCATGGAACCTCCACTGGACACTTTCAACCCACTCTTGATACGGTCTGACACTGTTTGTGAATTACTGATGAGCACTTCTAACTAGCAAAAGTTGCAACAATGTTCACAAAATTGCTCAGGGTAGGACTGATCTGGTGTCTAACCAGTCTTGGGACCTCCATTGTACACTTGTGAACCACTCTTGCCACAGTCTGACTCTGTGAATTATTGGTGAGCAGCTCTAATTAGCAGAAGTTGTAACAATGGTTGTGAAATTTGCTGAGGCTAGACCCGATCTGGGTTCTAACCAGTCATGGAACATCTATTGGACACATCTGGACCACTCTTGCCATGGACTGACACCGTTTGTGAACTATTGGTGAGCCCCTCTTATTAGCAAAACTGAAACAATAGTTGCAAAATTGCTCAGGGTAGGCCCAGTCTGGTTTCTAATCAGTCATGGAACAACCACTGGAGACATTCAGACCACTCTAGCCACAGTCCAACACTGTTTGTGAATTATTGATGAGCACCTCTAATTAGCAGAAGTCACAAAAATGATCATGAAATTGCTTAGCATAGGTCCAGTCTGGTCTCTAACCAGTCATGGGACATCTACTGGACACTTTTGGACCACTGTCGCCACAGTCTGACACTGTTCGTGAGTTATTGATGAGCACCTCTAATTAGCAGAAATTGCAAGAATGGTAGGGAAATTGCTCAGGATAGGCTTGGTCTGGTTTTCAACCAGTCATGGGTACATCTACTGGGCCCTTTTGGACTACTCATGCCACAGTCTGACACTGAATTATCGGTGAGCACCTCTAATCAGCAGAAGTTGCAAGAATGGCCACAAAATTGCTCTGAGTAGGCCTGGTCTGGTTTCTAACCAGCCATACAACCTCCACTGGATGCTTTTGAACCACCCTTGCCACAGTCTGACCTTGTTCCTGAATTATTGGTGAGCACCTCTCATTTATTTTTGTATTTATTTTTATTTATTGAAATATCGGAATTACAAACCTTTGAGTTAAGAGACTCATTTACAAAGGCTCCAAGTCGAGAGATTAACAAAGTGTTACGATGCAAGCTTACAAGGTGATTACAGATCTGGAATACAATAAAAAGTAGTGCAAGATACAGAATAAGTACTAATAGAGAGGCAATTATACAGGGTTATGCAAACAAAATGCTAGATGGAACAAAACAAATACCAGGAAACAATACTAGGGAAGACACAGTGAGGAAGAGAGCAGGACAAGATGGCACAGGTAAGAGGAGAGGCAGTCCATGGGACCTTGTCACACATTAATGAAGAAGGTAGAAGGTAACTGGGGGGGACTGGGGGAACCTATATGTAGATTATTTGGGAGGAGGAGAGGATCAGAAGAAACTGTAGGAGGTAGAGTGGAAGGGGGGAGAGAGGGTGAGCTGGGGAGTCAATGAAGGAGGAAGGAGATAGGAAGAGTGGAGGGGTAGAGAGGCAAAGAGTAGGTAGAGGAAAGAAAATGTCAGGGGAAGTCAAGAAAGGGAATAAATGGAGGATACACAGGGAGAGAGGGATAGCAGAACTAGGAACAGTTGCAGCTGTTTAAAGATAGCAAGTGTTGCTGTAGTTTAAGTTTAAATGGGCCTATTTTATTTTCAGAGAGAACCTCGGGATGTAGACTATTTAACCAGAGAGGAGCCCTGTACATAAAAGCACACTGTCCATGAGCTGTTCTGCAAAATGGGAAAAGAAAGGATACTTTAGTGGAGCGTCTGGTAGCCCGGGGAGCTGGGGCTACAGTGAGGAGTTGCTGGGCAGTGGACTGTGAGGGACTAAGGGTAAACATGCATGCCAGTAGACAGGTATGGTATTGAAGTCTCCCTATAACATTCAGCCAGTTTGCTTGTTGCTAGAGACCACAGGTATGGGTGAACCTATGACCATTTACTACTAGGAGACAAGCTTTATTCAGGGCGACCTTAATCCTATTTAGCGTGGAGTCATTTACACTGCCATAGATCACTATTCCATAGTCTACAATGGGAAGGACTGCATTGGCAATGACCAGCTTGGGGGCATTAGCAGTGAAACATGACCTGAGCCTGTAGAGTAGATCATTTCTAGAATTTAATTTACAGCTTTACAGATCTGATTGATATGTTTCTGGAAGGAGAGGGAGGGGTCAAGAGTGATGCTGAGGTACTTAAAGTTGACTACCTGCTCCAGAGGCTGGCAGTGGCTGTTGAGAATAGTGAGAGGCACATCCTTAAGTTTATTCTGAGGGTTACCAAACAGCATCACTTTGTTTTTTTTATAGTTTAAGATGAGCTTGTTTAACGCAAACCAAGATTCAGTTTCCTCAAAGTTCTTTTGTAAGTTGCACTGCAGGGGGGGAGGGGCAGGGTGACTAGAGTATATGATGGCATCACCAGTGTACAGGAGCAGGTTGCCAGAGCATGCTGATGGAAGGGAATTGAGGAAGAGATTGCAAAGTAGCGGTCATAGTATGGACCCTTGTAGTACACCAGAGTGAACCCGGTAGGCTGGAAGAGAGAGTGTCAAGGATTTTTACTCACTGTGATCTCCCACTAAGGTAGTTGGAAAACCAGAAGGTGGCTTCTTGGGAGCGGCCCAGAGCTGAGAGGGACTTTATAAGGAGGGCATGAATGACCATGTCAAATGCTTTCATAAGTTCTATAAAAACAGACCCTACTAAGTGACCTCGGTCCAGGGCTTTTTTCTTTCTTTTTCTTTTTTTTTTTTATATTTCTTCTTTATTGTGGATACGTCATTCCATAAACAAGTACATACAGTATTTCTTTTTCAGTTAAGGCATGCACTTTTTTTTGTCTTTTACTTTCTTTCATTATTGTTTTGTTCACTATGAAATCTAACTTCTCACATGTTCCTATCTCGTCCTTATAATATTCCTTACAAATCTTCATACATTTTTCTTCTATAGTACATTTTTACTAAACAAATTATGTTGACATAACTGTTCACTTATAACTACAGTACTCATGTAACTCTGTCCCGAGCCCACCTCTTCCCATTCTTTGGGTGTGTTTGTGTAAAATTACTGGTGGACCCTCAGGCCACTCACCCTTGCTGTCTTGTTTGGGGTCCATTTGGATGTCTGCGCCAGCCCGTTTATTTTTTGACAGATTATATTCAACAGGTATGTGTCCGTCTTGTCCATTTTTCTGGGTTTCATTCACTTCCATTACCTGTGGGCATGACACCACCCCTGGATTATTATGGCTTTGTTATTTTTCTGTTTCCCTCCCCTTCCTTCCCCCCCCCCAATAAGTCATGGTCTTATTGTTCCTTAGCAGCATTATTCATTCAACTTTTATTATTTGGCTCTCATTAAGATCACCCATTTAGTCCATCTCTATAAATATTTCACTGTTCTATCTCTTATCGCATATGTGAGCTTTTCCATCTCTTGGATCTTGTTTATTACTCCTTTCCATTCTTGCATAGTGGGAGGGTCCTTAGAGAGCCACTTCCTAGTGATTGTTTTCCCCAGGGCCACTACACATATTGCCCACAAGTAGAGGTCATTAGTTCCCTGGACTTCTCAGGGTGGCTGTCCCAGTATAAGGTGTTGTGCTGTCAGTGGGGTCAAAATTTGAAATAAGGTTTGTAACTTTATTTTTAAATCATGCTTTAGCTGGTCTAGTGCTAGGCATTGTAAGAATACATGTGTGTGTGTGTGTGGCTTTACTCTTTCCACAATGTTACCAGCAACTGCTGTCTCCATTTCCCTCCCATTGGGCCTTGGTATGGGGGCGATAAAGAACATGACTTTCACTTTCCATGTGAATTATTTCCACCTCGGTGGTGAGGTTGTTTTATGGGTGATTGCCCATATTTTGTCCATTCTCATCTGGACATATGTATTCCTGCCTCCTGTTCCACTTATTTTTAATATGTTTCACCGCATCTATTTTTGGTGTCTTTAGGAATTGGTATATTAAGGAGATAACCCCCTCATGTGTGTGTATGTTGAGCAGCTGTTCCAGCTGTATAGCCTCCTGTTGCTCCTGTTGATGTTTTTGTATTTGGGTCACGATGTAGTTTCAAATTTGTAGGTATCTAACTCTATCTGCATCTGCCCAGGAAAAGTCTGTTTACATTCCTCAAAGGGGAGGATGTTGTCTCCTCTCATTGTTAGATTTGCATGGCTCAGGCACTTCTGTGTTTGCCTACTAAACCAGGGGTCCCCTCCCCTCCTAGGTATGAATTCCATGTCCCACTGCCACCAGACGTATTTCCACTTCTCTCTTTTTCCCCATGATGGGCCTGAAAGTGTTCTAGGGACTGTAATGTGACTTTTAGTGCCTCCAGTTTACATTCTTTATTCAATTGACTCAGGTTGGGTTGAAATATTGTAGATGCTAGTTGTCTATGTGGCCACTCTGTTCTTTCTGTCCCTTTCCAGTGCATGTCTTAATGTGTATCCCCCCACTGTAATGCCCAGTGAATTTGCGCTGCTGCCCAGTATGCTCCCATATCTGGGACTGCCCAACCCACTGCTTTTATCAGCTTGCAGCACTCTTCATCTGACCCGTGGTCTTTAATTTGCCCATATAAAGGTTTGTAGTTGTTTTTGCAAGACCTTCACCCAATATGCTGAGAGGTTCACTGAGGCACATTGAAACAAGTACAGGAACCTGGGCAGTAAGTTCATCTTTGCTGCCTGTACTCTTGCGTATTGTGGGAGGGGAAGCAGATTCCATCGTGCTATATCCTCCTTTATTGTTATTACTAGGGGTACGTAGTCATCTTGAAATATAAATTGGTTAGAATTTCTTAGTGTTATCCCCAGGTATTTAATCAATTGCTACTTCTATTTCATTAGATATTGCTTTTTTATTTCCTAAGTGTGGATATAATAAAATGTGAGTATATCTGTTTTGTTTTGATTCAGAGTGTATCCTGGAGAATTCAGATATGGTCATAATTAATTGGGGAATGGAACTACCCAGGGACGTCACAAAAAGAAAGATGTCATCCGCGTATAGTGCTATTTTTGGTTCCTTGTTAGCTATCTTAAGTCCCACTATCCTTCCTTCCTGACATATTTTCTGTGCCAGCGGTTCCAGGTACAGTGCAAATAATAGAGGGGACAATGGGCATCCCTGTCTGGTTCCCCTGCCCAGCCCTATTCTCCTTGATAAGTGGCCGTTCACTCTAACGTACACCTGTGGGTTTGTGTATATTTGTCTAAGAATGTCTATGAATTCTGTCCCAAACCCAAACCTGGAAAGGACCCCATAAAGGTAATACCACTTTGCCTTATCAAATGCCTTTTCAGCATCAAGGCTCTTAATCAGTGTTTTCTGCTTATTTATTCTGAAATGGTCTATTATATGCATGGCCCTTCTAACATTATCTGCGGCCTGTCTGCCGGCTATGAATCCTGTCTGATCTATGTTAATTTTGCTTGGAATGATCTTATCTAGATGTTTGGCATATATGGATGCAAAGATTTTATAGTCCGTATTTAATATTGATATCAGCCTATATGATGCACAGTTGCTGGTGCCCTTTCCAGGCTTGAGGATCACGGAGATCACCGCTTGCTGTCGACTTGGTGTGGCCCCCCCTATTTATTTTTCTGTATACCCCTTGTAGTACTGGTGTTATTGTTTCTTGAAATTTTTTTTTAAATTCAGCAGGGAAGCCATCTGTCTCCTGGCATTTTCCCATCTTGCTATCTTTTATTATTCCCAGAATTTCTTCCAGTGTTTTCTCCCTCTGAAGTGTCTGGCTCTGTTCTTCTGAAACCTTTTTAAGCTGCAGCCCCTGAAAAAAGTTATGTAATGGGGCTTCCTCTGGTTGGCGTCCTGCCTGATATAGGGTAGAGTAGCAGTCCTCAAAACCCTGTAGTATTTTGGGTGTTTTATTCATATAGTGCCCCAACCCCAGTTGTCCTAGCCTGGTTAGATGCACTTTTGCTTTCCTGGCTTTAAGTCTACATGCCAGTAGTTTGATTGCCCTGGGCCCCCTTCATAATATTTTTGTTTCGTGAACAGTAGGGCTTTCACTATTTTGTGGTCCAGAAGCACATTCCGCTTTTGTTTTCATTTTTTTAAGCTCCCTTCCTCTCTCTCTATTTCTGTGTTGTTGTTGAAGTGCCTCCAGGTTTTGTATGTGTCTTTCAATATTATTTTGTTTTTCTTCTCTTTGCTTACGTCTAGGTGCAGTGATAGTTATGAGTTTATCGCTCATTACTGCTTTTATTGTATCCCATAAAATACTCTTTGTTACTTCAGTGTCCTTATGATCCCATACCGTACCATTTGGTCTCTCAAAACCTCATCTTTCAAAAGGGCCAAATTAAGTCTCCAGAAGGAGAATTTCAGCGGTGTTTGCTGCTGAACCTCCAAAAATAGGGGAGCATGATTTGAGATCCCTACAGTTCCCGCTTTACATTTAGTTAGTTTTTCTAAATGCTCTTTGGCCATCAGAAAAATGTTCAGATGAGAGTACATTTGGTGGGCTGCTGAATAAAATGTGTTTCCTTGTGTTTGCCCCTCCATGTACCTTCATGTGTCTGCCATCCCCAATTTCTGAAACAGGGCCTTTACTTGCATAGCCACTTTATGCCCCATTCGTGGTATCCGTGTGGTGCTGTCGAGCCTCGGGTCTAGGGTGAGGTTCCAGTCCCCCCATAGATCAAGGTTCCCTCTGCCATGTGAATTTTTTTCATTATGAGAGCTTGGTAAAAAGCATAGGAGTATTCCGGAGGTGCATACACTGATAGTAGTGTTACCATTTGCCCATTGAGCCTACCTTTAACTATAACATACCTTCCCTCAGTGTCTGTCTCACTTACTATACCTTCAAACAGGGTTCCCCTTGGTATCATGATAGTTGTACCCCTACTTCGGCCCGTATCAGTAGCCCAGGCATATACTTCTGTGTAGCCAAATTAGTTAAGCTTGTCATGTTCTCCCTGGGTCATGTGTGTTTCCTGAAGGAACACAATATCTGGATTTGCTTGCCTTACATATAACATTACTTTTTTACTCTTTATGGGGTTGGTCATGCCATTCACATTGAAAGTCATAATTTTAGTTGTTTGTGTGTCATCATTTAGTTGTTTCTAGTTTATTGCTCATTCTTGTTTTCTGCTGGCTCTGACACTCTGACAGGGACCCCTCTGAGGATTAGCACAATCAGGACGAGTACTATTACTAAACTTTATTTTTGTTATAACTATCCTGCATGTGCCAACAGGGCATCTATACAGTATAAACCATGTACAGTTCCTACCTCCTCTTCCAAGGTTGGGAGGGAATTTCTCTTCCCTTCTAGCTCTGTTTCCAGGACTCCTTCTCCCCCCTCCTCCTGGTCCCAGAGTATTAGTGTTTGTTCCTCCCCTGCTCCCAGGGGTCACTACCTGGTTCCCCTGTGTCGGGGCTCTTGTTCCAGAGTCCAAACACAGATGGGGACTTAATATCCACAGTACCACATAACACAGACTGCACCCCCTCTCAGTTATCATATTCTGATCACCTTCATTTAATCCCCTGCCTCCCCCCCACAGGGCTTTGTATTGGTCTTCTACACCTCTTACTTTGTATTACAAATCATTTCTGGTCTCATATCTGCGTTTCTTCCCCGAAAATCATTACTTATTACTGGCGTTCCCCATGACACAACACTTTTCTTTTTGTGTCATTACCATTTCATGTTTTGACCATATGTGATTCCCCCATTTAATATTTATCCATCTGTTTTGCTCTTTGAGGCATCATGGTTTTGATCCTCCAGGTCCCCTCCCTCTATGTTCCCTCCCCTCCAGTTTCTCTTACCTGCTCATTGTAGTGCAGTCATGGCTTCTGCACCTGTCTGAGTATTCATCTGCAGTCCCCCAGGGTCCCCACAACATCTTCCCATCACGGCTTCTGGATGCTGGGCAGTTTCAGTTCCTGGAAGGCCTCACTCCCTCTGTGCAACATAAGAGCATACCTTGAAATGAACCAGAAGAGACTTTGCAAATATCTTGTCATGATTATTCATCTCCCTTAGCTTTCCCAGACTGCCCTATACCACACCATTGTGTTGCTTATACATTCTATGTTGCCCATATCCCCTCGGTGTTATTTTGGCCTTCAGATTTGTTTACCCCCTCTTGGTATCACAGACGGGAGTATTCATCCTCTTGACGTACATTCCCTCTCCCCCCTTGGCTATTCCCCACCTCAGTCCCTCTTGCATTAGTAGTACCCCCAAAAAACCTTGGGGGGGGGTACTAGCGTGTATGCCATGCCACGTTCTTTGAGCGCCGCTTCAGCTTCTTGCGGTGTGGAGTATGTCCTGATGCCCTCCTCCCAAAACACCTGCAGTAGCACCGGATAGGGGGTCTGAAATTGAATGTTTTTTTTCTTTCAATGTGAGGATAAGATCTAGGTATTGCAATCTCTGTCTCTGGATCTCATGGTGGTAATCTTGCTCAAAAAACAGCCTTTGTCCCTTGTACATTACCACCCCTTTGCCATGCTACTTTTAATGCTGTTTCCTTGACCCTGTAGCTCGCAAATTTCATGTAGATCTGTCTGAGTCATACGTTTGGGTCTGTGAGTTTTTTGTAGAGCGCTCTATGGGCTCTTTTGATCCTTATTTCAAGGAAAGTCAGTAAGTCCAGGATTTGAGGTAATAAGTCCTGAACATACAGATCTACATCTGCAGTTTCTGAGCCCTCTGATAATCCAGATGGTCGCAGGTTGTCTCTGCATGATCTTGCCTCCAAATCTTGGCTTTTGTGATGTAGGGTTTCAGCGTGCTGCATCAGAAGGCCTACCACATTGCCCAGCAGCTCACCACATTTATCTACCACTCTGACTTTCTCCTCCACATCTCCCACTCTCCGTTCTACTTGCGAGAATATTTCTTGCCTTTTTTGAAATTCCGCTCTGTTTTCACAGCGGGATGCCCATATTTCTTTAAGCAGCATTTCCAATCTGCTTCTCAGTAAGGTTTCCTCCACATGGTCCATGTTTTACTCCTGACCTGTTCTGCTCATTGGGGAGTTACTGCGGCTACAACTGGAACTTAAAAGTCTGTATCTGGAGCCATCATTCGATTTCTTTGGGTTTTCTGGTCGAGATCTGGTTTGTCTGCTGCTACCTCTTTCCTTAGAGGCCATTTTTATCTGCATATAGAAGGTGTTTCTGCTGTTTTAATTTGTTATTAAACCCTGTCAAGGGAAGAGCTGCTCCCCTAAGCTGCTGTACAGTCTGTGACATCACCAGAAGCCTGGTCCAGGGCTTTTTGAGTAAAATAAGTAAATTCTAGGAGAGCAGTGGTGGTGCTGTGTTCCTTCCTAAAACCACATTACTGTTTGCATTGCAGATTATACTTGGTGAGGTAATCGGTGAGCTGGTTGGAAACTATCCATTCAAGGGCTTTGGAAATGAGAGGGAGGATTGAGATGGGGTGGTAGTTACTACGGGAGGTTCTACCACCACTTTTGTGTCCTGGAACTACACCACAGCCTTTCACTGCATTGGGATTTGGCCAAGGCAGAGGGAGAGGTTTAGGATTTTCATGAGTGGAGGGAGAACTGGATCCAGGGTCAATTGGAGTAGCTTAAGGTCCAGTGAATCACCACTAAGTCTGGGTTTTCCCAAAACCCAAGTTAGTTAAGATCTTGCTTCCCTAAGGGTGACAAACCTAAAGCAGAAAGTAAGCGTGGGGCCCAAAGTTTGTAGGAAACCTGGGTTATCACAGGAAAAATCAGGGGGTAGTACACTACTAACATCTGTGAATGCAGCATTAAAAGTGTCTGCAATACACTGAGGGTCCTGGGTAGTGACACCATTGATATTTAGCAAGGAAGGGGGGGAGGAGTTGGGCTTACCGGTGAGTTCCTTTTTTACTATCCCAGAACTTTCTCCCATTACCCAGGATGAAAAGAGGCTAGTTTTAAAGTGGGTAGTCTTTGCAAGGCAAATTTCATGGGTACACTTATTTCTGGCAGCCCTGTAGCATTGTCTGTCAGTCAGGAGACCAGACGCCAGGGCCTTGAGTCAGAGGTTATCACACGTAACCATGAGACTTACAGTAGGAGTGCAGGGGTGCTTCAGGGGTTGCTAGAGCTAGAGTTTCATTAGCAAAAGTTGCAACACTGGTTGCAAAACTGCTCAGAGTAGGCCCAGTCTGGTTTCTAACCAGTATTGGGACATCTACTGGACACTTTCAACCTACTCTTGCTATGGTCTGACACTGTTTGTGAATTTCAATTTTCCCCAGCTCTGTCAATGTTGCCTCACCATGACAGTGTGAGCTACAGATTCTCATATTCTCACTTTAAATTAGTTTTTGTTCTTTTATTTTTTTCATTTATTTGAAAGTCGGGTTTACAACCTTTGAGTCATGGACTCATTTACATAGGCACCTCGTCACAGGGTGGGTAGACATGATTACAGTGTGAGATACAATAGTGGTAACATACAGGTGCAATACAGATAACAATAAGAGCACATTTATAACAGTGGTTTTCAGATAAAGCTGCATACAGCAAGTTACAATTATATAAAATATTGCTATGATAGAAGGTACAACCCTGGACGTAGCAGGGAGAAATACCTATGAAAGAGGATGGGGGAAAAGGGGGTGGGGGAATAGCAGTCCAATGGACATTGTCAACATGGACATTATCAGGCAAAGTGATCTAGGGCACGCTGCATTTGTCATGCACCCACTCAATGACACTTCCCTTTCTTCCTTGCATTTAGTCAGCCCACATGAAAACTTCTTCCTATACTACCTAGAGCTACATCAAACTCTGCTGCCATTTCCCATTTTTTGGTTTTATTTTGTGTCATTTAGCTGTGTGCCATGCAAGTTGGAATGTTACCTCTGTTTCCAGGTGAAGAAGCCAAGGACCTGGTGCTCCTCTGAGCAACCATCTGCTGACTCTCCCAAGTCCTTACCATGCTCTTCCATTGCAGCATAGATACCTTCGGCACCTGAGTGAAGGCATATACACTACCCAGGTGGTTGATGGCACTCAGCTGCATCTCTTGCCTCACAACCCGCCTGGGCTGTACTGTAATTTAGCATTACCACCCTCCCTGTGGTGTGTTATTGCTTACTTACAATTTATAATGTGATTCTATGGAAATTTTATATTGCACTTTACAGGTGGTTAAAGACACGCTGTCTTAACCCTCTACCCGCATGTCCTTTACTACCATTCACACAGCAATAACACAAAGCATCTAGCACCACAGGGCTTCTATACCACTGACAAAATTTGGCATTAACAAATGCTTGTTTATTACAGTCCCAGCATTTTTATTTATTTTCCACACTTGTCAGTTCGTGGAAATAATCAGCAAGATGGCAGTTGGCACAGCACAAAAAAAAATGTTTTTCGCCGTGCCAGACAAGTGTCCCAAAAGCAAAATGGGCATTTGCAGCATTAATTTTTTACTTTCACCACAAAATGTTATCCGGAGAACCATACTGCGCATGCCCAGTTCGAAAGACACTAACATTTAAAGCTTAATAACACTTGAAATGTTTTCACCAGACCTGTCAAAGGCAGTACCTTGGGACATGACACATGTCCCCTACAAGTTTGGGGCAACAATTCCTTTCCATATAGGCTGTAGGTGAGAGCAAAAAAAAAACAATGTCAAGTATTGGAACAAATGTACTTTTTTTCTTAAAATGACATGTGTATCTCAGAAACTGCACAAGTTGCCATCAGAAAAATTTCCACATACCAAGACCTTGCCTCCTAGACAACACATACAAAATGTCAGCTCATTTTGTCAAAGGGAGCCATATTAATGTTCACAATTTGATGTTTAACATTAAGCAGGCTACTCAACCCTAACTATGGTAGGCTATAGTGCCTTTATAATATAAATATAGATAATTACTGGTGACCACCTTTAATGCATGGGGTTAACCAGTGTTTCAAATGCTGTAACACCTGGTGGAACAGGTTATTATGGTGTTTCATGTCACTCATCTCTAGCGCGCCACCTCATTGGTTCTCTGTCTGTTTGTGGGTGAGAGAACCATCCCAATCAACATGGCAGCTCTGTTTCTCTGCTACTGAAGACCCATGGTGATTGTCTGCCTCTTGCTCTCCTCACAGGTAGCTTATTACATTTTTTGAGTATTTATCTGGTTAATCCTGCCTTTGCAACAAAAAATGTATATCTGGTTGATCCTGCTGTAGTTATGCTTCAGTTGGGGCTTCGGGAGTCAGTGACTCAGATTGGAAACAGACCGTGGCTAACTGTCTACTCTTGCAGTTCCACAGTGCAACTTAAAAAAATGAACAAAATGTCTGCAGTGGAGAAAGAGACAGACAGACAGACAGACAGACAGACAACTGTGTGTGTGTGTGTGTGTGTGTGTGTGTGTCTCTTTCTCTCTGACAGAACTGCTTTCTCATTTCAAGCACTGAAGGGAAAAACAAATCCCAGCATCAGTAATTATAGAATATAATGGCTATGCAACTGTGATGTTATGGATATTTTTTTACACACCCTCAGTGTGTGATGATCTCATAAACTGGAGTGGGGAGGACAAGCCCTGAATACTCTCATGCCATCCAATTATGAACGTATTCTATGCCATCCAGTTATGAACATATTCTACGGCAGACTTGCCCCATGTTCCATCATCTGTCTGAGAGTGGTACCAGTGTGTCAGATGGGTTCCTGCCTTATGGTCTCTGTCCCCGAGTCCATTACACCTGGCCCTGATCCATGAGCCAAGGGGGCAGGTGGTACACTTGGCACATGAGCATGCAGTGGCTGCTGGGCATTCATGGACCAACTGCCTGAGTGGTATGGGTGTGCCTGCTCCATGCCATCACATTCTACCCTATACTGTCTGACCCTAGGGACGGGTCATCTCCTGCCTGGATAGTGCCCCATGCCACTAGGGTGCCTGTTGGCATGCACCATTACAGTTCTGTACCCCATACCTCCCACCCACATATCACATGCATTGGGGAGTATCCCATGATGTTGGTGCTGGGAAAGGGTGCCTACCATGCGGCGCCTTCTAGCGCATTACAAGGACAGTCATAGGACAGCAGGCGGCCGGATGAGGGGATGGGTGAGTATAGCAACAGGATGCAGCCCCACCAGAAAACCTTCAAAAGCAAAGTCCCCAGAACCATTTTGCTGTGCGGCGGTGTCAGAGTGCCGAAAAATTTTTCGGTGCTTTGACTTTGCGATAACGGCAATCACCTTTAGGCTTTCGCCATTATCACATAGAACCCATTGGGGACAGGCACCCAACCACAGGGAACCCATTGTACATATCAGTACCAGTCACCCAGTAGGCTGGCAGCATAGGGTTACTGGAGTATGCTGCATTTATGGATGATGAACATGTCTGTGACCATACCACATGCCAGTATGGTGTTCTACCATCCCCACCATCCTGTCACATCACCACAGTGTGTACATACAGTAGGTCAGGGGACACCACTGCTGCACCAGCAGGGACATCCATGTACACTGGGGGCAGATGCAGGGACAGCTGTACTGGACAATCATGCCCATCACAGTGCAGTGGGTGCACGTGGGTTGGTCACGTAGAATGGACCCGCCATAACTCTCGCACCCCTGTGCGCAGCACTCCACATCTTTTTGCATCACACAGACTGCTGGAATGCCCCTGACACACACCCCCAGCCTGCCCCTGGTGTGTAGCTGCTCACACAACCAGGGGATCCAGTGCACATCTGGCTGGTGCAATGATAGTGAATGCCACTAGGGATATATGGGACTTCTGTTGTGTGGCATTCATGCATAGTGTTGCCTACTCATCTGAGATACATGATGTGTAGGCTTAGTGCATAGGCCCACTGTTTGTTCATAACTTTTTTTTCACATTTGTATCCTAGGTGCAAAAATCAAGGCTTAACATTGTAGTGCTTACTCAATCTTAATATACAACGGGTATCACGCCTGTATTTTATATAGAGAATAATGGCTGTGCAACTGTGTGTTATGGATTTTTTTACACACTCAAGGTGTGATGACCCATAATCCTCAAGAGTATTTCATTTCCATTAGGGTTTGGAGCCTCAGGAGTCTTTGTGAACTGGTGGTGTGGTGTTCCTTGGTGCTGTCAACCCTAATGCCCTCTCCCTCCCCTGGGCAAACCAGATTCTACATGATCTCTTTTTTGGGCTCTGCATGAAGACAGCTAGGACTAATTCTGTTGAACTCATGTGTGAGCCACACTTCTCTTCCTCCAAACAGTAAATGCCTGTAAGGAAGTACCTTCAAGTGGTACCTTGTGCTTCAAACAAGAGGCTAGGAGCTATGGGACTGGGTAGACATTAGGGTTGATAACCCCAAGAAACACCACCCCACTGATTGGCCAAGACTCCCCAGATTCTGAACCCTAAAGTTTTTCATTTCCTTACTTCGTCCACTTTACATTCTTCAATCCTTATATCTGCATTAATGTAGGTTTCTTTGCAGTTAATATATAGGTATGTATATATATATATATACACACACACAAAAATACTGTTTATGCTTCAGCTGTTTCATTAACGAAGCTGTGTTTGGTCTAGTGTGCCTATATGGATGGTGTCAGTCAAATGTGCAATTATTTCTTTTTTTAAATTCAAAGTTTATTAGTTTACAGCTTACACACTATAAACATACAGACATCATAACATCATGACTTAGTATGTGCAATTATTTCTAGTCACTGTGGATGCATACAGCTTGCAATTTTACTTATGTAATTTTCAACTGTTGCTAAGATAGTAATAGTTTCATGCAATATGTGTACTTTGGTTGGTTTTGTTGAGCAAATTATATGGAGCAGTGGCCCTCAAGTCAAAAAAGGGAAGATGGCTGTACTGCTCTGAAAAAATGCCATCAGTGGCCCGATATTCAAATTTGGACAAAGCAGAGGCAAAGCATTATGCTGCCCCCTACAGTTGTCCAGGTGTCCAAAACTGCTATATTCAGTGGAATAGCACATTGGCACTATTCCACTGAATACAGGGGCAGTGAGACCTAGTGCTAAGCCACCTGGAGCTAGGCAGACATGGCCCCCACAAGAGAGCGGCACAATGGGTTGCACCCAGGCAAAAATCCCCATATTCAAAGGGACCTATGCAGATTAGCCCATTGAGTATGCAAGGTGATAAGGGGCTATTTGCATGCCCATTATGGGCCAATTTGCATAGGAAGTGAGGCTGTACTGCGCTCCTCCCCCCAAGTACTTGTTTCCTTAAAGCTATCCCTGGTGCTACTGGCACCACCACCCTCAACTGAACACCGTTCTGCTATGAAACAAAAAATGTCTCCCTGATAGTCTTGGGGTCCCTCCATCACAGATCACTGTTCTGGTATGAAATAAAAAATGTCTCCCTGGTAGTCTATTGGTCCCCCCCCAACAAATCGCCATTCCGTTATGAAATAAAAAATGTCTCTCTGGTAGTCTAGTGGTCCCCTCCCTTGCAGATTTCCATTCCATTATGAAATAAAAAATGGCTCCCTGGTAGTCTAGTGGCCTCGCCTCCTAGATTGCTGTTCCGATATGAAAAAAAAAGTCTCCCTGGTGGTCTAGGTGCCCCCAGGTAGATTGCCATTCCATTATGAAATAAGCACTGTCTCCCTGGTAGTCTAGTGGTCCCCCCCACTGATTGCCATTCTGTTATGTAATAAAAAATGGCTCCCTGGTAGTCTAGTATTCCCTTCCCCTTTGCCATTCCATTCCATTGATGAAGAAATTATATCCCCCTGGTAGTCTAGTCACAGACTTCCAGATTTATGAGCCTCTCCAGTCTGGATTTAGAGCTATGCACAGCACAGAGATCGCACTGGTACAGGTGACAAATGATCTGCTCAGGGTGAAGGATAGGGAGAGTGAACTATTCTCATCCTTCTCGACCTCTCATAAGTGTTCAACACTGTGATTCATGGGTTTTGTTGGACAGTCTGAAAGAGTATGTTGGACTCACTGGCAAGGTCATTGGCTAGTCTGAGTCCAGAGGGTGCTATTGGGGAATAATTCCTCAAACCCAGTGGCCCTGTCCTGTGGAGTACCCCAAGGTTCTTTCCTCTCTCCCATGTTATTCACAGTGTATATGCTGCCCCTGGGCAAGGTCATTAGGTGGTATGAGATTGGATTTCATTGCTATGTTGATGACACCCAGCTCTACCTGTGTTTTGCACCAAGAAAAACAGTTGCGGTCGATGTGCTGAATAAGTGCTTGGCTGTGATCCGGGCTTGGATGTCATTGAATTGGCTGGGACCCGACCTGGGAAAGACTGAAGTGCTGGTGGTTGAGCTGAGTTAGGGGAGAGTGAAGGCCTCTGGGGAGGTTTGGGACTGTATTTAGGGTTGTCCAAACTGGGGTCACCACCAAGGTAAAAAATCTGGGCATCATTCTGGACAATGAGCTGACACTGGAGGCACAGGTGTCAGTGGTCATCTGAAACAGGTTTTACCATCTCCAGAATGTTGCCCAGATAAAATCCCTTGTCCTTCCTTAAGATCTGTCCTCACTGATACACGCATTTATCACCTTGATCTTGACCACTGCAATGCGCTCTACCTTGGGGTCAAGGAGGGTGCACTGCAGTGCCTGCAGCTGCTGCAGAATGTGACAGTTCAGCTATTGATGGGTCTTCTGAGATCTTGTCATATTTCACCGGTACTGCATGAACTGCATTGGCTGCCGGTATGCTGGCGCATCTCCTTTAAAATAGGTCTGCTGACCTATAAGGCCTTTCATGGGCTGGGTCCAAGTTACCTGGCAGTAATTCTGCATCCCTACCACCCCAGTCTATCCCTCTGATCAGCAATCAAGGTCCTCTTCGAGGTGCCCAGGTTCAGACTGAAATCATCAGGGGATCAGTCTTTTGAAGTGGCGGCACTGATCCTCTGGAATTTGCTACCTGGGTACCTGAGGGAGGCCCCTTCTGTTGAGACTTTTAAGAGAGGATTAAAGACATTTTTATTTCAGCAAGCCTTTGGGAATTAACAGAATAAATAGAGTTCAGTCACTATTTTTGATAATGATTATAGGGAATGTAAGCATAGATGAGATTATTTATTAGATGTATAATGTTAGTGATGTTAGATGTATTTGCTGATGTTATGATTTTATGATGGTTTCTTGTTGTAAGGGCACCCTCAGCCTTTCGGGGAAGGGTGCCTTAAACAAGTAAAATTTAATACTAGTACTACTAGTGCCCCCCATTGCCAATTTCAGTCCTGTTCAGACAAAAAATTATCCCTGGATGCTAGTGGTCCCTCCCCTACCTGATCATTTGCCCAGTACCTATAACAAGTATTCCCTGGTGTCCAGTGTAACTGCCCTATCCCTGATTCCCTGCATAGGTAATGTAATCGAGTCTCTGGTGGTCTAGTGGACCAACCACCCTGCTTCCCCCATCCTGAAACCGAGCTGGCAATCAGCACAGCCCTCCTCTCTCCACCACAGCTGGCCACTGACTGATCTGTCACTGAGTGCATACAACATTATATACTGTACACGCTCGGTGACAGCTCAGTCTGTGGCCAGCCATGGTGGGGAGAGGAGGGCTGTGCTGGTCACTGCTCAGTTCAGGATGGGGGATCGAAAATGGTGGGTCACTACCTGCCAGAGTGGGAGTGGGGTCCACTAGACCACCAGGGACTGGGTTAAATTACCTATACAGGGGATTGGGGATGGGGGGCTTACACTGGACACCAGGGAATACTTGTTATAGGTACTGGGCAAATGATTGGGCTGGGGGAGGGATCACTGGCCTTCAGGGATAATTTTATGTCTGAACAGGATGGTGATCAATGATGGGGGACCACTAGAGTACCAGGGAGATATTATTTATTACCTAGTGGAACAGCGATCGGCAGGGGGGATCACTGGACTACCAGGGAGACATTTGTTTTTCATACCAGAATGACAATTCCAAGAAGTGGGGGGACCACTAGGCTACCAGGGAGATATGTTTTATTAATAGAAATCGGCAACTGGGGAAGGACACCTGGACCACCAGGGAGTTTACTGTTATTTTCGAATGGGACGGTGTTCAGCGAGGGGGGAGACCACTAGTTCACCACTGACCGCTGTGCTGGGTGTCAGTGGGGCCACTGCAATTCCTCCTCCAACCACTACAGTTGCGCGGGAGTATGTCTGGATTTCAATCAGTGGTATGTGCGCTGTCCAAGGGGACCGTGCAAAATGGCCTTGCGCCATGCACATACTGTGAATATTGGACTGCCCAAATATTGAGGTCCATGCCCCTTCATTTACATGGTGCCCTGCTCTGTCCTTTGTCTAGGCACAAACTGAGTTTGCCCATGCCAACCGGGCTTTTCAATATTGTGTTTCTGCATGGGGCAAACTAAGTTTTGCACCCAGGCAATGTTTTTGAATACTGGTCCCCAGAATTCTTAAGAGTTCTACAGGTTGAACTACTCATGCATTTTGGGTAAATACAAGATTATGTGTCAGTGAGTGAGCTTTACAGTGTTCGAATGACATCAATTTAATTGAATTAGAGGAAATAAGGATTTTATTTATCTTAGGCAATGTAATGTTAGAGATTCTGAAAATGGTAAATGGCTATTGATGAATTATTTTTGTCATGTCACACACAAGTGTAAAGGCTAACAGATTTTAAGATAAGAAATGTTTACAACCTAAATACGTGATAATACTTTGAAGTTACTGTACAGCATGCTTTAATGTAACTTTTTACCTCCTTGGTCCATGTACACTAAGAAAATTATTTATTTATTTTTTTTTATTTTGTCTTTATCGTCCTGAGCCGCTGGACGCCCGCTACCTCTGCTCTATCACGGACTGCGGGGCTTCCACCCTCCACAATGGCCGTGACCCTCTGATACCCCCCAGATTGCCCCCCGGGGTAGGGCTGCGGCACCCTGGCTTAGCACCGCAGATGTCGGGATTGGTCAGAGGGCCGGCCTGGAGGGCTAATTGAAGCCCACAGCGAGCTTCATCTAGGGTGGCTAGCAGCTCCTCAATTTTTCCTGGTTTTCTGGAGGGTGGGAACATGCAATGATGTCCTGTGTCTGCCCGGCCCGCTGGAGTACTACTATGTGCCAGTAGCTGCGGTAACCCCGACCTCCACCAGGGATCCGTCAAGCACTGGACAGAGTCCCAACCCTCCCCCTGGAGAAGGAGAGCAGTCCACGGGATGCTCCATCCTTCTCCCTCTGGCCGACCCTCAAGCGACCCGAGTCCATTCCTGAACCCGGGTTGCCGGCATCGCAAGCGGAAATCCCACCACTGTGCTGAAGGGCCGGAAGTCACACTAAGAAAATTCTTTTTTTTTTTTATACTTTATTTTTATTACTTTTCATAGTATTGACATACAAGAAAGTCATACCTTGGATTTGAGAAAGATAAGCTTGAAATCACAGATAGCATAACTAGGATAGTAAACTCATAACCCATCGTTATAACATCAGAGGGCTGAAATATGGATATTAACAATATAGGGTATCAAAATCACCATAACAGCAAGAACATAGACAAGTATGACATACAGGTAAATTCAAATTTGTGTCCATGTGCTCATATAGCACTTAATAAAGCTGTCAAAACAGCTTTTTTCATCTATGTAAAACTGTACTTGTTATACTTGCGATAATCCAGCAGATACCCCTGAAAGATCCCCCCTGCTCCGCTCCTCCCTCGATCAGTTTAAATGATACAACTTATAAGATATACTTTCACTTCACTAAAACAATCCCCTGCATCAACTTTGTGGCTAGCCATTTAATTACATACAAATTGTACAATCTGTTATCTTTAGATCTATAATCTAATTTAGGCAGATGACAGTGACACATCTAGGTAAAAGCAAAAGGCAGCCACAAGTACTCAATTTACTGGGAGTAAGTCCAGAGAGAAAAAAAAAACAGTTTTAAAGAGATTAAGCCCCTTTGTCTGATTCTCCTCCCAGTTCTTGCTGAGCAAAGTCTTTTTGGATTAAAGACAGTCGTTTCCCCGCTTCATTGGGATCCATGTAAAGATAAGTTTTGCCCGCGTATTGGATACGGAGATGGGCTGGGACTTGCAAGGCATGTGAGACTCCTAGTGCTTGCAGACCGGCTCTTACACCGTCGAAGGCCTTGCGACGTTACCTAGTGGAGTAGACCAGATCTGGGAAGCAATGTACCTTTTCCCCTGATGGTAATGACACGTACCTTTCTTTTTAGCCGCATCCAATACTTTGTCCTGAATATGCTGGCCAGTTGTAACCACCAAAATTGTGCGAGGCAAGTCTGTTGGAAGCTGTTTACATCTGGGGGTAATGCGATATATTTTAACAATTTCCCCAATGATTTCAATGTCCCATATTCTAGAGATCATAGTTTCAATATACCCCAGAAGATCTTGTTCCTCCAGTTACTCTGGGACACCCAAGATACGGAGATTCGCTGAACGGACAGTATTCTCCAGTTGTTCCATTCGGAGCCTCAAGAGCTTGTTTTCCAATAATACTCCCGAAACAACTGTTGCGGTATTATTTGCTGTATCCACAGCACTGTCAGCTGTTGCCGAAGCCTTTGCAATTTTAGTGTCCATTGTAGCCAGTCGATCTGTTAGGTTATCCACCTTTTTGTCCAAAAGTTGAATTGCTTGCAAGAGCGCTCCATTCGTCGGCTCTGCATTGCTCACCTCGTGGCTAGAGGTCCCTGCTGCTGTCTGATCAGTAGGCCTATGTGTGTGTGCACTGCCGCTGTCTTTAGAGGATTTTTTCTTCGGGTTCACCATATTCAATGCTGATTATTTTTATATCCAGCTGCACTGGTTGAAAAGTTGCACAGGCTGATACAAAGTGTGGAGTGTTCAGTGACTTTTAGAATATATTTTGATTAAAGAAGTCACCGAGCTAGAGGAGATCTCTCAAAGGGGTCTGTTCCCTTCGGCTGCTGGTTCTGCCCCCCACACTAAGAAAATTCTTATGAGTAAATCATCATAAATCTTAATGCTATTTACAAAAATATTTTCAATCTCAAATATTAAATAATTTATCAATTTAAGACTAACAGAAATATTTTTTGTG
The DNA here is from genome assembly GCA_016271365.2 of Neoceratodus forsteri. NCBI lineage: Eukaryota > Metazoa > Chordata > Ceratodontiformes > Ceratodontidae > Neoceratodus > Neoceratodus forsteri. The sequence continues at coordinate 137,380,031 of JADMNL010000025.1, forward strand.
AATACCACCATAGTTTGACCATAAACATTAGTTACAACCTACAAAACAACAGCACCAAGCTGATTTACATTTAAGAATATGCCTTGTAAGTAGGTGTTTTAAGTAACTCAAGCAGATAATTCAGAAAAAGAAAATAAATCTCAAACGCCCATGATTCTTCGACATTTTGTCTTATGAGATTTGTTCATTGTTTATGTTTTGATTTTATCTTTAGATCTTCTTGTTTAAGACTCCTAAAATAAGACCTAATGCAACTTGATGAGAAGATATTGTAGACCATGTTTAGGAATAAAATCTTTGAAATGTATTTTTATTCACTGAGACTAAGGGCCCAATTTTCAAATCATGTAGTTTGATGCAAGGTGCCTGCACCAAAGGTGTATGATGTAACTGGCACCTTGCGTCAAACTTTGAGGCATTTTTTATTTTTGAATGCAGGCTGCGTTGAAATCGGGATGCCCTTTGCCCAATCTGACCTCCGCCACCTGTGCAACATCAGCACCCATGCACCAGGTTGCAAGGGGGCTTACACCATGGCAGGGCTGCTGCATCCCTGTTTTACATATTTTTGGAAGCCCCGCTGTGGATGCAGCATGGGGCTCAATTTAAACCAGCCGTGAGGTGGTCTAAGTGACTTGTACCAGTGCCATACGATGTGGTGAATTGAGGGGGACAGAAAGTGGGTTCTGGAGCAGAAGAGGAGTGCCATGGGAGCATTGAGGAGATGGTGAGCATGCAAGGGAGTGATGTGGCCCCCAGCGGGGGTGTCATATATATAGCCAGAAAGCCAATGGAATGGAACCACTGAGGGGGTTGCCAGGGACAGACAGTGCCATGGCCCTAAGTGGACACAGTCCTGGCAGCAGCCCCAGCCTTGAGGATGCTGCCCGGGCTGTGCCCACCTAGGGCCATGGGACCATCTGTCCTTGGCAACCCCCCATAGCGGTTCCATCCCATTGGCTTTCTGGCTAAACAAACAGCACCCCTACTGGATGCCACATCACTCCCTCTCATGCCCACCATCTCCTCAACAGCCCCAATGGCTTCCCTATGCCCCTTCTGCCCCAGATCCCTTCTGGAAAGCAGTTTTACCACCACCATCACCACCCCAACCATCCCGGCCTCTCTAGTGTTGCCCCAGGTGGGGGGTGAATCCCTGCAGTAATTCCTGCAGGTGTGTTAGGTGTTTGGCGCTAGCCTGCAGCATTTCCTGGGGTTTTGGTGCAGGGACTCCTACATTATAAAATTGGGCTCAGGGTGCTTGGCGCACCCAGAGTTCACCACAGCAGTAAAGCAACGCAACTTGTGTTATTCTACGGGCTCTTTGAAAATTGAGCCCTAAATTTTAAAGTCAGAAATTCCATTATAACATAACAAGTCCAGTATGACTGGAATTGTTTCAAAAACTTAAGTGATAAATGACATGATCACTGGTTTCATTAGTCACAGCCATGACAGAATATTTCAATCATTTACTTTAAATACATTCTCATTTAAGGCTTGCAGATTACCTATATAAGCAAACTGGTACAGTATGGAGAAAACAATGGCATCATTAGTTTTATTACCTGCTGTGCAGAGAATAAACAAGGGCACTGTTGTCTGAAGGATAAAACAAAATTATTGGCTGAAAGAATACTACTGAATTAAGCACTTAAATGTTGGCCTCTCCAGAGTGCTGACAGTGCAGAGGAAGATCGATACAGAAACAATTTACATTGTAGGGCTGCTGGCTCTAGCTATTAACTGCTAATTATACCCCCTGTCCCTGAAATTACTTTAAGTCTCACATGTTAAATATGAAAGTCATGACAATGGCATCAGAAAGTGTGCAGCAGTACATCCTCACATGTTAAGTTACTCCTTCTTCTTGGACCTTTCTTTTAATTGCATCTGATATTTACTTCATATCCATTGTTTAAAGCTTTTAATTAAGCAATAATGCATGACAGGGTGTGGGTTGTGCTGGGATAACCTCATGCCTGGGTGGTTGGGCATGAGGCCGCAGGCTGAGTGCGATCAATGTCCCAGAAGTGAGGTTATCCCAATAGAACCCACACCCTGAATTGCATTATTTCTGTTATACAATGGCTTGTTGTTATACAAAATAACAAAACATTTAAAAAAATGTTTTAGTAGATTTTTAGTGTGGCAATATATCTTTGTTTCTTAAGAGAAAAATCAAATAACAATCCAACAAATCAATACAGTGAGGTTGTGGTCAGATAACCTCTCTGTGTCAGGGACACACTGACCAATCACAGTCCAGGAAATGTTCTTGCCATTGTATAATAATATGACAAACCATTGGTGGTTGACAAAATTGTATATTCTTTGAAAAAAAACTGCATTGATGCACCAGTAAGGGTTCATCTTACCACCACAAAAGTAGTGAGATGTGGGATTAGATTTCCAACCCTAACTCTCCCCCCCCCAGTAGCAAAAAGGACAAGACCACACAAGTAACCACAGACAGCCATCATCAGGTAAAACAAACAACATACAACTGTTTCCAGATGATACAAATGCAGTAGCACCGATGTGCTGCCTTCCTGGATTTGTACCTGTGGTTCACACACACCACAAGACATACACACTCACTTCTGGCTGCAGATAGAAATCCACGATACTCAAATCACAACATTACTTCTGTTTGCAGAAGCACAGGCCCCTGTAGCCACAGATACAAATCCATGATATCTAGATTATACAAGAGTTATTTTGTCTGCAGATGTGCAGACCCCTATGGAGTCAGTGTATCTGTAGCCAAAGGTATTCATCCACCCTGTAAGACATACAAACAGTTCTGTCTGCAGAAGCACAGGTCTCTGCAGCCACAGGTGTAAGATATACACACCAGCCTCTGACTTCAGAAGTACAAACACCACACAATTCATATCAAAATTGTAATAGTACTTCTGTCTGCTGAAGCACAGACCCTGAAGGGGTCTGTGCCTCTTCAGCTACAGGTGTAAGACACGCACTTCAACTTCTGGCTGCAGAACCACAGGCCCCTATGGGACATGCACTTATGCAGCTGCATATAGAAACCCATGATACCCACATTGCAACAGTACTTCTACTACAACAGTTCAGGTGTTTGGTTTTTAAAAATACATCACTTTCAGACATTTTCCATCTTTATTAGTTTGGAAAAAGAGAAAATGGTGGCTGTCACGACCCAAAAAACTGTTTTCCATGTCAAGAGAATTTAAATGGTGCGAAAGCAAAATTCTTGTGACACCAGCATTTTTGTGTTATATCAGAGGGTTATCCAAAACCCTTCTGAGCATGCTCAGAAAAAAAATACTTAAAATCCTTATAACTCGGGAAACAATTAATATTTTTTCATAAAACTTTCAAATGGCTAACAGTAATAGATTGGAGGTGACTCTATTGCTTAAAGTGTATCTTTAGATAAGGCAGGTACCACTTTCTCAGACTCATGTAATTCTTGAAGAGTTTTATCAGTTTTAGTTGCCAGTGCCAGTGCATCACATTTAATATCTAATTTTTGAAAAGCCAGCAGTAAAGTTGAGTAGGACCAGTTTGTAGAATCAAATGAATAAAGTATTTCATGAACAGGAACAGGGAGTGCTGGGGATTTCAGTTCACCTGATGGTTTGATGCCATGAACATCCACCACAGCTTCCTTTTCTGCAGGTCCAGAACTTGAGACTCCAGCCATGGCTGACAAGTCTACTTTCCTGGGGCTGCCCAAGAATGAAGAACACAGGAAGCAGTCTATTTAACCAGAGTGCTCCCATTTATCAGCCTGTATTAGTTCAGGTGAGACACTCGCTAGTTTTATTTTCTCCTTACACTTTCACTCCGTTAATTTGTTCTCTTTACATTTTTGTCAGCTTTGCCTCCTCCATTTTGAGACGATCCATTCAGTGTTATTAATGAACCAAAAAAGTTGAGAAAATGAAGTTTTATTCAGTTTTATGTTTAGAGCATTCCTGAGCATTCAAATAAACAACCTTTCTCATGCAGCCATCCTGCTCCCTACTTCTGTCCTGAGTGATAATATTCAACATGCCACAAACTAGAGAACTTAGAAAATAATTTACACAAATCCAACCTTCATATTGTTGCACTTCCAAATCTTGACACCCCAGACTGTATTACCTAGGATATTGTTAAAGAATTCTTTGCAGAATGTCTTCAGTTTATCCAAGATAATATGCCACCTCTTATTAAAGTGTTTAACCTTCCCAGCATAGGTAAACCATTAACATCCATCTCGAGTGTTACATCAGTTTCAAATGCTGCATGTAAACCTGCTGGGGAAGCTGGAGACACCACATCTGCACCTTTATCTACTTCTGCCTCTCAATTAAAACGTGCCACGGTTTTAATACAGTTTGTTTTAAAAAGTGATTGGGAGGCAGTCATCAAAGAGCCCATCTAAAAGGTGCCTTTCTATTTCATCAGTCTAAGGTTTTTATATGCCTGGATGTGAGCCATCAAATCCAGGCTCATAGAAGAAGTTTCCTATGATTAAAATCCAAAGCCATGGTGACTGGGTGTCAGTTTTCACTCTTATACCTGTGCAAGGCTCAGGTTATTTTCAACTCTTCTAGATACATATTCTTTGACTTTGACCAGTTGAAGAATTTGTAAAGTCTAAGAAAGCAGTTGTGCAGGAAAGCTCTTCAACCAGCAACTCAGACATGGAAGAAATCGAATCTTTTGATTTGGAGGAAACTGTGCTAGAGACTGCTGGAGAGTAATGATATTAAAACTCATTTCCTCATGACTTATAAATATTTTGCTATGGGTTTTTTGTCACAGCCAAATCTTGTTATACCCTGGGAAGCCATGAATATAATGGAAAGACAACTGCTGTGTAATGAAACAAATTTGTTTTATTATTACCTGGCTATGGCTATAGCTGCGACTACCCCCTTCCCCCCAACTAAGCTACTTTTGCTTTGTTATATGGCTTTTGAATGGCTTCATGTTATGATGGCATTACTGTGGGAGGGCAGAGGGCAAGAGCCTGATAATCTGAAATTTGTTTATGGGCTTTAATGAAATTTAAATGTGTGATTAAGGATTTTATTTTCTCATTTATAAGTTGTAAAACCAACTATGCTTTCCATTTCAAAGTTGTTTACTATTGATATATTCTCCATGCCAATAGCCGACTTTTTCTTTTATTTATGCTGTAATATCTCAGTATTAGGATTTAACATTTTCTTTGTTCTTTACGTTAATGATGTGCAGTAGAAAAGAGGAGATCTGGTCTTTTCCTTTTTTGAATAAGGAGTTAATGACTCTTGTTTCTAATGTTTGTTTTGTATGTTCTTATGCAGCCACATGTGCGTATGTTGTACAACATGCATGAGTACCTGTGGCTGAAGAAGGTCCCATGGGGCCTGTGACTCTGCAGCCAGAGGTTCTCATGCATGCTGTATGAGGTACCTCACTAGACAGCATGATCTGCTACTGCATGTTTTTCTATATGCAGCTGCATAACTGAAAAACTGCTACTCCCCCTTGAATAATTTGTAGATCTGCTGGTGAAATCATGATACCCACATTGCAACAGTACTTCTGATTGCATAAGTACAGGCCCCATAGGAGCCTACCCTTCTGGAGCCAGATGTTGGTGTGTATGTCTTACACCTGTAACTGAAGAGGCGCAGGACCCTCAAAGGCATGTACTTCAGCAGACAGAAATTATGTTGCAATTTTTTTTATCATGGATTTTGTGCAGCCTGCACTTCTGCAGCCAGAGATCAGTGCATATGTCTTGCACCTGTGGCTGCAGAAGTATAGGTTCATCAAATGTGTGGATGTCTTACAGTGTGCATGAGTAAATGAGGCCACAGAAGGGCTGGCACTATAGGGCCTGTACTTCCGCAGACAAAAGAACTCTTGGAATTTAGGTATTGTGGATTGTATCTATGGCTGCAGAGGCCTGTACTTGTGCACAGAGAAGCAGTGTTGTGATTTGAGTATCGTTTATTTCTATTTACAGCAACTAGTGAGAATGTATATCTTGTGGTGTGCATGTAGCAAATGCAAATCCACAAAGGTAGCACATCAGTTTTAAAGGCCCTCGCCACTCGCTGACAAAGAAGGACTGCTGGTGAATGAAACTAACATCCTGCCCAGCTGATTCATCTGCGCTGGGGCTTTTCCACTTTGAGATCTGCCAGTTCGTGTAAAATCTAAGCAGAACTGCCAAGCTGTGACTGTGGGAGCTTTTTGCTGTGTGTGGGGATCGGGGTTAGGCAGCCAGTGAGTGAAGCTGAAGAAGTGAGGGCATATGAGTTTAAAAAGCCCCACTTGCGCTCGCTGGCATGACGGTGACGCAGCGTGAGTGGCTGTGCCACTCAGAAGAAATATTTTAAACAGCTCAGTTGTATTCTGTAACTTGCTGACTGTCTGCAGTTTGGAATAGGGTGGTAAGTGTCTTATTATTATAGATAAGTGTGGTTGTTTTTCTGTTTTGGATTTGGACCTACCACTCTTGTACCACTTTACATTCATGTAAACAAGTATAAAAAAGTTTCTAACAAGGGCTCTGTTTAAGGTATCTTGTTTAAATTACATTTACATTACATAAAGTACTAAGTAGTTTAGCATTTATTTGCTTCCTGATGGCTGCTACTACTAGTAATGTAAAAGGAAGTAAATTGGGAGCATATTGGCCAAGTTTTGTCCCAGAGAAGCAATCAAAATCAACCAGAAGGAATGTCTTTACCAGACACTGGGAGAGTTTTGATAAATTTCAAAATGTTAGGGCTTTTGAAACAAGATTATTAAGGATAGTACCTAATTATAAAGGAACCTGTTTTTTAATGCTAATGATTATGGGAGGAGATATAGAATTGAATCCTGGCCCAGTGAATAATATGTGCAAAGTAATGCACGATAATGCTCGGAGTGTGGTAACTAAAACTGATCAATTAGCTTTACTGGTACAGGAACATGATCCTGTTGTACTGGGACTGAGTGAGACTTGGTTATCAAACATGATTGGGGAGAGTGAATTAACCTTACCAAATTATCAACTTTTAGATCAGATAGAGACAAAAGGGGGTAATGTTCTATGTTAAAAATGAGGTAGGCCATGTGGAAACTCTTCTAAAGAGGAGTGTAAATAATATTGAATATCTGGTAATACATGTGGATAGACTTAAATTAGTTTTTGCTGTGGTCTATTTTCCCCCTAGATCAAGTTTGACATCTATTGAAGAAGTACTAAATAAGATCTGTGGTTGTATAGGGGACAGGTCTTTAATTTTATTAGGAGATATGAATTGTGATTGGTTAAATTTAAGAGGTAGGAAATTGGAGAGATTGCTTTAACTTTGGGACTAATTCAGCATATTAAGACACCAACTCGGTATACTAATAGTAGGACAGAAGGAACTATTCTGGATCTCTTATTTACTAATTCTTTAATAGATATAAAGTCAATAGGAACTTTACCACAGCTTAGTGATCATAATCCAATATGGGCTGTGGTATCAAAACAGTTAGGGTTCTGTCAGATTGCTTTAATAATAAGAAAAGGGATATGGAAATTCTCTGAACAGAGATTCCTGCAAAGTATAGTGAATGAGAACTGGGAAAGATGTAGATTAGTACCAGAATTGGACCTAGCTGTAGAATATTTTTCCGTTACTTTTCGTAAGATTTGTGATTATCATGCACCAAAATTAAGATCTTGCTATAAACATACTCAGTTACCTTGGATTAATGAAAGGATCTTGAAAATCATTAGAGTAAAAGATAGGTTGTGGAGAAAAGCTTTAAAATCTAAATTACCCTCTAATTGGGAGTTGTTTAAAGTAAAACGGAATGCATGTAAATATCTTATAAGAAAGGCTAGGGCCCATTACTATCAAAATAAGATGAACTGTAATTCTGATCCTCGTAAATTTTGGCATACTATCCATCACTTAACAAATCCTGGTAATTTTGGAGTACAACCAAATTTAAACTTACAGATTGGGGAAAATTTAATTGACAACCCAGACAGTACATCTGAGGCATTAAATACATTTTTTGTAGATCTTCCAAGCTGTAATAATTTGGGAGTTTATCCATCTGGAGATATGCAGTCAAAGCAGTCATCTTGTTCACCCCTTTTAGATTTAGGGCCTTGAAAATATCAAGTATGTAGGAACTGAGTCTATAAATGCCTATAAATCAGCAGGACCAGATGAAATTGAGGTAGATTTCTTAAGTTAGCGGCAGACTATATTGCTCCAACGGTAACTTATATTTTAATTGAGCTTACAGTCTGAATGCTTTCCCCTGTCCTGGAGAGAAAGCAAGGTCATCCCTATACATAAAGGGGGTGACGTTACAGAATTGAACAATTATCGGCCCATAGCTTTACTTTCTATCTTGTCCAAGTGCTTGGAGAAATGTGTAAATAGGCAGATCTCTGAACACTTGGACAAATATGGATTGTTAACACCCTATCAATCGGGGTTTAGAAAGGGTTATTCCACAACTACAGCATTGCTGGAGTTTAAAGATCTGGTTTGTACTTCTTTGAACTTGGGTCTGGAAACTGCTGTTGTATTTGTGGACCTGTCGAAGGCCTTTGACCTGGTGAGCCACCCCCTTTTACTGGATAGATTAAAAGACGTAGGTATAGTTGATGGACCTAGAAACTGGATAAAATCTTACTTAACAGGACATACCCAGAGGGTGGAGATCTCACGGACATTGTCTACATCTAGAAATGTGGGCAGAGGAGTTCCACAGGGGTCCATTTGGGGCCCTTGTTATTCCTCTTGTTTGTTAATGATCTACCCAGGTGGTGAGACATTCAGCTGTGAGACTTTATGCTGATGATATTGCGATTATCACCACCAGCAGCTCTGTTATGGATCTTCAACAGAAGCTTCAGGCGGACTTTATCGAGGTGGGGGGTGGCTCACTGGGTCAAGGCTTTTGATGAATGTTAAAAAAACTAAATTGGTGCATTTTTCAAACAAGAAGTCTAAATCACAGATCCATATTGTATCACATACAAATAGATTAATAGAACAGGTGGATAGTTATTGCTATCTGGGGATAACATTTGACTCCATGTTGACTTTTGATGTTCACATAGAAAATAACATAAAAAAGGTGACTAAGAAATTAGGAGCCTTGAGATGAACTACCAAATGTTTACAGATCAAGGACAGGAAAAAAGTGGCTGAACAGTTAATTATGCCAACCTTGACTTATGGGGATATAATTTATAGAACAACGAGTAAACATCAGTTGATTAGATTGGATAGGATGCAATACAGAATAGCTAGATATGTTCTGCAGTGTCCATATAGAACTCATCACTGTAATATGTTTATAAAATTGAATTGGCAGCTTTTAGAAATAATTTCTCAAAAATTGGATAATATTGATACATAAATATAAACGTTTTATCCAGAACATTATATTACTCAAACACTTTTCTAAAGTAAATAAAAGTAGGCATGAGTTATTGAGATCGGTACATAGATATAGAGTCTATCCTACCAAATTTATAATAAATATGGTAATGGTTCCATTTTATGTCAGGCAGCTAAAGTATGGAATATTCTACCCCCTCCAATAAGATCTCTAGAAGATCATATGATTTTTAAAATGAAATTCTAAAATTTTATAGAATAGAATGTTGTTGTACATGAGTATGTCTAGGATATATGTTTATGTTTTGTAATTTTCTTTAGTTGTATTTGTGTTTTAAGGTAATGTTGGATAATTGAAAAGTTGTGTATTATTTAAGTTTTGTCTTTATGTGAGTACTGTTATACATTTTATGTTTAGTCGCAACTAAGTGAAATACAAACAGGACTATCTTGAGAACAGGATTGTATAATCCTAATGATTAGAATTTCCTGTATAAAAATAAAGTTTTATCATCATCATCAGTGCTACTGCATTTGTGTCATCTGTAAACAGTTGCATGTTGTCTGTCTTACATGATGATGGGTGCCCATAGTTGCTTGTGTGGTCATATATGTTTGCTGCTTGGGGGGGGGAAGTTAAGGTTGGAAACCCTAACACTACATTTCCCCATCTTTGTGGTATTTAATCAGACCCTAACATGTGCATTAATGATATTTTTTGCAAACAATTTCCTTTCTTTTTGAGACAGTGGAATTGTATCTTCATTTTCACAGGTCCCAAAGGGACCTGCATGAACTGATGTAGATACACAGGGCCCTCTGATCCAAGGGAAGACACAGTACCCCTCCAGAAGTACATGGCAATGGATGTCAAGAATTCATGGGACTGTCTGGTGGGCTGTGGATGTGCAAGGCCCTCGGGGCTCTGCATGTCCATGTGGCTGCAGATACAGGCACACAGAGCAAAGAGTCCATTTCTCAGTGAAAGCACAAGGCCCTCTGCACTGACACCCATGGGCAAAGAGGTGCAGTGCCCTATGCCAAGAGAAGAGTTCTCCTCGCTATATGGTACTTGGATCCATGCGGGCAACCCAGCAACCTTTCCTTCCCATGTTGGGGGTGTTGCCACATGACAGTGACCTTCCCCCCAACCTTGGCCCATCTTGCAGGCTCACTGAGTTCGCCCCTGGACTCAGCTCACCAGAACAGGATCACAAGCACTATCCACTGTGGTAAAGGCTGGCACAACATGCATCGTTTCCTAATAATTAATATTTATTTTTAAATTCTGACCCCAGATTTTCCAGATAGTCATTTTATGACTCCCCCTCATAAACATGACATGTGATTGGACATTTATGGAAGACTGCGCAAATCATCACTTTGTGCCACTAGTGTGAAAACACATCTTTAAAAAATGACACCTGTCACATTTATAAAGTGGTGTGAAAAATGGTTAATTTGAAAGTTTGGAGTCAAAATATTGAACATTAGCACAGTTGTGAGTGAATGTTGAAATATTTCAGTGTTCACTCATAACTTGTCCATTTTATCATATTTTTATACCAAGTTTTCAACACAGCCTTCTTATGACCCCACCTCATGAACCTGGTAGGTGAAAGAACAAGGGATCATGGGGGGGTGGACAAGAAAAAGGAGGGGGTAGGGTTATAAGAGCTTAACAGGAGGAAATGGAAGGATTAAACCAATACAGCCGGCCACAAACTGAAAAAATATTTTCTTAATCTTTTCTTAGCCATATCTGTACTCATTATGAGTGTTGTTTAACCACCTATTATTCAGTACACTATACTGTATGAATATATAAAATTATTGGAAGGAGTTTTATATTTCATGGTTATATCACTAGCTTTTCACATTTCAGTGTGTGTTTGCAGAGGGAATACAGGAGCACCTTGTACTTATATGCAGTCATTTTTCAATTTGCACAATTTTTACAAGTTAGAAGTGTGTGTTATTATGTATAAAATGGACTGGGGTATTTATTGGTGGCATTTTGCAGGCTGACTCCATCCCCTGAAGAAGATTCATTGTCCAAGTCACTACGTAAGGGTGTTAACCCAGTTTTGTGTCATGCTATAGTATTAATTTATATTAAATTCACTTTGTTCACATCTAGCCTGGCATGTGCCCAGTTCCTTTCTACAGTCTGCACATTGTTTCTGGCTGGGGCACCTTTACGCACAGTGGTTTGCACTTCTCCTCTGAACTTTGAGATACTCCTCTGACACTGGTCTGGCAAAGCATAAATGACATTGTGCATGCGATGCTCCACTGGCCCAGTGCTTACACACATACCAACTCCAACCCCCTGCTCTGACCAGCAATACATGTACATGGATTTAGGCAGGGACAGGCCCTGGAAGGGACACAGACATGATGAGAACAGGCTGTTCATGCATGTGCAAATGTTGCTTGGGCACATGGGATGTGCATAGCCCAGACCTCAACACTACGTATCATGGAACATAGGGCCATGTATTATTAATGCATAAGGCCATTAACCAGTATTTTTTAATTTCCTCAAATATTTAAAAAATAGCATTTATATCTATTTTTGTAATTAATGACTTAAGTCATTAAAGATGGCTGCTACTCCAAATATTTAAAAGTTTCTTGGGCTGAGGGTACCGTTTGGCTGTAAATACTAGATGTATACTGTGGATGTGTTGAGATGTTGATAGCACATGTTTCTGATGGTAAACAACACCACACCAAGCCAGGATGTCTAATTGTTTCATGGCAGGTATTGTAAGGGAGCAAGAACTTTTTTTCATATTGCTCTTTACTCCTTGGGTGCGCTCATTCAGCTCCTGTCCACACCTCCCCACAGCCAGCACAAACTGCCCCAGACTTATCTTAGGTGAGACTGCCCTACCCACCCACCCCCTGTGGTGGGGCTGGAGTGGGAGGGCCATCCCCGACTACATAATCCATATGACTCCTGGCATCCAAGTAGTGTTGCATATCCAGGGAAGTGTGCAGGGCTTCATCCTGCCCTTGGATCCCTTATCTATTTTCTCCATGACCTCAGCCACAGCATCATGCCAGGACCTGCATGTGGAGGTTTGCATGGTCTGCATATCTGTGACCCCACCCATGTAGCCTCTTATAGCCTGCACTACCACTGGGCTTCCACCTGGTGGCAGTCAAAGGCTGAGATGACTTGCCACCCTTCTCCAGGAGAAGAGAGGACTCTCTAGCATGCTCTATCCTCTCCCTTTCTGCCAACTCCTGGCAACCCATGCTCATTCCTGAACATGGGTCATTGGCATGACAGGATGTAAGGTGCTCAATGCCTTCACCCTCCACATCACTGGGCCAGCTCCGGAGCAAGAACTTTAAATAACTTCAACATCATGTGTCTCAGTTCAGGAATGAAAGGAAATGAAAAGAAAAATTGGTATCTTGATGCTTTTGTCAGAAATTCATTATTACTTAAAAAATGACATGACTATCAAATGTTGTTATTTTAAGAAAAGAGCTTCTAATGTTTTTATCAGCAGTGTTCTTTCACTGTATGGCTTTCCGGATACAATTTTCATCTACACTAGGTTTAGATCAGATTACATTTCTGACATGCCCATTTCAAGGTCCACCAACTTTAAGCATTGCAAAGGCCTCAGAAAGGCTCATGTAAAGCTGAGTTAAAATAGAAATACAAAACACAGAGGCTGGCTCAACAGACTACTGGTAAGATAGTGCACTTACCACTCAGGTACCTGGCTTCACTAACACTAACTTCACAGTTCAGTGCGCATTTCCAGGTCGAAACTTAGAAATAATTAAATAAGTAAGGAATAAGGCATGACAGAGGGGAGATTATGCTCCTGATGGAATTGCCTTTTCCACTTATAAAATGTTTAGTAATGTTAGCTTGTTGGCGTTGTAGTAATGTTGTTATTTGGTGCTGTATCTTTAAATGGCTGGCTTTAGTGCATTAGCATAAATTAGATATGTGGTAGCTATTAAGTTGCAGGTGGTAAACCACACTACTTGGGTGCAGTTGCACTGCAAGGAGTGAGTTCTTTTTGCATGGTTATCTTCTATTCTGTTGCTTTAAACAGGTATCCCTGACTTTTAACGTCCTGCACTTCCCATGTGATCTGTGAGCAGTGTTGGAATTAAACTTTAGAGCTGGTGGGCCCATAATGGTCACAGCTTTAAAATGCCCCTCCCCTCACAATGTCGCAAGATAGGCCTAGATCCATTTATGTGGGTTCATATTGTAGATGCTGTAATGTACTTTAGAATTCAGACACTGTCCCTTTAATAGTGTGCTAATTGTGTTCCCAGGTTGCTCCTGTAAAAAAGCTTTCAGCTTAGTGTGCTATACCTGGTTAAACAACTAAATAAAAAAAAAATAGGTAACTACAAAATAACTATTATTTCTATAAAGGCTAGTGTGGACCTGTTATATTTCAAGATGAGGGAGACAGATATATAGCCCAAGAAGGCATAACATATCCCACTGTGGCTTTCCATGACAGGGAAAGGTAATGTAGTGACCGAGGGGGTCAGAGGTTAAGCCAAATGCATGGACCAGATGTCACTGGGGTTAACATCAAACCTGACATAGAACCACAGTGACACCTACAGGGAAAGGTAAATTGTTGCAGCCTAATATCTGTATGTCTTGGAATCATTAACCCCACCTCAGAGAAAAAAACTAAGGTGGGTGTGCCCTAAAATGACCCTCAAGTATATTATCAGACACACTTCTAATGCAGAGCAGTTGAAAACCAGCTTAGTTGAAAGGCAGGTAGTCTGTCCAGCTGGCATATACTTGAAGACCAGAAGTATATGTGAAGGCCTGGAAAATCTCTAAAACTAGGCCTTAGAGTGTGGAAAGTTTGACTTGTCCCATACTGAACAGGAAATTCTAATTTTTAAGTCAGAATTTTTGAAACCAAGACTTTTCACCAAAGAAGCACCTGGAAGATCTTTTTTTTTTAAAAAAAAGGACATTTTCAGAGAATTGACTTGGAATACACACTTGCTACACAACTGTAGCTTGAGGAAGCATCTCTACAAGGACATTTGAAATCTTGTCTGAACTCTAACATCAAAACAAGGTATAGTTTAGAATACAGTATCTAGTGTTTTCTGTAAACCATCCAGTTTTACTTTTGTTATTGTCTGCATTTCAAAGTTCTTTTAAACTGTAGACTTTTTTGTATTGCTTTTATTTTAAGTAAACTTTTATGATTTCCTTATCGACTCTGCCTGGGGTCTGTTTGTGTGATTTAACATTTTAAACAGAAAGGTTTTGAAAAGACTGTGTTCTCAAAAGATAGAATTGCTTGGCTGTCATATAAAAACTACTTAGGCAAGACGTAGACAGTGGCCATGGCGGGATTCAAATACTGAAAGTAGTGCAGAGTCAAGGGAACTCTAAACTACAGAATCCACCCTCCCACTGGGAAAAGGAAGGCTAGTAAGTCTTCCTGAAACCATTACTCCTGCTCACGAGTTCCTAAATAGGAGTTCCTCTCTGCAAACAGGAGGTCCTGCTGGGCTCTCCAAGGTTTGGGGGTCAGGGGCAGTGACACTCATTATAAGTCAATGACAGTGATGCATGAGCTACCGGAGCTTACTTCGGAGCTGGGGAGGGATAAGCCCTGGCAAGCCCCCCTGAAATTCCAACACTGTCTATGAGGCTGAGCTGGAAGTCTGAGCTGTACTTGTACTTTCCATGTGATCTGAGTCAGACCTGGAAGTCTAGGCTGTTGATTAGATGCTATGTGACCTATTTCAGATGCAGTGCAGTTGATAATATGTTTCAGGCAGGGAGGTTAAGCTATCCTGCGTTTGCCAGATTGGTAAGTGGATATTCTATTAGCTTTTAGAGTAATGTTTGTAGAGGTCTTGTTGATTGTTTAATGATGCATGTGTGCTTGTTTTTGTTGTTGTGTAGAATCATAAAATATGTTTTCTGTTTTTATTAAGTGATTGAAAAGTGTTTTCTTGTATGAGCACTACTAAGGCTTTTTGGGTTTAGATTTTTGGGTAGGAATTCTGTTTTTTTTTTCAAAGTGGTTGGGTGGATTTCCTTTGCAGTTTGTGATTCTTTAGCAATAGAAACATAGAAACAGAGAATTTGATGGCAGATAAGGACCGCTTGGCCCACCTAGTCTGCCCATTTCACTACCTAATGGATAAGCTGCAGATCCTAGTTAGCCAACAGCCTACTTCCTCCTACCCCCCACTAGAATTGCCTTATGTCTGTCCCATGCATTCTTGAATTTCCCCACTGTTTTTGACTCTACGACCTCCTCAGGAAGGCTGTTCCATGCATCTACAACCTCTCTGTGAAGAAATACCTCACATTACCTCTGGGAGTACCCCCTATCTTCAAATTGTGCCCCTTGTTCTTGCACATCTCTTTTCTGAAAGATGCTACTCTCTTGGACTTTGATGATTCCCTTGAGGTATCTCGAAAGTTTTATCATGCCCCCCTTTCCTCAAGGCTATACATCTTAAGCTCCTTTAATCTTTCTTCATATGTCTTCTGGTGCAGACCTTGCACCATTTGGTTGCCCTCCTCTGGACAGCCTCCACCCTGTCTATGTTGTTGTGGAGATGGGGTTTCCAGAACTGTACACAGTACTCCAGATGTGGTCTTACCAACTGTCTGTACAGAGGGCCAGCAACTTCCTGTTTTCTACTGGTGATGCCTCTCCCTATGCATCCCAGTATACCCCCAGCATCTCCTTATTGACTTCTCACATTGCTGGCCCACCTTTAGGTCATCTGATATGACTACCACCAGGTCTCTTTCCATTTTTTGTTGTTGTCAGTATCTCACCCCCCATTGTGTACTCTTCCTTTGGTTTTTTGTTTCCCAGGTACATTACTTTGCACTTCTTTGTGTTGAATCTAAGCTACCATACATTTGACCATTCCTCTAACCCTGTAAAATCCCTTTTCATCCTTTCCACCCCACCTTGCGTATCGACCCAGTTGTAGATCTTTGTGTCATCTGCAAAGAGACATACTTTTCCTTCCAGTCCCTCAGCAATGTCACTTATAAAGACATTAAGAAGGACAAGCACTAGTACTGAACCATGTGGTACCCCACTAGTAACCCCCCTTTCTTCACTGTGGACTCCATTTACTATTACCCTCTGTGTCCTGTTGTCCAGCCAGTGTTTTACCCAGGCTACCACCCTGGGACCCACTCACAGGCTGGCTAATTTATTTATTAATCTTTAATGCAGAACTGTGTCAAATGCCTTGCTAAGGTCTAGGTAGGCCATGTTCACAGACCCTCCCTGGTCTACTACTTTAGTCACCCAGTCAAAGAAATCAATTAGATTTGTCTGACATGACCTTCCTGTTGTGAATCCATGCTGCCTTGGGTCTTGTGCCCCACTTGCCTTTATGTACTCAACAATTCTTTCCTTCAGAAGTGATTCCATCATTTTCTCTACCACTGAGGTCAAACTAACAGGTCTGTAGTTTCCTGCCTCTGTCTTGCTCCTACTTTTGTGAAGGGGAATCACATCCACCCTTCTCCAGTCCTCAGGTACCACACCATCCTCCCATGATTTATTAAAAAGGGTAGTCGGTGGTGTTACTAGTTCTTCCGTTAGTTCTCTTAGAATTCTGAGGTGAATCCCATCAGGCCTCATTGCTCTATCCACCTTCTATTTTAAGAGTTCTTTCAGAACCCTTTCTTCTGTGAAAGGACTAATATCAAATATTGATTGGATTAGTTATCTCCCCCTGCTTTTCTATTGTGAATACTGAGCAGAAGTTTTCATTCAGTATCCCTGCTTTTTTACTGTCACTCTCTGCCCAACCACCTTCCTCTTTATTCAGCCTCAGTATCCCTGCCTTAGTCCTTCTTTGCTCCCTAATGTACCTATAAAAGGTTTTCTCCCCCTTCTTAACCGAGTTGGCTATCTTTTCCTTGGTGTGGGCCTTTGCTATTCTGACTGCTTTTCCTGCTTCCTTCTGCTTTAACTGGTACTGTTCTCTGTCCTGCCCCTTCTGTGTTTCCTTATACTTCCTGAATGCTATCTTTTTCTCCCTAACCTTCCCCGCCACTTCTTTTGAGAACATAGTGTTTTTTCTTTTGTTTTGATTTGCTTATTTGCTTCACACAAAGGCTTGCTGAATCTGTGAGGGCGGTTTTGATGTTTCTCCATTGTTGCTCCACCCCACCTTCTTACCTGTTTGCTAGTGCTTTTCTGAAGCACTCTTCCGTTTTGACAAAATCAGCCCTCCTGAAGTCCAGTACCTTCACTTTTGTATGGCTTGACTCTTCAGCTAAGCTTATTGTGAACCACACTGTTTGGTTGTTGCTTGTTCTTAGATGTCTACCCACTTCATAGATACACAGATACATAGACAGTGTTGGCAGATAAGGGCCTATGGCCCACCCAGTCTGCCCATTTGAGCTTGTAAGTTCAGTTTATGTTTTCCTAGAAGTTTGTTGCCCCTTACCCCTGATGTCCAGAATTCATTTATGTCTATCCCTTGCATTCTTAAATCCCGTGATTGTTTCAGCCCCCACCACTTCCTCTGGCAGGGTGTTCCACTTGTCACCACCATTCTGTGAAGAAATTCTTCCTCATGTTTCCTCTGAATCGTCCTCCCTCCAACTTCATCCCATGCCCTCTAGTCCTGGAACATCTTTTTCACTTAAAAATAGTGTATTTCTGCACCCTGTTCCTCCCTGTAAGATACTTGTATGTCTCTATCATATCCCCTCTCTCCCTCCCTCCTCTCCTCAGTTCCTTCAACCTGTTCTCATAGGACTTGAGATGCAATCCATGCACTATCTTTGTTGCCCTTCTCTGAGCCTTCTCTACCCTGTCTATGTCCTTATGTAGTTAAGGTCTCCAGAACTGTACAGTGTACTCCAGGTGGGGCCTCACTAGTGTCTTGTATAGTGGAATTATGACCTCCCTTTTCCTGCTGGTGATGCCCCTGCCTATGCATCCCAGCATCCTATTTGCTTTACCTTCTGCCTTGTCACACTCTTCCCTACCTTGAGGTCATCAGAGATGATAACCCTAAGATCCTTTCCGCTTGGTGCATGCCATATATCCTCACCCCAACTGATATATTGTGCCAGGGTTTTTGTGCACCATATGCATTATCTTGCACTTCTTTGCATTGAATTTCAACTGCCAAACCCCTGACCATTCTTAAAGTTTCTGCAGGTCCCTTCTCATTCTGTCTACACCATCTGGTGTGTCTACTCTGTAACAGAACTTTGTGTCATCAGCGAACAGTGAAATTCTGCCTTCTAGGTCCTGTGCAATGTCACTGATGAAGATGTTGAATAGGACCAGTCCCTGCACTGATCCCTGTGGTACCCCACTGGTCACTCTTCCCTCTGTGGAGTGACAACCATTTACCACCACCCTCTGTGTCCTGCCACCCAGCCAGTTACCTACCCACCACACTACTGTCCTGCCCACCCATATTCCCCAGTTTGTGTAATAGTCTTCTATGTGGCACAGTGTCAAAGGCCTTGCTGAAGTCCAGATAGGCCATGTCCACTGCCCTCCCTGATCCACCTCCTAGTCACCCAGTCAAAAATTCAATGAGGTTGGTCTGACATGACCTCCCCTGGTGAAACCATGCTGCCTTGGGTCCTGTAGTCCATTGACAACCAGATGTTCCACCAATCTCTCCTTCAGTAGTGCTTCCATGATCTTCCCCACTACCGAGGTAGAGGCTGACTGGTCTGTAGTTCCCTGCTTCCTCTTTGTTCCCACTTTTGTATAAGGGACTACATCTGCTATCCTCCAGTCTTTGGGTACCTCCCTGTTTCCAGTGATCGGCTAAACAGGATAGCCAGAGGTTCAGCTACTACCTCTTGGTTCTTTAAGGACCTGGGGTGCACCCATCTGGCCCCATTGCTTTATCAACTCTTATTACTTCCAGTTCCTTCAGGACCCTTTCTACGTGTAAAGGGACTTGTGTCCATTTCTGCACCATTTCACCCCTTTACTCCCTTCGGACCCATTCCCTCCTCTTCCTCCAGTAAGACTGGAGCAGAAATACCTGTTCAATATGTCATCTTTACTGTTGTCATCCTCTGCACGCTCCCATCCTCCCCCTTCAGTCTCACTATCCTCTCTTTGCTTTCTTTTTTCACTTATGTACCTGTAAAGGTTTGTCCCCTCTACCCACTGATTTTGCAATGTGTTCTTCAGTGTGAGCTTTGGCTTCACTTACAGACCTCCTGCCTCCTTTTGCTTCTCTGGTATTTCCCCTATCCCCTTCTGTCTATGTCTTTTTGTATTGCCTGAATGCAATCTTTTTGGCTTTCACTTTCTTTGCTACCTCTTTGGAAAACCATAATGGTCTCCTCTTCCTTTTCCTTTTGCTAACCTGCTTAATGGATAATTCTGTTGCTCTTGTAATCCCCATTTTAAATACTGCCCACTGTTCCTCAACCCCTGATTCCTGCCCCATTCCCCTTAATGCCTCTTTCAAGTATCTCCACATTTTCCCAAAGTCTGACCCCCAAATATCCAGGATACATGTTTTTGTGTGGTTTGGGTCTGCTCTTTCTGTGATTTCAAACCATTCCGTCCCCATTTGAAAGTACTAGGTCTAAGATTGCTCCCTCCTGAGTGAGTTCCAAAACTAGCTGTCTGAGGCATGTCCCCTGTAGGGCTGGGTTGTTCAATTTGCATGGTGAGCATTTTGACTCGGAGGATATGTAATTAGCATATTGATCTTTTTGACCCAAACAGGTTGTGCCCTTAATCAATGCACCCATAGTTAGTCTTCTGAGCAGGGGTATGTTCTAAGTTAATGCAGTACCATGTGTCGGAGTGACCCAATTTTATAAATCCAAATATATCACAGGGATTTCCATTGAAATGAGTAAGAATGGTCTGTGAAATATCCAGTTACAATATATCAACAGTAGATATTCTATATCTTTGGCTGCCACTGTATTACTTTGTGGTTCATGATCTGGAATTCCCCTGTAAGATACTGTAACATAACAAGTTACCGATTGCAAATGTTGTTTCCATTTACTCAAAAGAATAGCTGTATCTTTAAATTCATGTAATAGAGTGAAATAGGTTTGTAAAATTCACATCTCATTAAATCATTCTTACCCTTCAGTATGACAAATGTGATAGCAAGAGTTTGTTTCCTTCAGAATCTCTTATATTCAGTAGTAATTGTACATGTTATACAGCAGGTCTTAATGGTGTTAATATGCTCACAATAAATCTATTATTACAGACCTCAGTTCAAGTCAAGTTATCTTTACTGTTGGCCATTTGTTGAAAATCAACCTTTACAATCTTTAAAACCTACTGGTACGAAAATGTACATTCATACATAGATACATACATAGACAGTGTCGGCAGATAAGGGCCTATGGCCCACCTAGTCTGCCCATTTGAGCTTGTAAGTTCAGTTTGTTTTCCTAGAAGTCTATTTCCCCTTACCCCTGACCTCTAGAATTCCTTTATGTCTATCCTATGCATTCTTAAATCCCGTGATTGTTTCAGCCCCCACCACTTCTTCTGGCAGGGTGTTCCACTTGTCCACCACCCGTTCAGTGAAGAAATTCTTTCTCATGTTTCCTCTGAATCGTCCTCCTCCAACTTCATCCCATGCCTCCAGTCCTGGAAACAACTTTTTGCTTAAAAATAGTGTTTTCCTGCACCCTGTTCCTCCCTGTGAGATACTTGTATGTCTCTATCATATCCCTCTCTCCCTCCTCTCCTCCAGGGAGTACATGTTCAGTTCCTTCAACCTGTCTTCATAGGATTTGTGATGCAACCCAACCATCTTTGTTGCCCTCCTCTGAACCTTCTCTACCCTGTCTATGTCCTTACGTGGGTATGGTCTCCAGAACTGTACACTGTACTCAGGTGGGGCCTCACTAGTGTCTTGTATGGTGGATTATGACCTCCTTTTCCTGCTGGTGATGCCCCTGCCTATACATCCCAGCATCCTATTTGCTTTACCTGATGCCTTGTCACACTGTTTCCCTACCTTGGGGTCATCAGAGATGACAACCCTAAGATCCCTTTCCTGCTTGTGCATGCTATATCCTCACCCCCAACTGATATATTGTGCCAGGGTTTTTGTGCCCCATGCATTATCTTGCACTTCTTTGCATTAAATTTCAACTGCCAAACCTTGACCATTCTTCAAGTTTCTGCAGGTCCCTTCTCATTCTGTCTACACCCTCTGGTGTGTCTACTCCTGTTACAGAGCTTTGTGTCATCAGCGAACAGTGAAATTCTGCCTTCTATATTGTTGTGCAATGTCACTGATGAAGATGTTGAATAGGACCCGGTCCAGCACTGATCCCTGTGGTACCCCACTGGTCACTCTTCCCTCTGTGGAGTGACAGCCATTTACCACCACCCTCTGTGTCCTGCCACCCAGCCAGTTACCCACCCACCACACTACTGTCCTGCCCACACCCATATTCCCCAGTTTGTAATAGTCTTCTATGTGGCACAGTGTCAAAGGCCTTGCTGAAGTCCAGATAGGCCATGTCCACTGCCCTCCCCTGATCCACCTCCCTAGTCACCCAGTCAAAAAATTCAATGAGGTTGGTCTGACATGACCTCCCCCTGGTGAAACCATGCTGCCTTGGGTCCTGTAGTCCATTGACAACCAGATGTTCCACCAATCTCTCCTTCAGTAGTGCATCCATAAAATTTAGATTACATCATAAACTGCATAGCAAAATTTAAATTTTACCACTTTTATAAGCCGAACAACACTCATGATAAGAAGATACATTTCTGATGTTGTAATTTCAATTGTAGAAATAGAGCAACTGTTAGGTACAAGAATGTGAGAATATGGTATTGGGAGCAAGTGATAACATGGCATGTTATGTTACCACTTTAGAAAATAATTAACCAGTAATAAGTATGAAGTCTGCTATCACCAGCTTACCAAAAAGTATTTTCAAGTAACAGGGGTTAATAAAAGACATCCAAAAACAATTGTGACTGCAGTTTTTGATATTTAATTCTTAAAAGCGTTCCTTTGTTTGATATATCTAATAAATAATTTGAACATCTATGGGTTATAAATGGATCTCTGCCACTGAACAAAGCAAAGAGTTGTCTTGTTGGCACAGACTTTGATTATCTTTGGCTAATAATGCACTAGTTGTAGAGCTGTCATGTTATCTCATTGAATGCAGTCAGGAATATTTACAATTACTAGCCACGAAACTGGTTAGGGAGTGTGCTTGTCAATTTAAAACTGGGCTGGGCAATACAGTATATACACCCGATAGTCACAAAGATTATTGTTTCTTTTGTAAATTACATAGGGGGTTTAAACCATGCCACATGTATTGTCTGTTGATAGAACATGCTAGTGCATGTTTTATTACTTTTCTCACATCATTAGCAAGCAGTGCTTTGTCATCACATGGGGTAGTGACTTCCTCGTTGGGTGTGAATGTTTTCTCATTATTTGCAGTCTGGCTTGTGTTGGTAATCCTGTGCAATGCCTTTCATATGTCTTTCTCTGAATATCCTCTTTCTTGAAATTTGTCCCTATTTCATTTAGTTGGCCCATGCAGTTTTCCTCATTAATGCATAGTCTAATGACTCTGAAATTGGCAGCTGAAAGGCAGGCTTGATGAAAGAATTGATGGGTAGTAAATGGAGAAATATACCATGTTGTTCTTACAGTATCTTTTTTTTCTTAAAATAGTGGTGCTGATAGCAGCTATTTGCAGGATGAACTTCACATCCAAATATTCAAATGATTTCTGACCAGGGGCCAATTCTCAAAAGCAAAACTGCGACGCAAGGTGCCTGCGACAAATGAGGATGATGCAAGTTGCACCTTGCATCATAATTTGCAGGGATCCCAATTCTCAAATGCCAGTTGCAGGAACATCAGGATGCCATGTGGCAAAGCCCCCTTGCATCACCCTTGTGGCAAAAATACCCATGCACCAGGTCGCAAGGAGTCTTGCACCATGGAAAGGCTGTACCATCCCCTTTTTGTATTATGTAAGCCCCACCATGGGTGCAGCAAGGGGCTCAACTTAGACCAACCATGAAGTGGTCTAAGCAGCGTATGTCAATGTGGCAAATTTGGGGGGCTTTGAAAGTGGGATCTGGGGACACAAGTGGCACAGGGGTGATGAGGAGATGGTGGACATGCAAGGGGGTGATGTGGCACCTGGGGGTGCCATTTATAAACTATTATGCTAGTGGGATGGTACCACAAGTGGAGTTCCAGGAACAAACAGTGCCATGGCCCCAGGTGGGCACAGCCCTGGCAGCAGCCCCAGCCATGGCACTGTTTGTCCCTGGACCCACCTGTGGTAAAATCCCATTAGCTTAATAGTTACATAAACAGCACCCCTGCTGGGTGCCACATCACCCCCTCACATTCCCACCATCTCCCCAACTCCCCCTATGGCACCTTCCATGCCCTTCTTCCCCAGCCCCCTCCTGGAAAACATGTTTCACCACCCAAACCATCCTGGCCCCTCTAGTATTGTGCTGGGTTGTGGGGTTGGATCACTGTGACAATTCCCACAGGTGCACCAATTGCTTGGCGCTAGCCTGCAAGTGCACAACTCCCAAGTTTTTGGTACAGGGACCCCTGTTTTTACAGAACTGGGCATAGGGTCCCTGATGCACCCAGAGTTCGATGCAGCCCTAGATCACAAGAAATTGCAGCGATCTACAGGCTGTTTGAAAATTGAGCCCCATATTTCAGTATTTCTGAGCAATAGCACTGCTCTCCATCAAAACAAGATACAGTATTGTCAAAGCATTTGTCTTGAAACCACATGAAACATAGACATTAGCTGGCTCCAGACTAACGACAATGGCTGTATCATTTAATATGACTATTAGTAAACCTTAATGTGTTTCAAATGAGTTTTGATCAGTAGTTAATTATGTACATATTGATATCAAATCACATAAAGGTTTTGGCACTATTTGACCAGATAAATACATTAAAGCTCACCTGTGAAGAACACTGCATATTAAGGAGATCATGATAGTATGAAAATCTGTTGTGGTCCCAACTAAATTAGTTTGCTACTCTGCAACCTTCAGATCAGGGATGCCTTGATGTTAAGTATGGACTTTCTGGTCTCAATGGTGCCTATCATAACATTTCTTAGGCTAAATATCCTGTAAGCTAAAGAAACCAGTGGGGCTGGCAAAAATCATTTTACATTACTGGAATAATACTGCTGATATCTTGTTGTCTCACTTTTTGAATGGTGGATTGATATTAAATAAAACATTGCCCACTGCAGACATAGAGGGCAGGATTTTCAATGGCCCTCTGGATGCATTTTTGCCCATGAATCACCGTTAGAGAATACTCGCACCACTTGCATCACAACAGTTAGACCCCATGAAATGTGGTCTGACATCTTGCCATGAGTGGCACATGTTGTACTCAGAAAATGATGCATGCATTGAAATATGGACACATGCATCTTATTTTGCTATAAAAATGCCATTAATATGCTAAAATGTTTGAAAATAGGAATCACACATTTGGGCACATTTATCTTGATGCAAGTGCAGCTCAAAATTGAAAATTTTGCCTGCGTCAATATCTTTGATATTCCACCGAGTGTCTGGTGATTACCGGATTTCAATGATTGTGTAGCTGCTTTACCTCATTACAATACTTGCACTGGAGATACCATAGAAACATGAGTTATGACTTTCTTAAGAGAACTAAAAAAAGATATAAAACATTTTCACAATGTTCTAAGGCACATCCTCTATGGTTCTGTAAATATCTATGCAGTGTTAGAACATGGACATTTCCTACAAATCAAGGAAACAAAGATGTTGTTGACTAGTTGGTAATAAAAGGGCCTCTGCTACCTGCACCATAGGGGCTTTTGTATGATTAGCAAGAGAAAGATTTTTAAACCAACATTTCATCACAGACAGATCTGCCTCAGAGACAGCTCTTTACTGTTATAATATTCTTTCTCACACTTAAGTTTCTTCTCCTACTGTATATATAATATTTACTATTCCAACTCCAATGCCCCAAGGAACACAGCTGTAATGAAATTCTGACAAAAGAAAACTGAAGAGACCATGCCTGGATTCAAACTTCAGGTCTCTTGTTTATCAGGCTGTAGATCTTTCCATTATGACACCAAACTGGCACAGCAGTGAACATCAGCTCTTTAGCTGTAGAGGTTAAAGCTGTGCCTGGGGAAGCAGCCCTATCCATATGGTTGCCTCAGGGGCACACTTGCCTTGGAGGCAGGGCTACCTTAGAGGCAACATTGGTTTAAAAAAATCTGTCTCTTGCATATGATTCCACATTTTAGTAGGGTGGAAGGAAGGAAGGAAGGAAGGAAAGGGAATTAGGTTTTACATAGTGCCTGTCATACACGCTGTATCTCATAGTGCCTTGCTGTCCATAAGCAGTTGATAGCAGTCATTAGGCATGCACAGAAGGGTGAAGGAATGGTTAGAGGTTTAGGTACAGAGAAAAAGAGAGAGAGAATTAAGCACAGGGACTTGCTCATGGTCACACAATACAGTAACTTCCAGTTGTGGTATTCAAACAACGGCCTGCTGGGAATCTAGGGGCATATTTTCTAAAGAGTGAAAACTGCAAATAGGCGGTACAAATAAAAAAAAGCTGGACACAGAAGGATGCCTTTGTGCAACCATGATTTTTACTGCATGCACGCAATTTTCAAAAAAGGTTGCCTTTGTGCAACCCTTTCCATGTTTTACGGCAGTTTGCACAAATGATTTTGCACAGATGCTACTCTTGGTATTACCAGATATAGCATCAGTGTAAATAATGGAGAGTGCTGCTCATGTGCAGAACAAAAGGCTAAAAATAGTTTTTTTGATGGTGTGGAGATTATTCTTCACACCGGTGAGTTGCACAAGGGGCTGGACTTTGAAAATTGGGCCAGGGCTCACAGCTCCACCTTAACTGCTGATCTATACTGCCTCACTATTATATTCTCAATCACCCTCCACTGATATGTGATCACTATGGTCCTTCGTATTGTGGTTTAGCTGTAACTGGGCCCGGAGTTTTTCCCATTGATGTTTATAACTGTAAAACAAATTCCCCATACTGGCAGTGGATTTCTGAATACCATTAAAGCTTCACTCATTTTTAATCCATTCCACGTTTGGGCTGGATGGAGAAGACTGTTTAGCTTATACTTGTATTTCCAGAGTGCTGACAGCTGGTGCCATTTGCCTGCAGCACCAATCTTTGTACAAGTCTATCAGGTAGGTGGCACCTTGTGATTTCTGCTAATAATAAGTATTAAACTCTAAATTAGTCCATGGTATGAAGTGTGATGCCATACACAACTGTGAAATTGTACAAAACTGTAGAACTGTATCTTTTTCAAATAAGGATTTTATACTTCAAAAAGCTAAATTATTGCACTATTACTAAAAAGTGGTACTTTAGGCTTTGACTCATTAGTGCAATGTAAAATGTTTAATTACTAATAACTTATTTTCCTATTAAATCCAGATAATAGCATGGGATCATTTCTATGTGATGCATCCAAAATCATAGAACAACAGATGTGGATCAGAGACTTCTGGTAACATCCTGGGGATGACAGCAGTAAAATAGAGAAGTTCTGACCCTCACCTCACTGGCACAATCTTCAGTAATCCAATGTTTTAAATAGTGGAAACCACAATACAAGACTGCACAGCCTTACCACAAATGATGTTGAGGCAAATACAAATAAAAGCTACAATGCCAGCCTCAAAATTGAGATTACTGGTCGAGGGGATGAGATGGAGTGCTTCTCTGACTTGGGCCTGCTCACCATGAGTGCAGTCACTGGCCTTGTGACTTCTTCAATGGACCTTGACTACGATAAGAAGGTGAGCTGGGATCCCCTTCAGACCTGGCAGTACAAAAGGTACTAACTACTATAAATAAAACAGAATCTCCATTTTTAGATCTAAAGATGGATTTGTGCTCCATCGACAGTGAAATAATGACTACTGAGGTGAGGGCGGGGCAGCTAACTGACATAGTGAGAACACACGACAGAGTAATAATGTATTCACTTAAAAGAAAGAGAGCTATAATGGAGAGTGAAGGATGAGGAGAATATCAGAAGGAATAACTTTCAAATCCATGGCACGAGGGATGGTATCTATGATCTGTGCAGCACATACTCACTTCCACACTCCAGTTGCCAGAACATATCCCCCTCACCATTGAGAGACTGCACAAAACAGTGACACCAAAAGCAACAGAGGCAGTAGCAATGTAAAATAATTGTAACACTGCCCTATTTGCAAACAAAGAAGCAATTCTTAACAGCAGCAGGAAGAAAAAACAGGGACTCGGTATTACAAACAACCCATATATTTCGAGCAAGATTTTTCTAGTGTGCTGTAAGCTGAAAGACAGACTGAAAAGGGAATTATTAAACAACTAAAAGAAAAATGTAACATCAAGGCTCAGCTACTGTACCCTACATGTCTGAAGCAACACATTGATAGTAGGCCATAAATTTATGAAATGTTAACAGACACAGCATTGCAACTGTGGAAATGGCTGACCGAGTGCCCTGATGTAGATAGGGAACAGCTCAAAAACTAACTGACCACAATTGGAGGTTGGGATGGGGTGAGTAGGGGGGTGCACTAACACAGAGTTCCACCAGTGTGGGGGCTGCTGGGCTGGACTGTTCACTCCATCCCTCAACAGGTATGTCTAGGCAATGGAACACTTAATATCGAAATATAGGATATTCTTGTCTCAGAACAGGACAATCAGGAGCTTAAAGGGCACACAGGCAGAAAGTAAGGAGAGAGAGAAAAAAAACAGAAGAAAGAGTAAGGATTGCAAGCAGTTAAGGGGCCAGAAATAAGACATGATTGGAGTGGTGCAGTGCAGTGGCTGTGGAGCAGCAGTCTTCCGGGAGATGTTCTGGAGGATGCGGTGTTGTCCCATCTGCAGGCACCTCTCTGGGCTGAGGGAGGAGGTTGCTCATCTCCAGGCTGAGTTGGCCAGGATTTGTGGGACCTCCTCTTCCATCCAGGACCACCAGTGTCACTGCCGTTGCCTCAGAGGTTGCCAAGAAAGAGGGCGGTTGGACCACAGTGGGCTCAGGGAGGGTGAGGGTGGTGGAATAGGCGCATCCCTCCAGTTGTACCTCTCCACAATTCCTATGCCATTCTGGCAAAGTGTGGTTCCTCTGTGGAGGCACCCACAGTGGAGACCAAGGAGGATGCTGGAAACCTCCACAAGGAGACCCACAGGAGGTGGCAGGGGACCCTGCAGGAAGAAACAACTCCTGGTGGGGACTCCATTGTTAGGAAGGTAGAACTGGGGAGGAAGGAGAGGGAGGTAAGGTGCCTGCCTGGCGCCATGGCTTGGAGGGACAGGGTGAATCCTCAGGATTGCCGGAGCAGCTGCACAGAGGAGGGAGCTGGATGTCATTGTCCACCTAGGGACAAATGACCTGGCTAAGAAAGGGATTAGAGAAGTGCAGGAAGAGTTTGTGGAATTGGGAAGGGGCCTTAGTCAAGTAGCACGCACGGTAACCTTCTCAGAGGTGCTACCCATCTATTGCATAGGAGAGGCTAGGGTGTTCCACACCATGGGATTCAATCAGTGGTTGAAAAACTGGTGTGGAGCTCAGGTATTTGGCTTCATTGGAGACTGGGGGTCCACCTGGAGTGATGCAAGCCTATACTTGCATGATGGGCTGCATCTGTCCGGGAGGGGAACCAGGATCCTAGGTGATAGGTTTAAATGCTTCATTGGCAAGCTTTTAAACTAGCCAAGGGGGGAGGCACTGGAAAGGAGCAGGAAAATCCTAGCCCCACCCAAATAATCACGGTAGTAAGTGTGGCAAACACCAACATAGAGGTGTCGATAGGGAGAAGGGCAGGGGTAAATGGAGAAAGTGACAAAGGCAAGAAGGACAGGGATGGGGCAAAAGGGAGTAAGGCCATCAGGAAATGGAGGTAATGAGTACCAATGCCGTAGTCTGGGCAACAAGCTCCTGAGCTGATGGCCTTAATGGAAGAGGATGCCTGGATATCGTAGCAGTCACAGAAACATGGTACACAGAGAACCATGACTGGGATGTTAACATACCAGGTACATAACCTACAGGAAAGACAGGCAGGGAGAAGAGGGGAGGAGTATCTCTCTATGTAAAGGAAGGGATAAAGCAACTGAACAAAAGAGTAAACAGGGAGGAGAGGAGGCACTGTGGGTCACCTTGGAGACTGGAAGAACTACAATCCACACAGGGTTGTGTACAGACTCCCATGTCAGGGGGAAGGAATGGACAAGGATATGATATAAGGCATTCTTAGAATGGCAGAGAAAGGGAGATACTGTTGATGGGAGACCTGAATATGCCAGATGTTAACTGGAGCACATTGCTGCAGCCACATCCAAAACAGGGCCATTCTTGATGCCCTACAGGTGGCAGGCATTAGACAGCTAGTTTGGAACCCACTCATGAGAGAGCAATCCTAGACCTCATACTCTCAAACGGGGCAGTGAGAGGATCTCAGATCTAGAAGTGGGTTGCCATCTGGGGACAAGTGACCATCAAACAGTGTAGTTCACCGTTAAACTCAGCTACAGAGTCAAGCCAAACAAAAGTGAGGTACTGGTCTTTAGGAGGCTGACTTTGGCAAGATGGGAGAGTACCTCAGAAAAGCACTAGCAAACAGGCTAGAAGGAGTGTGGAGCAACAATGGAGAATCATCAAAACTGCCATCACAGAGGCAACAAGCCTTTGTGTGAAGCAAATAAACAAATCAAAATGAAAGAAAAAGCTACTATGGTTCTCAAAAGAGGTGGCTGTGAAAGTCAGGAAGAAAAGATAGCATTCGGAGTATAAGGAAACACAGAAGGAGCAGGACAGAGAGCTGTACCAGTTAAGGCAGAAGGAAGCAGGAGGAAGTCAGAATAGCAAAGGCCCAAACTGAGGAAGAAAAGCCAACTCAGAAGGGGATAAAACCTTTTATAGGTACATCAGCGGCGTAGAAAGACAAAGGGAGGGATAGTGAAGCTGAATAGAATGAATGGTGGGTGGGCAGAGGGGACAGTGAAAAGCAGGAATACTGAACGAATATTTCTGCTCAGTATTCCTAAAGAGGAGGGAAGTGCCTAATCCAATTAACAGAAGCACTCTCTTGATAGAAAGTCGAGTCCAGTCCTTTCACAGAAGAAGGGTTCTGCAGAACTCCTAAAACTGAAGGTGGACAAAGCAATGGGTCCTGATGGAATTCACCCCAGAATTCTAAAAGAATTAAGGGAGGAACTAGTGAAACCACTGGCTACTCTTTTTAATAAATCATGGAAGGATGGTGTGGTACCCGAGCACTGGAGGAAGGCGGATGTGATTCCCCTTCACAAAAGTGGGACCAAGACAGAGGCAGGAGACTACAGACCTGTCAGTCTGACCTCTGTGGTAGGGAAAGTGATGGAGTCACTTCTGAAAGAAAGAATAGTTGAGTACCTAGAGGTCAGTGGAGCACAGGACCCAAGGCAGCATGGGTTCACAGCAGGAAGGTCATGTCAGACGAATCTAATAGATTTCTTTGACTGGGTGACCAAAGTAGTAGACCAGGGAGGGCTGTGGGCATGGCCTACCTAGACTTTAGCAAGGCATTTGACACAGTCCCACACAAAGATTAATAGTCAAATTAACCAGCCTGGGAGTGGGACCCAGGGTGGTAGCCTGGAAAACATTGGCTGGACAACAGGACACAGAAGGTAATTGTAAATGGAGTCCACTCTGAAGAAAGGGGGGTTACTAGTGGGGTACCGCAGGGTTCAGTATTGGGTCCAGTCCTTTTTAATGTCTTCATCAGTGACATTGCAGAGGGACTGGAAGGAAAAGTATGCCTTTTTGCAGATGACACAAAGATCTGCAACAGGGTTGATACACAAGGAGGCGTGGAAAGGATGAAAAGGGACTTGACAAGGTTGGAGGAATGGTCAGAAGTATGGCAGCTAGGATTCAATGAAAATGCAAAATAATGCACCTGAAACAAGAACCAGGGGAAGAATACACAATGGGTGGGAGGTAGTAACAACAACAAAAGGAAGAGACCTGGGGGTAATCATATCAGATGACCTTAAGGTTAGCAAGCAATGTGAGAAGGCAGTAGGGAGGGCTGGGGTATACTGGGATGTATAGGGAGAGGCACCATCAGCAGAAAACAGGAAGTTGTCATTCCTCTGTACAGACAGTTGGTGAGACCCCATCTGAGTACAGTGTCAGTTCTGGAACCCCATCTCCCAAGGACATAGACAGGATAGAGGCAGTCTAGAGGAGGAAACTAAAATGGTGCAGGGTCTGCAAGAGAAGCCGTATGAGGAGAGACTAAAGGAGCTTAATATGTATACCCTTGAGGAAAGAAGGGAGAGGGACATGATAGAAACTTTAAGTACCTCAGTGGAATCAACAAAGTCCAAGAGGTAGCATCTTTCAGAAAAGAGACTTGCAAGAACAAGGGGACACAATTTAAAAGATAGAAGGAGGGTGGTTCAGGGGCAATGTGAGAAGTATTATTTCACAGAGAGGGTAGTGGATGCATGGAACAGCCTTCCTGAGGAGGTTATGGGGTCTAAAACTGTGGGAGAATTCAAGAATGCATGGGACAGACATAAGGCAATTCTTGTAGGGGGTAGGAAGAAATAGGCTGTTAGATAACTAGGATCTGTGGCCTATCCTGTAGGTAGGGAAATGGGCAGACTAGATGGGCCTAGCGGTCCTTATCTGCCATCAAAGTCTATGATTCTATGTCTATGTTTCTATGTTTCTAAGCAGAGGCAGACAGGAATTCAGTGAAAGTTGCAGTGATGCACATAGGACCGGGGCTAGTCAATGGGGGGCAGTTTGCCTCCACAAGGACACACTGGAGATAGTAATGATAAAATGAGAAGAAAACACAGAGCCTCCAAGGACAAAGAGGAATTAGATGATTTGGTGCAGTGGCATACATGTCTCCTGGAGGGGTCAGAACCAGCTTAATCAGCCCAATGCTAACTCAGAAAGCATTTACAAGGTGGCTCCTAGGAACTAAAATGAGTGAGTGATACCCTGCATTGCATGAAAAAAATTAAAATAAGTGACTGTCTGCATAAACTATCCTGCAAAGCTGCAAGTCCTTGTAGCCGGGGCCTGAGTAGCATATGAGGAGCTGGAGACAGCAGCAACAATGCTTAAAACTGCCCTGCCCGACTTATTCAGAGATCCCTGAGTACCTTAAGGGGATGAGTGAATGTTCTCATTTGTGCCATTACTGAATTGGTGGATTCTTTATTCACAAGACTACCAAACAAGGGCATATGTGGATACTTGAAGTGATGTGAGTGTTACTAATTATCAGAAATGGTGGCAGTTGTCAATGACTTCCACTACTGCTAACTGAGTTTTGGGATGAAGGAGTTTCATACAGGTTGTGAAGCGATCTCCTGAACAAAGTTTACGTGGAGATTTTCATGGCTTCATCGAGTGTTTTGGGACTCATTTTCATTCCTGCTTGGCAATGTGAACTTCCTAAAGACACCCTTTATGATTCCACTTTTCAATGCGGTTCCGTCCTAGTACCACTAGAGGGTGACATTGTGTGATCATTTTGATCTCTACAGTATTATACCAGCTATGCTGAACTCAGTGCGATCAGGTTCTTTGTTTAGAAAAACTGATTAGTAATATATATAAAGTACATATTTTCTGTTATTTTCACTTCTGCTCTTGGCTTAAGTTGGTATTTTGGGGCCGTATCTGAATAATCACTGGCTCCTGTGGAAACATTTATTTAAATTAGTAAAATTTACAGATGACATCTCGATGGCGCAGAATTGCTCTGAGCCTAGAATAGCGCAGGGTGGGAATTGTAAACATTTTGCTTGGATTCTTTGTCCTCTTAATTATTTGAGTATGTCATTAATACTCATTCTTTAATTATGATCTGGTGACAGATTACTTTCCCCTCATACCTGCACAGAATATAGCTGCACCTAATTATTAGTTATAAAGTCTTGAGACCTAATATGGGTCGCTATGTTTTACTAATTAGGTTCATATCCTTTTACCAACACCAACAGACTGTCTATAAATATTTAAGTAGTAAAGTGTTATTATAGCTTGTTTTGTTTTACTGTTTTGCTTTGCCTCTGTGTTTAATCATCCACAAAAGCTGGTTATTACTTTGTATACTCCAAGCAACTGAATGTTATCACTTAAACATATGGGACTGTGTGTAACAAGCATTTTACACTCAGATGATGTGTTGGATGCCACATAAACCCCAAGAGTGAAGCTCGAGGGTTTATCTAGGCATCCAGCACCGAAGGTGTGTGTAAAATTTGAGTTTCTGCACAACCCCATATTTTATTTTATATCATTGCTGGTTTTTGCTTTTTCATCACAGCAATTCTATAAAATAAAAGATGTTTCTGTGCAACTGTGGTCCAGTTGGGTTTTAGCGCAGTCTGCAGTCACCTGTGAAAGTTAGCTTTTTCTTTTTTTGCAATTCAGTTTTTATTAGATATTTCAAATTACAAGTAGGAGATCCATATTATACAAAGAGTTTAGAAAACATACAATGTGAATTCTGTGGATCTCCCCACCCCCCTTCCCACTATCCTTTCTCCCTTCCCCCTCCCACCTATCCCACACAGAGCACTAGGTTATACCAAGTCACAATGTGAATTAAGGGACATCTGTAACTTCTTAAAGGGAGTAAAGAGGTAGTAAGGGTCCCAGATCTTGTTGAATTTCTTGAACCTATTATATAGGTTGGCTTGTACTTGTTCTGTTCAAAGATTTGCTAAGAGTTCTTGGAGCCATTCTGTGTTTGTAATCTCAGCAGTGTCTTTCCAATGTCTCAGGACAGGTTTTTTAACCGACATAGCAATTAATGCATTATGATATCTCTGGTTTAGTACCGGAATAGTGGAATAATCTCCTAAAAAACACATTTCTGGTGTAAATACATCAGCTAGTCCTAAAAGTGGGTCTGCACGTTGTCTAATAATATTCCAGAGGGGGCAATTTTCGGACATGTCCAGAAAATGTGAAGTAAGTCACCCACACCTTGAAGGCATCTCGTACAGGTTGAAGAGGGAATCATACCCAATTTACTCATTTTATCAGGAGAGTAATAAAGATGATGTAAAATTTTAAATTGCATCAGACAAAGCTTTTCTTGTGTAACAAATTTATTACATTTTGCCATAATAAAAGCCAATTAATATCATGTCCTGGGAAAAGGGAGAACCAGTAATTTTTTGGGCCAAAATGTTCTGGACAGAACCAGTCATATATAGCACTGTATATTTTAGAAACTGCTTGAAGGAAACCTACAAAAGGACTTAAATCATTTAGAAAATATATTTTGGGTGTATGAGGTGTGGTAAGGCCAAATATTTTTATTAATAAGTGACGTAATTGAAACACTTTGAAAATGGAGGATTTAGGGATGTTAGCTTTATCCATAATTTCGGTGGTGAAAAACCAGCATGATTCAGTTTTAATGAAATATGCAAAAGAACAATCTCCTAATTGGGAAATCCATTTAGCTTGAAGAGGTTTGCCTTCAGTTTTGAGATTGGGATTCCCCCACCAAATTTGAGAAATTTCTTTAGTATGCTTATATTTTAAAAACGCACAGAGTTGTGAATGGACCCTGATGGACACTGCTATTGGGGAGGATTTTAAAGAAGAGGGAATAGGTTTGATTGTGGAATATAACAAGGTAGAGGGATGAAAGCCTTGTGCTTGTATGAGAGAGGATTCTATTTTAAGCTAAGCTGGTAAGAAAGGTGAGGGGGTCGAGGGATTTTCAGCTGATAACCACCTGAGATATTAAGTAGCATGACTGGCCCAATAATACATTCCAATATGAGGTAAATGTAGTCCCTCTTTTAATTTGGGTGTAGCTAATTTATGATATGCTATCCGGGTTTTTTTACCAGCCCAGATAAAATCAATAATTAGATGGTGAATTTTCCTGAACCATTCTTGGAGAAGCCAGATGTTGAGGAGGTTAAGCTGATAAAATATGTGGGGTAAGATGTTCATTTTTATTATACTGATTTTCCCCCAAATGGACATGTGTAAAAGGGACCATCTTTTGAAATCTTGACTGATCATGGATATCAAGGGATCTAAGTTCAATTTTATACATTTATTCTGGGTTCTAGCGAGCTCGATCCCCAGGTATCTCAGGGAGTCTGACTTCCATGAAAGTCCCAAAACAGAGACAGTATGTTTTAATACTCTATGGTTATGGGGGAAAACAACTGTTTTCTCTATGTTTAGTTTATAATTAGACAAATTACTATACTCTTTAATAATAGCCAACATTGATGGAATAGAGCTAGCTGGATGAGATAACTGGAGGAGCAGGTCATCTGTATGGGCTGAGACTTTGATTATTCGATCTTGAATAGATATGCCTTGCACCTCATGAGAATCCATCAGTTTATGTATTAAGGGTTCTAAATACATGTTAAAAAGGAGAGGGGATAAGGGGCAGCCTTGCCTTGTTCCGGCATACAGATGGAATAGTTCAGATGTAACCCCATTACTAGTAACGTGGGCAGTCGGAATTTTGTAAAGTGCACCAATCCATGTTAGAAACTCCCAGGGAAAACCAAAAGCCTTCAGGGTGTGCAACATAAAGTTCCAGTCGACTCTGTCAAAGGCCTTCTTGGCATCCAGGGAGACCAGAACCGCAGGAAAATCAGCATCTCTGGATGCCAAGAAGACATGCGACAGAGTACGTAAATGACCTGTTGAAGATCTACCTTTCATGAATCCCACCTGTTCTGTTCCTGTAATATCAGGGAGAATCTTAATAACCCTTTCAGCCAGAATTTTAGCCAATATTTTAATATCTTGATTAAGGAGTGAGATGGGTCTATAACTTGATACCAAATTTGAGGGTTTACCTGGTTTCAGTAAGAGAACAATAAGGGCTTCAAATAGGAATTTATCAGATTCAAGTCCAGAAAGGATATGTTGATAGAGTGGGAGTAGTGTCAGGATAAGCTGTTGTGCAAAAGTTTTATAGAAATATGGGGAGAAACCATCTGGTCCTGGTGTTTTGTCCGAGGGAAGATCTTTAATTATTCTAGCTATTTCTGCAGGGGATAGAGGGGCTATCAAAAGCTTTTTTTGTGACTCTGATAATGGGAGAAAATGGGAGTCCACTAAATAGGAGTCTATATGAAAGTGGGAAGGGGGATTCTCCTTGGGGCCATACAACTTGGTATAATAGTCTCTGAATTCAGATACTATATCCATTGGAGAGGTCAGCAATACATTCCCTCCTTGGGAGCTAATGGCTGCAATTAGCCTCAAAAACTCTTGCTGTTTAAGCCTAAGAGCTAAGAGCAAGCAGTCGGCCCCCTTTCTCCCCTTGATCAGAGTAGGAAGCTTTAGTTTTTAAAATAGCAAATTCTGCTTTTCTCTCAATAAATTTAGGTAAGAATCTTTTAGTTTCACCAGGCTTTGGAGATCCTGTTTAGTGGCATGAGGATTGAGTTTATTTTCTTTAACATGGATTTGAGATAGAAGTATTTTGAGCTGTTCTTCCTGTTTTTTTCTTCCTTTTGGATGCTAACCCAATAAAAAGGCCTCTCAAATAAGCTTTCAGCACACACCATTCAATATCAGGTTTACCTGTAGAGCTGGCATTAATTAAGATGAAATGGTTAATTTGTTCTGTTATATAATTGACAATTTTTGAATCTTTTAAGAGTTATTAAGTTTCCACTGCCCTCCTTTGCTAGGAAGAAAAGAGAGAGAAATCAGACAAGAAACAAGAGATTGGTCAGAGGGTGGTCAAAGAGTCTACCCCTCTGGAAGGAGTGTATGTGAAATAAACAGGTAATCAATTCGGGAAGAAGTTTTGTGTACTGGGGAGATAAAAGCGTATTCCCTCAGCTGGGGATGAAAGATACGCCAGACATCACCTAAACCTACTTGATCTAGTAATTCCCAGAATGCTCTTTGAGCTGGTGAGAGTCCTTTACGACTATTACCTGAACGATCTATGGTGAGGTCAAAAGTTAAACTGAAATCTCACCCTATAATGATCAGTAGTGATAGGAAGTTTGAGGGTTTACCTGGTTTCGGTAAGAGAACAATAAGGGCTTCAAATAGGAATTTATCAGAAGGCATTTGTTCACCCACAGAAGCCGGTTATTACGAGTATACTACAAGCAACGGAATGTTATGACTATTATATGACTTGGAGTTATGTACATTTTTAGTAAAATAGCAATAGAAACATATTTTGGGTCGACAGTCTGAAAGCTTAGTAGTGCATGTTCACTCACTGCAGCAGCACGGAGCCGAGGGAAAACTCGTTCGTAAATGAGTTGCACATTTTTACAACACACAAGTAAAAGATAACTTTTGATACACCTGGCAGCACAGAACAGCATACATTTACTGATAGCCTGAAATGAGTGCTGTAAAGTTATGTAGTTTGTATTTAAAATTAGAAGCAGGATTCCAGGCATGCGTATTAGCGGATGTGTTAATGAGCATGCCTGCAAACTCACTTCAGTTTTTGGACAGAAACTATGTAACCTTCTAGCGTTAAAATCAAATAAATGGTATATCTATTCACCAATTCTGTGCTGTAGTGTATCAAAAGTATTGTTTACTTGTATTTTAGCAAAAATATGTGACTTGTTTACGAATGAGTTTTCCGTCGGCTCTGCACTGCTGGAGTGAGTGAACACGGGGCAATGAGCTTTGTGACAGTCGATGCAGAATGTATGTGTAATTAATATCAGAAAAAAAAGCAGTTTAGAAAACAGTTCGGAGGATATTTTCATTTTACAATAGAAATTCATACTGGACAGACCTTCAGTTGTTCTGACTCCTGATAGTGTGCTCAGTGTGGGCTTGGCATGTCTCTCATTAAACGACTGTGGGCATGCTTACGGTTCAGTAACCGACTGTGGGTGGGATTTGAGTGAATAAATGACTCTGGGGGGTTTGGTTTGGAGTTTGTGAGAGAATAATTGACAGGTGTTCTCTTTTGTGATTGGCTGAGAACAGGTGCCTGTCATATAATAGTCTATATTTTATCATTTAAATTCAGTGGTGAAGAGGATACATATTCTAATAGAGTTGCACAAGATGAACTGTAATATCTGTTTATCCAAGAATCACACCAGAGAGAAACACAGAAAACTAAAAAGAGAGTGGGTAGGGCAAGTAATAGCAGCCTCACACCAGAAGCAAAGAGAGCAGGAACAGCAATACTAATAGATAAATCAACTCCATTTGAAATCATAGCAAATGAAGTGGGCATGGAAAGAAGGCTAGTAATAGTGGAGGGCAGAATCCAGGGGAAATTGATAAACCTAGTAAATATATATATATATATATATATATATATATATACACCAAGGCCCAGATATTCAAACTGCACCCAAAAAGTGCGCAATAGCAGGAGTAAGCGCAAGTCCATTGCGCCCATGCGCAGGAGGCACGATATTCAAAAACTGAGCTGGCCAAACTGCGCCTACAGCCGATGACTGAATATCGCACCACCTGCACCATAGCGCAACTAGGGAGGGGAAGCTGAGCAGATCAGATGCACCATAGCGCAACAAGGGATGTTCAGCTGAGCAGTCCAGAGTCACCATAGTGCAACCAGGGACGCCCCCAGCAGCAGGGCAGCAATGCAACTGCACAACCAGGGAGGTAGGGGCCAACCACAAATGCCACAGATGGGCAGAGGAACACACAGCAGAACAGATATCATCCCTCCACACCCCATACACTGCACAACTGGGGAAGGGCTGGAATAACCACTGGCCCATGGAGACAAGCAACCAACCCACAGCAGGGCCATGGTGCCCCATCACACTGCCCGGCAAGCTGTGACTGGCACACAAGGAGGGCTGACCACTCCATGCCACACCATTCCCCCAATGCAGAGCACACCCTGCACCGTGACCCCCAGACACCCTGCCCAGGAGCAGCGTCCACCACTGCAGGAAACCTCATGCATGCCACCACCTCCACTGTGACAATGCAACCCTGTGCACCACAGAACCATGCAAGGCAGCCCCACCATGAGCACCCATCAGCGGGTGGCAGCACACAGTGATGCAATGATGGCATACACAGTGCCACCACACACAGCCCCCCGAGGTACTGCTGAGAGACCAACCATGCATCGGCACACGAGGTACCCCACACAGGACAGGGCATGCCCCGGACCCCACCATCAGTGGTACAGCACCCTGCACATTCTCCCAGTGACACACCCTGACACAGCACTGGCCACAACAGCCAGCGCAGACACCCACAGTGGTGCATGGAAGCATGCACCACACCTGATGCCACACAGTGCATGGACAGACACCCACCCATACCCAAGGGCACAACAACACAGAGATGCAGTAGCGGGGCAACCAAGCCCCCATCGTGGGCCCATGTAAACTGTGTACACACAACCTGCAGTCCTCCATGGCACAGGAGTGCCAGCCACCCTGCGCAGGCACTGTGAACCTGTACACCACCAGCATTTGCCCGGAGCACAAGTCAAAGACAGTGGTGCACATCCCCTGCAACACACACAAGCCACAGCATGGAGGTGGGTCAACAACTGTGGAGGCCACAGTGTCACCCGAGGCAGACATGCACCACTCCAGTGATGGGTACAGTGGCTTCCCTGCATGGACAGCCACCACTGACATGCCAGCAGACCATGCAGGTCACAGACATGCATGGGTGTCAGCTGCACAGGCCATGGACGGGCTGACAGGGGTGCCATGGACACAGAGCATGCACCATGGACCACTGCACACAGTCATCCAGTGCACAGGGCACAACACACACACCACAGACACTGACTGATAGTCACCTCCCCACAGACACACACACATACCCATGACTGCACCCCCCCTGACGCCATGCACACCACTGCAGCTGAGCACCTATAGCCTACTGCAAATCAGAGACCACCACAGTATTCATATCAAAAGATCTGTATTCAAACAAAATATAAAAGTGAACTATATACAATAATATATACAAGTTGGGGGGCCCACAGACAAGGTGGGGGTGGGTAAGGGGCAGGGGTGAACAAATGGGACAGGAAAGGAGGGGTGTGAGGGTGGGTCCACGGGGGGTAGGGGATATCAGGGGCAGAGGGACTGTAAACAGGAGCCCCACTCCCCGCTCAGGCTGCTCCTCCGCCGGTGCCTCCTAAGGACCCCAATCTGGTCAATCCTCTGTAAGATTTCCAAGGATGACCTTGCCATATGCAGGATCTCCCGCAACGCCTCCCTGATGTCAATCAGCTGGTGGATACCTAGGACAAGGGAGCACAGTCAATAAGTGTGAATGCACAGCCCCATACAGCCCACCCACTGTACATGGCACACGGCCGTGGGACATGCCTCTGTGATGGTGTGTGACCACCCACAGTGATCATGTCCACATGACCTGCCCACCCAGGCGCAAACAGCCATGCGGAACACTGCACACACCCACCAGCCAAGTCACACAAGTCACGCACAGCACCACCGTGGCCGTTTAGTGACATGGCTATGTGGTGCAAAGGCAGTGGCACAGCCATGTACCTGGTGCACGCATGGACCACCATCGACGCACTCCCAGACATGCATTGCCACTGGACAGTGCTGACTGTAACAAGTTGCGTGCATGGCAGTGGTGTCAATGGATGGTGGCCATGCTCTGCTGCCCACCCTGTTACACAGCATGCAATAGTAATCATGGAGGTATGGCACTCACCATCATTGGGCCGGTCCCTCGGGCCAAGCACCGCTCCTCCGGCCCTGTGGTGCAAACATGGAGAGAGGAACATCAGTACAATCCCATAGCAAAGCCCCCCTGCCCCTAGGTGTGTGTCCTCCCACCCAGCCAGACCCACCACCCCACACCCTGATACCACCACCACAGCCAACACTGGACGGTCCCTCCCCCATGTGCTGGACACATACAACCGTGATACCCATATGGAAGATAAAAGTGTGTTGCTGTAACACCTACCTGGCCGTGGCACCATGCCCCTCCTTGCACGTGCCCGCAGGCGGGCTAGCAGGTCTGGCTCCCTCCGTTGCAGGTCACCATACCTGTGGTGGCACTGCTCTGCTGTCCACCCCCTTCCAGTGGCTTCCTCAAGTGCAGTGGCCTCTTTCTCCCACACCTGGCTCCTGGACCTGTTCAGGGGTGCCTCCCCAAACAGTGGTCCATGGTGTGGCTCCACTATGGCCACTAGGTTGGCCAGTTCTACCTGGCTTCACTGTGCAGCCCTTCTGTGCTCCATTCTCCTAGCTCGATCTGCAAAAATGGTGCTCTGCAGTGCGGCTCCCCACGTGCAGATGATGCGCGGTACAGTGCTGC
Organism: Neoceratodus forsteri; assembly: GCA_016271365.2. Taxonomy (NCBI): domain Eukaryota; kingdom Metazoa; phylum Chordata; order Ceratodontiformes; family Ceratodontidae; genus Neoceratodus; species Neoceratodus forsteri. The sequence continues at coordinate 137,421,797 of JADMNL010000025.1, forward strand.
CATTCCCTATCGCGCTGTCACCGAACAACATGATAGTGGTGCACCCATGCCTGACACATGGCGCCTAGGGGGCAAAGGTTGGGCACAGGGTCAAGGGGCTCTGGCGCATGGACACTCACAGTGCCATTGGAACCCAATGTGTGTAGCACGATTGGCTGCCTGTGTGCTACCTTCAGTAGCGGCCTACCGCGCTGTTGTCCCAGTGCGCCTATGATGGCCCAGTGCCACAGCGCCATGTAGGTGAACATTGCTGTAGCGCCACTGGCACAATGGTGGCCGTGCCCTGCATTGCTTCCCATGCACAGCATGTAAGCAGCGCAGCAGACACCTGCATCAGCAACCCGGGCATGCGCAGTGAGGTGTGTGCTATGCATGTCACAGAACTGCACCCTTGGCTCAGCATGTTCAACACAACTGCGCAAAGCGCAACAGTGCGATATTCAGTCGTCATATGCAAAACAGCTAATCAGCCATTCAATGGCTCAGCACTGCAATTTGCATCCACTTAAAGTTGTGCCTGGCCTCATTTGCATGGGTTGCGCTATAAAAGTGCGACATTGGGCTGCACTGGCCATAGTCGGTTACTGCAGTCTATTGGTGAGTTGCATGCTGTTTGGGAGTGTGGACTGTGGATTTAGGGACATGCATGGGACTGCACAGTCACAGGTAATAACTTTCATTCTTACAGGCTAAAAAATGACTGAGTGAGTTGTGGGAGAGGAGGAACACAGTGGTGGGAGAAGGAGGAGGCCTAATTTTACCAAGGCCGAGACTGATGCCCTGTTTGAGGCCGACCTGGATCAGGAGCCGCTTCTCAGCGGACGACAGGGAACACCTCAAGCCCGTGCTGCTGCATGGGAGGAGATGGCACGTGCTGTGAACCTGCATGGCAGCCACCAGCACTCCGTGCAGGAGTGCAAGAAGAAGATGGGCACAGACAGGAGGAGGAGGATAAAGGAGAAGGTGGCTGCCATCAGGGCAGCACGAGCTGCGACAGGTGGGGGACAGCCGGAGGTGGTACACCTGACCCCACAGGAGGAGAGGGTTGCTGTAAGCATGCAGCATTGTGCCATTGAGGGTGTTCCGGGTGGTGACTTCCAGACGGGTGGTAGCCCATCACTGCATGGTAGGTCATGGTCTGTCTATGGAGGGGAGGATAGGTCACATGCAGTAACGCGACTTTGTTTTCCCTTACAGATCCTGAACATCTGCATGGGTCAGTGGTGGTGGGCCTGTCCACTGAGGACAATCAGCTGGAGATGGAGGAGAGCCCATCCACCTCCACAGGTATTCATGGCTCAGTGCGACAGTGGGCCCGCCTGGCTGTCCACACTGATGTTGTTGGAACAGGTGCAGAGGAAGCCCTGCCCGTGTCCCAGCATGCCGGCATCCACGGATGCCGGCATGCTGTGACTCGGGCTGGTGCCGAAGTCCGTCACCAATGATGATGTCGCTAACGGCATGGGCAGTGACACGTGTGTGCCACGTGGGATGGCCACCAGGTAACTGATCGCGGCCATGGCTGTGGGTGGTGCTGCCATGGAGGCCTGCATGTCAGCACAGTCCCAGCCTGTGCCTGTCAGCACCAGTGGGGCAGCACTGGTGTGTGTTCAGGACAGTGGGACTGTTGTGGCCACTGTGGTGGCACCATTGAGCCCTGGGGAGCGGCAGCCAGAGGGGCAGCATCAGCAGTCAGCCAATGGGCTTGGGGGTACAGGGTCAAGCGGCGGCGTCTGTGCACCACCTGTGGACATGCCCAGACCTGGTCCTGGTGTGCAGCGCCCACCCTCAAGGGGTGCTGAGTATCAGGGCCGTGCACACCCTGAGGGACAGGATGCCGAGGAGGCAGATGACCTCTTGGACGAGCACACCCGCCTACTGCAAGCATCAGTCCAGCAGCAGATGCGGCTTGCGACGTCGGTGGATGCACTGTGTGCTGCTCTGGAGCGGGCAAAGGAGCATCACAGAAAAGAAGCCGCTCTGATCCTGGCAGGGATGGACCAGTTGCGGGAGGATGTGACCACTGCCATTGACAGGCAGACACAGGCATTCACTGCTGTCATGGCCACAATGGGCACACAGTCATGTGCCCATGCGTCGCAGACACCACACGATGCACTGTCACCCCCATTCCGCGTTCAGGCGACACCCTCCTGTCGACACGCGGTTCAGCTGTGGGCATCCCGAGCACACCTGGCGCAGGCATGTTCGGTGTGCTGCAGACCCCTGTGCAGCACAGTCGCGTTCACGCAGTGGAACCCCTGGGAGACCATTGGTGCCACCCCATGAGGACAGTGGTTGGCCTGTCAGTGCTGGCGGGTCTCGGCGGGGCAGCCCACGCATCCGTGGTGGCCGGGGCACTGTGTCATATGACTGACCTGTCTCCCAATGCTGCTACTGTCAGCTGCTGCCCTGTGTGCATTGTGTCTTTCAGCAGGCAGTGCATGGGTGGGTAACCAGTCCTGCACGCGGACACACAGTCCATCTGCACACCCTCCCGGCTGCTGTCTGCAGTTGCATGTGCATGATGATGCCTGCATTGTGCTGTACACCAATGTGCAATGGTGCTCAGCATCTGACACATGCACACGGACAGGCAGAAGGCGTGGTGGTCTGTGGACATGTGTGTGGCTAGGGGTGGCATTCTGGGTCGGTGTGCCTCCTACCCTTTGTGCATGTTTGGTGTGTTGTGTGTGTGTGCGTGTGCGTGTGTGTGTGTCCGTCCACGTGACATGTTAGACCTCACCCATCCCTGGTTGTGTGTGTGGTTCCATGCCCTGCCACTTCCCTTGATGGCATGCACCCCTGGTGTGTGCCAATGCATGTTTGTGGGCTGTGCCTTAGCCACTGTTGGCTGCACATGGCCCCCATGACTTACCTGGGTTGGCCAGTGCTCCTCCGGTGGTGTCCCGGTGCAGCTGTGCCAGCTGGGAACCAGTCGGGGTCCCATCACCCAGGGGGCTGCCCATCACCTTGTCACCGGCATCCTCATCGTCCCATCACTGTCCCCTCTTGACCTGTATGGCTATTCCACATTCGTTGGCCATGTTGTGCAGGATGCAACAGGCCAAGAATAGCCTGCAGGCCTTTGAGGGGCTATACTGTAGGGCACGGCCGGAGGTGTCCAGGCAATGGAAACGTGCCTTCAGCATCCGGACACCCGCTCGATGACATTACGTGTGGTGGCATGTGCCTCATTGTAGCGTTGCTGTGGGGTCGTGGGCTGCGGTGAGGGTGTGAGCAGCTAGGGACGAGTGGGTATTCACTGTCACCTGTGTGTAGAGGGTGGAGGTTAGTTTGGTGATCAGCATCGCCTGCCCCAGGCCATGTGGCCCTACCCATGTCACCTCTGACCATGCCCCCAGGCACTATGATTGTCCATGTGGTTTGCATACTCACCCACTAGGTGGCCAGTGGGATATCCCACTCTCGAATCCTGGCACAATGCTGACTGGTACCAGATGAAGGCATCGTGTGCTCCCAGGGTGCATGGCACAGACATTGATTATCGCCCCTGGCATCACACCACCTGGCAGTTGATGCTGGCATAGCCCCTACGATTGATGTGTCGACCCCTCGGGGCCAGGTGGTGTGCGGATGGCCACATGGGTGCAGTCTATTGCCCCTAGCATGCCAGGCATACGTGCTACCCTGTGAAACTCCTGTATGTTTTCTGTGCGCTCCACCAGTGTGCTGGGGAAATGGATGTACTCCGCAGCATGTGGCAGCAGTGCACTGAGGAATTGGGTGAGGTGGCGTGACGTGGCCAACTGGGTTATGCATGTGGTGTCCCCAGTTGGTCTCTGGAAGGTACCCATGGTGAGCAAGCACATGCAAGCTGTCACTTTCATCTCCACCGACAGGGCATGGCTCCGTCGTGTGAGTGCCTGCATCACATCACTGCACAGCTCACAGAGCCGCCTCAGAATTGGCCAATTCAGGTGGTACCGGCCCACAATCTCAGTATCACTGTGCAGCTCGAAGCTGGTGCAGGCTCAGTAAAGCCTGTTGGGGGCATACCTCCAACGGGCCCTTCCACTGCCACGCCCCCCTGCTGCCCGTCTTCTCACCCCCCTCATAACCTCCATCTGGAAGGTGGCACTGGGCATGTCCCTCAAGCTTGTGTTCACCTCCCGGCAGCTGTTACTGTATTCTCCCGCTGTCCTCACTGCTACTTCCCTGCACCGGAACACCTGCCTGTGCTTGCCTCACTGCTGTGTGGTGTACCTCCCCCTTCTGCACTGTCTCCCCACACCTTCCCCTGTGGCTGTTGCTTCCAGGTGCCCTTTCCTGCCTGGCCCTGTGTGTCCCTGCTGCCCAGTGTGTCCTGCTGTATTTTGCTCTCATGTGGCTTCCCTGTAGCGTTCTTGCACCTCTCCCTTGCTCCCTTTTATTTTGGCTCGTTTCTAGTATGGCGCAACTTCCGCTTGCTCCCCTATTGCACATGGCGCAAGTTGTTGAATATCGCACTGCGACATTTATGTATGGTTCCTCCCCCTTCAGTTGTGCATGCCTTCATTATCATTGCACTTTTGCTCAGTGTGATTTGGGGGTGCAACTGCCTCCTGTGAATATGCGAATGGGCGCATTTTCAGACTTGCGCAGGCGCAACCTTACTGCGCGTGGCTCAACTCTTTTGAATAACTGGGCCCAAATATCAATGCCGGAGATTTCTTTAATAAGACTTCAGGGAAAATAATATAGCTTTCTGGAGAACAAGCCATCATAGGAGGAAATTTTAACTCTGTACTGCTGCCAAAGGAAGACAGATCTTTTCAAAATACTGATACCAATAAACAACATCAAGTGTAGTCAATAAGTTGAAACAGGGAGCTGGAATGGAGAACATTTGGAGAGTGCAGCATGGTTATTTAAGATACTACACTTTCTTTTCACATGCCCAAAAAGAATATGTGATAATAGATATGTTTTTGATACCCAAAGAGATTTCACACAAAATAACCAGAACAGAATTCAAAACTATAACTTAATCTGTCCACACTCCCATTACTATGACATTAAAACCAGGAGAACCTAGGACAGTCACAACATGATGACTAAACTTCTCCCTACTAAATGAGCAGAACTTGTTTAAAGAGGGAGTCTAGTAAAAAGTACTACATTGCAGAATTAGAATCAGTCTACTCCCAGTAAATCTCATACCATAAATTAGGTTTCTACGTTACTTCATTTTAAAGTTATAAGCCATTTTGTAATGCTGATTTCACTCCCTGCTCAAAAAAGTCAGTTTCAGTGAAAAGCCACTGATGATGTCACAACCAGAACTCACAGACTAGACCTCTCTATCAGCAACCTTATAGGACTTATTTCTTCAAAGTAATCAAAACTGTAGTTGTAGTATTTATTTAAAAAACAAAAACTGGCACGGGGTTGCCTGCAGTGCTTGTGTTTCCAGAATGTTCACATGCATGGCACTGTACTTTAGAACACATCAGGAGGTGGTTTCGGAATGCAGCATTGAACCAAGGTATAGACTGTCAAAGTGGTGCACAATTATAGAATGTTGGGGGGGACATATAATCTCGGCATGTGGCAGGGATGTGCCATCTCGCAATGTGGTGGGACACTCAATCTCAGAATGCGACAGGGACACACATCAAAGAACTTGGTGGGGACTGGCAATTCTGGAATATAAGTAAGACTGTACACTGTCGGAATATGGCAGGGCACACCATTTTATTTTGAAACTGCTGGTCCTTGCCACATTTCTGAACTGTATCCTTCCACCACATTTTAAAATTATGCATCACATCTCCACCACAATCCAACACTGTGCATCCCAGCCATATTCCAAAATAGTGCATCCTCGCCACATTCCAAAACTGCACATCGACACCAAGTTCCAAAATTGTGTTTCAATGCCACATTCTGAAACTGTGACCATCATATTCCAAAACTGTGTCACTGCCACATTCTGAAACTGCATCACCATCACATTTCAAAACTGTGCATCACTGCCACATTCCAAAGTCATGCATCACCACCACATTCCAAAATCATGCGTAACTGCCACATTCTGAAGTCATGCATCACTGCCACATTTCAAAATCATGTGTCACCGCCACATTCCAAAGTTTTGCATCACCACCTCATTCCAAAGTTGTGCATCACTGCCACATTCCGAAGTCGTGCATCACTGCTACATTCTGAAGTCATGCATCACCACCAAATTCCAAAATCATGTGTTACTGCCACATTTTGAAGTCGTGTTTCACCGACACATTCTGAAGTCATGCTTCACCGCCACATTCCAAAGTCGTGCGTCACCACCACATTCCAAAGTCATGCGTCACCGCCACATTCCAAAGTTGTACATCACCGCCACATTCTGAAGTCATACATCACCGCCACATTCTAAAGTCATGCATCACTGCCACATTCCAAAGTTGTGTGTCACCGCCACATTCTAAAGTTGTGTGTCACCACCACATTAGTCGTGCATCACTGAAACATTCCAAAGTCGTGCATCACTGTCACATTCTGAAGTCATACATCACTGACACATTCTGAAGTCATGTGTAACTGCCACATTCCGAGGTCATGTATCCCCACCACATTCTGAAATTGTGCGTCACCACCACATTTGAAAGTTGTGCATCACCGCCACATTCCAAAGACATGTGTCACTGCCACATTCCAAAGTTGTGCATCACTGCCACATTCCAAATTCATGTGTCACTGCCACATTCTGAAGTCGTGCATCACTGCCACATTCTGAAGTCATGCATCACCACCACATTCTGAAGTCATGCATCACTGCCACATTCCAAAGTCGTGTGTCACCACCACATTCTAAAGTTGTGTGTCACCACCACATTCCAAAGTCATGTGTCACTGAAACATTCCAAAGTCATGCGTCACTGCCACATTCTGAAGTCATGTATCACTGCTACATTCTGAAGTCATGCATAACCGCTACATTCCGAGATCATGTATCACCACCATATTCCAAAATCATGCGTCACCACCACATTTCAAAGTTGTGCTTCACTGCCACATTCCAAAGTCATGTGTCATCTCTACATTCCAAAGTTGTGCATCACCGCCACATTCCAAAGTCGTGTGTCACTGCCACATTCCAAAGTCATGCATCACTAAAACATTCCAAAATCATCCATCACTGCCACATTCCAAAGTCGTGCATCACTGCCACATTCTAAAGTCATGGTCACTGTCATATTCTGAAGTCATGCTCACTGCCACATTCCAAAGTCATGCATCACTGCAGCATTCCTAAGTTGTGCATCACTGCCGCATTCTGAAGTCATATATTACTGCCACATTCTGAAGTCATGCATCACCGCTACTTTCTGAAGTCATGCATCACTGCTGCATTCTGAAGTCATGCGTCGATGCTGCATTCTGAAGTTGTGCATTACCGCTGCATTCTGAAGTCATGCATCACAGCCACATTCCTAAGTCGTGTGTCACCACTGCATTCCAAAGTTGTGCGTCACCACTGCAGATCAAAGTCGTGCATCACTGCTGCATTCCGAAGTCATGCATCACCACACATTCCAAAGTCATGTGTCACTGCCACATTCTGGAGTCATGTGTCACCACTGCATTCTGAAGTCATGCATCGCTGCATTCCAGAGTGATGCATCACTACCACATTTCAGAGTCACGTAACACTGACACATTCTGAAATTATGTGGCACCACCACATTCTGAAACTGCACAACTGTGCATTACCACCTCATTCTGAAACTGTGCGGCATCGTCACATTCTGAAACTGTACGTCATTGCCACATTCCAAAACTGAATGTCAGCATCACCACCACATTCCAAAATTGCACATCATCCACATTCCGAAATTGTGCGTCAGCCACATTCCAAAACTGTGCATCAGCCACATTCCAAAACTACGTCAGCCACATTCTGAAATTGTGTGTCACTGCCATATTCTTAAATTGTGCATCATCGTCACATTCTTTTTTTTAAATCATAGTTTATTAAGATTTTCTTTGCACTCATTATACATACAAGACATAACAAAACCTATATACACATATCTAGACATACAAAATAATTATTCACTACATACCACAAATAAAATTGGGGAGGTAAGAGGGGGGACAGAAAAGGGGGACAGCACACCAATAAAATTCATCAACCATAAGTCATTATGTTTCTAATACTTAAGTTGGAAGGGAAGCTTAGGAAGAAACTGAGAGGGGGTCTACACTGAGACCATACTCTCTTAAGCATATCTAGCTAATATTTCTAAAATATTGACCTTTTCCTTCTCCGCCTGATAATGAAAAAAGGGGAGCTATCTACTCTTAAACTTCTCTTTACAGAGATGGAGTCTAGCTGTAAACTCCTCATGTTTAAAACAGCCAAGCAGATCAAATACCACGTCTCAATAGTAGGAACATCCTGGGTTAGCCAGCTATGAGTAATAGCTTTGAATGCAGCAGCCACAAAAATATTATATACATACTGCTGGGCCTTGGTCTTAATCACCTGGGGAGGTATCCCCAAGACCCAGTTTACTGGGTCCCCTGGTAAATCAAAACCAAAAATTGTTTTCACAGTGTTCAGAAGCTGTTGCCAAAAAACTTGCAGTCTTGGACACGACCAAAAAATATGGGTATGTGTTACGCTGTCCCAAAAGCCCCACCAACAGAGTTCAGAGGGATGGTGGCCATAATGCTTAGAGATTACTGGTGTCCAAAAGTAACGAACAACAATCTTCCACTGAAATTCCCTCCAGGAGTCAGAAGCTGTAGTAGAGTGAACAGCCTGCCAAGACCTCACCCAGTCTGAGTCCTCCAGCTCCCAGCCCATCTCAGCCATCCAGGTATGTTTGAGTTTAGCCAGAGAATCCCTCTCAAGGGTGGAGAACAAAAAAAGAAACTTGTAAATCAAACCTTTGAGGGGGGCTCTTGCGGGGAACCTCCTGCAGCAACATATCCGAAAGAGGGTTACCATGAGAACCCCCTTCAAATTCACCCAATCTTTCCTTCTCAGGCATAAAATGGTGAAGCTGTAAGTATCTGAATAGGTCCTGGGGGGAAGCCTTAATTCAGTCGAAAGTTGCTGAAAGGATTTAAGGGTGTCTCCCTCATACAATTGCCCTAGTGTTATTAAACCTTTCCTTGCCCATCTCACAACGTCCATATTCCATCTAAGAGGCACAAAGTCAAGACATGCTCTGATAGGAGTGTTGCTCCCTGCTAATATTGTGATCCCCAGCCTTCTATTCACTTCTAAACAAGCAGTTTTAATAACATCTGTCAAGGGGTTGTTCATATGTAGGAGTGAAACTCCTTTCCAATCCAGTAACAAGTCCCCAACATCTCCCAACGAGGAGGGGGGTCTTTCTATATCACTTCAAAGAGAGGGATCTTCCTTGGATAGAGCAGAAGCCAGTGGGAAAATCTGGGAGGCCCAATAATATTTTTTTTTAAATTTGGGAGGCTTAGGCCACTCTCTCTTTAGGCGTAGTCAGGACATCCCACTTCACCCTAGGGCATCCACCCACCCAAATGAATTCGGAAAGTGACGACTTAAGGGATCTCCAAAAATGATCTGGAGACTTAAGGGGTAGGGATTGAAAAAGAAAGCGAGGGAGCACATTCATATGTACACACTCAATACATCCCATCAAGGAGGAGCCCTCCCCATCTGCCGAGGTCTGCCTGAACCATTTGAAGGAGCTTAAAATGATTAATTGTGTATAACTTGTGAATATCATTGGGGACCCAGACACCCAAGTACCTAAAACTTTCTTTTGATCATTTATAGTTACCAATGACTAGAAGCGTATCTTTGTGAGTCCTTCCCAAAGGCAACAGTTCAGTCTTAGATTCATTAATTTTAAAACCAGAAACTATCCCGAAGTCCCTCAACAGGGAATTGACCAGAGATATCTGGTTAACTGGATCCTCAATATACAGAAGAGTATCATCTGCGTATAGAGAAACTCTGGTCTCTACCCCTCCCACTCGAATATCTCTGTATCCCTCTGATTCTCTAATAAGAGCTGCAAGTGGTTCCATACTGAGGGTAAATAAAAGTGGGGAGAGAGGGCACCCTTGTCTAGGACCCTTACTGATTTTAATTTTGTTAGACATGACCCTGTTTACTTTTACCCTTGCCCAAGAATCCTTGTATAGGTTGGTAATCCAGCTACGGAACTTATCTCCAAATCCAAATTTATATAGGGTGCTGTCTAAAAAGACCCAGTCCAGGTGGTCAAACGCCTTTTCCACGTCGAGAGACATCACCACTCAGGGAGGACCGGGAGGGGGTGCTCCCAAGGAGGAAAGAACATTAAGTAAAAGTCTAATGTTATCCTGAATATGTCATCCAGGAATGAAACCTGTCTGGTCGGGGTGAATCAGGGCTGGGATAAAACTCTGGAGGTGTGAGCCCAAAATTTGTATGAATATCTTCGCATCTTGATTAAGCAAAGAAATGGGATGGTAACTTTCACAGACAGTTAGGTCTTTCCCGGGTTTGAGCAAAAGAGTCACTACCACTTCCCCCAGGAGGGTGGGGTTGCACCCTCCTCATGGGCAACACTGCATACCGTCGTTAACAAAGGAGCCAAGTCTGTCAAAAAATGTTGGTAGAATTCGGCAGTAAAGCCGTCAGAGCCTGCGGCCTTTCCCTTATTGAGGGACTTGATAACCTTTTTCACCTCAGCCTCTGAAATATCGGCCTGTAAGGTATGTATTTGAGAATCATCTAATCTGGGGAGGGAGGGAGGTCCGTTGTAAAAACTCTGCCACCAGCGTGGAGTGGTCTGGGGGCCTCTCCTGACTATATAGCTTGGTGAAATAGGTACAAAACTCATCTGCAATCTGGGCAGGACTTGTTAAGTCTGACCCAGAGCGTGAAGTCTTAATTAGGGGCTATACCTATCTGCTTTTTGTTTTCTCAGGCGTAGAGCCAGCAAATGAGTTGCCCTACTCCCTGTCTCATAATATCTCTGTCTAGTGTAATGGAGATAGTTTTCCATCTTCCTTCTCATTTCAACATTGTATAACTCCCTAGTTTCTTTCAGTTTCAGAAAAATGGCTGGGTCATTAGTTCTCTTATGTTCCTGTTCCATCCTTGTAAGGTCGTTCAATAACCCATCCACCCTTGCCCTATGAGTCCCTGTGCTTATGGGAAGCATAGCTGATAATTCTACCTATAAGGACTGCCTTTAACCCATCCCAGACAAACCAAATATGGGTATCCTCCTCTCGGTTTTCCTGAATGTAAAACCAAACGGTGTCCTTCATTTGAGCCACAAAAACGTTATCATTCGACAAACCTGGATTGAACCGCCATGACCCTTTATTTTTAATGTCAGACCACTGAAGGGTCGCACTGATTATTGCATGGTCAGAGAAAGTAACTGGGTGGATAACCATATCTACCACAGTATGGGTAATCGCCTTCTGCATGTAAAACCTGTCAAGCCTAGAGTAGGAGCCGGAGGACTCAGAATAAAAGGTGAAGTCATGGGTATCTGGATTATGCAATCTCCAAGGATCCTTGAGGCCACCCTCCGTGATTAGTGACCGAAATAACCTAGAACTAGAAGCACCCCCTGACCTCTGCCCATTCACCCCTTGATCTAACTCTGGATTCCAGTCTCCTGTGAGTATAATACAGCCAGGTGACAAGGAGGTCACTTTGGCAAAAAAGTGGCAAAAAAAGGCTCCTGTTGGCAGGGTGGGGATGTACACAGAAGCAACATGTATGGAATGACCCATATATTCCCCTGAAATCAAGTCAAATCTACCCAAACTTTCTACTGAAGGACTTTGAAAGGGAGACCTCTTCTAATCACGACCGCCACCCCTGACCTAGAAGAGTCTGAGTGAGAGTCCGAATATACCTACCCAACTCACATCCTTCTCAGCTTTGCATGTTCTAATAGGGAGAGTTTGGTTTCCTGCAAACAGGCCAGATCACATTTTAAACGACCCAATTCCTGGAGTACTCTGGCTCACTTTACTACTCTAGCATTAGTCGAAGTGATTTTAAGAGACATCATTAGGCAAGAATGAGCATATCATACCCCCATACCTTATGCCCATATCATATTTGACTCTATAAAGTGTCATTCCAAAAGGAAAAAGGTGTGCATACAGGGTTAACAAAAAAATTCACACATACAAAAACATACATAGAACATTTAAAAAGGGAATAAAGGAGAGAGCTATAAGTCCAAAAACTAAATTTTGGGAACAACATGCCCATAATGGCCATAATTACAGGTCAAGGACTTATAGAAACAGGTACCAGTTACATCACTGAGTACCTAAGTGCTTCAGAGCTTAACCCTGAGGGATGATGGAGAGCCTCAGGAAACAAAGGCACTAGGCCTTAAAGTAGGAGTCAAGCGTCAGTACGCTAAGGGTTGAGAGCCCAGTCAATCCAGGAACCCAGACCCTCTCCTAATTAGTCTCTTCTGGATTTTTGGCTGATCAGGCCAAATAACCCTGGGCAAATTTCAGCACAACCTTGAAGTAATCGAACCACGACAATAGAATGCAATATTATCAAACAGCAGTATAGCTGCCTGTCTCCAGGGTAATTCAGGGTCACTAAACCAGAAAGTTAACAAGTGAATACCACCGTATACATTTAAATTTGCCGTACCCATGAATAAATCACAAATTCCAAGGGAGGCTACTGATGGGTGTGTCCCCCGGCTTTACCCCAGGCAGAAGGGACCAAAGGAACTCGTGCCTCCTAGAGACAGGAAAATCCAGGGAGCAGACAGAATTCAACTTAAATGTGCATAACACTGTTCCACCAATATAATTTGAAAATAAAAATAGGCATTAGATAATAATAAAATTGTCCAGGCCCCAAAGCCAGGGAACCCAGGTCTGCTGTAAATGATATACCCAATACTAAGAATTCTGGGTGAAATTGGCCAGGTGGAACCTGAAAATTATTAAGCCTAAAACAGAAAAACAATAGACCCCTCTCATTACATCACACATCTGCCTCTCAAATATACATCCCTACAAACATAATAATGGCAGATATATTGATCACCGCAGCGTAAAACAAGAGACACTCCCTGATTATTAAAACTTTAACTCTGGCAAAACAGGAAACAGCATTAGAATATAAGCCATATAAGCATTACAATATTTGAAAATAATTCAGAAATGCCCAAAGGGTGCTTATCTCAAGTCCAGCTCAAGTCCCAACTTCAGGAAATGGGGAGCGCTGGGGGAGGCATCTGCAGGCTGGGACAGGGAAACTGTGCACAGTAATAAAGTCCTTCTTAAAATGAGCACCTTGCATCCCTGAGACCTGTACAAATTCACCAACTTCTTAAATTACATAAGGGCACTAGCTCACCAGTTCAAAAAACATCCCTGGATTGAGGTACTGGAGGAATAAACTCAGCAAACAAAAGTTCCTGTTGTCCTAAATCCTCTACACATTCTGCAGTCACCGGAACATGGAAGCCCTGGATATCCAGAATGATGAAGAAGGCTGATCTGCAATCTGCACAGAAATCTTCAAGTCTTCTTTTTCTGGAATCATTTGGAAATGTCTACATGTAAAGGCAATAAAGCATCTCCACATTTTCCCAAGTGCTAAGTGGGACCAGGGGCCACTGACCAAATTAATTCTTCTATTTTCTTCTCAGCCTGTTCCTCCTTGGTGTTGGGAACTGGGATCTCCATGGCATTAAGGTAACTGGTAGCTGCTAATAAAGAGTCAAATACTTTGACCCCCTCCTTGTCTTGAATCCAGAGCCTTGTGTGGTATCTGAGGTACGCCTTGCAGCATTTTTCTCTGAGCGCTTTGACTACCACCAAGATTCTTTTCCTTTTGGCAAGCATTAATGGCAGGTAGTCCTGATCCAAATAGACCCTCTGACCATCAAGATTGAGATCCCTTTTAGCCCAGTCTAAGCACTTTTTCTTTTGTAGTATAACGTAGAAATTTAACAATAATAGACCTGGGGGGTGCACCTTGCTTGGGTTTTGGCGCGATGGCTCAATGGGCTCGTTCTATGTCCAGATTGAAATCCTCACCCAGGTATAACTCCTTTTTTAGCCAGGCATCCATGAATTCCTCCATACTGGGGGGTTCTACCCCCTCAGAGACCCCAAAGATCCGTAGATTTTTATGGCGGGCTTTCACCTCCGCATCCTCTGCTCATAGGGTCAGTTCCCACTCCCTCCTATGGAGGTATGCGAGTGATCTGCCATAGGCCATATGCTCTCCCTATAAACTCTCCATGTAGGCCTCTACATCTGCCATGCAGTTTTCAAGCTTTTTGAAGTCCCTCTGTATGCCTGAGATTCTGGCATCAATATGATGTAGTATTTTTATCATCCGACGCCCATCTGCTTTCGTGAATGTTGAAGCAGCATCAGGACCTAGACCATTGGATTCATCCCCCGAAGCTGTAAATACTGAGGACCGCGAGAGCACCGAACTGGTAGGCCTATGTGAAGCTCTGTCCACTAATGTGCTTCTAGTCGGTGCAGAGGGTTGCTTTTTAGTACGCCCCATGTCCATTTATACTGTAGCACAATAGATCTCTAAATTTTTGTGGGGTTTAACATGCGATGGCATCCAATTACTAAGACTTAAAATGCCCAAGGTAACGGAGCTCTGCCCTAGACCACCATCTATACGCATGACGTCACCGGAAGTCGTCATCGCCACATTCTGAATTTTTGCATTATTGCCACATTCTGAAATTGCACATCACCATCACATTCCAAAATTTGTGTCACCACCACATTCCAAAACTGAGCATCACTGCCACATTCTGAAATTGTGCATCACTGCCACATTCCAAAACTGTATGTCTCTTCTCTATTCTAAAATTGCACCTGCCTGCCACATTCTGAAATTGTGTGTAAACTTCCATGCTCCAGTATTGCCTGTCATTGTCACATTCTAAAAACATGCATTCCCACCATATTCCAAAATTGCACATACCCACCAGATTCTGAAGATGAGTGTCACTGCCACATTCAAAAATTGCATGCTCAAGTTACATTCTAAAATTATGCATCCCTGTCTCATTCTGAAATTCTATGTGGCTACCAGATTCTGAAACTGTGTCACTGCCACTTTCTGAGATTTTGTGTCCATGCCACATTCTGAAATTGAATGTTGCCACCACAACCTGAAATCAAGCATGCCAACTACATTTTGAAATTTTGCATCACTACACCACATGCCCAGTTAATCCATCCAAGACACATTATGAAATTACATATCCCTGCCACCTTCCACAACTGTGTGTCTCCCGCATTTCAAAATTGTGTATCTCTGCCACATTCTAAAACTATATGACACTGCCACATTAAGAATTTTAGCATCTCTGCCACTTTCCAAAATTGTGTGTCCCACCTACTTTCTGAGATTATGCCATTACTGCATTCCACAGTTGCAGTGTGGTGACATTTTGAAATGTCATCCCTGCACTATTATAAAAATTGCACATATTTTTGTCATTCTAAAGCCATGTTTGTCACTGTATTCCACCCCCCGTCACATTCTTAAGTACTGTACCTTGCATCTGCACATTATGGAAATGAATGCCCTAACACTCCCATTGTCAGTTTTCCTTTTCCAGATGTTTACTACAACTGCAGTTTTATGTAATGTGGGAGGAATAAGTCTTGTACGGTAGTTTGCAAGAAGGACTAGACTGTGAGTTCTGGTTGTGACATCATCAGTAGCTCTTTACTGAAACTGGCTTTTTTGAATAGGCAGTGAATTTAGGGTTAAAGAAAATGACTTGTAACTTTTAAACAAACTCAGAGATCTCATTTTTGGCATGAGGCTGATTGGGGATATGCTGATCCAAATTCTGGGTTTACTGATGCTAGCAATTTTGGGCAGACTCCCTCTGTAAGTCAGTGGAAGAGGAAATAGAAGAAATTTATTAAAGGAACAAAAATTGTGGGGTACCAACACATACAGTGTGGGATACGTTCAAGGCAGTGGTATGGAAATAACTAATAATAATAAATAATAAAACTTCATTTATTAAGCAACTTTCAAGCACCAAGGTGCTGTACAAAGAAACAATAAAATCAGAAAGAATACATATATAAAATCAGAATAAAGACAAAACCTCAAGTCATAAAAGCTTGGCACCACAGATGGGTCTTAAGTTCCTGCTTGAAAATCTCCATGGTCGTGCATTCCTGAAGCTGGTGAGGCAGAGAATTCCAGAGGGTTGGGGCTATAAACATAAAAGCCCGAGCCCCAGAAGATTTTAAAATAACCCTCGGAACCTCCAGCAACCCCTCGTCAGCCGAACAAAGCTGTCATACAGGGCTGTAGGGAATCAGAAGCTCTTTCAAGTAGTCGGGGCCAAGTCCTTGCAGGGTTTTGAAGGTCAAGTGACCTACTTTAAAGGTGATCCACCACTGTATTGGCAGCCAGTGCAGATCGCGCAAAACAGGGATAATGTGTGTCCTTCTTGATACCCCTGTCAACAACCTAGCAGCAGCATTCTGCACTAGCTACAAGCGGCAGATATCAACCCCAGGAAGCCCCAGGTACAGAGAGTTGCAGTAGTCAAAGCAAGAGGTCATGAAGGCGTGGGCCAACTCAGGTAAATCGCCAGACAGAACAAGGTGTTTCACCCTGGCAATGTTTCTAAGATGGTAAAATGCAGACATAACGACTGCTGACACCTGATAATGAAGGGTCAGCCTATCATCAAGTACCACTCCCAGGTTACGCACCTGTTCAGAAGTAAGGGTCTGATCCCCCCCCCAGGTATAAACCAGAAGGCTGATCAGACCTCAACCCCTCTATCCTGCGACCCAGGTCCACTACCATAACCTCGGTCTTACCGGCGTTTAACTTTAACCAGCTCGAATTCATCTAATCATGGATTTCAGTGAGGCAGCTATTAAATACCAAGAGAGCACTAGCCTGGTCGGGAGCAAAAGATAGGTAGAGCTGGGTATCATCAGCATAGCAGTGAAACCTCAGCCCATACTGTCTTACAGTGTCTCCGAGGGGCAGCATATACACTGCAAACAACTTGGGGAGAGCACCAAGCCCTAAGGAACCCCACACTGCAGAGAGAAAGGGTTGGAGAAATAAATCTCTGACACAACTCTCTGTGTTCTTCTAGATAGGAAAGATGTAAACCATCTGAGAATTGTACTCGACAGTCCACTGGTGAACCTTAGGCACTCGAGCAAAACTCCATGGTCTACAGTGTCAAAAGCTGAAAAGACATCAAGGAGAACCAATATAGAACAGTTTCTCCGATCTCTCGCCATCAAGAGATCATTGAGCACCCGAACCATAGCAGTCTCAGTACTATGCCTCTTACGAAAACCAGATTGGAGAGGTTTGTAGATATTATGGATGGTCAAATGGTCCTCCAGTTGATTTGCCACTACCTTCTCAATAGCCTTCCCAATAAAGGGAAGGTTAGAGATAGGTCTGTAGTTGGCAAAAATATCTGGGTCCAAAGAAGTTTTCTTCAAAAGGGGAGTCACCATCATTTCCTTCAGGGAGCTAGGGGACTCACCCAATTCTAGGGAGCACCAGATTATTTGAGCCAGAAATGGGCCCACAATCTCACCACAACTCAAAATCAGGGAGGTTGGACCCAGACCTAAACCACAGAACATAGGGCACATCCCCTGGACAATCCGCATAACATCCTCGAACTTCGGCAGGTCAAAGGAACTCCAGGAGGCCCGGGGTTCCATGGCCAAATGCCAACCAACAGCATCCCCCATAGAGTGTGTCTGGCGGATCTCTGATCTGATGTTGGCTATCTTATTCGCAAAGAATTGAGCGATCTCATCACACCCCTTTTGTGAAAAAGCTCGACGGAGCTGAAGACAGGCTGGGTTGCACAGCCTGTCCACAGTTCTGAAAAGCTGAGCTGGTCGATTCTGAGTGACAGTGATCTCCCTGGACAGGAATTCTGCCTTCTTACGGGAGATCTCTGATTGGTAAAGCTGATAATGCCCCACCAAACTAAGATGGTCAACTTCTAGAGCAGATTTCCACCAACAACACTCCAAACACTGTCCCACATGTCACAACTCCCTCAAGGACCCATCAAACCATGGAGCCCAAGGGCAGAGAGAGAGAGGGACGAACACAAACAGGAGCAACTGAGTCAAGAGCCGAGGAAATGGCCTGATTATAAGCCAGAACCATCGACTCTGGGCTCGTGCTGGTAACAGGAAACTCTGAGAGGTTCAACACCGCCGTCAGATCTTCAGGGCACACATCCCGTAAAGGGCGGTATCGAACCATCTCCACAGAGGCAGACCTACGAAGGGGAGCACAAAAATTGAAGCCCACGGTGTAATGATCAGACCAACTGACAGGTTCCACCACCAAATCAGAAGCCTCAATCCCCAGGAGAAAAACCAAATCCAAAGAGTGACCGTGATTATGAGTAGCTGAAGAAACAGTCTGTGTCAAGCCCAGTGATATCATCAGCTGGAGGAAGTGGACTAGTTTGGCTGCAGCAAAAAAGAAACAGACTCAGGCAGTTCAGGAAGCATTTGAGAGTAAAATGAAAGAATTGGACATCACACACAAAAACAAAAACACAGAGGAAGAGCATTGTAGGTAGAATTAGCTAAGGCCAGGAAGGAGATAGTAGAATTATTTAATAAGAGAGCGGAGGCCAAATAAGGAGTTAGTGAGTAGGGCCTCACCTCTTCTGGCTTACAGGCTGAGAAATGTGGCAGCAGACAGATTGGTCACATGAATAAAAGACCACACATATCCAGGATGTTCATGCCTCAAGGGACTGTTGACACCTTTAAACAATGTTATACAATGCTATACAAGGAAGAGTTGAGAGGAGAACAGGTAAGGAGGCACATGACAGAATCCATGAGTACAATAGTGTAAGGTTTGCATTGTGTTTGCAAAATAAATTCACATGAGCCTTCAGTTCTCTTCCAAGAGTTTATTGCGGTTATTCAGATTTACATGCATGTTCAATCTTCATCTTTGTTTGGAGCTAGCTTATTCAATTTACATACAGTGTTTATATAAAGATTTGTTATCTTGAAAAATACCCACACCCCATTATAAGCCAATCATATAATAAAATAACATATTAATCTTAGGGTGTGGTGAATTTGTGTCAGAACATACAGTAGGTATGATTCATTTCTTGCAGGTATCACTACATTTCCTTCACAACCTCATAAGCGTTGACTACATTTCTTAATAAGTGCACTCCATCCTAAAGAAGGTTCTTTGTTGCATACCTTCCTAAAGAAGGTTATAATAGGACATTTTATGTTAAATGTTGTGAAATGTGAAATGTTACACTACAAATAGCACTACCAAAATTAACAGAACAGAAATGCTCTTTGGCATTTCCTATCGAGGAAATTAATGAAGCCCTCAAAAACAAAATGCAATGAAACGCCAAGGCCAGATGACTTTAATGCAGATTTTTACAAAAATTTAAGACTCAATAGGGTAACAGCCATGAATAGCACCTATAAAATGGTGTGGGCTCTGGGGGCGAGTCCAAAAGTGTCGCTACAGGAAGGGTGAGCACTCCATAAGGCAGACACACAGTAAGTGAGCGAAACTGCCTGCAGCCCTGTAAGGGTACCTCCCACAGAATCCTGCAGCAGAACCGCGAGCCCCAGCAGGCCCGCTAACAGAGGAGGCACCACCAACAGACAGCCACAACAGTTAGGCGAGCACAGGACAGCTCACACAGCTAGCAGGCAGTGGCAGTATGAGGCAAAGGATGAGCGACCAGAAGACACCAGAGGTGAAAATGCCACTGTTGGGGTACACAGGGACAGGGTATACTAGCAGCAAACAGGACAGAGGGGCAGCGGTATGATCCCACACCACCCTGCAGCAGCAACAGGGCTAGATTGAGCACACAAACAGGCGCAGTGCAATACAACCCCCCCTTGGCCCCTTGGCCCAACAACAGTCACTGACACGTATCGCAAAGGGCACCACACAGCAGGATGGTGCCACAGGGAAGCTGAGACTGATCACTTAAAACTGCTGTTATAGTGATAATAAATACTTTATTAAAGTTCAAAATCAATTGGAGACATACACACAGTATGATCAATGTTTCAGGCCCTTGAACAAGTGCTTTTTCAAGTTGTCACCTTGAAAAAAGTGCTTGTTTTTTGCTTTGGCAGTATAATTTCAGCACAAAAGGCAGAAGAACACCTCAAATTGCAATGCTGCTTGATGCAGAAAAAGAATTTGATCACTTGAATTGATAAATATTTAGACCTAACAATGGAAAAAGTGGTCTTTGGTCAGAAATTTAGGAACTGGATTGGAAAAATGTATCAGCCACCCATGACCCAGGTAAAAGTCAATGGGACAATGTAAATGTATTTAACATAGAAAGAGAAACTCAACAGGAGTCTCAGCGATTGTCTCTACTCTTTTCTCTAAGCATGTAACCACTGGTGAGAGCTATTAGAGAAAGCAGGAGACTGAAGGCATCCGAGTGGCAGGAATAGAAAATAAGGTGTCAGTTTATGCAGATTATATCGTGGTGTACTTAAACATTATAACGCCCTCTTACAACTTTTATTACAATTTGAACTAATTTCAGAATTTAAGGTTAATGAGAAAAAAACAGAGATCCTGGAGATACTCCCCACTTTGTCCTCCTACTGTCTTCGTAATGCTTTCTGTCACTCTTTTGCCCTCCCTCAATGAAATCTGCTGCTGGCCAGGCTGCCTTCTCATTTTGTATCCCTAAACTTTAAGGTTCACTTCCCCCATCTTTTTTCCCCTTCCCCCAGGACACATCTGGAAATGAGCTGTTACCAGCTCGGTATGTCTTGCTTGGTAAAGCCTTTGAAATATATAAATAAATACAGAAATAAATAAATAAGTGGAACGGTGACTGAGAGGTTTAAAACAGCCACATCTTACAAAAAGTTTCAGCCAACAATCCATTGTTTAGGGACACAAATCCTCACTTAATTATCAAAATTGTACATCCATTATGGAGCCCTTAAAAAATAAATATTCTCAGAACTTAAAAGATGGGAGGAGATGCCATTTACACTGATGAGCAAACCAAAAGGCAAGGAGAACACATTTACTCCCATGTTTGATGTCTCTCTATGTCACCCTAGCACTCCCCATTTCCAGAGCAGACTGGACTGAACTAAGAAAAGCCATGAGTAGATTCATCTGACAAGGTAGGAGGCTGAGAATTAAATGGGAGGCACTCACCCACAGGAATGCAGAGGGAGGTATGGGGCGCCCAGATTTTCCTCGCTATTATGAGGCAGCACAGCTAGTGCATCCCATAGAGTTGGTGAGAGACAGAGAGGAAGGGGGGATGGGTGGCATTGGAGAGACAGGCACACCCACAATATCTGACTGCAATACTCCCCTGGGGCATGACAGAACCAAAAGAGGTGAGACATATCAGAAACATCTGAACCAGGCATCAGGCAGGGGGACATCAATTGCAATGCATTCCAGTAAACACTGACCCACCTTTAGATCAGTACAGCTAAGTGCAGCCTTCCTCAGGTGAGAGAGGAGGGGTCTAAGGTATTTGATACAATGTTTGGTGCAACACAGGAGATCTTTTGCCACGCTGTAAGAGGAGATTGAACTAATGAACATAGATTGTTTTAGGTACCTCCAAGTCAGAGACTTTCTGTCAAAAGCTGAGAATAAAGATAAAAATAGTTGGGGAACAAAAATAAATTGTAATAAACGTAGCAGCGATGACCCAGAATATAATTCAAAAGCACCAAATAAGACACTTATAAAGGACATTAACAAAACAAAATGGGAAGACAGATATAGAAAAAATATAGCAGAAATTAGGAGCTGAACTAGGAGAGGTAATTACGGAAGAGCAATGGGGGAAAATACGGCAACACATACACAGTATCATAGTATTAGGTAGTTGGAGGCTGGCTAAGGTGGTCCTACTGACTAAAGGAGAGGACAGAGAGGAGCCGAGTAACTACAGACCCATCAGGTACACCTCCATCATGGATTCAGCACTCCAGGTCACATATTCCAGGACTGCGATGTCAGCCAACAATCAAATCTTTTATTTCTCATATAGAGCACCAAATAAAAGAAACAACGACACCAGTCCTAGAACAGATATGTTAAAGAGAATGGGAAGGACAGAAACACAAAGAGGGGAAAGTAGTGTTGTGCAGAATTTTCAAATTCTGGTGGAATGAAATTCTGCAGAATTTTCAAAATTCCACTGAAATTCCCCTGAATATCGCCAGAAACAGAATGGTGGAATTCCGCAGCAGAAAATAGTTGTGGAATGATTTTCCATGGAAAAAATGCTGTTCTCATTCCATGCTAATTTCACCGGTGGATTTTCACGTTCTGCACAGAACTTGGGGAAAGGAACAGTTAATAATTGAATAAGAGTAAAGAAAAAAACTATGTACAGAGATTTCTAAGCTTCACAAGTTGAGGCTATTAAAGTTTGTGAGGGGGAGGATAACAGGACTGTTTGTGCAGAAGTTCAAACGTTTTGTTCAGCAAAAATGCATGAAAAATGGCACTTTGAAAAGGAAAGCACAGGGACAGGCATCAGTAATTAAAAGTCACAAAGATGTTACGAGAATATAATCTAAAGGCATATTAAGAAGAAAGTGGACAGAGGTGTACGAACTGTCAGACACAGATTGGATTGAACTTTGGAAATAACGCTGATAATTTATAACCACCTGTACAACAACTAGACGGAGGGGCATGGCTGAGATAACTATCCACTAAGGCTTAAATAAGTTGTTTTTTTTTTACATGCAAGATGGCGGAGCATAGATGCATTATGATAGCCTTGGCTAGATTTCATATGTGCAGCTAAGGTGAACGTAAGTGCATGTCTCGACCAAGCCCAACCACCCCTTAGGTAATGCTGCTTTGTACAGAAAATTTAATAGGTATAAAAATAAAATAGCAACTAAAGATTTAACGGGATATTCAGTAATGCATGAAGAAACCCAAAGAAATGAAGTAAATCCAAGAGAGGAAATAAGAGGGATTTTATGCATGATTTTCTGTTATAATGTTGTTAAGCCTAGTTGTGAAGATAGTGAAGTCACAACACAATATGTAATAAACAATAAAGGTTTAGCTACTTACCTACTGTACCAGATAATGAGAATTTTGCCTCCCAATCACAATCCCATAGCCTATACACATTCTGCATTGGGGGCAATTCTTGTGGATAAATAATTATATAGGGCCAGATATTCAGACTGCTCCTGGCAGTGGCGCAAGTGGGGGCACAGCACAACTGAGATGTGCCAGGGCCAGGACACTGTGATATTCAAAGGTGATGTGCCATGGTACATCACCATTGAATATGGCACAGAATGTGCATGGTGCAAGTACAAGGTGCCGGCGCATTCCCTAGACAGGGAGGATTGGGAATGCACCAGCGCAATTGTAGTTGCGCTGGGTGGATCTTCCATGATATTCAGACTTGGGCATGTAAATGAGGCCATAATGTATGCATGGCACAAATTGGGCCATTTGCATGTCATTATGGCCCCATTTGCATGCGATGTGTAGGGCATCCCAGCGAAATGCGCCTGGCACCCTGTGTAGCCACCTGCAACACGACAGGAATCTCTGGTAGTCTAGTGGCATCCCCCCTCCCTCCCATAAACCCAATCGCAGGAAAATGGTAAAATATAATCCCTGGTAGTCTAGTGGTATCTTCACTCCCTCCCATAAACCCGATCGTGGGTAGTTGTATGAGAAATAGATTCCCCGGTAGTCTAGTGACAAATCTGTGAAAGACTAGTACAGTATGCACTGCAAACCCATTGGTCCCAGTGTGGACCCGATAGATGTCAACTACTGCTGTAAGCTGTCGTGGCCGGTGGTGAGGCGGTATGTGGGTGGGTTGCTGCCGTTCGCCGATGATGGGGAGCTGGGTGGGCAGGGGTGTCTGTGTG
The DNA here is from genome assembly GCA_016271365.2 of Neoceratodus forsteri. Taxonomy (NCBI): domain Eukaryota; kingdom Metazoa; phylum Chordata; order Ceratodontiformes; family Ceratodontidae; genus Neoceratodus; species Neoceratodus forsteri. The sequence continues at coordinate 137,445,731 of JADMNL010000025.1, forward strand.
GGTGGGGGGGTACCACTAGACCACCAGGGATATTATTTTAACATTTGCCCTTGATCGGGCATACAGAGGGAGGGGGATATCACTACACCACCAGGGCTTAGATATTTAACATATGACCATGATCTGGTTTACAGGAGGGAGGGGGGGATACCACTAGACCACTGGAGAATCTATTTATGATACTACTACCCGTGATTGGGTTTATGGGAGGGAGGAGGGTTACCACTGGACCGCCAGGTTGTTAACCTGTACAGTCGCCCATTGGGCATAATGGGAGGGGACCACAAGACCACTGGGGAGGGTGTGGGTGCTCATGGACGGTGTCCCTGCTGGGTAGGTGGCCACCCATGGCTGGTGGGTGCTGTGTTGCACCTTGCAATATAGCAACCCATTTGTGGGTGCCCTGGCTTTGTTCTTTTTTTTTTTGGCTCAACTTTGAGCCCCCCATGTGGTGCAAAGCATGGTTGTGGCAGCATATGCACCGCACATCCCGGGCTGAATATTGGCATGTGCTGCATATACTCGGGCATGCCCCCTGCATTTGCACCGCATACATTACCATTGCACCCTGGCACATTGGGACTTGCACTGTGCCTGGCAGCCTTTTGAATGTCCCACCAAGGCGCATTGCGGGGTTGGCCAATGTGTTCAAAAGCATTACTGAGTCATGCATTATCTAAAACAAATAATCAGTGAACGGGATTTCTTCTGTAAGTGAGGAAAAATTAATTGTTCATATTTGCAATATATGGGAAATGATAAATGTAATGTAACTAACACCTTATATTTCCGCTTCTACCAAAGGTAGTTTTGTAATTGCTTAGGCATGTGGCTAGGAAAAGTAGCAGCTGAGGGGTAAGTGGCTGGGTTCATTTCATCTTTATAATGTGATGGTCTTATACGACCAAATTTACTATGAAGGATAGGTGGTGCACCCTTGGGCCGTATTTGAAAGTGCAACACCTGTATAGCCTTCAGAAACATGTTCTATCCCCTCCAGTTTCCCTTCCATAGAAAACAAAGGGAATGTATTACAGATATATACTGTAGCTGTCATTTACAGGCTGAAATGGATGGCAATATTAAAATATCCTGAGTTGTGTTTCGAACATTTTCATATTAAAATTCTGATCTGTTTGTTTGCAGACATGACACATTGTATCATGTTAATAAAGCAGAATGTGATAAATTCTAGGAAAATAAATTATCAAAATAAATGTTGCCATTGGTAACAGCTATCCATACAGCTAGAACATGTATCTAAAAACAATAACTGATTTGAAGTGGGGTGAACAAAGGTTGTTAACTGTATCATCACATTTAGTGCAGTTTTGCTTTGCTGATGAGTGAAAGGAATAATGCTTTACAACATCAGAAAACTATAGATGGATGGATAGATGGATGGACGGATTGACAGACGGATGGACAGACAGACAGACAAAATGAAGAGGGATCTTGAAGAAGGAACCCAGGTTCTGAGGAGTGACATGGCAAAAGTGGAGCAGTGGTCTGGGATCTTGCAGCTCAAATTCCATGCAAAGAAATGCAAAGTGATGTGTTTTGGAAATAAGAATCCCACAACAGAGTAGTGGATATGGAGTGTCCGAGTAAACTGGTCTACTAAGGAAAGGGGCCTGGGGGTCATCATTGGTGACAATCTCAAGCAGACAGCCCAGTACAACATGGCCTATCTGAAGGCTGATCATATGCTGTGCTACATAGAGAGAGGCATCACCAGTAGGAGGTGATCCTGTCACTGTACAGATCCCTGAGGAGGCCACACTTGGAATACTGCATATAGTTTTGGAACTTTCATCTCAGGAGAGACCTGGACCACCTAGAAATGAGCCAGAAGAGGGCCACTAAAATGATAATGGGTATGCAGGGGAAGACAGATCAGGATTCGCTGTCTAGCCTCAACATGTACCTGCTTAAGGCTAGACGGGAGAGGGGTGATATGATTAAAATATTTAAATACAGTACATCTTCGATTACAAGCTGCAGCTTCTATTACACATTGTGTTTTTTGGCCGCAGCTTCTAATCGAGGGTAGCTTATGTTAAAAGCCGCACAAACCATCAAAATACTTTTTTTTTTTAATGCAATAACACCACACAAGGTACTTTAGAATATACTAAGGAACCCTGTGAATCCTGTAGAGTGTGGCAAGTGGAGTGCATGGAGTGGAAAATATAGGTCAGATCCAATGGGACAGACAGAGAGACTGCCCAACTTTTAGAACCCACCCTGCCGTGCTGGACTTTCAACCCCCCCCCCCCCATGCTGTGCAGTGTCACTCACCATTGTATGTACTCATTAATGTAAAAGCAAAATCCTATTTTATTGCAACGAGAGAGCAGCTGAGCTAAGATGAACACTCTACTTGTACTACTGTACTTTGGCTTACATCACAGCTTTTCAGCGTTGCATGGCATATTACCTCCTGTTGCCTATTCTGCTCACATCCAGAACCCACATGGCTGTTGGCTGTAGTAGAAGGACAATGTTTTTTTTTATTTTTTTCTTCATAAAAGACTTTCCTTCATGTTGTTATAGAGGGGAGAGAAGCAGATCAGTTACAGCATTGGTGTAGCACCCCTGTTCCAGTTCGTCATGGGTTGCCACTTTCAGGCCACACCATGCTATTCTGTCATGCCAACAGGCTGACTACACAACAGTAGGCTTTTAACAAATTATATTTATTTTGAATGAGCACTATTACATTTGTCCATCACATTTTCTGAGAGTGATGAGAGGGAGGTGAGGGAGTGAGGGACCCAGCTTGGCACGGCAAGGGTCAATGGTGCCATCTGATCACATTCAAAAGATAGCAGTTGTTTCTCTAAACCTATACCGAGTGCCTGGTTCTTCAGAATGGAGGCAGCTCTTGAATACTAGCCATGGGTTTTATTTGAGGGTGGCTTCTATTAAACAGTTTTGTTTTGTGGTACAACTATTATTCGAGGGCAGCCTATAATTGAAGATCTATGCTACATTTTTTGGATCAACAGAGGTGGCAGGTCAACCCTGTTCAGACATAGCAGGGGGTCAGGTATTGGGGGAATGAATACAAACTGGTAGGGGTACATTTAAAAGGGACGTTATGATCTATTACTGTACTACAAGGAGAGGGTGGTGGGCAAGTGAAACGGACTGCTGTATTAGCTGGGAAGTGCAAAGACTTATCAAGGGTTTAAAGTGAGTTGGGACAGGCACAGGGGCATTCTGACTGTGGGCCCAGGGTGCAAGGAGATGGACAACAACACAGGAGGATCAGAGTTCATATCTGGGTGCTCAGACTAATGGCATTCAAGTCAAGTCAAGTTCAAGTTTATTGTTTGACTATAAAAGTCATCAACAAGTACATATACAAACAATACCATATATAAATACATACATATACAAACACACATACAGAAAACTATAAAAGGGAATAAATGAACACTATGGGCGGGATATTCAAAAGGGTTGCACATGGCATAACGAGGGTGCCATCGCAACTCACTGATATTGACATGATATTCAAATGGGGAAAGTGCCCGGCACAAATCCTGATGTGCCGGGGTGCATCAGTAATGTATGCGGCACAAGTGTGGGGGGCATGCCCATGTATACCCCGCAAATCCCAATATTCAGCCCGGCATATGCTGAGCATAGGCAGGCACAACCCCTACGTGCGCCGCACACAGCTGTGCGAAAAAGAAAAGGAGCAACAGCTGGCCACCCATAGGTGAGCTCCTGTATTGCAGGGCACAACATGGCAGCTGCCAGCCGTGGGTGGCCACCCGAGCTCCGGCGGCACCATCCATCATGGTCGCCCCCCCAAGCCCTATCATGGGCTTTCATTATGTTTACATGTCCTGGCCAAATTTCTCTAATTCACTAAAAATACCATCAACAGTTTAGTCTGGTTCAAGGTCAGTTGGCATTCATCTGTATCTCCCTCCCTCGGGTTCTGCCTGAAAATAGGCAGAATTTGTCTAATGCACTTACCTGGTCAACAAAAACAAAATAAATAAATAAATCCCTGATGGTTCAGTGGACCAGATCCAACAGCCAATCACAGGCTATCAGTATATTGAATAACCCTGGTGGTCCAGCGGTACCCCCAACCCGCCCACTCAGTTCCACCACCTCACTCCCCCCATTCAGCGCGCAATCCACAAGCCACCCGGCGCCCACGAATGACAGAGTAAGTATGGCAGTACACCCATTGGTCCACAGTGTGGGCCAATAGGCGTCTGAGCTCATACTATACTACCTGATCCCAAAATGTGAATGAATCCATTCATTCACGGTTTGGGACTGTGTAGTACAGTACGAGTTCGTATGCCCATTGGCCCATGCTGTGGACCATCACGCACGGCTGCTACACACCATATGCTGTCAGTCGGCAGGTGGCAGGGCGGCTTGCGGGTGGGGTGCTGCCACCCGCCACTGACTGGGGTGGCAGGGTGACAGGACTAAGTGGGTGTGTTGGGAGGGGGTACCGCTGGACCACCAGGGTTATTCAATATACTGAAAGTCTGCGATTGGGCTGTGGGATTGGGTCCACTGGACCACCAGGGAGTTTAATTCACTGAATGCCTGCAATCGGGCGTTGGGACGCGTTGACTGCTGAGGGGCAGGGGGTGTCAGTCCCTGACAGCTGCAGCCTGGCAGGGCGCCAGGTGCAAGTCACCGGGGATCGGTGCACCTGCATGCAATTGGGCCATAATGACATGCAAATGGATCCATGTGCCTTGCATGCATTATGGCTCCATTTGCATATCCACCGCTGAATATCACGGTTGCTGCGCCTAGCACAATGGCACTTGCGCTGGCGCATCCCCCTGCTCCTCTCTGGGCACTTGCACTGGTACAGTGCCACTGTGCCATGCACTATGCAGGCGGCCACAGTGCCATATTAAACGGTGCTGAGCCATGGCACAGCACCATTGAATATCGCCTGTCAATGCCCTGGCATAGCCAGTTGCGCTGCACCCAGGCTTGCACCACAGCCAGGTGCAGTCTGAATATCCCACGCTATAAATATAAAATTGTTCTATTTAAAATCCAGCCAGTGTGATTGCATTACTAATTTTCTTTTTAATCTTGCTTGCCGCCAGGAAAAAAGTTTGCTACTCTTACAACAGAGTCTGCATCTTGTGTGTATATTAATATGAGAGTCAGAGTTGCAGAGTCTACAGTATACCTAGTATTTACAAAGGGACCCAACTAATACAGTCACTCTTTATTGTACCAGGCACAATGCCACATAACATGGATTAAGTCTTCACGTCCTCCAACTATACAGCTACAGTTTTCATCTGTAGTTTTTTTATACCTAAGTCTGAGAACACTACTATCAAACTGTTCAAATTTATATATGAAGAATGTCCTACGCAAAGTAGGATCACATAAAATATCAAAATACGGTTTATATCCAAAGTTATAATTATAAAGAGCAAACCATTTAGAGTAGGCAGCGTTTTTAATTAATCCTAAATCTTCTTCTTTCCAATAATTATCTATTTTTTTAGTAACATATTTCTTATATTTGGTACTTAGTTGAATACACTTCCTAACATGCCCCACAAGAAATTCCAGTTTATATTTTTCCAATAATTGAACAATCTTCGTGTACCAAAAACGTAGTCTATATCCCATATCAAACCACTTCTGTTTTTCCTCCATACATAAAACCGTTACTCTAGTTGTTAAGAGTCTAGTTATCCGGATCCAAAAATTAACTTGTCTAGTATCACATAAAGCATTGATATTAATAATTCCTAATTCAGATCTTATATAGGAAGATGGGCATGACTTCCCCAATCCCAATAGGTTTCTTAAGGTTTTAAACATAGGGGTAGTAAGTTTCTCCATGTGGGCAACATTCCATATTTCTGTACCATATAACAACTGTGTTTCAAGTTTAGATTTAATTACTTGTATCAGGGGCTTAATGCTGGTTCCACCATATATATATATAATTAAAATGAACTAAACCCTGCATAGTTTTAGTTACATTTTCTAAACATCTTTGGAATTGATGATTCCAAAGCCCACTATCACTAAATTCAACCCCTAAATAAACATATGTTTTCACTACTTCCAATTTATTACCTTGAAGGAACCAGACTCCTTTCTTGTCCCTACCTTTAGAGCTAATAATAAGTACTTTGGTCTTAGATAGATTAATTTTCGGTTGCAATTCTCTACATCTATCATCAAGTATTTTGATTTTTTCTTGAAGCCCCTTCTGCGTCAGGGATAAAAAAAACATGTCATCTGCATAGGCAAGAGCTGTGCATGATTGATCCTGTATTTTTGGGGAGTCTATAGTTTGATTGTTTAATTCTGTTAATAGCCCATTAATATATAATGCAAATAAAGTAGGGGCCAAAACACAACCTTGTCTGACTCCTCTATTTCAAAAGGGGCTGAAAGTTGACCATTCAAACTGATTCGTACCTGTGCCCAGTTATTCATATAAAGATTATACATAAAACTGACCAGTTCTTTATCTATGCCACAATTCAGTAAAATATCCCAAAGCATTTTCCTAGATATGGTGTCACATGCTGTTGAGTAATCTACAAACATTATATATAGTTTTTGCTTCCTAAGGCATACGTATTTCTCTACTAGATGGTACAGTATATAAATGTTATCCAAAGTTGAGAATTCCTTCCGGAAACCAGATTGGAATGGAGAAAGCCCACCTGTATCTTGTATAACTTCATTTAATCTTTCAAGAATTATCTTGGAAAAGATCTTTAAATTATTATCCAATAAACTAATTGGCCTATACATAGCAGGGTTCGCTTTATCTCCCTTTTTATGTATAGGTATTATATATGCTCCTTTCCAAGTATATGGATATTTATTTTCCTGTATACATTTATTATACAGAGTGGTCAACACCCTACACCATAAACCAGTATTACATAAATATACTTCTGCTGGAATATTGTCTGGGCCTAGAGCTTTTTGCAATTTCAATGAATTAATAGCCAAATACACCTCTTGATAGGTGATTTCTAATTTTTGTTGCTCTTTTATTTTATTTATATTGTTGCCCAGATTTTGGTCCATAAAAATCTGGGCAAAGTAATTAATCCAGACAGATTCTGATATATAGATATCCATATCTTCTTTATAATTTGTGGTACCCCTCACTACCAATTGCCAGAAACCTTTTTGATCTTTATTTATAATCACTTTATTAATTTCTTCCCATTGTTTGATATAATATTTTTCTGTTTTTCTTTCAAAAGAGGCTTGTATTTTTTCTTTGTCTGTTTGATAACCCTCAGTAAATCTTTATTTTTAAACCTCATATATTGTTTATTTAGTTTTCCTAATTATTTTTTATACTTTAAACAATCATCATCAAACCAGCCCCTTCTTCTATTACTCTTTATATTAACAATAACTTCTAAGTCATTCTTTATTCTCCCAAAGAGCTCATAGAAGTTATTGATCAGTTGTTAGCAGTATATAATTTTAAAAATTCTAGACTTACTATTAAAAATGAATTACTGATAACATGCAGAATGTTATAAGGTGTCTCTGTTCTCCACATAATTTTTTTTATTTGTTCTAATTTGTATCTGAATCATTTGTCTGCATACAGATAGTTGTTTAATTCCTTTTATTTTGCTTTTAAGAATAATATGGTAATGGTCACTCTCTGATCTTAAATTAACAGTCATGCTTTCCCAAAATTCTATTGATCCTGCCCATAATGCCAAATCTATCAGTGAGGATCCTCTACTAGATAGATACGTACATTCACCCATATGGTCCCCTTTCACTCTTCCATTCAACGGATATAGATTAAACTCCTTTAATAAATTAATCAGTGTAATACCAGCTTTATTAACTTCCATATCTTTAGTTACTATTTTATCCCAATGATATGGGGGTATTGCACATTGATAATAAGAGTTATCTCCCAGTCCATTATATGTGCCTATACGGGCATTTAAATTGCTGAGTAATAAAATATCTACTTCCAAATATTTACTTATAGTTTCATTCAATAAGTGACCCAGTTGTTCCCATATAGTCACACTATAAGTTGGAGACCTTTCTGGAGGTACATACCCATTTATTACTATTAAACTCTGACTCTCATACTTTAACAAAACAATAATAAAATTCTCACTGGACATAATACATTCAATAGAAGAAAAACTTTTAACATTTATATATGTGGCAATCCCACCAGAATTCCGCCCGCACTTAGCATATCTTTTCCCTGACATGTGTAAAACTTGATAACCATTTAAATCAATCTGATCATTTGTACCATGCCATGTTTCCTGCAGACAAATCACATCATAAGTAGTTATAAAATTAATCCAATCATCATCCTGTTTTCTATCTCTTATGCCTGTGATATTCCAGGAAATAAATTGGTAACTATCACTGTTACTAGTATTAAAAATAGATTCAGAGTCTGAGATAATTTCTCTATTGATTAAAGTTCTTAATGCCGCTGGTTGTTAGTCTGAATAATCAGCTAATAGCTGAAATTTATTATTAAGGGGAATTTGCATAACATCGTAATTTCTTTCTAATGTCCCATAATGACTGTCCAAGACTTTCGACTCTACTATGTTCAGGCCCATAGCATCTAATATAGATACTTTCTTTAGGATTTGTTCAGCAATTCCACTGTTCTTAGCTTGAATGTTAAGGTGAGATCCCATTCCTGCTTGTCTTACAGATAATATCCCATCCCTTCCTAACCGGACTTGTAGAAAATTCCTTAATAGGCTACATATCTCTCAGGTTAATTTTCTATTTGTTTCTCTATATAGATCATTTAAACCAAAGAGCACTAACTCTACAGTGTTTTGTTCTGAGGTATTAGACTGAGAGACATGTATGTTGAATAAATGCCTATTAGGGAAAGTAAAAATAATCTCTTTATCCTTTTGGGCCATGCCATTAGGCCAAACATAGTTGGCCATTCTAGGTGAATGAAAGTAAATATCAATTAGCAATGCTGAATCAACTCACATAGATTTAACCTCCAGTATCTCCTCTGGATCAGTATCCATGTCCAGCTCTATTTTTAATTTTTCTACCAATTTCCTTGTTTGGTTTTCACCTTCTAGTTGTATCCACCCACTTGGCGACAAAACCCTAACTAGACTAATGGCACTCAGCATTAAACTGCAGTGTGCTAAGGTACTAAAGTACAAACTCAATAGACTGCAAGTCTTCTGGCTGCAAAATTTCCTTTGCTGCAGCCATATCCAAGAGCAGGGTCATTCTCGATGCCCTACGGGGGCATGCCTCAGTCAGCTAGTGTTGGAACCCACTCGGGAGAAGCAATCTTAGACCTGATACTCTCAAATGAGATGGAGAGAGGCTCTCAGATCTAGACGTGGGTAGCCATCTGGGAACAAATGACCACCAAACAGAGCGGTTCATGATAAAAACAGCCGCAGAGTCAAGCCATACAAAAGTGAAGGTACGGGACTTCAGGAGGGCTGATTTTGTCAAAATGGGAGAGTGCCTCAGAAAAGCACTAGCAAACAAGCAAGAAGGATGGGTGGAGGAACAATGGGGAAACATCAAAACTGCCATCACAGAGTCAACAAGCCTTTGTGTGAAGCAAATAAATCAAAAAAAAAGAAAAAAACACTGTGGTTCTCAAAAGAGGTGGTGGGGAAGGTTAGGGAGAAAAAAATAGTATTCAGGAAGTATAACGAAACACAAAAGGAGCAGGACAGAGAACTGTACCAGCTAAAGCAGAAGGAAGCGGGAAAGCAGTCAGAACAGCAAAGGCCCAAACTGAGGAAAAGATAGCCAACTCAGTTAAGAAGGGAGATAAAACCTTTCAAAGGTACATTAGGGAGCAAAGAAAGACCAAGGGAGGGACAGTGAGGCTTAATAAAGTGGAGGGTGGGTGGGCAGGGAGGGACAGTGAAAATGCAGGGATACTGAATGAATACTTCTGCTCAGTACTGACAAAATAAGAGGAGGGAGAGGTACCTAATACAATCAATAGAAGCACTCTGGATAGGGGGGTTGATACCAGCCTTTTCACAGAAGAAAGGGTTCTGAAAAAACTCCTAAAACTGAAGGTGGACAAAGCAATGGGGCCTGACAGGATTATACCCAGAATTCTAAAGGAAATAAGGGGAGAGCTAGTAACACCGCTGACTATGCTTTTTAACAAATCATGGGAGGATGGTGTAGTACCTAAGGACTGAAGGAGGGTGGATGTGATTCCCCTCCACAAAAGTGAGAGCAAAGCAGAGGCAGGAAACTACAGACCTGTTAGCTTGACCTCAGTGGTAGGGAAAATGATGGAATCACTTCTGAAAGAAAGAATTGTTGAGTACCTAGAGACCAATGGAGCACAGGACACAAGGCAGCATGGATTCACAGTGAGAAGGTCATGTTAGATGAATCTAATAGATTTCTTTGACTGAGTGACCAAAGTAGTAGACCAGGGAGGGGCTGTGGACCTAGCCTACCTAGACTTTAGCCAGGCATTTTACACAGTCCTACACAAAAGATAAACAAATTAACCAGCCTGGGAGTGGGTCCCTGGGTGGCAGCCTGGGTAAAACATTGTCTGGACACCAGGCTGGTGGCCCTCCTAGAGGCCAAAGGACTACAGGACAGCAGACAGCATAGCTTCATATGGGGCAGATCCTGCCAAACTAACCTGGTGGAGTTCTATGACTGGGTGACTAGGCATCTGGACAGGGGCCATGCAGTGGATGTCCTGTATCTGGACTTCAGTAAGGCATTTGACTTGGTGCTGCATGGAAGGCTGGGAAGTAAGTTAGTAGGCACAGAGGCAGGTGCAAAGCTGGTGAGATGGGTAGGGAACTGGCTTCAGGGAAGACAACAGAGGGTGGTGGTGGGTGGGGAGCTCTCACACCCAAGAGTAGTGACGAGGGGTGTTTTACAGGGCTTGGTGTTGGGGCCAGTGTTGTTTGGGATATTCATTGCAGACATATCATTGGACATCAACAGCAAGATCAGTCTGTTTGCTGATGATACCAAGGTAGGACCGGTGGTGGATGACCTAGGGGGATGGCAGGGGTTGCAGGATGATCTGGCAAAGCTTGAAACCTGGTCAGACACCTGGCAACTGGGGTTTAATGCCAAAAAGTGTAAGGTGCTGCATTTTGGGATGAAGAACCTAAGGAGGAGTTACCAGCTGGGTGGAGTGCAGCTAGCCCAGACAGAGGTGGAGAAGGATCTGGGGGTGCTCATTACAGGGTCAATGAACAACTCGGCACAATGTAGGAAGGCAACTGCAAAGTTCAGCAAAATGCTGGGTTTTATTGCAAGGGGTATATCCTTGAGGAGGGAGGAGATGATTCTGCCACTGTACAGGTCATTAGTTAGACCGCACCTGGAGTACTGCATGCAGTACTGGTGCCCGTATCTGAAGAGGAACATTAAGTTACTGGAAGGGGTGCAGTGCAGGGCGACAAAGATGATCAAGGGGCTAGGGGACTTATCATACGAGAGGAGGCTGAGGGAGTTGAACATGTAGTCACTGGAGGAGAGGATGGACAGGGGGGACATGATTGAAACCTTTAAGTACATGAAAGGAATAAACAAGACAGGTACAGAGGGGCTGTTCAAAGTAAGGGAGGGGAGGGACACCAGAGGCCATGATATGAGACTGGAGAGAGGAAGGTTCAGGAGGGAGATGAGGAGACACTTTTTTACAGAGAGGGTGGTGGCTGGGTGGAATGCATTACCTGCAGAAGTGGTATCCAGTAGAACAGTGGAAAGGGGATGGAACAGGACAAGGGGGAGGGTCAATGAAGGGGAAGGGTGGAAGGGAGTGGCAGCTGCAGAATAAGGGGTGCTAGCTGCACATTTGAGCAGACTTGATAGACCTCTAGGCCTTTATCTGCTGGCAAATTTCGTATGTTCGGAGGACATAGAGGTTAATAGCAAATGGAGTCCACTCTGAAGAAAGGGGGTTACTAGTGGGGTACCACGGAGTTCAATATTGGCTCCGGTCCTTTTTAATGTCTTTATAAGTGACATTGCAGAGGGAATGGAATGAAAAGTATGCCTCTTTGCAGATGACACAAAGATCTGCTCAGGGTTGATACATGGGAGGGGGGGGTGGAAAGGATGACAAGGGACTTGGCAATGTTGGAGGAATGGTCAAAAATATGGCAGCTTAAATTCAATGCAAAAAAGTACAAAGTAATGCACCTGGGAAACAAAAACCCAGGGGAAGAGAATAGGGGGCAGGGGTAGTAACAACAACAAAAATGGAAAGGGACTTGGGGGTAGTCATGTCAGATAACCTAAAGGTAACCAAGCAATGTGAGAAGGCAGTAGGGATGTCTGGGAATACTGGGATGTATAGGGAGCGGCATCACCAGTAGAAAACAGGAAGTTGTTATCCCACTGTACAGACAGTTGGTGAGACCCCATATGGAGTACTGTGTGCAGTTCTGGAGACCCCATCTCTGCAAGGACATAGACAGGATGGTGACAGTCCAGAGGATGGCAACTAAAATAGTGCAGGGTCTGCAACAGAAGCCATACAAAGAGAAACTAAAGGAGCTTAATATATATAACCTTGAGGAAAGGAGGGAGAGGGGGGACATGATAGAAACTTTCAAGTACTTCAAGGGAGTCAATAAAGTACAAGAGGGTAGCATCTTTCAGAAAAAGAGATGTGCAAGAACAAGGGGACACAATTTGAAGATAGAGGCAGGATGGCTCAGGGGCAATGTGAGAAAGTATTTTTTCACAGAGAGGGTGGTGGACGCATGGAATGGCCTTCCTGAGGAGGTTGTGAGGTCAAAAACAGTGGGGGTGTTCAAGAATGCATGGGACAGACATAAGGCAGTTCTTATGAGGGTTAGGAAGAAGTAGGCTGTTGGTTAACTAGGATCTGCTGCTTATCCAGTAGGTAGGAAAATGGGCAGACCAGGTGGGCCAAGTGGTCCTTATATGCTGTTAAAGTCTATGTTTGTATGTTTCCTTGTTTCTATTACAGACAAGGATGTACAGACAGATAAACAGTTGGTGAGAAAAAGAGAGAGAGAGAGAGAGCGAGAGAGAGAGAGCGAGAGAGAGAGATAGATCGATCGATAGACAGACAGACAGAGATAGATACTGTCTGTTAATAGATAGACAGAGAGACAGACAGGCTGATAGACAGACAGATGGACAGACAGGCAGATTGACAGACCAACGAATAGGCAGAGAAATAGATACTATCTGTTGATAGACAGACAGACAGACAGACAGACAGACGGACAGAGAGACTGATGGGCAGATGGGCAGACAGATACTGTCTGTAGATAAACAGACAGACAGGTACAGATTCATAGATAGACAGACTGACGGACTGACTGATAGTAATGCCACACCAGTAGTAATACATTTAGCAAGATCAGCTGTACTCTTTGTGATAATGAAAGGGTTATGGTCTTAATTAGGGATATGTGAATAGTTCATTTTTGATTACACCATATAATGTGCCTGTGCTGTAAATATCCAATAATGTTTCTTTGCTTGATGTGATAAAAGGATTATTGTATATCTAATAAAAAAACACCTCTTCCCTATCCCCCAAAACAGCTCTGAAGACTCAAGAGCATAATGCCCCTTCCAACCCAATAATGGGGATCTAAACATACCCACAAGTCAGAGGGGGAGCCTGGAGGACCTGTGCCACTCCTGGGGCCAGAATGTCATTATAACCATGACCATCTGCCTGCCCGCCTAGACGGAAATTATTTTTATACTGTACATTTGGGCATTCTGCTAACTGCCTTGCCTCCTAAACCAGCCAGCCAGTCCCACACCATTTCCTATAATTCAGGACCAGAAGCACGTAGACCCCTCTTCTGCTACACCCAATATGCTTCATTGCCATCTGATAGCATGTTGGATCATTTCCATCCAAGTCCTGACTTCAAGTCCCCTATGTCTTTAACATAGTTAGCTTGCACTATACAAATGCATCCTAACCATATGTTTGCAAGTCATTAATAAATAATTCCAATCAGATTCATTTATTACAGGCTATTCTCCCCCAAATATTGGGTGAGGTTGCCCTTACAGCACAGCCCACCTGTTTTCAGGCCACTGAGACTCACAGTCAGAACATGAATGAAGGATCAACCATACAATCCCTGGTCAATGACCCACACTGGGGGAGCAGAAGGGGTTTTAAATAGTACTAGCCCCAAAAAATAAGGGTAAGAGGGTGGGGCTGACTAGTTGGGTTAGGGTGGGATGGTTGGCATGATTTGAAGATATTTTAAAACTAAATTCAATCTGCATCAGCAAGTCAGTAGTTCGGAGGGAGGAGGCACATTAATACTCTCACTGTGGGAATGGGTCTAGCCCCATCAGGGCCCAATGCAGGCTTTGGAATCTGCATAAAACTGATTAACTGGGTTGGGGTGGTGGGTGTCATCATGTAACCATCTGAGTCAGTGCAGTTAAGCAGTGAATTGAGTGCACTATGATGTCATCACCTATAGTAGCACTTGACCAGCTGACAAGTGGTCATGCACATGTTACTAAATGTGAAAAATGTCATTGTTCATTTAGAAGCAGAACACTGAAGAACAATCATGCTCACTCCAGCATGGAATTGATTTCATTTGTACAGGTTCTTATGTATCCTGTTAATTACTTTGGAGGCTTGGGGAGGGAAGCTTGAAGATGGGTTGGTTGGGGTTCTATTTGTGACTTGGGGGACAGGGATGGTGCGGGTGCAGGTGGGTGGTAGGTGTTACACACTGATGTGCCACAGGTCAGGGAAAGGGTGCTTTTCTGATTATACAGTGTATAGTAATAAAACATTGCCAGGACTGTTGGGGGGGGGGAGAGGTAGGATGCTAGAGGGTGGACATATGGCATACAACTGGGTGTTGGGGGGCACTATGTCATTGTGGTTGGTGGTACATTATTAAATGAAAAAAATTAGTTTTACAGAGAAAACACTTTGCATAGTTTTTGTAGCTGAAGTGCTACTTTGCCCAGTAAAACTGGTAGTGGTACTTCGCTGCACTTTTTTGCCTCAGCCTTGTCCCTGTGTACCACCGACCTTCCATTGCTGCCTCCAATCAGAAGCCAGGTTCCCCCACAGATTTCCTCCCATGCTGGGGCCAGGGGGAGGACTGTCCTCCCCTGAAGTGCACTCACATCCAGAATTCGCTCCCAACCGGAGGGGCAGGGTGGGTCCCGGCCACACAGTCAAAGCTTCACAAAGCCCTGGTCCCCATATTTTCTACTTTTTCTGGACCATCCCCCTGATGAGTAGCCAGGATGTGCGCATGGAGGTGCACATGTCCTATGCTGCTGCAGTCCCTCCCTTCAAGTTACTCGAGCCTGCACTACCACTGGGCCACCATCTGGGGGCAGTAATGGGCCAATACAACTAGCCACCCATCTCTGGGAGAGGAGAACTGTCACAGGGACATCCAATCCTCTCCCACCCTGCTGACCCCCATCAATGTGTGCTTGTTCATGAACACAGGTTGCTGGCTTTGCAGAGGTCCTTCACATCACTGGGCTGAGTGGATAAAAGCCCTGTTTACATGCAAACAGTCTTAGTAAGAAAGAATATGGGACAGAGAGATACAAAACATATATGAAATGTAAATTGAGTAGTATATAAATTCTATGTTTTAAAACATTTCCCCAGAGGTACCAGTTGCTCTCTAAAGGACTCTTTCACTGAAAGGAATTTTGGCTGCCATCTGTGGCATTTGACAACCCACGTACAATTTCTGTAGCCTTAGATAGCTGCACTCCACCATATTTTTCCCCCTGCAGTACCCATGTGAGTTGTAACAACTGCCTTTAATATTCAACTTTTCTTTTAAACATTTATTCTCAAATCTGGAGAGAATATGCCTTATTGAATGAATGTTGTAAGACTGCCATCTAGATGTACTTAACACAGAAACATTTGTAACATCTAATACTAATTCTGGTGCTATAATGCACTATAACAGAAAAAGAGTTGTTAGAGGGCTTTAAGTGTCCAAAAGGCAAATTTAATTCAACATAAAAATGAATTCTATAGCTTTTTTTTACTTTAGGTTTTAGCTCTGTATTATTTTGTTCATGTAGAAGATTTAAAAGTTGCCTCTATAGCAGTACTATGTTAAAAATCATGTTTTACAGTGGTGGTAGAAAACTGTCAAATATGCATTTTAATGGACTTTGAATTTCTAGAGCAAGAGCTGTCAGCACTTGTTACAGTAGCCATCTGTTGTCAGCCTAGTAGTCAGGTATTCATTTATATCTGATGGGTTCTTTCCCCATTTTTTTAAGTTCTAGTTTTAGATGCCAGTCAAAGATTTATGCAGTACCTCCAAATTATGCACCTCCTCTGGTGTTCCAAGAATATGCACTTAGCAGAAAAATCAAGTGATAATGGAAGAAGCTCCCTGCTACAGTAAGTCCAAAATTACCTCTCAGTGATGGACCATCTGGGAAGTAGTGATCATAGGGTTATAATGGGATAAATACTGAGGTAGAGCAGAGCCACACAAGGACAAGGGTTTTAGACTTTAGGAGGGGTGAACTTTGGGGAAATGGCCATATACCCGAGGGAGGCCTTAGAGGGGGTGCAGAAACTACAAGAGGTTAAGGCAATGTGGGAGAAAATCGACGGGGGGGGGGTCAAAACTGTACGAAGCCTATGTGTGAGACAGGTTAGGAAAGGGAAGAGAAGACGGAGACCACTGTGGTATACTAAGGAGGTGGAAAAAAGGTCACTGCTAAGACAAGGGCCTTCAGACAGTACAAAGCAGAATAGACAGACGCGACTAGGGAAATTTACCAGAGGCAGCAGAGGGAGGTGGGGAAGGTAGTCAGGTGGGCCAAGGCAAGAACTGAGGAGAGGATAGTCACTACAGCAAGGAGGGGGATAAATTATTCTTTAGATATATTGGGGGGGAAAGGAAGGTCGGGTAAGGATTGTCAGGCTAGTGGGGGAAGAAGGAGTCCCAGTGGAAGAGGACAGACAGAAGGCTGAAATCTTGACAGATTACTTTAGCATAGTTTTTACAGTTGGGGGGGGGGGACAAGCCCAAACTTCAGGAGAGAGGAACAACGGGCCCAGGGGTGGACACTCGTCCCTTCACTGTGGATAGAGTCTACAGAGAACTAGCCAGGCTCAGTGTGGACAAGGCCATGGTACCTGATGGCATGCACCCCAGGCTGCTGTGTGAGCTCAGGGAGGTCCTGACCATGCCCCTGGCGGCCCTGTACAACAGGTCACTGGATACAGAGTAGGTACTGAGGGACTGGAGAACAGCAGACATCGTTCTGATACACAAGGGAAGAAATAGGGAGGATCCAGGGAACTACAGGCTGTTAAGCCTTACCTCGGCAGTTGGCAAGGTAATGGAGACACTCATCAAGGAAAGGACTGAGAATTACCTGGAAGCCAGTGGGCTGCAAAACCAGAGACAGCATGTGTTCGCCAAAGGTAGGTCCTGTCAGACCAACCTGATTGGATTCTTTGATGAGGTAACTAGAGTAGTAGACCAGGGTGGGGTGGTGGATGTGGCTTATCTGGACTTCAGAAAGGCCTTTGATACCGTCCCACATAGGAGTTTGCAACTAAAGCTGGGGACTCTCAGGGTGGGGACAAATGTGTGGTAAATTGACTTAGGGATAGGAGTCAGAGGGTGGTGGTAGATGGGGAATGTTTGAAGGAGGGGAGGGTGACCAGTGGGGTGCCACAGGGGTCTGCTTTGGGACCAGTGCTTTAAAATGTATCTGTCAGTAACATTACAGAAGGTTTGGGAGGGAGTGTATGCTTGTTTGCAGATGATGCAAAACTCAGTAACCGGGGGACATGTGGGTGGGGGTAAACAAGATTAGGGCAGACTGGGGGAGGTTGGAGGAGTGGTTCAGGAGGTGGCAACTGAGGCTACATACTAAGAAATGCAAAATTATGCACCTGGGGAACAGAACCCAGGTGTGGAATACACATTTCGGAGGGAAGTGCTGGAGACCACAGGGCAGCAGATCTGAGAGTAATTATTACTGATGACATTCAGGTGGCAAACCAGTATGTGGGAAAGTGGTGGGAAATGCAAATCAGATGCTTGGATGTGTAAGAAGGGGATCACGAGCAGGAGGAGAGAGAGGTGTCTCTCCCCTTGTATGTATCCCTGGTACGACTGCACCGCGAGTACAGTGTGCAGTTTTAGAGGCCCTATATCTGCAGGAACAGGGTAGAGGCAGTGCAAAGGAGGGTTACCAGGATGATGCTGGGTATGCAGGGGGTGTCCTATGAGAAGAGGCTTGGGGAATTAAACTTGTACTTCCAGAAGGACAGGAGAAGAAGGGGGATATGATTGAGCCATTTAAATATTTGAAGGGGATTAATAAGGCACGAGTGGAGAGTCTGTTTCAATGGAGCGGAGCTTCAAACACTAGGTGGCACAGTATAAAGTTGTTGGGGGGCAGGGTCCGTGGTAATTTGAGGAAGTTCTTCTTCACCGAGAGGGTGGTGAATGACTGGAATGGTTTGCCGGAGAAGGTGGGGGGGGATGAAAATGATCAAGCAGTTGAAGCATGCATGGGATAAGTATATGGGCATACTGGCAATGGGAGAGACAGGTTTTAGAGCCCTCCAGTAGATGGATTCTACTTGGGGGTTTTCATGGGCAGACTAGGTGGGCCACATGGTCCTTATCTGATGGCTACTTCTATGAATTATTGGGAATTTTTTCTCTTGAATGGAAAAAAGTTAATGGAGCAAACCCTTAATATGAAAATTTCACCAAGTATATGCTTCTTTTTTGTATCAATGCGGTTTGCTCTCTGCTGCTGCCTCCTCCTGACTTCAGGCTCTGACCGGGTGACCTCTAACCCCATCTGTCACTCCCCCTATCACTGAGGTAGGTGGGAAAACACATAGTAAAGGCCCTGAGAGTACCAGTGGCTATCATGCATGGTGGCAGGTAGGCAAAGGTTTCTGTTCCCAGTTTCCTCCCTACTCTCCTTCACTGACACCCAGCACAGGTCCCGTTTTCCCATACATGACCCCTCGATGCATGTAGCGATGCCCTGGAGGAGAGACAAGCTCCTTCAGCCCACTGCAGGGGTTTCTGCTGTGTCAGAACCTGAGCACCTCCATCCCCTGGCTGGGAACGCTGTTGCACGGCAGCATCTTCCCAGCCCTCTGGCTATCTGACCTGACTCCCAGAGTCTGCTCCTGATCCCAGATCACTGACACTGAAGCACATAGGGCTTTCACTGGCCTATTTGGTGGCCCTCAGAACATATATAGTACTTCAAACCCTTTTTGAGTAACATACTAACATAGTTTATTTATTTATTTGTTATTCTGAAAGACCTTTGAGCTAAAGCTCTTTTACTAAGGTTCCACATCTAAAAACAATGATACATACAGATAAAACAATATTGGTCAAAAGGAGTATACATCTATAAACAGTGCACAATGCTACATCATTATAATAAACAGTGAACCCAACATTTAACAATGACCCAGTGATTGATGGAGCAGAAAAAAATTGGCGGCCATGATAAAAGTGAGGTGCAGAGGGGTGTGCAGAGAAGGGAGGCACCGAACTCCAAGTGATACCTCGATCCAAAGCAGAGCTAAGTAGTGGGAAATAGCTCAGAACGGGGATGGGGGGTTGGGGCAGATGAGAAAGTGGAGTGCAGTCTTAAAACAGTCTTTGTCAAGTAGTACATGAGGGGAACTAGGGTAGGAAGGAGGAGAGGGAAAACAGAAGGGCCATGGGGAGAGGGGGGACAAGGAAGGGGGGATGGTGGGAGGGTGGCAAGGAAGGGGGCAAGGTGTGTAGGGGCCAGACTGTGGCTAGGAGAGGGGTGTTAGACCTGAGGAGGGATCCTATGCTATTTTCGAGTGAGGAGCATGCTATGCCATGCCACAGGTTCTTTGGGGGGAGGGTTGTGCTAGGTGTTCAGGGAACAGGCACACTTGTTGCAGGAGGTGAGGTAGTGCTTGAGTTCAGACTTGAAAAGGGAGAGGTTTTTCATATTGTGAGTGAGCTCCAGGATCTCATTTAGCCAGAGGGGGGCTCTATAGGAAAAGGCACGTTGACCCAGTGCGGTATGCCAGAAGGGTACCATGAGTACCCCCTGCTTCGTACTGTGACACTTGGACAGCTGGTTCTGATCACTGTATCATTTTTTGTAAAATAAAAATGGGTTTTGGACTGTCTGTCATGAGAGATGCTGAGAAATCTGGTGCTCTTGGAGTGACCTCACCCCACCCCCCACAGGTTTCAGCTGAAAGATGAAAGCCATGGGAAAATGCTGAAACAGCATGGAAGATCATGCACACACAGGTTTTAGATAAAAGATGTTACGTGGCAGGCCAGAAGCTAATTACAGACTTTTCTAAGTTAATAATTATAGCTTTAGCTGCTAAAAGGGAAATCAGCATCCCTTTTATGACTTTTCAAGAAGAGGAAACCAGGTTTAGTAAACTGGAGCAAAATCATAAATGCTGATGTCTGTGTGAGAGGGGAAACTGATCAAGCAAGCAAAGAAATGTCATTTGAAGGACATGAGTCCTGCTGAGGATTGCCGAATTTAATACTTGAAAAAGACATCCTGTTTTTATATAGATATATGTTTTTATATATTCTGACAGGAAGGAGCTAGGTGACTTCATGCAAATAGGTGGGGAAAACCAGCTTTTTAGAGATTATTCTGTTTTCCATCAGATACACTTTTATCTAGACTCTGACAAAGAAACATCTGTGAGCACTTTAAACAGGTATTTAGAAAGAGAGGTAAATCTAAATATTGTTGTAGGAATTTGCACTGTTTAAACCTTGTTGTTTTAAAAGATTTGTATGTCTTGTGATATAATAGTTCCATATTTTGTGTTTTACATATTTTTATCTATTTTAGTAAAACTCTTTTTAGAGCATACTTGGTTTGTCTTTGAATTTCTTTCATTTGTAAGAAAAGTATATATGGTTATAGCAGACACTAGGCATAAGCTTGAATGGCGATACCAAACTGGAAAGAGAAGCATTTTAAATCTGAGGTCTTTATTAAAGTTTTTAAGGGTTCATCTCTGTGTACCTGGTTAGGTGCCCATAGGCAGAGATATCTGACCCCCTGAAGACAAAAATATCTGAGCCTGTGCATTGGTTATGCTAACAAGAGGTTCACAGTTTGAATCCCTCCAAGACTTGAAACCAAAGGTTCATCCGAACTCGCAAAACAGACAAGAGGGTTACCTTGTTCTGTTAAACTATTCACAAGACTGCACTCAGAGGTTGGCACTTTGGGAGTAGAGAGCTGACCTGCTGAGTGGGTTTGTGACACGTACCTCTAGTGCCATAACCTGAATCTGATTTGGAGAAGATGGCAGATACATTTGAGGGTGCCCTGCCCAGTAGAGCTTTCATTCCAGAAAAGCAAGTTTGGAATTTGATCCTGCCCTCTAGCGACAACCAGTTCATCTTCTCAAATAGGGAGCAGGTGTAAGTGAGGTGATTGGCATCCAGGGTGAGTCTTCAGGCCTTGTTAAGTGCAGTATGCACCCTCTTTAGCACAGTGTCAGTGGCTGCCCAGTAGACTACCAGGCCATAGTCAATGGTTGATAAGATGGAGCTGGTAACGGCAAGACAGAGTGCTGCTGGAGATAGGTATTTCCTGTGCCTGTAAAGCAATGCCAGTTTTGCATTTACAGCCTTGACCACCGAGTCTACATGTTGAGCAAAGGACATGGTGTCATCAAGGGTGACCCCCAAGTATTTAAAGGAGTGCACTTGCTCCAGAGGTGCTTGGACCTTGTTGGAGATGGAGAGGGTGGGGGCCCTTTTCTTGAACTGGGAGCAGAATAGGAGCATGGTCTTAGTCGTTTTATAATTGTGCAGAAGCCTTTGTTCACAGAACCAGTCCTCTAATTTGTTGAAGGAGTGTTGGAGTGCAACTTGAAGAGACTCGATATGTGAATCACTGCAGAGAATGGCCACATCGTCTGCGTAAAGAATTATTTTTGAGTCGCAGGCTCCCAGGAGATTATTGAGAAAAAGGCAGAATAGTAGTGGTCCCAGAATAGACCCCTGGGGTACACCCAGAGAAACTTCTCTGGACCCAGACAGGGTTTGACCTATTTTGACATGCTGGGACCTTAAAGACAGGTAGTCCTGGAACCACCATATTGCATTAACAGCCACCCCCAGGTTTTGCAGTTGAGCCAGGAGAAGGTTGTGATTTATGGTGTCGAAGGCTTTCGTTAGGTCAATGAACACTGACCCAACCAACTTGCCTTCATCCATGGCCTGGTGCATGAAGTCAGTGAGCTCCACCAGAGCTGTGGTGGTGGTACTGAGATTCTGCCTAAAACAATGCTGGTTTGGAAATTGCAGTTGATATTTGCTTAGGCAGTTGGTGAGCTGGTCGGATACACTCTTTTCCAGGGCCTTGGATAGTGGGGAGAGGATTGAGATTGGTCTGTAGTTGGAGATACAGGACCTGTCGCCACTCTTATGAACCGGGGTCACAAGTGCTTGCTTGCTTTCAGACTGCCAGGAATTTAGCCAGGGCCAATGATTTGTTGAAGAGCTTGGTAATGGGCACGATGAGTATATCCAGAGTGAGAGATGGAAGCTTCATGTCTACTCCATCACTGCCCATTCTGGTTTCACCGAGGACTTTCCTAACATAGTTTGCAGTCTCCTTTGTTGACACTCTCTTAAAGTAGAACTCAGAGTGGTTGTTTGAGGGTGCCTTACTACGGGGGGTAGTTTTGGTGAGGTATAGATAGTCAGAGGGGGAGGACTGAACTCAGGTCAGTGAAGGCAGAGTTGAAGGATTCAGCAATTTGGAGTGAATCCGTTGAAGGTGAGCCATTTATGTTGATCAGCTGTGGGTGATTCTGATCGTCCTTCCCTATAAGGATTTTGATGTTTTCCCAAAACCTCCTACTGTCTCCCCAGCAGTTGTTCAGCTGCTCTTTGTAGAAGTTGGCTTTGGCCTACCTAATTAGGTTCGTGCAGTGGTTTCTTGCAGTCCTGTAGAATTGGAAGTTGTGTTTATTTCTGGAGGATCTGGCTTTAGCCCAGAGATTGTCCCTCTCCTTCATCTTGGCCAGAATTTCAACTGTGATCCAGCCACTGTTGTGGCCATGAGCTTTCCTTTTTCTAAGCAGGGCATAACAGTCACAGATTCTGTTGAAACCATCGATGGAGTACTTTAGGGCCTTGTCAATGTCGGTCATTGCATCGATGGGGGACCAGTCAAATAGAGAGAGGGCTGATTTAAGTTGCCCAAGCTGGCCCTTCTTCAGTACCCTGCTCACAAGTGTGATGGTTGGAATTTTTTTAAACTTGTTGGTCCATTTGAAGGAGATCGGGGAATGGTTCGCTCAAGGTATCAGGCAGCACTGAGACCTTGGAAATCTGAGATGAAAAGTTAGAGAGGAGCCAGTCCAGGAGGGTACTGTTGCCTGTCTTGTTGTTCTGCCTAGTGGTTACAGTGACCATTTGTGTTAGGTAGTTGTTGGCCACGATATCCCTCTGGGGGTCGCATCAGTGCTTTCCCAGTTGATGTTAAAATCACCAGTTATTATCAATCAATAAATCAATCAATCAATCAAAATTTTTATTTGTCCAGGTGAACATCATTGAGCAAGCTCATTTACAAGACGGACCTGGTTAGCTCCGGGTCAAATGGCACAATGCATACAGAGATATTTACAACAGAGCCAAATAACACAAGTAAAAAACAATTAATGCAATTAATGCAAGTAAGTACTCAATGTTACATCAGTCATATCAGTTCAGAGTGCTTCTGTAATATTTAAGGAGGACATAAGATGAGGCTTAGTAAGAACTTAAGTAGGGAGAAGTGATCGGCAGCTCGTGTAGTGAGCTGACGCAAGCACAGAATTTCAAAAGTAGTGCAATTACACAGTATCCCTAAATGTAATACTTTAAACAGAAGGATAAGGTCTTAACAGTCAAGGAAAAAAGTAATTACAGCTCTTTTTTGGCAAATTTTGGCATGAAAATCAGATTTATGCTTGGTTTAGAACAGACACAGAAGCAGACTGCAGGAACCAATCGGAAGCCAACACCAAAGAGTGCTCACGTTCCAATTGAATGGCTGCTAATGCCATGCTTTGTTAATGGAGAGTCCAAGCTTAGGTTCTCAGGTGGTGGTAGAGGCAGCGCCGACCACCTGGTGCCCAGGTTTCCCACACCTATGGGCAGGGAGACTGTGGAGACCATATCCTTGGCAGGAGATGGAGGAAGGGGTCAGTACTAAGTACTGGGCCATGGACAATGGAACATCTGAACCAGCAGGAGGACCTAAACAGCAGGACAACAGAATTGGGTATTCCATGACGCCCAAAGACTGGCCCAACCACATAAATTCAAAAAAGAGTGTAATCAAACAGAGTCCCAACTCTTGACACTCTAAACAGGGAAAAATAGAGGTCATAACTGTTAGGCAATAAGTAAGTAGAGCTCTTTTTTGTACAAGTTATGATCTCGCTATCCTTCGGGAGAGTGGCCACAGCATTCATTACCTTTGGTAGGCCATCCTTGGCTTTCATTGGGGGTAGATAGACTGATGCTATGATCAGGGATTTGCCTAGCTGTCCAATCTGAATTTTCTTTGTGAGAAGTTCATGGTCATCCGCCATAGTAGAGATGGGGAAGACTGAACATAGGAGGAAGTCCCTGGTGTAGATGAGACCGCCACATCCTTTCTTACCCCTCCTGTCACTCCTAAGAACTTGGTAACCTGGCAGAGATATTTCATTGGTTTTGATCCTCTCTGTCAGGCATGTCTCAGTGAGGCAAATTATGTCGGGTCTGTGGAGTGCTACCCAGGCCTGGAATCAGACGAATCTTGCCGGGAGGCTGAAAATATTCATGGCAGCGAATCGTAGGCCATTGTTCTTACATCCTCCGGATCCTAAGTAGGTTGGGGGTCCAGGGTTGGTATGCACATTCCTGGATAGGAGGAGAAGCATTAGGATGATTTTCCTGGATGATATGCAGAGAGTTACTGTGATGCAAGTCTTGCGTCATCTTAGCTTACCATGGGGTGGCTGTAGTTGATTCAGTGTGGTTGTAGTCAGGGCTGGGAACATGGGGTTGCGGTTGCAGGTGTTGGATGCTTGGGTGTCCATGTATATAGGGCATGTTGGGTGCTCGTGGTTAGCCCTTGTCGAGAGGGTCATCCCTGTTTCAATTAACCAGATGTTTTGTACAAGGCACCAGTTATGCTGTGATGGAGGGAGGAGAGTAACGATACTGACCTCAGGTCTAACTGCAATAAGTGCAAGGAGTATTAGGAACATTTTATAGCTCATATCAGCACCAGTGAAACTAAGTAGGACAGTGGATGCACCAGGGGAGGGATTCACTGCAGTGGTTAGTTAGAAGGGTGAGCAGTGGCACAAAACAGTTGTTGGATAGATAGCCCTTAGAGACAAGTACATTAAAAGTTGATTTCAATTGAAAATGTAGATATCTGGTGGTAAGTCAAAACCAAAAAGAAATGATCAACTGCTGAGGTCCAGAGTCCTAGAAAGTGTTAGAATTCCTGAAGGTGCTGAACTGTTCCTGTGCATATGCAGGATGTGAAACCCTTTTGTCTGTATGCTTCCCTTGTTATTCAGAGAGGTTGTTGAAAAGCCCACATACAGACAAGTACTCTCATGAACTAGGCACTACATCAGCATTTAAAGACTGGAAGGACTAGTACTTCAGCTTAAAGCATATTTATTACAAAAAAATAAAACCTCATCAAGCAGGCAGACACTATACATGTTTTGGATCAACATCCTTTATCAGAAGGTTAGAAGGAGACACAGATCAATCATGTTAAGCCTTACCAGTGGCCCTACCCCCACCTGATAAGGCCTGGCCCCCTCCCACCCCAATAACTGTTTGCATAAATAAATTATTCTCTGACGTCCAGTGGGGCCCCCTTCCCTCCACCAATCCCTGTTTGCATAAATTAAATTATTCTGTGCTGTCCAGTGAGGCCCTCCTTCCTTACCTGATCCCTGTTTGCATAGATAAATTATTCCCTGGTGTCCCTTCCCTTACCTGGGGGGACAGGATAGGGGGTTGTGTGCATTACTGTGAGTGCTGTTAAAAGTAGAACTTTGGAAGCATTAATAGCACCATCACAGCAGCCCTCTAGCACTTCCAAAACCCTTTCATTATGCCTCTGGGCCTTGTATGGAAGGGGTCCACCTTATTTGCATGGTCGTACTGGGGTACGTTATTTAACATGAACATGCCAACTACTTAGCAATGTGCTATGTGTATCTTTGAAAACAGCAACATCCATGCTAGCAGGCTATATATCGTTAGCCTGATGTTAAGCTTATTAGCACGACACAAATTGATTTAATATGGGGCTGTTAATCTTCAAAAATGTAAACAGTTGCTTTTACATTTAATGTTTCTTGACACAGTATGGCTACAAAAATAATATTATGTCTCTACTCCGCCCTTGATTCACGCCGTTTTTTGGAAGAAACTGCATCACACTTAACCCTTTTGGACATATACAAGTTAGACTAACCAAATTCTCTTAAAGAATTAAAGATTTTAATAATCTTTATATCAGAACTGAGTTACAACCCTCACTACCATCACAACTAGTAGTGTCTCAATCTGAGGCATGCAACCACTTTCAGAATGGAGAGGCGAGGTTGTGATCTCTGTCAACTCTTCTTTAGCAAATGAACCTCAAACCACTTGCTAGTCAAGCCTGGGGCCCTGTGTCCTAAAGGCAGCACTTCTATCCATTTAAAGCAGCAGTGCAATGTCAAATATGTTTCCAACAAGCCAGTTTCAGTTACAGTTAATAAAAATATTAGCATACCTATCAAATCTATTTTTCTAGTTACCCTCCTTTATTTGCGAATAAACCATTGCCAGGTCTATATCACAATGTCTAAGACAAATGTGGTGGCCATCTTTTTTTTTCTTGAGAAAAGCTAAATTAAGCATTTACAAAATACTCAAATTTTGGTAGGACTAGAACATTTTACCACAAAGTAAAACTGGAAGATGCCTGGAATTTTTTATAGTGAAAAAAGGTAGAGTCAGATTTTCCCCCAATTTCATTACATTGCTGCATTAAAGGAAATTCACATTAGCTGGGAGGTAAGAGTGCTGCTTTGATTTTATCCATTGCTAACATAATAACCACTACTAGAGGTCTCTTTTTTTCTGTCAAAATGACTTAGCATGGTGAAACTACCATTTTGCAGCTTCTCCTAGCAGATTGTATTGCTTTGCATAGACTGTATTTAAGAGAAACCCCAGAGTAGTCTTTCATAAGCACATCATCACTTTTGTTTTAATCACATATAGTAGTGAGAAAGGAATAATGTGACCCACTGGGAATTGAACCTAGTCCCCCAGAATATCATCCTGGTACTCTAATCATTGAGCTATGGGCTCACATGGTTGGTCTGACTCTTCCTAAACACCCTTCCTTTCTCGGGTATTGCAAATCCTGCAACTAGAAACAATTGACATGACCATTAGATGTTTCTGGTGCAGTATTTAACCACTTCTAAGCAATTTAGATCACAAAGTGCAATGAGAAAGAATAATGCGACCCACTGGGAATTGAACCCAGGCCCCCAGAATACCGTCCTGGTGCTCTATATGTGTTTTAACCACATTGCTAGACTATCAGTAGGTGGCAGCAGAGAGCACAAACCCAGAAAGTAAACAACCATTTTTAACACAGGCACAGTTTACATACCCCACCCGCCACTGGTCCATGATTTCCTTTATACCAGGGGTTCTGACATCACTTCCTCAAACAGGCAAAGGATATGCACCTGTCATAGCAGAAGCAGACATCCAGGAAAGGAACAGCAGCAAGTGAGGAGGTGACTGCTATCTCAGTGGAAGGGAAGTAACTGCAAATCTAGGAGCTTTCATTGTTACTTCTTTGCATTGCTATTGCATTGTAAAAGGAGGAGTAGGGAGTTTGAAGAAGGTTGTGCAATAGCAACTTAAAGTCTCTTTTGAGTTTGGATAGAAGGTTAGGAATATAAAAAAGCAGTTGCTCAGTCTGTCTAAATGTGTACAACAAAGGGGGTAAAGGAAATTAAGGAAAGGATGTTTTGCACTGATAGAGGGGGGAGAGGGGAGACTTGGGGGAGTGTTTGGTATCCTGCATCTGGAAGGCTGGGGGGTCGCTGGTGGGCAATGACAGCAATGGGTAGGGTGGTAGGCTGCAACAATTGCGGTGCACCAATCTTTCTAAAAATTACCTGGAGTGTGGGAGGATGTTTAGTGCAACCACATAGAGAAACTCAGAAAGGAGATTGAGGTCTGCAGGAGGAACTAAGACAGGCAAGGCAGACTGGGGATGGGTTTAGCCCAATACTGGAGGGAGAAAGAATGGGAGATGAGGGAGGGCAATTTAAGCCAACAATGGTGAGGAGAGGGTCAGAAGAAGGGAAGCAGGGAAGCAGGGACAAGGGGGCCCAGGCCAGGAAGAACGATTGACGGGGAAACCAGGTCAGAAGACAAAAGACAAATGGAAGGAGGAAATAGCGACTTGTGAGGGGAAGCAAAGAAGTGGCAAAAGTCATGGAGTGGAAAGGAGAGAACAGGTTTCTATGAAGAGAGAGGAAGGGAGGGAGCAGGCATTCGTGAAGGGTCTTCAGAAAATAGTTTTGCACTGCTAGAGAGGAAGAAGGTGGAGGAGGGAAATGATGAAATTAGAGGAGTAATTGATAAATGCCTGGACCAAACCGGAGCTGGAGGAAGTTTTGCTGGGAGAATTGCAACAGGGGCAAAAGGGGGAAATAATGTGCAGGAGGAAGAAGAAGAGCCGGAAATGAGAGAGGGAGATGAATGGCAGCAAGCAGGGAGTAACAGTGGTGGAATCTTAGTGCTGGGGGACTCAATACTAAGAGGAGTCAGGTGGGGTAGCAAGGGGGAGAGGCATAGTCGCATTTGGGTGGAGGCCATGCCAGGAATGACAGCGAAAGGGTGGGACAATCTGTTCTGAAATATGCTAGAAGGGAATGACAAGCCTCATTTAATTATACATCTTGGGATGAACGACCTGGCTGACAAGACAGTAGATATAGTCCAGAGGAGGTTTGAGGAACTAGGATAAGTATGTGAGGGAGCAGGAAGATCAGTAACTTTTTCGAGATACTTCCAGTGCCCAAGGCAAGCACAACAAGAAAGCTGAGAATAGAGGAATTTGATGGATGGCTAAGAACCTGGTTGTGCTAAAGGGTATGGGCTGTTGGGGGTGGGAGGGCCTGGAAGGACAGTAGTCTCTATGCCAAGGACAGACTACACTTGAGTGAGGAGGGAAAGAAAGTGTTGAAACAAAGGATGGATGAGTATATAGAGGAAGTAGGAATTTAAACTAGGAGCGGGGGCGGCAATTGGGCAAGAGACAAGCAGAGACCACAGGTTGGGAAACCATATGAGCTTACTCCCCATAACAGTGACAAATGACAAATGGCAAGTACTATTGGTGATGCTCATAAAGGAGGGCAGGATGGGAGGGGGAGGGAAGGGTGGAAGGTGGTTACCCTTAATGCTAGGAGCTTTGGGAGGAAAACTGCAGAGTTACAGCTGCTCATGGCAGAGGAAGAGGTGGACAGTGCAGCCATCACAGAAACATGGGCCACCCAATACAGTGACTGGGACCTGTCTGTTCCAGGGTACAGGTTATTTCGTAGGGACAGGGTGATTGGGAAAGGAGGGGTGTGGTACTATATGTGAAGGAAGGACTGAAGTGTGTAAGGGAGGAAGGGAGGAAGGGGAGGAGGGTAGAACGGAGTCAATTTGAATGCAAATCCAGGATTCCAAGAATGGGATTCTTAGAATGGGAGTGGTGCACAGGCCGCCATCTCAGACTGAGGAGGTAGACAGGGAACTAGTAGGACAGATCAGGAGGACCTGCGAGGAGATGAGTATGGTGGTATTGGGGGACTTCAACATGCCAGGACTGGAGTACCCTAACAACCAGGAACAGAAGGGAGCAGGTACTGCTGGATGCCTTCCAGGACAGCTTCCTGCTGCAAATGGTCAGTGAACCAACCAGGTTAGGGAATACCCTTGACCTTGTGCTGGCAAATGGGGACTTTGTGAGAGAACTTACAGTGGAGGAACCGCTGTCAGGGAGTGACCACCACTCAGTATGGCTCACATTGGATATGGACAAGGAAGGAGTGGAATCTGGCACAAGAGTGCTGGACTTCAGGAGGACTGACTTTGGGAGGATGGGGGAAGTGGTAAAAGGGTATCTGACCAGAATTCAATCTAGTATGACACTAACCAGAGGTGGGAGCTCATAAATCTGGGGATAGTGGAGGCAACCAAAACCTGTTGCAAAACCCAGAGCAAGAAGGCTAGGGCTAAGAAACTGAGCTGGTTGAGCAAGGAGGTCATGGAAAAGGTAAGGAGGAAAAGAGCTGCCTTTAGGAAGTACAAGAAAACAGGGAGAGGGGAGGACAGGGAGGAGTACTTGATGGAATCAAAGGAGGTGACAAGGGCAGTAGGGGAGCCAAGGCGTCTATGGAACTCCAGGCTGGCACAAGGCATTAAGAAGGGGAGAAGGACTTTAGGTACATCAGGAGAAAAGGAGCCAAGGACCACATAGTAAGGATTAAGAAGGGGGGTTGTGGGAAGTAGGTATAGCAAGGCAGAAGCACTAAATGAGTACTTGCTCAGTATTTACTAAAGAGAAGAGGGGGTGACACCAAGGGGGAGAAAGCAGAAACGGGGGGAAGGGGATGACAGATGGGGAAATCATGGAGGGCAGAGTTCGGGAGGGTTTGAAGGCACTGAGGATGGATAAGGTGCCAGGCCCAGATGGCATCCACCCCAGGGTACTGAAGGAGCTGGGAGAGGTCCTTGCAGGACCTCTGGCAGACCTATTTAATGCCTCTCTACATTCGAGGTGTGTACCTCAGGACTGGAGGATGGCTCATGTGGTGCCCCTCTGCAAGGGTAGCCCCAAGGATGAACCAGGAAACTACAGACCAGTGAGCCTCACATCCATCGTGGGTAAGCTAATGGAGACTATCCTGAAGGAAAGACTGGTGACCCTACTAGAAGCCAAAGGACTACAGGACAGCAGACAGCATGGCTTCATATGGGGCAGATCCTGCCAAACCAACCTGTTGGAGTTCTATGACCGGGTAACTAGGCAACTGGACAGGAGCCATGCAGTGGATGTCCTGTATCTGGACTTCAGTAAGGCATTCGACTCAGTGCCACATGGAAAGCTGGGAAGTAAGTTAGTAGGCACAGGGGCAGGTGCAAAGCCTGAGATGGTTAGGGAACTGGCTTCAGGGAAGGCAACAGAGGGTGGTGGTGGGTGGGGAGCTCTCACACCCAAGGGTAGTGATGAGCGGTGTTCTACAGGGCTCGGTGTTGGGACCAGTGTTGTCTGGCATATTCATTGCAGACATGTCATTGGACATCAAGAGCAAGATCATTCTGTTTGATGATGATACCTAGGTAGGAGCAGTGGTAGATGACCTAGGGGGATGGCAGGGGTTGCAGGATGATCTGGCAAAGCTTGAAGCCTGGTCAGACACCTGGCAACTGGGGTTTAATGCCAAAAAGTGCAAGGTGCTGCATTTTGGGATGAAGAACCCAAGGAGGAGTTACCAGCTGGGGGGAGTGCAGCTAGCCCAGACAGAGGAGGAGAAGGATCTGGGGTGCTCATTACAGGGTCAATGAACAACTTGGCACAATGTAGGAAGGCAGCTGCAAAGGCCAACAAAATGCTGGGTTGTATTGCAAGGGGTATATCCTCGAGGAGGGAGGAGGTGATTCTGCCACTGTATAGGTCATTAGTTAGACCGCACCTGGAGTACTGCGTGCAGTACTGGTGCCCGTGATCTGAAGAGGGACATTGGTTACTGGAGGGGGGTGCAGCGCAGGGCGACAAAGATAATCAAGGGGCTGGGGGACTTATCATATGACAGGAGGCTGAGGGAGTTGAACATGTACTCACTGGAGGAGAGGAGGGACAGGGGGACATTATTGAAACCTTTAAGTACATGAAAGGAATAAACAAGACAGGTACAGAGGGTTTGTTCAAAGTAAGGGAGGGGAGGGACACCAGGGGCCATGATATGAGACTGGAGAGAGGAAGGTTCAGGAGGGAGATGAGGAGACACTTTTTTACAGAGAGGGTGGTGGCTGGGTGGAATGCGTTACCTGCAGAAGTGGTATCCAGTAGAACAGTGGACTGCTTCAAAAGGGGATGGGACAGGACAAGGGGAAGGGTCGATGAAGGGGAAGGGTGAAAGCGAGGGGCAGCTGCAGAATAAGGGGTGCTAGCTGCACATTTGAGCAGACTTGACAGACCTCTAGGCCTTTATCTGCTGGCAAATTTCATATGTTCATATACCAATAGCATGGGTGCTGGCTATCAAGAAAGTGCAATACTTGGGTCAGATTCTTTTGTTTTCTTTTCACAATGGCTTAAGCCTGGATGCCCCAACTGAGATTCACTGGTAGTGGATTTAACGTCTACTGTACTTCATTCTTTCAACTTGGAGGACTGAAACACTGAGAGTTTAAGTGATTTGCTCAAGGTCACACAGTGAGTCCATGGCAGGTGTATTGTTCAAACCCTGGTGATACTGTTTCAGAGGACAGCGCTGTTGTCAGCTGACCTCATAGTCTGCCTGGTAGCCAGCTTACTGGCACCAATGCTGTCAGTGCCAGATTTAACAATGGCTCCAGTGGCTCTGTGGAGCCAGGCCCACACTCGGAAGGTGGCCCAGGCAGCCGCCTCCCACATGCTTTGGGAAAGTTGTGGATTGTCCTGTGGTGTGGCATTATTTATTTAATTTTGATTTGCACAAGTGCCCTGTGCCCTGGTCTGCACTCACGTTGAGGTCAAGTCCTCAGTGACATCATGTGACATGGAGATGCAGAGTGCATGAGTTGCATGATGCACACTTTCCTGCAATCACAGGCAGGGAAAGGGGGGAAGGGGAAATTGTTTAACCAGGAAAGGCACACTAAACCTAAGCTTGTTTCCAGTTGCGACCTGGGAGCACAAGAAATTTAAGTGACTTGCTCAGGGACACACAGTATGCAAGTGGAGGCTGTGGGATTCAAACCCTGGTCTCCAGGTTTGCAGCTCAGAGCCTTAAACCACTGCACTATACTGCCTCCTCAGGCTACAGTTGGGTCAGTGATGAGGTGAGCTCTTGCTTGGTGACATCAAAAAGAATTTCGGTCTATTGAATCTTGCTTAGAAACTCAGTGAGTCTGGTTGCAAGCAAGCAGAGGACCATTTGGGTCACAGTTGGGAGCTGGAACAATTTGGTTCCAGGCAGAGGAGAGGACTCAAGGAGGAGGTCTTAACTGGTAGGCTCACTGGGCTGGTGGCAAGTGGAAGGCTGCAGATTCTGTCCAGATGGCCGGGCAAGTAAGTTCTCACAATTGCTCCCCATCCACACTTGTAGGTTGTGTTTATTTACTGTAATCTTAACATGTTGTTCTGCACTGTGCATGTGTTCAAGTAGCTGCTTACCATCTCAAACGTGTGAGCTGATTCAGTACAGCAAATGTTCTGCTGTACTGAATTAGCTCACACGTTCAAGTAGGCAGGCGGCTGCTCGAACATGCACACAACAGTCAGTGCACAGTACTTGTGTGCGAATGTGTGAGGGGCCTAACTGGCACATGACCCCCACTGGTTATTGCCCTGTGCCCCCTCCCACCCTGTTGAAATCTGAAATGGTGCTCACCCCTGGTTATCACAGCTCTGAGCATTTTGTTTTCACCCATGTAATGCTGATCCTTGCTAGGTATTGTAGGTCATCTGGATAACGCCACCCCCCCATGAAAGTGGGGGCCCACAAAATCTGTTGGCGTCAGGTCCACAAAAGGTTAATCCAGTCCTGAATGTTGTGCTATTGGATATGGAACCTACCATATTAATTAATGCTCAGCTAGTTTGCAAAAACTCCTAAGCCCGTCAAAAAGTATAAAATAGTTAACGAATATTAATATTTCAGTGACAAATCAGACACAAATGTACAGTAGCAGAGTGCTGTTCAGTTAATTTTTTTCTTCAGAATGAGCAGTGTTGGAAATAGAACTAATTTACAGGGGAACCCACCACCTTTGATGTAGGAGCAAACATGCCTGCTGTAACCGGAGTCTCGGGACACGTTTCCTCATTATATACTGTATCGTTACACTTCATTTATCCAATCGTATGCCTTTGGGGTTACATTTCAGTCTTTCCCCGCTTTACACCTGGAATTGAGTTCCTCTAAGCCCCTCACCCCTTTTCAGTACAAAAAAAATGGAAATTTCATTTCTGTAAGCCAACCGAATGCTTTTCTTATCTAGGTTTTCAAAGAGTTTCCCAATAGATAATATGCTGCTCATCTACAACATTTTAGAAGCTCAAGAAGCGTTTTCAGAACCCTGAGCTCAAGGACAGCACAACTCTTATTACCTCACCTGGCAAAGGTGATTATACTTGCAAACTTTCCAGTGCTCATAAATCCTCACAAATGGGTAATCCTCTATCATCCCATTGGCCGATGCATGATCATAAATCTTTGGTCTGCTAGAGGCCAATCCCCAGCTCCAGCCAGAGAGACCCGTATGAAACTTCCCTAGCAGAAAAAAACAAAGAACAAGAATACTTCAAAAAGAAAAGCACGACAGGTAATAGAAAAAACAGCCAAAATGCAAATGACTCAGACCAACAACAGCTTTTATAAAGTAAAAAGGGATGTAATTTACTTAGTGGAAAAAGCACTAGACATAATGAGCAGCCACTAAGGCTTGACTATGCTGGGTACACACAACCATAAAATCAACGGGTAATACATGACATACTCAGTGAATAATACATAAGGCACAGTAAATATGCTTAAAGAAAAAACATATAGATATGTAAGAAACCGAATATGCCATACATGCCTAGCCACTGCAGAATAAAGAACCATTAGTGGCTAAACAACTTTACTATGAACACAAGGGAACCATTACCAGAACCCCTGAGAATGACACATTATGGCCATGATATGGTTATTTTGGCTGCCCCAGTGTACCAGCTCATCCACTCTGGGACTATAAAGGTTGCAGGTATAATCACCTTTACCAGGTGAGTAAATACCATTATCCCCTGCCACCTTTCCAGTGCCCATAAACACATCAGGATGTGACCCTATGTCACCCACCCTGGGGAGACATCCCCGCACTGCTGCTATGGCCCACACCTGGACCCACAGAGAGAAGTAGGCTAGACCCTTGTCGGCACCATCATTGAGTAAATCAAGAATCTGAGGAAGTCCTACCACCGAAGGTGGCAAGCCATTTACAGTACACCACTTGCAAAAAACATGCCAACGTCTTGGGTAAGTTCTGTTCATGGAAGCCTTCTGGGATTGCAAGAGATGATCCACCACTCTCGGAGGGTATCCCTCCTTCAACAGACTTGTCCTTTCAACAACCAGGCCATCAGTCGAAGTGCGTGGGGGTTGCGGTGAAGGATCAGGCCCCGAATCAGCAGGTCCAGTCTGTTTGGCAGCCACCAAAGGGAGTCTATCAAAATTGCCCCGAGTAGTGAATACCATGATCTCCTCGGCCAGTTAAGCACCACCAGGAGAACGGTTGCTCTCATGGCTCTGATCTTGAGAAGAACTTTTACGATCATGGGAATGGGAAGAAAAACATATGCTCATTGGAAAGTCCATAGTGCTGCCATTGTGTCTACTTCTTTGGCCTGACTGTTGAGAAGGTGGGAGTGGAAACTGGGCAGTTGTGCGCTGTGCTGAGAGGCCATCAAGTCCACCTGAAAAGGGCCCCATCTGCGGACCAGAGTCTGAAACACCTGGGGGTGTAGTTTCCATTCTGCCTGGCTGAGGGTCACTCGACTTAGCCAATCATCCTGGGAGTTCAATTTCTCAGCTAGGTATGTAGCGGATATCATTGGCAGGTGACTCTCTGCCCAGCGCAAGGTACATAACACTTCCCTGAGCATTGCTCTGCTGCGCGTCCCGCCTTGCTTGTTTATGTAAGCCATAGTAACCTGATTGTTGGCTTGGATCGGCACTGGCTGACCCATCAGCCTTGGTGCGAAAAATAGCAGGACTCTGTATATGGCTTGCATTTCCAGCATGTTGTTGGGAAGGAGGGACTCCCATGAGGACCATTTTCCCTGGGTAATTTATTTATTTTATTTTATTATTTATTTAGTTTTTGTTGACCGGGTAAGTGCACTAGACAAATTCTGCCTATTTTCAGGCACGACCCGGGGGAGGGGGATACAGATGAATCCCAATTGACTTTTGAACCAGATTAAGCTGTTGGTGGTATTTTTTTTTTAGTGAATGGAGGGAAATTTGACCAGGGCACCGGGGAAATTCCCCTACTGCATTGCTGACAGTAGGGGGAGCTGCTGGCATCTGTCTGCAGGATGGCAGACTGTGCTAAGCCTTTGGGAGAGAAGAACATTTTGGAGAATGAGACACCGGAGAATTTACGTGTGTTGCCAGAGACAGTTATACCTCAGGACCCTGTTAGTGAGTGTGGCATGCCTCAGGAGCTTGGCGGTGATTTGCACGGTGTAAACCGTGCAGCAGGAGTAACTGACTTTAAAACGATACCAGCAATAATTTTTGGAAGTGCTACCTGTTACTACGGACCAAGATTTATTTCCTGAGGCTGTTTCTGGCTGTAGCGGAGACTCTGCTTCTATTGCTGCGGCTCTTCCATCTGACCCAGCTGATTGTCAATAGCTGAGTACTGTGCAGGCTACACGACTGAGTCAGGTGGCTGACGCTTCCCGCAAAGGAATGCAGAACCTTTGGACTGTAATTTTAAGGGATCTTCTTTGCATTTAATTAATATTTATGCCACACAAGTCAAGTCTGCCAGAATTGATCTGTTTCATGAGATTGAACCATATTTGTTTACACCTAGGCATATAATATGGGGGGGGGACTTTAATTTCAGTTTGGATTTAAAAATTAGGGACCAGGTGCAACAAAAGATTTGTTGTGATTCACATGTTCTACAAGATATTGTCACTAAAGCTTCATTGCATGACACTTATAGGGACCTGCATCATGATTCAGGGTCCACTTATAGAAAGAGTAGCTATGCTACAAGAATCAATTTATTTTTTGCTTCCAAAAATTTACTCCCAGTTACTTTTTCTTTGACTCCTTGTGAATTCTCAGATCATTTGATTTTCAACTGTTGTTTTAATCTTTTTCGTTTACCTCCACAATTCCTTGCAGTACCTTCTAGATGGAAACTTAGTCCTACCCTGTTGACCCAAGTGAAATTTCAAACTGCCCTATTAGAGGTTCTACAATGCAAAAGTTGGTTGTGGGGATGTATGACTCTTGGGTTGAGTGGTGGATGGATACTAAGAGATTAGGCGCTCCTCTTTTAGCTTTGACAAGAAAACCCTGGCTGAGGATTATATTACATACTTAGGTTACAGGGATCAGTTTTACAAGTTGATGTTTCTTTCTACTTCCTCTGATGTATGCATACAGAAACAGATAACATATCAAATCACTGATGAAGCAGTATCGGTATAGTAGGGCTTGTCATTTGCATGACGAGATGACTTATGGCTTAAAAAAAACACCTGTTTCAGATCTGTATTCAGCATGTAAACAAGTGTTGGGCAGGAAACTAATGGATGGTCTATTGGACACAATGGGCAATCAAAAAGTTTCTGACATTGAAATGCTAGACATTGTTCGGGGTGCTTTGCAGGACCAATATGGTCCAGCTTTTCACCCTACATTCTGATGGACTGATCTTTTTACTTTTCTTCCCCCTATTTTGACTCCCCCACAATCACAGGAGTTGGAACAACCTATTACTGTGGAGGTGGTTAGGTCAGAAATTTCTCATTTGAAGACAGGAATTTCACCTGGACCAGATGTCCTGATTACCAAATTTTACAAATTCTTACTGGATGATCTTAGTGACATCCTTGCTCATGTTTATAATGAAATTCTAGAAACGGGACTTATGCCTATGGATTTTTCTGCTGCTTTAATTATTTTTTTATATAAAAAGGGATAAAACAGCATATTGATAATTGGAGACCAATTAGTTTATTGAATACCGATTATAAAATTATTTCTGCCATCTTATGTCATAGACTCCAAAAAATATCTAATTTTTTGATACACCCAGTACAAACCTGTTCTATCCTGGGCAGGAATGTACAACAAAATCTGACACTTTTAAGGAATATCTGTGAATGTAGCTGGATAAAGAAGCTTACGGGATATTTATTATCTATAGACCAGGCTAAAGCTTTTGATAGGGTATCCCATGATTTTTTATTCCAGGTACTACAGAAACATGGCTTTTCCCTGATATTCAGGTCTTTGATTCAAACTTTATACAAACAAACAGTAATTTACCCTATGGTGAATGGATTGATTGGGAAACGTTTATGGTTTCACAGAGGTGTACAACAGGGATGCCCCATCAGCCCACTGCTGTACACCTTTGTTTTGGATCCTTTGATTAGGGAAATTATAAATCAACCTAATATTCTGTGTCTCACTCCTTCTGTTGGGGTTCCACCCCAAGTATTGGCAGTTTGTGCAGATGATATATGTCTTCTTTTACAAAACAAAAGTTCAGCACTTGTCACCTTTGACATTATGGAGCGTTTTGGCAAAACAGATGGATTCTGAATTTAGTTTCTTGCCTTCTCACAAATTTCAAGAATATGGGAAACATGTTTTTTGGCTTTAAGTTACTTTAAGCTGGTTTTGAGATTTCCAATAGGGTTTTACAGTTTGTTTATATCCTTTTTTGTATTATATGCTTATAGTTTTTCATTCTCTTATGCATATTTTACTGTTTTCTTGAATTTTGCAATTACCTTCTTGGTTTTTCCTTTGTCTGTTTATTGGTTTGTACCCATGTTGCAACTGATGTAATAGTTTTTCAAATAAGCAATTTCCCTACTCTTTTCGAGAAGTGCCATGGGATCTTTAACATCCACCTGAACTACCACCAGAACAGGCAGATGGGACATTGGTTTAATGCCTCATCTGAAAGACGGCACCTCAGGAGTGCAGCACCCCCATCATGCTGCACTGCAGTGTCAGTATTGGGATATTAACCCAAGTGCCTGGTGTGGGGATAGAACCCACAGCCTTCTGATCTCCTGGCCTCAGAGGTGAGTGTGTTACCTGCTGAGCCACTGACACTGACATGTTCAGGTACTATGTCACCACATCATGGCTCCCCAACCCGGGAGACTGGCATCCATCATAATTGTCACCATGGGGATCAATGACAATGGTATACCCTTGGATAGGTTGCTTTTTTTTACCACCAACTGAGGCTCCTGAGACTATGCTGGCTGGCTTCGAGTATGCACTCAAAATACTGGGACGACTGATACCACGCATCTAGGACATACCTCTGAAGTGGCCACATGTGCAGTTGAGCTCATGGTACCATTGCTATCATGGAGGCCATCAGACCCAGTGGTTGAAGGTACAAATGAACTAATCTGTGGGGCTGTAACTGAATAGACTCCAGGAGTCTTAGGATATTTTCTACCTTTTCTTCCATCGGGAAGACTCTGCCCACACTGGCGTTGATCTTGGCCCCCAGGTGGGTGATTTCCTGTGCTGGGGTCACTTGCCTCTTGCTCCAGTTGACAATCCAGCCATGTTGTTGCAGACACTGGATCACAGCCTTGGTGTCCTTCTGCGCTTGAGCTGGTGACCTGGCCCTTATGAGCTAATCGCCCAAGTGAGGAATGACATGTATCCCTCACTGTTGAGAGGATACTGCAATCACTTTCAGTTTTTTTGTGAAAACTCTTGGAACCGAGGCCAGGCCGAAATCTAAGCAAGTACATTGGAAGTGGCCTCCATTGATTTGGAACCGGAGGTAGTGGTGGTGACTGGGGCAAATTGGAATGTGCAAGTAAGCATCCTTTAAGTCTACTGTAGTTAGGAAGTTCCCCAGCTGTATCGCCATCAGGGTGGACTGGAGCGTTTCCATTTTGAACTTCTTGTAGACCACAAACATGTTCAGGAACTTCAACTCAAGAACTGGGCATAGACCCCCCATCTTTTTGGGACTATAAAGAACATAGAATACACCCATGTTCCTCTACTGAGATGGCACTGGTACGATGGCGTGGCTCTTGAGGAGTTTGCGTAGGGTCTGCTGGATCAACGTCAGCCTTTGGGGCTCCTTGGGTGTCAGGAATATCATTGGTCTGTGTGGAATTATCTTTTGTGTGAACTCTATGGTGTAACTGTAAGACACCAGTTCCTGTACCCACTTGTCTTTTGTGGTTTGGGCCCATTGGTCAATGTACTGCTGCAATCGTCCACCCACAAGAGGGCTGTTCGCCGAGGCCCACCTGATATCATTGGCTTTTTCTGGAAGAACCTCCACCAGTTTTGTTGTCATGGAAGACTCCACACTTGCCCAAACCACCCCTGAACTTTGATTTGGCCTGGAACCAAGCCTTGAAGGCGCCGCTCCTTTGGGGGTTATTCTGAGCTGACTTTGCTTGGCCCTTGTTGCCCCTGAACTTGGAGCAAAATGGCTGGCCCGACGGAAGGTATAGGTCCTTCTTTTCCGCCATCTGCTTCATTCCAGCCTTATCTCTGAGAAATGGGGTCAGGGTGTCACCAAATAGATAGCCCCCCCTTACATAGCAGCTTCATCAGTGTCACCTTGGATTCAGCATCCACCTGCTAGAGCTTGAGTCACAGGGCTTGTCTGGCATAGTTAGTCAGAACCGTGGCCCTGGTGACAAACTTCATGATGTCTGACATCGCATCCACTAGGTAATGGGCAGTCTGCACCATGCAGTCCACCTGTCCTGTCAGCAGTGACTCCTCTGGGAGTTCATCTGTGATGGCCTCTACCCATCGTAACAGGGCTCTGCTGGTATACCATACTGCTGTACCCACTGACAGGGCCATTCCCGTGACCTCATGGATTTTCTTCAGTGAGTCCTCAGCTTTCTTATCCCCCGGGCCTTTGAGAGCTACAGTGCTCTCCACTGGTATGACTGTGCACCTGGCCAGGGCTGACACTGGAGTATCCACCTTCGGTGCCATATGCCATGCAGTCTGGTGCACTTGGGGCAGCAGGTATAATCTTCGGACGGACTTCTTCTCTGGGATCCTTGAAAGTTCTGGTGCTTCCATTTCCTTATCCAGAATAGCATCAAGAGCTGTGCATGTGGGGAAAACTAGCCCCGCCACCCTTCACTGTGACGACAGAAGGGGGTCTGTCAAGGAGTGAGGTGTTTCTGGTTCATCCAGGACCTGCAATATTTCATGGATCAATTTCAGCAGCTCTGCTATGTCCTCTTGTGGGCAGAGTCTGCCTGTGGTCTGTCCGGAGTCCTGTTCAGCCTCTTCCTCCTCTGAGGAGTCCTCTTTTCCTTCTGCCTGCCTGCGCCGTTTCTTTGGTGGATGTGGGGCCTGAGCCAACCCCAGATGCTTTGAGGCTGTGTCCTGTGGTTGCTCCTGCATCTGTTGTAGTATCTTTTCCAGCCACTGAAAGAGGAGGCCCGCTTGGGCAGCATTCAAAGCCAGTGGTGCTGTAGGGGGAGCTGCCTCTCCCTGGATGGAAACCACATCCATGCTGGGACTCTGTGGAGCCTCATTCTCTGACACTGTACAGACTGCACATAGTGCTTCCTCCACATGAATCTCCAGGAGAGCAGAGCCGCATTCCAGGCAGGCAGGCAGGCATGGCAGTCATCAGATGTGAGCCATTGGATCTGTAAGCGGGGGAGAGAGAGAAAGAATTGTATCAGGAGCATGGCTCTTTTACCCCTTGCATTTAAAGCAGTCCCAAATTCTTTCTAGGGCAGGGATGAGGTGAGGCACATTTGGTGAGGTATTGCCCCTTTTTAGAGGACTGTGAGCCACTCCAGATATGGCCTCCTGGCTGCACCTGGGTGCCATTTTGGTAGTCCTGGTGGCTCAGCAATTGTTGTACCTTTTAAAATGTCAGCCTCCATGCAGCCCCCTGTAAGATGGCTGCCAGTCCCGTGATGATTCATGAGAATTGATCATCCTGCCCCATAGTCTCACAGGAGCTCCCCTTCCCACGGGATTCCCTTCCCCCGGATGAGAGTTAACCTCGTTGGGCATCTCAGGAGCCAATTAAAAACTCTCTCCTTGTGTCTGGACTTCCTCTCTGTGGAGCAAAAGCAAAAATGTCCCACCCGGTTGCTCATAGGCGTTCCGAGCCGCCCATCCATGTCTCGCATGAGCTGCTATGTTTCCAGGTGGCTGTGAGACTTTGGCACAAGTCTCACGAGATCCACCATCTTGAAGGCAGCCGCGAGATGTGGAGGCAGCATGGTGATTGGAGGAACATGTGGGGAAGTAAGGGGTAGGCTCGCAAATGTCTCAAACTCTCCCCAGACCCCCGAAGTGTGTGAGGAGTCTAGCGGTCCCTGGATTGGCAACTGGAGAACCTGAGTCATCACCAGAGCCCTGAAGGACTGAATTCCAGAGGGGGGCTGAGGCTGAAGATGTTCTGCAGGTAAGCCCCCAGTGCCAGAACAGGCAAGTCAAAGAGTTTGGGGGGGTTCCCGGGAACGGTTCCTCATTGCCGCTGCTATTTGGTACCTGGTACTTGTGGGAAAGGGACCCCTTTTTATTGGAGGATCCCAGGTATTTTAACAGCTCCTTGCTCTAACCTCTGGCCTATCTTGGCAATTGCCAAGAATGAAACTCTAGAGCTGCTGCTGTTGCCGGCTCTGTGCCAGCCCTCCTGTCAGTGCTGCATGCACCTGTGGAGTGGGGGCTACCTGAGGGACCACTCCACAGCACAGCAGGGTTAGGGATGCTACTTAGAGGGTCCACAACTGGAGCAAGGATGACAGCCAGATGCTGCCTGAGGGTCTGGCTCCACCGGCATCCTGCTCCTGCAGTGACTAGCAGCATGTAAATGCCCTCATTATGTTGATGTCGGTTTCAGCGCAGGCATGCTGGTTAGTAATGAAAAACCCTAAGCTCCTGCATGTTTTTTGCTGTCGATGCAACTACCTAGATAGTAAGAAAGGGTATAAAGGAGTCAAAGAAAATTACCCATGGCGGGAACGATTCAGATCGTAACCGACCTCCAAGAGATGCACGAAGAAAACTGGTCTCACTGGCTGGAGCTAGGGGTTTGGCCTCTAGCAGACCAAAGATTTATGATCACGCATCAGCCAATGGGATGGTGGAGGATTACCCATTTGTGAGGATTTATGAGAACTGGAAAGGTTGCAGGGGATAATTTCAAGGTCTGGCTTGAAGAAAAACTGCAAGTCGATAACACCCATACAACTGTCAATGAGGTCTTCAAAGTAGGTTTCAATAGATCAAGAAAACAAGTGTCTGTTATTCAGATTGAAATTGGCAACCAGGAAGTTGTTCAGTAACAGAAGCATTATGAGGCAGTCAACATTGGTTTTGCACTTCTGTTAGTCACCAGACGTAGTTGTGAATAACTGTCTTGATGTGTGCCTGATGCCTTGGCAAAAGCTCTAGGTAATAAACTGAACTGAACTGCTAATGTTGTCTCCGTAAGTCTGTAACAGGATGACAGGATACCCATCGGGGTAGGGAATGGTACAGTACTATAACGGGGCTTTACAAACTTAAGTGAAATACAGGTTTAATTGACGTGCATGTGGCTAGTTAATAACAAGCATTTGTCAATGCCGAATGTTGATTACGTTGGTCCGTTGAGCTCGCTCACTGCGTCTCTGTCACTCGCTCGTTCTGTTTCTCCCAGTGCTGCAGGCTGCTCTTTTGTACTGGACTCTGCCTGCGTTGGCACGTTTTTCTGCCCACAAAGAAATCTGTAGCTGTCCTGACAGAGCTCCATTGAGGTGGCTCACTCCCCCTCTCTCACTTGCTCATTCTGTTTCTCCTGGCGCTGCAGGCTGCCCTTTTGTACTGGGCTCCTGCCTGCATTTATGGCTTTTTCTGCCCACAAAGAAATCTGCAGCAGTCCTGACACAGCTCCGTTGAGGTCGCTCACTCCCCCTCTCTCACTTGTTCATTCTGTTTCTGCCAGTGCTGCAGGCGCCTTTTGTACTGGGCACCTGCCTGTGTTGCCGCCTTTTCTTCCCACAAACAAATTCGCAGCAGTCATGATAGACCTCCGTTGAGCTTGCTCACTCCCCCTCTCTCACTTGCTTATTCTGTTTCTC
Organism: Neoceratodus forsteri; assembly: GCA_016271365.2. NCBI lineage: Eukaryota > Metazoa > Chordata > Ceratodontiformes > Ceratodontidae > Neoceratodus > Neoceratodus forsteri. The sequence continues at coordinate 137,489,927 of JADMNL010000025.1, forward strand.
CCAGCGCTGCAGGCTGCCCTTTTGTACTGGGCTCCTGCCTGCATTGGCACCTTTTTCTGCCCACAAAGAAATCTGCAGCTGTCCCAACAGATTGGGGTTGCTCACTCCCGCTGTCTCACACGCCATTCTGTTTCTGCTGGCGCTGCAGGCTGCCCTTTGTACTGGGCTCCTGCCTGCTGCTGGCACCTTTTTCTACCCACAAAGAAATATGCAGCTGTCCTGAAAGAGCTCCGTTGCGGTCGCTCACTCCCCCTGTCTCACTCGCTCATTCTGTTTCTCTTGGCGCTGCAGGCTGCCCTTTTGTACTGGGCTCCTGCCTCTGTTGGCACCTTTTTCTGCCCACAGAGAAATCTGCAGCAGTCCTGACAGAGCTCTATTGACCTCACTCACTCCCTCTCTCTCAGTCACTCATTCCATTTCTGCCAGTGCTGCAGGCTGCCCTTTTGTACTGGGTTTCTGCCTGTGTTGGTACCTTTTTCTACCCACAAAGAAATCCACAGCTGTCCCGACAGAGCTCCATTGAGGTCATTCATTCCCCCTGTCTCACTCACTCATTCTGTTTCTCCTAGCGTTGCAGGCTTCCCTTTTGCAGTGGGCTCCTGCCTCTGTTGGCACCTTTTTATGCCCACAAAGAAATCTGCAGCAGTCCCGACAGAGCTCCGTTGAGCTCGCTCACTCCCCCCCCCTCACTTGCTCATTCAGTTTCTGCTGGAGCTGCAGGCTGCCCTTTTGTACTGGGCTCCTACCTTCATTGCCACCTTCTTCTGCCCACAAAGAAATCTGCAGCAGTCACAATAGAGCTCCGTTGAGCTCGCTCACTCACTCCCCCCTCTCACTCATTTGTTCTGTTTCTCCCGCCGTTGCAGGCTGCCCTTTTGAACTGGGCCCCTGCGTGCATTGCTGCCTTTTTCTGCCCACAAAGAAATCCACAGCAGTCTCAACAGAGCTCCATTGAGCTCACTCACTCCCCCTCCCTCACTTGCTCATTCTGTGTCTCCCGCTGCTGCAGGCTGCCCTTTTGTACTGGGCTCCTGCCTGCATTTATGGCTTTTTCTGCCCACAAAGAAATCTGCAGCAGTCCTGACACAGTTCGCTGAGGTCGCTCACTCCCCCTCTCTCACTTGTTCATTCTGTTTCTGCCAGTGCTGCAGGCGCCTTTTGTACTGGGCACCTGCCTGTGTTGCCGCCTTTTCTTCCCACAAACAAATTCGCAGCAGTCATGATAGACCTCCGTTGAGCTTGCTCACTCCCCCTCTCTCACTTGCTTATTCTGTTTCTCCCAGCGCTGCAGGCTGCCCTTTTGTACTGGGCTCCTGCCTGCATTGGCACCTTTTTCTGCCCACAAAGAAATCTGCAGCTGTCCCAACAGATTGGGGTTGCTCACTCCCGCTGTCTCACACGCTCATTCTGTTTCTGCTGGCGCTGCAGGCTGCCCTTTTGTACTGGGCTCTGCCTCTGTTGGCACCTTTTTCTGCCCACAAAAAAATATGCAGCAATCCTGACAGAGCTCCGTTGACCTCACTCACTCCACCTCTCTCACTCACTCATTCCGTTTCTGCTGGAGCTGCAGGCTGCCCTTTTGTACTGGGCTCCTGCCTGCGTTGCTGCCCTTTTCTGCCCACAAAGAAATCTGCAGTAGTCAAAATAGAGCTCCATTGAGCTCGCTCACTCCCCCCCCCAGTCACTCATTCTGTTTGTCCCACCACTGCAGGCTGCCCTTTTGTATTGGCCCCGCGTGCATTGCTGCCTTTTTCTGCCCACAAAGAAATCCGCAGCAGTCCCAACAGAGCTCCGTTGAGTTCTCTCACTCCCCCTCCCTCATTCGCTCATTCTGTGTCTCCCAGCCCTGCAGGCTGCCCTTTTGTACTGGGTTCCTGCCTGCGTTAGTGCCTTTTCCTGCCCACAAAGAAATCCGCAGCAGTCCTGACAGAGCTCAGTTGAACTCGGTCACTCCTCCCCTCTCTCACTCGCTCGATGCTAATCTGTCCCAAACACTAATTTCCGACAGTGACTGCAGTATTCTGCATCAGAAGTGCAAAAACACATTACGGCTAGGATGTAAAAAATGACAGCTGTATTGTTCATAAGGAAGTGTGAAAAAATGCCAGTGTTAAAATCTGGCGTGAAAATATTACTAATTTGCGAATTTACAAGGGTGCGTGGAAACTGCTCAACACATGCTCGTAACACAGTCATTTTATAGTTTTATCACACAATTTTCAACATAGGCATTTTAGGACCTCTGCTAATGAACAGTGTCACTGTCATTTCCATAATGTGTCCTGAACACAGATTTCCCACAGCGACCGCGCTATTCTGTGCCGGAACTGCGAAAATACATTTCGGCCAGGATGTGGAAAATTACAGCTGTACTGTTCATAAGGAGGTACAGAAGAATGGCAATGTTGAAAATCTGGAGTGAAAATATTATTAATTCGTGAAGTTACGAGCATGCGTGCAAACTGCGCAATGCACACTCGTAACACAGTCATTTTATGGAGTATCATCACCAAATTTTCAACATAGGCATCTTAGGACCTCTGCTCATGAACAGTATCACTGTAATTTTCTTACTCTGTCCCAAACACTGATTTCCCACAGCAACCATGCTATTCTGCGCCGGAAGTGTGAAAACACATTTTGGCCTGGATGTTGAAAATGCAGCTGTGCTGTTCACAAGGAGGTGTGAAAAAATTCCAATGTTGAAAATCTGGAGTGAAAATATTGCACATTCGCAAAATTACGAGTGTGCATAGCAACTGCACAATGCACGTTCGTAAAACAGTCATTTTTTGAATTTTTTCCACCAAATTTGCAACATAGGCTTTTTGAGTGCCCACCTCATGAACACTGACACTGCCATTTCATTACTCGGTCCTAAAAGGGGATTCCGCTCAGTGACCTCAAAATCACCTTTCGGGGCTGAATAACACCATGACAGTGGCTGAATTCATGAGGAGGGGTCCCAAAAACCCCATATTGAAAATTTGGCTTCAAAATTCCAAAAAATGGCTGATATATGCATCAAAGTTGAAAAAGCCCTATTCATTCCATTATACAGCTTACCTGCATTTCCTCAGTTCGCAGTCGGCTTTGAAGAGTGCAGACGTGTTCCTGATCCACCGAAGATCGTTGCACCGGACTCCGGAGGTAAGTATGGGGTGAGAGGGGTGTGGGGAGGCAGGTTGCGCAGTGGGTGGGCGCGGGTTGTGTTTTGGTTGGCAGGGAGACCACGAGGGACCGTTTTTTTTTTTACAGGTTTTAAAAAAAAATAAACATTGCGGGACTTTTTTTCTTTACAAGGGCATTGGGCATGCTGGGGTGGGCTCCCAGCGTGCCATCTGAATGTTTTTGGGGGGGTGCAGCTGATGGGGGATTGGGAACCCCAGTCGGCACAAAAGTGGGGGGCGCAAGAGCCGAGGGGGATTGGGCACCCCCCTGGCACAACTCTCCCACTACTCTTTCAGGGGGACCTGATGCTGACGGGGAGTGGGCTCCCTGTCTGCAAGTCAACTAGCACCAGGGATGGAAGCCAACGGGGATTGGGGCCCCCATCGGAAAAAACACGCTGCTGTGGGGAGGGTCACATGCTGCCAAGGGGGATTGGGCACCCCCTCGGCACTGGGACTAGATTAATATTGTGTGTGAACATGGTAGCAAGGTGCCGCCATGTTCACAAACAATATTACAGTAGCAACATTCCTCTCAGCAATGACGGGTCGCTCCCTCATTGCAGCGAATTGCTGATGCTGCAATGACAAGGCGGCCCCTGATTGCAGCGGCTGAAACATTTCGAAGGTTGTGGGCACGCTGGCTGAACTAGTGTCAGCAGCAGCATGCCACGGCATTGGGGAAAGCGGGTTGTTTTTACAGGGTTGTGGGGCATTGGCCACAACAGTGCCATGCCTCCACAACCTGCTTCTGGGAAGCTGCCTCAATATGTTTCTTGCACATGAGTGCAATCAACATAAAAATGGCACTTCCTTCTGACATCTCCCAGATTAAAAATACCAAATAAAAAAAAATGAGAGGGCACAATTTCTGAGTTAAAAATATTCTTGCAACAGTTATAAAATATCTCATAATATCATATATAAAAGAAAAAAGGTTTAACTAAAGCAGTAAGGCCAGTCACATAATTTTACTGAAAATGGCGTTATAGATTGCGGGAGTGTCCATAACCAATCACAGCCCTCCCCCCTTCATTTACACATGAGATACTCTTAATACAGGTCCTAAGAACACCTGAGGTGACACTCTTATGTCCATAAGTGGCCCTCCAAATGGACTCAATAGCTTGTAGTAACATTCTCTCCCTTCCATTCCATGGATTGTAAAGTGGTTTGGGATACAGTTTGCATGTCAATATACAAAAACAAAATGTTTCTTTTCTACACTTTATGGCAATTCCTGAGGTCAGCTGCTGTGTCAGGCCATACAAAAACCATGGTAAAGGCCTGAGGAAGTGTGTGTGATGGGTCTTCTGCTTTGTATATGGCCATGCACAGAATGCACTATAGGCTTCATGGCAGTGTGTGATGGGTCTGCTGTTCAAAGTATTGACAATGCTGTCGTCACAAAGTAATGATCTGTTTTTAAACTACTACACTTTTTGAAAAAGAAAAGAAATTCATTGCAAAAAAAAAAAAAATACATTAAAGCATATGATAGGGTTGAAAACTGAAGCCACTAAAGTAAGGAAACACACCATTCGGGTTAAATGTCCCCAAGCCATAGTAGATCTGTGGCCTAGAGTTCCTTGGCATTTGAATGGCCATGCAGTGCAGTACTGGTGTGACCCTAACTTATTTTTTTGAAATTTAATAAACTTTATTAAAGGTTTCCAGAAATGACAATAATAACACAAATAACAAATAATCAACATACAATAGAACAACAAATAACAACATATCAACACAACCCCCAAACCCTTCCCACGTACCCCAATCCTGGAAGTGGAGATGATACCCATAAACTAAAAGCCCAGATAGCACAATAAATACTATAAAGGGACCTAGTAGAACCAGACGAACAAAATCAAATAGGAAAACAAAGAGCATAAGAGGGTACATTCCAAACCACATGGTACATGGTAAGGGAAATACCAGAGGTATGGTGCAGCCCAAACCTAAGTCATTTCAAAGAGCAGAAACATAGAAACATAGATTTTGACGGCAGATAAGGACCGCTTGGCCCACCCAGTCTGCCCATTTCCCTACCTAATGGATAAGTTGCAGATCCTAGTTAACCAGCAGCCTACTTCTTCCTACCCCCACCCCCTAGAATTGCCTTATGACTGTCCCATGCATGCTTGAATTCCACCACTGTTTTTGACTCCACAACCTCCTCCGGAAGGCGGTTCCATGCATCCACAACCCTCTCTGTGAAAAAATACTTCCTTAAATTACCTCTGAGCTGCCCCTTCTATCTTCTAAATTGTGCCCCTTGTTCTTGCACACCTCTTTTTTTGAAAGATGCTACCCTCTTGGACTTTGTTGATTCCCTTGAGGTACTTGAAAGTTTCTATCATGTCCCCCCTCTCCCTCCTTTCCTCAAGGCTATACATATTCAGCTCCTTAAGTCTCTCTTCATATGTCTTCCGGTGCAGACCCTGCACCATTTTAGTTGCCCTCCTCTGGACAGCCTCCATCCTGTCTATGTCTTTGCGGAGATTGGGTCTCCAGAACTGCAAGCAGTACTCCAGATGGGGTCTCACCAACTGTCTGTACAGAGGGATAATAACTTCCTGTTTTCTACTGGTGATGCCTCTCCCTATGCATCCCAGTATCCCCCCAGCCCTCCTTGCTGCCCTCTCACATTGCTTGCCCACCTTTAGGTCATCTGATATGACTACCCCTAGGTCCCTTTCCATTTTTGTTGTTGTTAGTATCTCACCCCCATTGTGTACTCTTCCCCTGGGTTTTTGTTTCCCAGGTGCATTACCTTGCACTTCTTAGCATTGAATCTAAGCTGCCATACATTTGACCATTCCTCTAACCTTGCCAAGTCCCTTCTCATCCTTTCCACCCCACCTTGTGCATCAACTCTGTTGCAGATCTTTGTGTCGTCTGCAAAGAGACATACTTTTCCTTCCAGTCCCTCTGCAATGTCGCTTATAAAGACATTGAAGAGGACTGGTCCTAATACTGAACCCTGCGGTACCCCACTAGTAACCCCTCTTCAGAGTGGACTCTATTTACTATTACTCTGTGTCCTATTCTCCAGCCAATTCTTACCCAGGCTGTCATCTTGGGACCCACCCCAGGCTGGCTAACTTGTATATTAATCTTTTGTGTGGACTGTGTCAAATGCCTTGCTAAAGTCTAGATAGGCCATGTCCACAGCCCTCCCTGATCTACTACTTTGGTCACTCAGTCAAAGAAATCTATCAGATTTGTCTGGCATGATCTTCCTGCTGTGAATCCATGCTGCCTTGGGTTCTGAGCCCCTCTGGCCTCTAGATGCTCAACAATTCTTTCCTTCAGAAGTGATTCCATCATTTTCCCTACCACTGAGGTTAAACTAACTGGTCTGTAGTTTTCTGCTTCTGCCTTGCTCCCACTTTTGTGAAGGGGAATCACATCTGCCCTTCTCCAGTCCTCGGGTACCACCCCATCCTCCCATGATTTGTTAAAGAGGGTAGTCAGTGGTGTCACTAGTTCTACCCTTAGTCCTTTTAGAATTCTGGGATGAATCCCATCAGGCCCCATTGCTTTGTCCACCTTCAGTTTTAAGAGTTCTTTCAGAACCCTTTCTTCTGTAAATGGGCTGGTAGAGGTGACCCAGATCCTGTCCATACCCAATGTTATTCAACTATCCATGTATAATCTTACAGAGTGTAAACAGTGTACAATCTTCCTTACTTTTTGTAAAAGCTAGGCATTCTATGGCATATAGTAGCAGTCATTTTCTCAGTACAAAGGTTATGGAGTAGCTCCTGCAGCCATTCATGATATAAAATACATGATTAGTCCTTCCAGTGCCGTATGACTACCCTCTTTACCAACAGGGAAATTAAAGCCATGTGGTATTTCCTCTCCTTGACCGAAATAGTGGAGCAGTAACCAACAAGACAAATCTCAGGAGTGAAATACTCCTCCAAGCCAAGCAGGGGAGCCACATGTGACTTAATATACTCCCACAATGGGGTCACTTTAGGGCATTCCCAAAATATATGTAGCGACGAGCCTTCTGCCTCCCCGCACCTAGTGCAGTAGGAAGAGTCCGAGTTCCCCATTGCAAGTAATTTGACAGGGATGAAATAAATGTTATGAGGATATTAAATTGAGTCAGACATAATCTATCACTGGCAGAATAGCGGTACAACCCTCTCCAAATACAGTCCCATTTAAAACTGGCTTGCAGAAAAAATGAGGACCAATATGAAGAGCTCCCAGAGATATCGGGAAAGAGGGTAGGAAAAAGTAAGGAGCATATATGGGAGATGGAATGAGGCTGCATAGCCAATTCTCTAAAGGTCTTCAGGAGCCCCCCTTTGTTGACTAAACCCTCTCTCCATCCCATTTTATGGCAGAGGAGATGCCTGAGCTGGAACACCTTGAAAATATGTTGTGTTGGCAGACGTAACTATTGCAAGATATCTGGGGAAAGCTTCAGACAGCCATCTGAGAAAAAGTCCCTGGCCACGAAATCCAAAAGATGAAGCAGCCAGGTGTCCGATAACAGTTTGCCGCCCACCATGAAATTGGAATTAGCACAAAGTGATCAGGACAGATCCATAGTGTAATCATACCGCATAAAACAACACAATTGAGCATGCACTCTGATCAAGCTATGGATCACTGTACCACGAAGGGAGCCAGGGAGTTGACTGGGAGAGATATAAAGGAGACTAGAGCATGAAAGTCCTGCCACCTTGAACAACTCTCACTCCAGATGCAACCAAATGGGTGTGTAAGCAGGCTTAACGGGTGTAGCAGGGGATTCATGCCATCTGGAGTATTTGGAGAGATGACTCGCCCAGTAATACAACAGAAAATTAAGCAATATAAGCCCTCCTAGTTCCCTAGGAGCTGAAAGGTGGAGATAAGAGCATCTCTCCTGTTTCCGATTCCACACAAAGGCAGAAATCATGCCATGGACCCTCTGAAACCAGGATAGTGGCAGAAACACATTAGGGGAGTGGAGAAGCTAGAACAAATGGGGCAAAATATTAATTTTAATGATGCTAATTCTGCCAACAATCAAGAGGGACAAATGGTCCCACCTCGATAAGTCCTGGTTGAGGACTACCAACAAGTCCCCGAGATTCTGCTTCTTCATTTGAGATACCTCCTTAGCCAGCCAGATCCCCAGATATTTAATACAGAGAGCCCAAGGCAACCCCAATGCCTCCACATCTGCTTTGAGGTGTGGCCCTAACTTGAACACTGTCTATCCAAGCACACAAGAAATACTAACACAGCAGTGCTTCAAGACTGAGTGCTGAAGTTAGGGAATCACCAGCGCTGTTTCATATTTTTATTTATTTTTTTATTTTATTAAACTCTAGGATTACAAATACCTTTGATCAGGAACTGCTAATTTACAAAGGTTCCATGTCAAAGGATGTAGGGTAACATACATACAAAGGTCAACAATGGTTACAGTCTTAAAAACACAAAGATGTCTAAGCATTTATTATACAGCCAAAATGGAGAGGGACAACATAAGCCAGCTCCAGACAAGTTTCAGGGTGAACAGTATATAGCTAGTATAGGGTAGGAGGGAGTCAGGAAGAAGTAGGCAGGCTAAAGGGCCATTGTTGGCGGGTAGAGGTGGGTGGCAAAAGTGCAAGGTGGATCAGCTGGAGGGCCCCATATCTGAAAGTGCCATTAGAGAGGGGAGGGGGAGGAGTGTCTCTCCTACACTATTAAGTATACAGATGATGTTAAGATCGGAGGTCCCAGTTCCAACTTTGATCAAATATCTTGCATTCAGCATGATCTTGATGTAATTAGCACTTGGGTTACACAATGGGGAATGAAGTTAAACTCTGCTAAATGCAAGGTTATGCATATGGGTACCAATAATTTAAACTTCCAGTATATTTTGGATGATCTCCCATTATGTACCACTGTTGATGAAAAAGACTTGGGTATAACAATATCTGACAATCTGACTTATTCTAAGCATATGCATTCTGTTATTGGTACATCCAATAAAATTATGTGGTCTATTCTACGTAATATTAGATCTCGAGACAAGAAAGTGTTGTTACCACTTTTTAGATCTTATGTCCGACCCCAACTCGAATAAGAAATCTGAAATTTATTCTCTCGAAAGGGTCCAACCTAAATACACAAAAAAAATTTCTGGGATAGAATTGTTATCATATGAATCCAGGTTGGACATATTAAAATTAATGCCTCTAACCATTAGGCGTATCGTGGAGATCTTCGTCTCCTATATGACATTATTCAGGATCCATATATTATATCTGAATTAGGTCTTTCTTTTAAAAAATCTGTACATAACACAAGAGGTCATATTTTTCAGTTAACTGGTAAATTCTTTAAGCATCTCAGCCGTAAGTATTTTTTCACTGTTAGGATTATTGGGCCCTGGAATCGGCTACCATCTGAAGTGGTCACTAGTAATACTAAAGATACTTTTAAACATCGTCTTGACAACTTAATTCTGTCAGGGTATGACTTATCTTACTATTCTATGGCATAGTATAGGAGTATCATGGGCCTTGGCCTAATCGCTACTTCATCTTACCTTAGTATGAGTGTGGTGTAGAGGGATAAGGGGTGAGAGTGGGTGAAACTGGTGCCAAAAGAGTGGAGCTCTAAGGGAGGTTACAGGTCACCTTCGACTAGGGTAAAATGAGGAGGATCACTGAAACCCTGAGAAAGGCCAGGTCACATAGAAACATATAATTTGTTGACAGAAATGGACTGCTTGGCCCAACCAGTAGACCCAGATGGTCCCTACCAAGTCTGTCTCCACAAATTCTAACTGGTCTCTGGGGACTCTCCCTCATCCCTGCCCATTTCCTAATAGCCCCCTATGTCTATCCTATGCATGTTTGAAGCCCCCTACTGTTTTTGCCTCCAGCACTACTGCTGGCAGTCTATTCCAGGTGTCCATTTTTATACTTACTTTCTGGGCTAGCGAGGTGTTTTTCAAACCCAGGTAGGAAAACTGAAATTAAAAAAAAAAAGTATTCTGTAATGAACCGTGATACATGAAATGCTATATTTGTGATAGCAAATGCTGGAGTGCAGGACCACTCTAAATTTATATGATTCTATTATTGTAAATTTTTTTAGGCAGAAAGCTGTTAACTTCGTAAAAACAAACTGGTCCATCAGTGCAGTGATAAGACTAATGCTCATGACACCAGTCAATGACATGGGTTCAGGAATGAGTTTTGGTCATCACGGCCAGCCAGGGGGAGGATGAAGCATCCCATGGATGTTCTCCCCAAGGGAGGGGGCACAGCACTGCTGCCATAGCAGCTGGGTAAGCCAAAGTGGAGTTGCAGGTCTGGCCTGTCTGCAGGAGTGGAGACAATGACTTATTCCATGCAGCAGCATGCTCTACTTTCCTGCTTTTGCTTTGCGTCCTAGGCACCAGCATCTCAAGGGGAGGGCCATGAAAAATGGAAACTGGCCCCAGCATCCACAGCAATGGGCCCCAGTATATCTAGGCCCCACACCCACCACTGCAACATTCCCTGATTCGCATCCACTTTTGGGAGTACATCCATCTGAGGGGAAAAGCCAGGGATCTGTGGAGGACAGGAGCTTGCAGGTGGCAGGAAGTGCTGAGGCAGATGTGCTCTGGGATCTCTTGATGCAGTCGAGTGCTGGAGACATGAACAGGGTGGGGCATAACACACACAGACATACAACCACTTTTGGGGTATTTCCCCCACCTGGGGTGAAAACCAAGGCTTTGTGGAGGACAGGAGCTTGCATGTGTGCTGGGATGCTGGGGCAGGTGTACTCTGGAAGTTCCTGATAGAGTCGAGTGCTGCTGGAGACATGAATGGAGCATGAAATGTTGATAGGAAAAAAAAAAAGAATTATAGAAACAAACTTTGCTAAGATACAAGCATTAACTACTCATTATTGGTCAAAGCTAATTTCCAGCCAGCCTCATGATTGCATATTACTTGTAATTCCTCAGATAAAATGCAAGAGACAGTGAAAGAGGTTCCATGGCCTGGTTTTAGATGTGGTACAGAAGGCTGAGTTAAAATACAGTCTAGCCACTCAAGGTGCTGTCGGAGAAGAGATAATTACATTATGAGTAACTGCACTGTCTGGGGTTGTTCCTAATGCAATTAGAGTAGGTGAAGGATTTGAAACAAAACAAGGTTGGATATAAATACACTAAGAGCATGCATTTCAGTTTATTAAGAAAGGAAGAATGTAAAACAACCAATAACATCAGTGGATTTTAGAGAAGGTAAGCAATCATACAAAGCTGGTTTTCAACCAGAAATAATATGATTAAAAAAAGGGTTGACAGTGCCCCTTTAAATGGTTTTGCTGCCTCTGCAACAAGAAAGTGTACAACCCGTATAGCACAAGTGAAGATGGCTGCCCTGTGTTATTCATGACTAGATGCTAGTCAGTGTTGAAACTGAACTGGGGAATGTCACAAATGCACTCCACAGGTCAGGCCCTCTGCTACCATAGTGCAAATTGTAGAGTGCAATAGTGTGAACAGGTAATAGACAGGGTAACCCTCCTGTCTGCTTTGGGTCCAAATCACCTTTAGCCTCTAGTTCTGGGGGGATTCAAACTGTGAACCTTATGCTAGCATGCCCAATGTACAGGCTCAGTTATGTACCCTCTTCAGGAATTGCGGTACAATCCTTTGCCAGGGGCACCTAGCCAGGTCTCCAAAATGAACCCTTAAAACTCTATAAGAGACCTTAGGTATATTCTTACCTTTTTCAAGCTTAGTAACATCATCAAGCCTTTTAAACAGTTGTCAGACTTAAAATACAGGCACTTCACATGCAAAAAGAAACTAAGGAGACACCCAGGCAGTATCTTAAAGAAAATGTGATTTACTAGAATATGATAAAAACAGGTAAAATAACATACTGAACAAATATCACAAATTTCATAGTCATCTACAAATAAAAAGGAAAGTTACAGAAATCCAAACTCCTACCACAGACACCTAATTCTTCTCTGTTTCCTTTAAGCGCTTGTTAAATCAGAGAACTGTCTTTCTCTCAGAGTCCCAAGAATGATATCACACATTTCAGAAACAATTATACATTTTCAACTCTATCTCCCCACCCCCTTGGTGAGTCATCTAGCTCCCCCTTTTAGAATTAATTCTTACAAACATAATTTCCTACCAGGGGGTATTTTAAAATTAATGGTATATCAGAAGAAAAACAACATTTCCTAAATATGGCATCCTTTAATTAAACATTTCCCTTTGATCTTAACATTCGCACATCTGTCATGTCCCTTGGTTGATTTCCTGTGCAAGTGAGATCTGAGGTATTTTATGACTCTTCAGCTAGTTGTGAAACAGAAAGGAACTAGTCCAATTACCTTTCTCTTGAAACGTCATAAAATTCATGTAACCAGGGGTCAAGTTGATATTATTTTTTTGTTTTATTAGCGTGGTGCGGTGCCTCCATATTGTAACCCACTACCTGCCTGCCTGGGTTCGGGGAGAAAACTGTTACTCAGTATTTTGGCTAGGTTTGAAACCTCTAATCGGGGGCACCCAAGTAATCTGGACACAGGAAGCAATAACTGAAATGTCCAAACCAGGAGTGGGATTCTAGAGTGTGGCTTTCATTCACAACAGCAGAATAATAAAGCATAGATGGACCCCCATGGGGCTACACTCCCTGGTAATGCAGACAAACGGAGACCAGAACACATCTTCTTACACACTGTAACCCTCAGGTTCTGAAACACACTGGGCTCTTAGCCCGAACTTGTACTCTTCTCTGGATTTCCCTGGCATGGCACATTAGGCCAGCACTTGGGCTACTTTCCATATGGCATGGATATTTATTGGTGGCTCCCTACACCACCCATGAGCACATACTGGCTTCATAAAGGGAAAATCTTCCATCTAGTCCCATGTCTGGGTACTTTCTTTTTAATCGTAGAAGATTTTATTGAGATTTTCAGCATTATCATACACTTCCATGTTCATTCCTCTCCCATGCATGTCACAAGATCTTCAAGGTCCATATTCATACAATATACAATACATAACTTACAGGCTAAGCACCTATGTTCGCTATACATACATTCACATAATTATATCCTATCCTCCTTAACTATAGCTACTCATTCACACTAGACATCTGGAACAACTAATACAGCCCATCTAATGACTAGTAGGAGTAGGGTTCCACAGCGAGGGGGGGAGGAGTTCTGCATAGTGGCGAACTAAAGAAAGAGTCCAACTTCTCATGGAAGTGAACCAGCTGGCCTCGGTGAGCATAGGTCAGCCTTTCTAACAGTACCAGTTTAGCTATAGCTGCATGCCATTGTCTTATACATGGACTATTAACTTGTCTCCATTGCATTAGGAGGAGCCGTTTAGCCTCTAGTAAGATCACCATGACCCACTCTCTTAAGGCCTTTGGGAGTGTAGGGAGACTAGACATATCCCCCAGCAACAGCTTAGGATCAACTGGAGGTCCCTTATACCTAACACCAAGCAGCAATCTCGCCTGTCTTCCTGAAGTCAGAAAGCTGTGGGCATTCCCACGTTATGTGAAAGAGGTGGGCTCCGGGTTGCTGGCATCTCCAACAGTCAGAATGTGGCAATAATCTTGCTGCACATAGAACGGCTGGGGTTCTATACCATCCCAACAAAATTTTTAACTGTATTAATTGGCTCTTAGCATCCTTGTATAACCTATGTGCATTTTGAAGGCACCCAGCCCATGTGAAGTTTGGTATTGCTACCCCCATCTCTGACTCCCATCGAGATCTACAGTGTTCCGTAGTGTCTGGTAAAGAATCTCTGCCTATAGCATAGAATTTACCTATGCGACCCCGAGAGGACGTTTCCTTATGTAGGGTGGAAAGCCACTTCCATTTGTTATCTGTTCGTATCTGGGAGGAAAGGGCATATATAAGGCTGCGTATTTGGAGATACCGCCAAAAGTCATTATTTGGGAGACCAAATTTATTTTTCAGCTGGTCAAAGGATAATAATGTATTCGAACCCGGCATCATAAGATCCCCTACATAACAGATGCCTTTTTCCTCCCAGGTAGACCAATTAAGGGATTGTCCCTCTAATGTTATAGAGGTGTTATGCCACAGCTCTGCATAAGCCAGGGGTGGGGCACAAGCATTCTTGGGGGTATTAGACAGAGTCATAATGCGATGCCAGGCATATCGGGAATGACATATGGTCAGGGAGAGGCCCTTTCTTACTGAGCCACTAGAGCTCAACAGGGACCTAAGCGGAGTGGGAGCTGCCAGGTCTCTTTCAAGGCCAACCCACATTGGCCGGGATGTATTGGGTGGTACAAACCATTTTGTTATTTGTGCTGCAGTACATGCTAGATGGTAATTCAGAAACCAAGGGGCCCCAAGGCCTCCCCAGTCCAATATGCCCTAAGCTTGTTTTTCCCTCACCTATGCACCTTTTTCTCCCACACCAGAGAGGAAACCATCCTTTCAAGGGCATCAAAGAGTTTGGGGGACAAACATATTGGGAGATTATTGAATAAGTATAGCACCCTCAGGAGTAGTAACATGCACACTGAAGCCACTCTACCCATCAGAGATAAATGTTGGTTTTTTCCATCTCTCCAGTTCTACACTTAGTTGTTTTAGCAAGGGGCAAAAGTTAGCAGATTCAAAATTTGCCCAGTTAGAAGGTATGTAGATTCCCAGATATGAAAAACCTTGCGGGGCCCATTTTAGTTCTGTGCCATGAAGACATTCCAGTAGGCAGAGTGGGTTTAGCGGTGCAAGTACCATCTTCCGTTGATTCACCTGTAGCCCTGATAGCACCACAAAGTTTGTAAGAACTGAGAGGGCTATTGGTAGTGACTCTTGGGGATGAGACAGGGTAAGTAATAAGTCATCCGCATAGGCAGCCACAGTATACGACTTACCATGTACCGATATGCCTGGTAGCCCCTCCTTATTGTCAATTGCACGGATTAGGGGATCAAGAGCAATTAGAAAGCAAGGGGGTAGGGGACAACCTTATGCGGTACCCCATATAGTGAAAAGGAGGGAGAGATAGTAGAGTTGGTAAGGATCTTAGCCTTTGGGAGTTATAGAGAGTCAAAACCCACAAGCAAAATTAGGGCCAAATCCATATATAGAAGGACCTCATGGAGGTAATTCCATTCTACCAAATCAAGGCCTTTGCAAAATCAACAGCTAACGCCATGGGAATTTTTGCTCTGCTTGCCACCCGCTTCAGGTTCAGCAGCAATCTGGTATTGTCAGAGACTACCTTTCCGGGCATAAAGTCAACCTGAGATGGGTGGATAGTTAAGTCAAGAATATTCTGCAATCTAGTAGCCAATATTTTAGCCAGGATCTTCGTGTCCACTAGCAATAATGATATGGGGTGGAAATTAGCGCAGTTTAGGGGGTCGTCAGATTTTTTAGGTATGACTGTAATTAAAGCCTCATTCATTGTGGTGGGGAGAGAGCCTATAGAGTGGGCATATTGCAGAGCAAGCAACAGAGGGTTCACAATTTCTTGGTCTAAGGCTTGATATAGTTCGACGGTCATTCCGTCTGGTCCAGGGGCTTTTCCTTTGGCCATACGAGATAACGCTTGCCGCACTTCAGTCTCTACTATAGGATGGTCCAGGAGGTCGATTTGCTCTCGGGTTAGTGAGGGCAATGCAAACCCCTGACAGAACTGACACAGCTTATGTGCAAGCTTTTCCCTCATACATATGGATTTGGATTGATATACTGTCTGATAATAATTTTTCATGGTCTCATTAATCCCCTTCGAGTCACTAACCACTGAGCCCGTAGGAGTACGGAGGGCATGGATCTTTGCAGATGCTTGCTGCTTTCTCAACTGGTAGGCAAGGAGCCTCCCCCCTTTGTCACCCCCTTCCCAGTACCGGTGCTTTGCCCTAAGCCAGATCCATTCGGACCTTATGCTGTAGTAGTGAATTTATTCGATATTTGAGTCCCACTATGCGTCTTATTAAAGAGGGATCCCTAGATGCCATAGGAGTGGCCTGGGATGCCTTAAAACGACCCTCTAAGTCAGTAGGTTCTGATTGTAGCATCTCTATCTCTTTTTTCCGGGTTTTGTTCTTCTTTGCAGCAAAGGCAATGATATGCCCTCTCAGAGTGGCTTTAAATGCCTCTCAGATCGTACTCACCGAGACTTCCCACGCCTTATTGAAAGTAAAATACTCCCGAGCTACTTCCCACATTTTTTGCAGAAATTCAGGGTCACATACTAACAAGAGGTTACATCTTCATCTTGTACCCCTATTACAATTTCCAACAGTGGTGTAGGTGCACGACACCGGTGCATGGTCTGAAATAATTATACCGCCTATGTCAGTATTCATGATGGCACTCGAGGCTAGCTGGTTAGCTAACCAGTAGTCAATCCGACTATAGGTGTCATGTGGGGAGCAATAATACGTGTAGTCTCTGCCAAAGGGGTAGTCATGCCTCCACATATCCACTAAGCCCCATTCTGCTATCATTTCTTGCAGTGCAGCATGTGCCTTCGTGTGAGTCTGGGGGGTGGGCAGGGATTTATCCAAGAATATATCCAGTACTACATTAAAATCCCCTCCTATTATCAAAGGAATAGTGGAGTCAGACTGTGTTAATCCAGCAACAGCCTGGCTTAAATTTGGAAAAAACTCCGCTTGGTCTATATTTGGAGCGTACAAATTGTACACTATCAGTCTGTCCGAGCCAGATCTTAACTTAACTATTACCCACCTCCCCTGTTTATCTGCTAGAGACTCTTCCATTACCCAATTGCTCGCTTTCTGAATTAAAATAACTACTCCCCTTGTTTTAGTAGATGCTGAACTAGCAAACACAGTTCCAACCCACGATTTCTTGAGCCAAGGAGTGGATTTATAAAGAAGATGTGTCTCCTGCAAAAGAGCTATGTCTGTGTGCTAGGAACTCACGTACTGCAACACTTTGGTTCTTTTAATAGGGTGGCTTAAACCCTTTACGTTCCATGACACGAGACGCAGGCCTCGTATAGTAGCTGGAGGCATCTCAACCGTATATCAGGAACTGCAGGGCTTGCTTCGTGATATACTAAAGGAGTGGACCTTTGGCACCCTACTTAAGGCTGCCACCTGAGGAGTCTACTATATCTTATTCTCCAAGAGCTAACAGGTGCTATGCCCCAACACACAACAGAGATTTTGGCTTGACAACAATAGCCACAGGAAGTGTATATGTAACCAGTAATATCTAACCTAACTAAACTAAGTACTGCTCTAATAAGAGTGGAACACCTGTGTAACACTGGCTTAAGTGCCCTATATAATAATCAACCAGCAATTCACTGCTAACTGCTACAGATGTTTCCAGGAAGAGGATGGACAAAAGCCGTATCCTCAGCCCCACTTGCGTCTGTGCCTAGGGGTTATCAATGTGAGTCACAACTCCTCTAGGTTTAACCCTCCTCGACTGAAGAACATTCCTCGGAGAAAGTGTAATCCCGGGGGGTGGTGGAAGAGCCTAATCCAAGTATGGGTAGGGAAGTGGAAGGGGAAGGGGTGGATTACCAACCAAATAAAAGGGGGGAGGGAGTTATAAGGAACTACCCTAATCGTAACATACTGGCCAGGCCCCCATAGCCCTTGCCCATGCAGTGCGATGCTCATTAAAAATACAAAAACAGAAGTTTCAGCCACTCCAGCCTTGTTTGTACTCCCCAGATAAGATATCTAAATTAGAAGGTGGTGATGGAGGGGGGGAGTAGGGAAGAGGGAGATAAGGGGGGGAGGGGGACCTGGGAAGGGAGGGGGCGTCTTTCCCCACCTGAGCCCTATATTTCAAAACATTTCAACCATCACAAGCAGGGGGAACTATATCAAGTTCCTATGTTGCTATTAAACCAACTATTTGCTACAACGTGCAGTGGATTAATATAACTGTAGTCCGTGCAGTCAAGTTCAATCAAAAACCAAACTTCTTTCCAGGCCGTTAACCATTTGGGATCATTCTTCAGGAGCTGGGACCTCTTCAGAAGCTACTACTGCTGCATACGATTTCAACCCTGGTTTAAGCTGATTAGAGATGTCCACCGCCTCCAGCAGGGAAGATTCTGGGATATCAGCCCAGTCCATACAGTTCCCTTGATTAGATAGTGAGGATTCAGATTCATCCACAAAACGATCGGAGCCAGGTACTAGAGGCTCATCTCTAGGCATTTTCACTGGTGGGGCTGTTTTCTGCAGATCCGGAGAAAGCTGTTGTCCACTCCTAGAGCGCTGTCACTGTCTTGGAACCAGGCTGTTATTTCTGGGAAGAAGAAACGGCAGGTTTGAGTCAGCAGCCACTGCAGGTGTAGGCCTGGTGTTCGTATAGGCAGATCTCTCCTTGGGGGGCTCATCAGTCCAAGAACCTGGTCCTTTCTCAGTTCTGTCCTCTGGGTTCCGTAGTTGGTGATTTTGGTTCCTAGCTCTGGTATCTGAGGGTTCCCATAGACTTCTGGGGGATGTAGTTTGTAGGGGGAGATTGGGCCAATGCCTAGAGGCCCATCTTTCAATCTCCTCAGGAGTCTCTGCTAGTAATTCCCTCCCTTCTTTGGACACCAACAGTCTGGTAAGGCCTTTAAATCTATACTGAAATTTGTGAGCTGACAGTACCTTCTTAATTGGGCCAAAAGCTCTGCACTTATTTGCAGTTTCCTTTGCAAAGTCTCTGTATATCGAAATCAGCGCCCCTTGCCATCTAATTTCACCCAGATCTCGAGCAGCACTTAGGACGCGCTCCTTTGTAGAGTATCTCAGAAAGTAAGCCATGATTGGCCTTGGAGCTAGTTGCTGCTTCTCTTTCCTCCCACGATCCAATGGGCCCTTTCAGTTGCAACTGGGCCTCTCCAGCGTTCCCCCAGCATCTTAGGAAGAGACTCATTGAGGAACTTTTCCATGGAAGTTCCCTCAGCGCCCTTGGGGACTCCGATAATTTGGAGGTTATTACGCTTCCCCCTGTTTTCCTGGTCTTCCACTCTGGCAAGTAGCATTTCCAGTTGTAGGCCTTGCATTCGTATTTTTTGTGTTAACTTAGCCTGTTGTAGCTCCAGAGATTCCACCTTTTGCTCTGCAACATTTAGCCAATCCTGCATTACATGCACCTCTGCCGTGGTATTTGTAAGCGTAGTGTTGATGGTATCAACTCGCAGCAAAACCGCCTCCGACATTTGGGTGATATACGTGAGCGATTCAGTCACAGAAGGCATTTGCACATTTGCCGCTGGTAGTGGGGAGAGTGTGGGTAAAATAGTCTCGGTTGCCACCTTCTTCGAGGTTGATTGGGCTGGCACAGGTGCTGATAAGACCTCCATCTATAGGTTGCGTGGGGCAGGTGCACCGTGAATCCCGAGGCTTGGGCCTGCAACTTTTCTGGCCTAGTTAAGCTGCATTTCTCCCGAGTCGCCGGTGGTTTTAAGCAGCTTTATGGTATAGTTCAATTTGAAAAAGCACACCGACCGATTGGGGCAGTTCCCCCGACACGTATCCATCAACAAAAAACAGATTTACATCCCGGGATTAGACCGATTCGCTGATGTTCTTTCTCAGCGAAGAGGAGCCCAAGAATTATGCTGCCATTCCTATGGTGGTCAAGCCATGCCCCCCACGTCTGGGTACTTTCTGCGAACACTGGCTAAGTGCTCGGGAGAAAGCTAAAGGTGCCCAAACTGAACCCGTAGAGGTAAATCTGGTTACTCCAGATGGGGGGTCTCCCACCTCTTGCTCCTAAATCTATACCCAGCCATTCATTTGGAATCAACACCTTTCCATTTGAACCTCTCTGATTGTAGATTGCTATCTCGAAATGTGTATCACACTTAACAATCTACAGTCTCTGGAAAATAGTGTACTGACTTGTAATGTTCTTTAAGTGTCTATGTCCATCCCTCTAGACCCCCACTGATTAGAAGCATTTCAAGCCATACACAACTTAAGTACTGTACTTGGCTGTCCTTTCCTGACCCACAGTAGCAGATACTTAACTCAACAGTCTTGGTGAAACATAGGCTCTTTGGCAGAGTTGACTCACCCTGGATTGCAGGTGCCCACAGGCTTCTCACAGGAAACACAAACATACTTCTCGGTGCCTCAGCACAAATCTTCTTAGGCAGCTTCTCTTTTCCAGCAGGGCCAGGGGATTGCACTTGAAGAGCTGGTCTGGTCCCCCCCCATCCCTCTCTAGGATGGGGCCCTGGAACAACTGGGAGACGGTCTCAACCACTTCACAAGAGTTCTTCTGTGTCCTTCTCTGGGGCGAGATCACACACCCACTACAACTAGTAGCTCTGATCAGAGCTGAGGACTCTGAGGGACTGCACACTGCAGTGCACCTCCACGCTCCACTGAGTCTCCTACTAGACTGACTAAAGACTGATTCAAAAACCCTCCCAACATTCTAACTCCCTGCTGCAACATTCCAAAGTGGCTTATGCTGCTGCAAAAATTCTATATGATGTCATCCCTCCAGCTCAGCTGAGACTGAGGACAGAGTGAGACAGTGTGAAATCCATTTAACTGGTGTTTCACAAGCTGCCTTCCCTGCTTGCTACTAGATCTAAGTGGGATTCTTGTAACCCCGGGTGACAGGGGGGTTACATTCGTATTTAAGTTCTAACTTCAAAAGCAGTAGCAGGCAATAAACTATCTCTGGAAGGATGTCTCAATTAACTGTTTTCCTCCTGGTCTGTTTAATTATATCCTGTAGTTCTCAGCCACTGACACCTTGAAGTTACAGGCCAAATTCCTCACACACTGAAATGTCATACACAGACCATGTATTTATAATACCAATATCATACAATAATCATAAGCAAGGGGCAGAGCGTCACAGGGAACATACAGTTAATGGATTATGTAGCATGGATCTCGCATACCATTGTTGCCTTGAAAAGGTCTGGATAATGTGGGATGTGGCCAGCACACTGGATGCCAAATGAAGACATATTACTGGGCAAGTGTTTTGTTAATAATATGGAAAAAATTAATTAGTGAGGTACTTAGCCATGCTATTTTCTACATCTGAATCCTGCCAAGTGATACATTTCAAAGTTATAAGCTAAGCATCTGAGTGTCACTAAAATGTTTCCAGCACCAAGCAAAGCATACAAGAGCTGTAGTAGTTTCTTGGAATGAATATGCTCTGAAACCATATTTGACTTGTCTGAATAGTTATATCACTGCTATTATGCATTGTGCTTCATCACAACCAATAGAGTTTACTGGGAGGTCAATGGGATAAAGCTGCCATAGACATTGTGCAACCTTTTGAAACTGGTCCAGCTCTCTGCAGATTTGCAGTTGTAATTATAGATTACTACAGTAAATGTCACATTCTACAGAGTATCGTCAAGTCATGAGGATTTTCAATCCAGCTAGTATCAGATCATGGCACTCAGTCTAAGGAAATTAAACATTGGCATTTTTTATCTACTATCCTCCAGCAAACTGACTTCTTGGATGTTTTAGTAGAGTTCAACTAGAGGAAAGTATTTCAACTGCATACTAGGAGAACAAACCTTGAATAATAGCTGTCTTCAGGTTTGTGTGTGCATACCATTCTACTCCACATTCAACAACCCTGACAACTCACTGTTCTTTACTTCACAAAAGACACATGAGATCTGAGCTTGATATTGTAGTTATCACCAAAGAAATATTGCTAGATCCCAAGCAATGCACTGAAATACTACCTTGAATGCAACAGTAAAGTAAGACACAAAGAAAAGCAGCAGCACAGAATAACACCTACATTCCAGTTACAGATACAGAGAATAATGCCTGGGCAACCTTGTGCAACAATGCTGTGTTTACATCAAGGGTTTTGATGGCATCTTAGTGACCTCAGGAATGGAACTCAAGTGGTCCCTGATGTCATCATAATTCTGAGATGAAACTCAACCAAGTTATGCATGGATTGCTATGTGTTCTATTGTATTGTAACCCCCCTTCTAAATGAGGGTTCCAAAAAATGCCAGCCTGGGCTTACCTTAGCCTTGTACCTCTGTTCTCCTCCTCCTGCTGTCTCACGGGCATCTCCTGATTTGGCCACCATTTTTTCTGCCCCCCCCCCAGGTCTTGTTTGCCTTTCTGAGTGCCCCAGCCTGCAGCCCAACTGAAATACAGCCCTTCGGGGCTTAAAAACGCCACTCTCGAGTGGCCATGTTAAAAGTGCTGCCTCCAGGGCAGCAGAACTTGCATTGTGTGCAGCCCAATTGAAAAGTGCTGCCTCCAGGGCAGTGGGACTTGCAATAGTGTGATTTTTGCCCTCAATTGAACCACTAGTTTTGTGGTCACCTCAGAGACTGTGCCGTGGGTCCCAGGATCCCTTCCACCTAATTGGGACCCAGTGACCAGGACAGCCTGCTGGGGGGCTGCTCAGATGGAAATCTGAAGAGTTAGACCAGGGTTTAGGGCAAATATGCCTGAGCAGGGCCCCCGGTCATCTGAATAATGCATAACAGTGTGTCTGGCTGCCTCCAGGGCAGCTATGTTCGCCTTTTGCCAAAAAGTAAAGAAATTAAATGTTTTAAAAAATGAAACTTGTTGCTGCATGAGGGGAACTGACTGTACATGTGGGGGAAATTGTCTAAGTTTGAAATAAATGCTTTTCCCTGGATTAACCAGCATTTTGGGACTCTGTACGTCAGCCTGTCAGCTGCTACAGGGGGAGCTCTACTATGTGCAGTAGTGACAGGAAAACCAGAGGAGTCACATTCTTCATCTGTGCAGCGACTGAAAGTACAACCTCTGAGCTGCAGAACTGTGGGGCATTGGGGCAAATAATTATTTCTTTTTGTCTGCACCAGGACATTGTTCAAGACTGTATCTGACCTGCTATGAGGGACAGTGGGTTAAGCAGCCATTGCCAGCAGCCACAGCCAATTGGGAGCCAGGAATAAAAAGCTGGGACTTGTGAGTCATTCACTACACCACATGGGTAACCACCCAAGTGCTCATGGGGACTTACAGGGACATTATTTTAGGCACCAATTCTCCAATCCAATTGTGCCTTGAGTACTCTGATTGACAGGTCCCTCAGCTATCCGGAGACTTGTCACCCCATCTCTGCTGCCAATCAGAAGTTGAACCAGGAGCCCTATAAGAGACAGTGTTTGCCAGTTTTTTCTTGAGATCTGCCAGAGGGTGAGAAGGAGAGCAGGCTTCAGCCTGCTGGGAGCCCCCCCACAGGGGTGGGAGCTCAGGCCCCTGCCATGCCAGCAGGCCTGGGCCACTTAGCTAAGCCCCTCCAGTCATCAGGGGGCATTTGTTATTTTTAAGTTAAAGTAAATTTAATTTTGCAACTGCTAGTCTGGAGGCTGCTAGGAATGTCCTCCAGAGGCTAGCCTTCCCTCCCACGTTGGGGAAAGATGTGGAACAAGAAGCCATCTACCATGCCTCAGTGGTGAGAGAGCTGAAGAGTCTTCAGGAAGGCTTCGATTGTGGATGAGACGCGTGGAGAACTTGAGTGAGTACCCTTGTACCCCCCGATGCGAGGGAGAAGCTGTATAAGTAATCTTGGGGGCCCCAAGCCCCATTAACAGATATGTTCTGTCAATTCTGAAACTGTTGAAGTTATTAGTCTGGGCTACTAGCCCCATCAGAGACTGTCTAGTTCAAGATTAATATGGATGCAGCTTGTATGTGGCCCAAATGGCTACATCGCAGGTGCAGCAAGATGCCTGGCTAGTGAATCATATAAATGTGTTGTAAGCTGCTGTAGCTATGAGTTAGAGTCCTGCCTCTGTGAAGGTGTCTGACAAGCCACATTTGCTACTTTATGGGACAGGAGGCCCTAGAGCATACTGTGACTGTTATTCTGAAGAGACTATTACTGTTGTCTTACCTGGATGTCGTCTGAGAGCACTTACCATAAGTGTAAAATGTCTAGACCTACTGGATGGGACTTTGCCAATGAGTGCTGTTGTTGTTATGTAAATGTACTGGATGTACCTTCAAGTAACTGAGTTTAGGATGCTTGCTAAAAGTGTCGCTGTCTGCTTAAAGGGGCACTGTCAGCCTTGACCCTCGTTTTTGTGCAGAATTCTATCAGTGTGCATCTATGCACACATTGATCCCCTACGATGCACAGAATAGACATAGATATGCTTTAGAGTAGCATTCTTACCAATATTCGTTATTTTTAAGAATATCCACATTCATTTGGGTCGGTCTGCAAGTCCCCCATCCCCTGGAAGCATAAGGCAGCCAAGCGATTACGTCTGACACTGAGCGCCGGCATGGAGACTGATTTTACACATGCCTGTGCTGACAAGCTGAATACAGCATGTATCTTCTACTGATGTACAGACCTGCCCATTTTTAAATAAAACCGAGTGCTGAGAAAGTTAAAAAAAGCTTTTGAAAGAGGTCGCCAAAATCGCGCGCATGGGCAAAAAACTGCATTTTAGCACAAGACAGTGAAGGAAAGTTTAGAGATACTCTCAAAGAGAAGTGGCTTCTTAAATTGTACTATGCTTTTTTCTTGTTCATTATAAACATTCAGCAATTGCTTGTGCCTTCTTCTTAATTATTTATATTATCATTTCTAAAAGCACTGTAACATATTCAGACAATAGCATACTGGCATTGTAATTGGTTCAAACTCTTCCAAAATATATTTTACCACGAAAAAACATTTTTGATTAAAAAATGTGGCTAATAAATAATAATAACAGTCCAGCCTATGCTCCACCATGTGGG
Source organism: Neoceratodus forsteri (assembly GCA_016271365.2). Lineage (NCBI taxonomy): Eukaryota > Metazoa > Chordata > Ceratodontiformes > Ceratodontidae > Neoceratodus > Neoceratodus forsteri. Next base: position 137,514,816 of record JADMNL010000025.1, read on the forward strand.
ATGTACGTGCACGAGGCACGTATTCCACCCACGGAGCTCCACACCTGCGGACAGGTCCACGCCGCTGGTATTCCCTGACAGCCATGACCTGTCCGTGGGCATGCTCCCCAGTGTGCAGCATTCTGCAAGGCAACCGGGGGTGGAGTTGTGGACCAAGGCAGGCATCCAATCGGATACCCATCCAGGGTCCAACAGTAGATCCCTTGTGTGGTGGGGGCCGCATTGGCAGTGCTTCCCAGTGGATGTCTTCAAGGCCGGCGGCCATGGAGGCTAAAGGTGGGATGTGCTGCTGGCTGTGCGATGCCCCCATACAGACGAGGAGGACCAGGGATCGGGGGAGTAGGCACATGGGTGTGTGCTGGGGGAGGGATGGGTACCAGCTATGTGATGCAGGGCAAGAAACCCCAGATGCCACCTGGTGGGGGTTTGCAGGGGTGCTGCAATCAAGGGGCCGGTGCCCCCAGGTTTGTGTGTGGGGATTGGCATGCATGGGGGAGGTGGGTTGCACAGCTGGGTGCAGAGGTGGGTGCCCATGCCCCTGGGTGGACTGTCCTGTGTCCATCAGGGATCTGTGATTTGGAAATGGGCGGAGGCACGGGGCACATAAGGGACTTACGGCAGGGTTTCCCCTGGCATACCGGCTGCCCCCCTATGTGCCCAGGTGCGCAGCACTATGCGGCTTTGTGCATGCTGCGTAGTGCTGGCAGACCTCCTGGCCAGCTCCTGCACATTGTGGTCCACCCAGGTGGGGGATCGGGTACATGGGGGATGTGCACTCCCCATTGTGCATCCCATGCAAGGGGCACAATGGGTGCAGAGTGTCTCCATGCCTCACATACGTGGTGCGGAGGCTTTCCACGCCTTAGGGCCCATCCCAATTGATGTTTATAAATGTTGTAAATATTCTAAAACATAGTAGATAAATTAGTATTGTAAATATTAGAACTCATACAGAAAAGGTGCATATAACAGAAATATCCTTCTGACAGTAAGCTACTGTCTCCATCTCTGTGACAGCATATCAATATTCAGAGACAAAGAGGTGCAGTAAATCCTCCCACTCAGTATTTTGTAACTTTTTTTTTAATTGTTTATGCAGGGATAACATAGCTAAGATGCAGCATCTCATAACACTGGAGCCCTTGCTGGCCCAGTGGTATGGAGGGCTGAGACACAGGCTGCCTCATCTCCTACCACACCATCCAACCCAGGTTTGGAAATGAACACTGGTTGCTAGGTGGCCATTCGGGGAATGGAGGATTAAGCATTCCCAGAACAGCTGTCCTCTCTCAAGAAGGGGGATTTACAGCATCCTGATGCTCATCTGCTGCTTCATGGAATTCAAGAGGCAGCACAGTGGGGTCCCACAGGAGGAGGAGGGACTGCACACAGAATGTGGGAGGCATCTCTGAGGAGGCTGAATGCACACATTGCATCCATGTCACACACAGCAGTCTCTGGGGGTGAAAAAAATGGGAAAAAACCCAGATTCAGGATGGCGCCTGACTTCCCTACTGGCTTACCCTCTGGCAGAGGTGAAAGTACTGAGGTAAACCTGGAGAAGTTGGGTAGCAGGCGGGCGGTGGGGCGGCAGGCGGTGGGGTGCTGCTGCCCGCCGGGCTGATGTATGGGAGCCGGGTAGGGGCCCAGTGTGGTGGGAGTGGGGGTACATCAGACCACCTGGGTAATAGGAGTATGTTATGATTTACAGATGCCCGCGATCAGGCAGCGATTGGTCCACTGGACCACCAGGGATATGGAGGGGGTTACTATACCTGATGCCAGCGATTGGGCACATAGCGGTCCACTGGACCACCGGATATTGGATGTGGGGGGTGATAACATGCCCGCGATTGGAAGAGGCGTCCACTGGACCACCAGGGACATAGGATGGGGGCTTATTCTTGAGACAAATGCCCGCAATCAGGCACATAGCGGTCCACTGGACCACCAGGGATATTGGACGGGGGTTCTTTTAGACAAATGCCCACGATCAGGCTGCAGGGGCGTCGGTTCTGCAGCTTCTGCCTGACAGGCGCCAGGCACAAGTCATCAGGATCGGTAGCACCTGCATGCTAATGGTATGCAAATGGGGCCATAATGACACAATGGCCCCATGTGCGCCTTGTATAAATTATGGCCCCATTTGCATGTCCCCTTTTGAATATCGCAGGTGCTGTGCATGGAGCAATGGCACTTGAGCTAGCACATCTCCATGCTTCACTCTGGCCACTTGCGCTGATGCAGTGCCACTGCGCCATGCACAGTGGGGGTGGCCAGGGTGTGATATTCAAAGCTGCTGCACCATAGCGCAGCTTGGTTGAATACTGGCCAGGCCACACCCCTGCGCAACAAAGTTGAGCTGTGCCCAGACTTGCGCCACAGCCTGGCGCAGTTTGAATATCCGGGCTTTCATGTTTTATGTCATCAGTGTTCTTGCAGTTCTATCTCATGTGGCACAGCAGAGAGCTGCAACAGTATCTGATGTTTTTGTGACTATGCAATCAACCCTGGAAACTTTAAAATCCTATAACACAAGGTGAGTACCATGTGGTGAGCCAAAGAAACCGCAGTGATCATCTAGCCTACTACTTTGTCAGAATTTTTATTTATTTATTCATATTCTTTATGAAGGCCTGGACCGAAAGAACACCATGTGGATGGTGTCACAGAGCTGCATGGTCAGAAACTGGTACGGAATTCAGACATGACTTCTGTCTGTAAGAAGGTCCTCAAAAGCTTGGAGTAAAGCCTGCAGGATTGCTTCGAGGATGCAAGCCCACGGCTTTTGCATGCAGCTACAGTTAGTTGCCAGCTTTGCTCTATGGCCAGACAAGGAGAGCCAACCAGGTAGGTAGAACAGAATTTGTCGTGGCAGCAGAAGATTGTGATGTGAATGGGACCCTTAAGAAAATTCATTGTTTCTCCTGTTTTTGTTTTTCTTTCAGAATTTGGAGACCAGGAAGTGACCTTGCTTGCAAAGCACTACGAACCAGTCCTGGAAGCTGCTACTGTGAAAACTGATATGACTGAAACAGAATGGACTACAGTACATTGAAATGTGAACTGTATGACAGGTATGCCATGTGCAAAGTGTTACTTTATCAATTCTTGAGTCAACTGTATTTAAAAAACTTGCTGCCATATGTAAGAGAACTCAGTCATGGAGAAAGATGTTTTACCCTGTGTATAAGTTGTCATTACTCATTTATAATGTATGGTGGAACGTTGTTATCTGGTGTTTTTTATCTTTTCCTCATGTTGTTATGCCATCGATGTGACGTGATGAAGTTGTTAACCCATTGATGGTACATCACATCGATGGCATAACAAAATAGAATGCTGCCGAGATAAACATTCCACCGCACCAGCGCATCACAGTCTTTCACCGTACTCGGCAGCATTCAAACAAAAACGGCAGTTACTGTTTGCTTAGTTTTTCTTTTACTTTTCTCGTCAGGTACCTGGTAATCGAGAAGAGTACCCTCAAAGCATTTCCAGATGGTGCACTGTTGACGTCGACCCGTTTTGACCCCTAGTTATAAACTTCCTAGTCGCAAGGCGGGACAGCGATGTTTTTTTTGTTTGTTTTTTTTTATCGTGTCCACGTCTTCACTCAGTTAAACGTTTGTTTTCCTTCCTATTTTTGTGAGCGATGTTGCCTGGACTGCCCCATACACTATAAAAGACAAAAGGTATGAGGAACAGTTAACCTAGTTAATTTCTCATCTTGAGGTTATTATGGTTACTGAAAACCTTCGAGCGCGCCTCGAGGTTTACAGACCATGGTAACCTCTCGATGAGAATACAACGCCGTTGTTAACTGCTCCCCATACATTTCTCTATAACTTATGCCTTGTTTTAATTCAGATACACTTTCCCCATCCAAATCTTAAAATATTTCTTGAGCTGAATTGGGATAATGTAACTGCTGTTCCTTCTTGTTTGCACCCGCTTGTAAACGGCGTACACTGCCTGCACGCCAAACAATACTTCTTCGCTCTCTAGCATATACAAATTCGGGAAAAACAAACGAGGTAGGGTGTGTGTGTGTGTGTGTGTGTGTGTGTGTGTTTGTGTAACAAACCTGCTGCTTCTACTACTACCAAGCAGTTACTAAAGGACTATTTATTCTGGAAGAGTAACAAATACACAACAAATAAATTACCTCCCCAAAAAAGCCTTTCTATTTATTTTTTCAAATAAAAAAAAGGGGAGACATGGCATAATCACAATAAATCACTCCAAGGTGTGGGTGATGCTGGGATTTACCCATGCCCGGATGGTTTGGTCACTCGGCCTGTGGCCTCATGACCGAACCACACCAAGCATTGGTAAACCCAGTATCACCCACACCCTTTTGTGGTTTATTGGTTGAGTACCTCACCTGGGTCATGTATAGAACAACAGCAGGACACCCCTTCAGCAGAATCTGCAGAGCTGTTTGCAGATGAGGAAGCCATCATGTACCCCCAACTCGTATAGGAACTAGAGGACGCATCTGTAGCTCTTCATATACTTCTTTGAGTTTGCTCTTATTTAGGGGGAGTTGTGGTAGAAGCAGTACAAGTGAAGTAACAGACTGCTTAATCTATTATAAATGGGGATGTTTTTCAAGACTCCCTTGCAGGCCAACTCAAGGCGATGGGCAAAGCAGTGTGCAGACTGCACACAAGGCTGCATCTGTTTCAGGAGGGAAGCCACCCCGTTGGTCTTGCCAACCATCACAGCTGCACCATCACTGCTAAAACCCACCATTTTTTTTGTCCACTCCTCGATTGTTATGTTAAACTTTGTTCCAGAACGTTTTGGATAGTACTTTTTTCTTTCTATTTTTGAGCCATATCCCCCTGTTCTCAGGCCCCATCCACCTGTTGCCCCATGCTCAGGCTTACCCCCCTGGTTGGGGTCGCTGAGGGGCTTCCCACTCCCTAATGGAAATCATGGGCAAGCCCCAGATTACCCCTTGGGTTAGGGCTATGACAGCAGGACCCCCCCCCGGTGGGCATCAGAGGCAGTGGGCGGTGGGACAGAATGGGCCTTCATACCGGGGGACCATCATTTTTCTCATACTTGCTGCCCTGGAGGCAGGGACGTGCAATGACGACCAACATCTGCCCCACCCCCCAACGTATTGATGCCGAGCACTGCGGTGCCCCAGGCCTCTGCCAGGGGTCCGTCAAGT